>OW203748.1:2677290-3282803 GCA_934045075.1 Yponomeuta sedellus | reverse complement strand
AAAACAAAAAACACACATAGCTTTCGCCTGTGGTGCGTCTACATTGCCACAAAAGGCAGCTGACTCAGCGTTGTGCTGAGGGACTGAACCCGAGCATTTGATCTCGAGCAGATGGATCTGAGATGCTATAGTCAGCGCTTGAAATTGCCAATCAGCGGTGGGGATGCATGGCAAATAAGCCTACACCCTACGAGAGAAGGCGTGTGGCCTGCAGTGGGGCATTTATGGGTTACATAAAAAAACGGCGCCGATTTTCAGCACTCACCTAAATAAATCCAAAGAATGTAAAAACAGGTGATGTTAAAGTATTTTACCAACATCACTTGTTTATCCAACTGCGTGTTGACGCAGTTAGCGCTACCGCATAGACGGTTGTAACGGTGCAGACCTCTTTACACTATTTGTTATATCTCTTTGATTGTTTGTATTATTTTCAAAAAATTCAAATTACGTCACCGCTTCATGGGTGACGTAATTTGAATTTTTTAATTCATTCAATTCAATTAAGGCCCAGAAGGCCTCTGACATGGCTTAACGACTGCCATCGATCGACGGCGAATGATGCATGATTATTCATGTTAAATTGTCACTGTACGACTGTTTGTTTTACTTAGGAAATAAAAAAAATAAGTAATATACTTACGCGTCGAATTGATAACCTCCTCCTTTTTTAAAGTCGGTTAAAAATAAAATTATACCAATAGAAGGGATCTTAATAATATTATTATTCTTCTTTCTGTGAAATAAATTGTTCTCTATCTATCTATAAAAAGTTTGTCGAAAAATGTTTAGCTAAAAATTCTTTAAACTAATTGGATGTCGAGACTATACTCTATCTATCTATAAAAATACTCAATTCAATTAATTTTATGGTTTGACGCTGACAATTAAGTCGGTATTGTATAAAAGAATCATGTCGCATCCCGCAGATTTCCTGTTTGGGCAAAGTAGATTCACCAAACTTTACGGAGTGTGGGGTAATAGATGTGTATCACTTGTTGATGAAGTGTGTCAGGACGGAGTCTCGAAGAAGACAAATTTATAACAATATAATATCGGCGTACAAGTCTACACCATCTATAAAACCATGTCCCAGGCACTACAGCGTCGGAGTGGTCCCTTCACCCATCTAGTGTGAGTGAAGATACCACTGGACGCTGTATAAATCATCTCATTGAGTAGATGCAAAAAGGCCAATATTATTATAATATCGGCGTATGTAACCTTGTATTGCCTGACCCTATGTCAGATGATGCAAGGTAATTTTGAACTAAAACTTTCGTACGCACAACACATTGTAGACTTTAGTCCGGATCTACTTACGGGTGTTGTTATATCGGAAGAGTCCGACCAGGTTTCGCTCCGATTCGCAGAGCTTAATCATGGTGAGCAGAGACGGAGCTCGCGTCGTCGGTTGCTCGTCTCACACTGCGCGACGACGCGAGCTCCGTCTCTGCTTACCATGATTAAGCTCTGTGCATCGGAGCGAACCCTGGTCGGACTATTCCGATATAACAATACCGTTAAGTAGATCCGGACCAAAAGTCTACGATACAAGGTTACCTACTTTACAAGCTGGTGATTTTGGTATGCGAGCCAGCCCTCAAGACATGAGTGCTGGACCGCAAGGCGGAAGTCACTAGTCTTTAGTCTTTAGTTGGGTGAGAATGAAACTTGAGTTTAATTTTTGTTACATTACTGAGTTCATTTAGCCTTATAAGGGTGGCATCGCTGCTGTGCGACAAAACCTTTTTCAAATAAAGATTACTTACAAAAAAAAGATTTCCTGTATGACGAACATATATTCAGATGAGCTAGCATAGCTCCACTATGCTAGCTCATCTGAATATAGTCTGTAAAATATAACTTGAGCTCCGCGACAGCTGTCATCGAAATTGAGTCCATGAAGTTTTGAATTTTTTCATAGAATATTTGTACTGCGAAAACTCCGTACTTACTGCACAGTTAGTGATGTCTACCCATTATAGTAACTGTAAGTTAAGAACTTTCGATGATTTGGTGATGGATGATCTAAACTGCAGGTTTACTATTGGAATTGAACTTTATTTGTTTGAAAACCATAATCAAATTTCATTAGAATTAAAATAATGAATATTGTTTTAATTAATACCTATCTAACTAAATACTGGTGTTATTGTGGGGCAATAACCTACAGCGTGTGTGCACGTCTCTCCAACTTTGCTACGAACCTCCATGCTTTTGGATTCAGCCATCCTATTACGTAGCACTCCAATCTATCGAATGAAGCATTTAGACGACTAGTAAGTGTCAAAAAAATTATGCATTTGACAGCCAGAGTAGCTTAAAAAAAGTAAAAATCAACGTCACTCAACTCAGTGGATACTTACGAAATAATGCCCTATGGACAAGATTTGATTTTTATTGAGTGACGTTCTTGTTTAACCTGACGACGAAATATGTTTGTTAGTATTCGATGAATTTGTAAAATTATTTTCTATTAAAGTATTTCATGCTTTAAAGACTGTAGTTGCTATCGTGAAGTTGATTAGTTGAGTTAAAAGTTGTTCCTTTTTGTTTGCATGATGCCAAAAATATCAAAGAAAACTGTTTTGAACAGTGAATGCCGTAAGTTTGTAATTCGTTTGCGCGAATATTTCACGTGCTAAAACCATTGGACGATCTACGGTGGTCGTATAAGCAAAGAAAAGTATGAAGAGTCATCAAGCGAGATGCCTGAAGATGAAGTGATTAAAAATGTTTCATCGCCAAATAAAGGGAATAAAAACTTCTTCCGCCACAGAGGTTGATAGTGTTGACGCCGCCGCAATTCGCAACCACATAATATACGCATATTGCTCAAGAGGACAATTACCTACATTAAAAAAATTGGGAGCGTCACTTAAAGGTGCAAATTTGTTTATGCAAATTTGTAGCTTACCATCATTGGCTAAAATTCTGAGAAAAATTGAGTTTTCATATAAAAAGAGCGTTAAAAGGAAAATTGTAATCAGAAACTGATTTAGGGGTATTACGATACACCTCTACATGAATACAACGTTGTAAAATAATATTTCTCGTGTTTGATTTAATGTTTTTAACTTCTTGAAATTCTTCATTCCATACATGTTATCACACACTCTTTAAGTGACATTTGATGTCGACATTGTCCCATTCCTAGCCCTGTCAGTGTGACAGCTGTCGTGAAGCTCAAGCTATATTTTACAGACTATAGTTTTATTTGACATTTTAACGCACATGAAATTCTATTCAATCCTTATGTAAGGCACGGATGTAAAAGTTTATATCCGTGATGTAAGGCATAAGAAACTGACAACCACAGACTACATAAAGATATGCTTACAACTGCAACTGCCAGATAGATTGACAAAAATCACAGACTAATAGTTTATTTGACATTTTAACGCACAAAAAATTCTAATCAATCCTATGACAAGGTGTTCAATTTTAACGGTTATATACTCTTTGGTCGGGGGTCAATGTTAATTGACCAGACCAGTTAAATAAGAATACTACCTACATTTTCTTATCAGAATCCAAGGGAGCAAAACCACACTCTATATTTTTTTTTTCAGATATCAATAAAAACTTACAGTTAAAACGGAAGCAAGTTATTAATTAATAAAATAACATAAATTAATACCTCAGTATCTAACATCCTAATACAACCTAGTGCTACATCCACATCCTCCGCCGTTGCTAAGGGTAAGCCCGCCCAGGTTGGACCCAACGACATTGTTACCGCCATACCCAACCACCCCGCCCAAGCCGTTGACGGCACCGCCATAAGCCGCGGTGGGTACAGACCCAGACAATCCCATACCACATCCTCCAGATGATAACCCGACGCCTGGAGCCGAGTTGTATTGGACCTGGCCCTGCCCAGCCGTGGGCAAGTTACCGTTCACAGACACAGCACCATAGAAGGGCATGGAGCCAGAAACTGCCACTTGGCCACCAATCTCCAAGTTGTCCGCCACTACGCTGATGCTACCGGGGGCGTAAGATGATCCGCTGGAAACGCTGAGAGCCTCCAGCGACTGATATGGAAGGGACTGAACGTTGGAGCTGTAGCCGAGGCCGGCGTTGTTGATGACTCCAAGGTTTCCAATGTTTCCGCTGCACACGCCGGAAGATAGGGTCAGCTGTTGGCCGCCATTGCTCAGTTGTAAGCCTTGGAGGTTCTGCAAGCCGAGGTTTGGGTAACCCGCGCCGCATTGTCCAATTTGGCCGTAGACTGTCTGAGAGAAAAGATTCGGGGGCTTAGATTTGTATGTTAAGCATGTGTGTATTTCTTTTACTGAAGTTTGTTACTTGTTGTATAAAATAAACGCTATTCGCCACTGCCTTACTATCCTCCACCAACCTGAACTTGGCTCCCGTGGTGGAGTATGGCTGAACCTTTCCGCCATGTAGGAAGAAACCCGTGCCCCAGCAGAGGGGACATACAAAGGGTTGACGTCGATTATGGATATTTAAATTTTTTCTCTGATCAATTTACATTTTCTGGTCAATTTGATCTCTACGCTGCACAAATTTTGGAGATGAAAGGATGAGTTGAAGAGATACAAGATGAGGAGAAATAACATTTATCAGCAGAATATACTCGTAAATACTTAATTGGACAATGGTGTACCTGGAACTGGATAAAAAGAACAGAAGCCAACGTGGAAATCAGGATTTTGGGAGCCATCTTTGGTTGCTTATTTTGGATACCTCTAAAACTTGAGACGTATTTGATCATCATATACCAGACCAAGCTTTTATAAGTATCAAATTCGTGTGTTATCACGAAAAATGTTATGTAACTTGTCGCCGACGAGAGAATACTTTCCCAATCGAGATAAATATCGCTGATGGTGGTGTAAAGGGTACTAAGTGAAACCGTTTATTTAATGTTTCAACACATTTGTTCTAAAATTGCTTCGACCAGGCAACAGGCTCCATATTTTCAAAGCCTGTACACATTGTTTGTTATCAAGCCTTGTATGTCCCCACTGCTGGGGCACGGGTCTCTTCCTGCATCGCAGGAAGGTTAGGCCATACTCCACCACGGGGGCCAAGTCCGGGTTGGTGGAGGATTGTAAGACAGTGGCGGGCCTTACTGTCAGAAGTTATCAAGCCGCCCATAAGGCCCCTGACATGGCTTAACGACTGCCATTATATGACAGCCGGCACCAACGGCTTCACGTGCCTGGGGAAGCACGGAAGCGCTCGGAAAAATGCCACTAGCGGTAGTCACGGGACGCTCACCCATCCCGTACCTGACCGCACCTGTTGTTGCTTAACCAAGTGATTGATTCGAATCACTCGGTTAGCCTAGGCCTAGAGAGCTTCCGTACACATTGTTCAGAAGTTCAAATTATGCACTATACAACGGAACGTGCCGTAAAGTAGGTATGTACTCTCAAATAAGTACATGTTTTACCGCAGTCTCCGTTGTATGGCAGCGTGCATATTCTTTACGCGTTGTTTTCTTATTTCCATTATAAATTGCACCAGGAAGTGTCACACTAGGAGAATAAATAGTCTGAACGATTGAAGTAACTGCAATTTTGTACATTACGTTTGTTTCTAAAGAAAAGTTGATAGATAGATAGATAGAGTACACTTTATTGCACAACCAGAGAAAATAAAACAATCATGATTTCTTAAATCTAACTACAGTAATTGGCGGTCTTATCGCTTAGAGCGATCTCTCCCATCAATACGAAGACAATTGATACGAAGAAAAGTTGTAGTAGTTATTTTTTTCTAAACTTACGCCCGTCATCTTTATATTTATAGAAACGTCAAAGTTGTTACACCGCGATTATTCGTCTGATGAAGTTTGCTTAATTTACCTGTTGTACTGTTTTCTCCTAATTGTGTGGAAAAGCGTTATATGAATACACGTGCGGATTAATGTGCGCGCATTCCATACCTACTCCGCCATTGCTGCGTCGCGCAAGCAAAATGTTTCACTTGACATTCATAAATATAAAGTCAGACAAACCGCAGTTACGTTCTTCAACACAGCTGAAGAACATCCCATCCCAACCCGCTGATCTGCGAAGCAGCGGCTTAATCTCCGCCCACGACGGACCCACGTTACCTGGTGCGCAGGTCCAGAAACGTACTCGTCGACCCGCCCGATAAATCCGCTATCTGACTCTCTTTTCAAGTAAGTCTTAAACGGTAAATAACTTTTCCATAGACCAAAAAATATTTTAGTATATTTTTTGAGGACCTCAAAGCAACATAAAAATATATTTTAAAACTTTATTTTCCTAAACAACCAAAAACGCGGTCAGCTGTTTTTGTCTATGGTTTGAAGTCCAAAAAATTGTAAACAAAGTTTGACATTAAATTTTCTGTAAGTGATCTCTGAGCATAGTGAAATAACAACAACGCAACCATGATTTCATTGAATTTACATCCAAAATATACCAATTATCATTATTGCATTGTTCGAGAATGAAAAAACACGTCAATAAAGACTCCCGGGAAGTT
Source organism: Yponomeuta sedellus (assembly GCA_934045075.1). Taxonomy (NCBI): domain Eukaryota; kingdom Metazoa; phylum Arthropoda; class Insecta; order Lepidoptera; family Yponomeutidae; genus Yponomeuta; species Yponomeuta sedellus. Next base: position 3,276,311 of record OW203748.1, on the reverse strand, counting down.
GTGGATTTGTGTGCCCAGTGAAATTAACATTCGAAAAACTTGGCTCAAACTTGCCAAAAGAGACTCTTTATCAATTGAAACTCGGGCGTATTTATGTCAAGATCACTTTGATGTTAGTCCTATAATAATCAACGTCCACTGGCTCTGGCTGAAAGATGTTTGTTTACATACTTTAGATGGTTTCAAGATGGCGGATAGCGTTTTCACCGTTACGAATTAAACGAGGAAAAAAACTTTTTACTTTGCAAATTTTGCAGCCATCCTGCATACTTACTTAGCAAAATCAATATATTTCGGTTTGTTACGTTAAATACTATAGGAAATATTCATTTATCGCGTCAAATTTGATACGTGTCAAATAGCGGATTGTCATCTGATCTGAACCACCTCTTAGACGCCCAGTTAGACGCACCCCCCGCCCCAGCCAGTGTCCCCCCTAGCGGAGACACTGCTCCCTCTTAGCAGTTTTGTAATAAACTCTTCTAAGCAAACGCTCCTCTAGCGAGCTCCGCTGTGCGCCCTCCTCGGCCTCGGGGTCGCTCCCGATGTGGGTTTAGTGGGTAGGCGCACTTCTTGTGAGGGTCCGAGCTGTCAAGCATGAGCATTCTCCACCTCCCGCCCCCGTGTTCTCCGGAAAAAACTGTGGTTTCTCAGTTGGACCGGCTGAAATTTCCCGTCAGGCAGATCTTATGCCTGGGCATAAGATCTGCCTGACGGGAAATTTCTTTGTATAGTGGAAGAGCACGATCACCCGATCTTCCTTATAGTGGTGACCCTCGACAGAACTATATCAACCTTCCTTCGCTCTCGCAGCACTCCACATAAAATTAGTCTCAAAACAACCCACCATTGCAAATGTGTACATACTTGTACATAGTCGTACTCTTCTCTTGCACCTCATCAGGCCCACTATATTCATCATCTATCCATCATCCATCAGGTCCGGGATTCGAACCAGTGACCTCTGGATGTCCGTGCCAGCGCTCTTTCCAACTGAGCTAATGGGCGACTCACCGGCATCAGTGAAATTTCGAACCTCTTTACAATATTCTCTGTATTAAGTACAGGCAGAGACATCTGGCTGAAGTAATTTGCATCACTTACAGCCCCGAGCGATGATGCCGGTGGATGGATAGCCAGAGGTCGCGGGTTCGAATCCCGGCATGGGTGGAATTTTTAGTCTCTAAATAGGTTTTTTTTAAAAGTCCACTATAATCAACGCGCTGACTTCTGGTATTCATCGTGATCTTCCCCAACCCCTCGGCACGGCAGCCACACAGCAACTGCACACGTTGCCAGTGGTACAGCAGCCTTCACCGGTTCCTACAATGCGCAGTACCCATGGTACTATCGCCAATGAAATGCCTGTTGACACTCAAACACCCTCAACCGCTTGTTGCCTCCCTGACTCAGCATCCCCTGGCACTTGTAGCCTTTAGGGCACAGACTTCGATTCCTGTCAGACCTAGTTATGCGTAACTTCGGTCTTGAAGGGGAGTGATGTGGCGAGCACATGTCATCTCAGTCAGTAGACAAAACATAGTTGGACCGACCATACCGGCATACGATCTGCCTGACTATAATTTCCGTTTATAGTGGAAAAGCACGATCACAAGCTCTTCCCTATAGTAGTGACGCTCGACAGAACAATATCCATCTGCTACTTTCAGGATTCTACTAAAGACTCCTAGGGAGCCTGAGGATGCCTCGTGTTAGAGGCGAAACGCGTCGCGTGTATTGGTGTCGGTGGTGGTGTGTTCGTGTCTTGCTGCTGCTTGAAAAAGTGGGAGGGAGGGTGGCGCATTAACTAACCGCATGGTGCTTGTGGATTTATGGCGGAATTCAGCAAAGTAATCTTCACTTTTAATGCTTTTATGGATTTCCGCAAAGTAACGCCTGATTCTATACAATATTATTTTGCTTCCTTATCTTAGATAATTCGCTATAATTTTTAGCGTTCCTTAGACAATCATTATATGATCACTTTATTGTCCGTCCGTCTGTCTGCCAAGACCCTTTATCTAGGTCATGCGTCGTCGTCGTCAGGCTATACTAGCCCACTGCTGGACATAGTCCTCTAATGAGCGCTATAGCGCCCTGTCTTCAGCTTGCCGCATCCAGCATCTGCCGCAGATCGTCATTCCACCTGGTCGGAGGGCGTCCTACACTACGTTTGCCGAGTCGCAGTCTCCACTCAAGGACACGTTTACTCCAAGGAAATGCGTGGAGGAATCGAATTGGAATCAAAACCATATCGTCAAGGAACCAATTCTCACTTCATTAGCAAATAAGTCGTATACTACTCTAAGGCGTATGACTTGAATTCTATATAAAAAGTCGAACGACAGCCAATTATGATTACGACATTATGACACCTCAAAGCGAGTGAAATTTATTAGCAAATTTGCGCATACGACTTTGTGAGAATATTTGAAACTGATTTTTATGCGACAAATGTCTAATGTTAATCCTTCGAACATTTTTCATGTACGCTTTCATTTCGCATGGGCGAGAATCGGCTCCCACGGGCCGATTCTCGAAGGCATTTGCCGCATCAAAATAAGATAAGACAACTCGACAGACAATTAGAGATTTACGTTCAGAATACAGATTTTGGCTGTCGCTCGACTTATAACGTAGAGTTCCAAGTCATAAGCCGTTTACTAATGAAGTAAACTTGGCTGCCTGGCCCATATATTACAGTCTTAAAAAAATCATAGGGTACTTCGCGCTGACCTAGATCAATGAAATTTCACAAGTAATATCATAATTTTTATGCGGTCAAGTCGTTGTGTGGAACATCTATCAAACTTTTTTTTTATTTATTTAGAGTAACATTTAGATAAGACATAAATAAAAATAAATAGGTTGTAGACTTTTAGTCCGGACTCACTTATGGGTGTTGTTGTATCGGAAAAGTCCGACCAGGCTTCGCTCCGATTCGCAGAGCTTAATCATGGTGAGCAGAAACGGAGCTCGCGTCGTCGGTTGCTTGTCTCACACAGTGTGAGTGAGTAACAACACCCGTAAGTGAGTCCGGACTAAAAGTCTACAATGTGTTGTGCTTACGAAAGTTTTAGTTCAAAAATAAATAGGGTAAAACATCCAGTAACTGGCCAATTAACGGCCGTTTTTCAGAAATATGTAAGAAATATAAGTTCTACAATACTCAATATATTTAAAAAAATGTTTCTGATTGTATTTAAGGAAGAATGAGACTTTGATATTTTGTTGTCAAGTAATGGTTCAACAAGTATTTTTATAAACTACCTATGTATTACTAATTATAAACTAAATGTAAATATTAACAAAAATATTGTTAATATTTTTAGATTCTTTGAAGTTCGGGAAACGCTCAAAAAAAACTGCTAGATTCGATTCCCAAAACTATTTGTAATATGTAGAACCGACCTACTTTGTACGGAACTCTCTATTGCTTGTCTGACTCGCACTTGGCCGTTTTTTTTTTTTTCATCAAAGCACGCCCGTCAATGACGCGAGGGGCGAATACATAAAGTTTATTTGACTGCCTCAATGGTCCAGCGGATATCATGCTGGACTACCAATTCAGAGGCAGTGGGTTCAATTCCCACTGGAGGCCACCGTACAAGATCAGTACAAATGGCTTCAGTCTAAGTGTATTTCCACTTTTGTCATGTCCTAGCCTGGTTATCATAGCACAGGGTATCCTAGTTTGGGATCGCGAGAAGCGATATTGGTGTGTGGAAGTTATTTATTGTATCGCCATATTTTAATGAGAAATATATTTTTCTCTTCTCAGTTCGCGAAGGAAAAAAAATCGCATACGAGTCTAGATTCTGGACACGTCTAACTAGCATTGCTTGAGACGCTCGAGCTTTGTAGGCTGTGTAGGATAGAAATCACTCAAAAAAGCTGCTTCCCTAACGTCTGTATGCATATAGAACCATATCTAGAAAGGTCTACTTTGTGTCTTTACATCCATATGTTCGTATACATTTATTTACATATACCTACGAATTATATATAAATTCTGGTTAATGCTGTGCGTGTGAAAATGAAAATAAATGATCCATATACCTATCTATCTACCTTTGAAATTTATGAATTGTAAACAGAAAAATAAACACAAAAATTCAATAACAACAACAACATTTATTTACCTAAATACTAATCAACAAATCACAGACAACCGCACGTTGACAGACCGCTTCCCAGGCCGTACCCAACGTTGCTACCAAGGCCAGCCACGCCCCCGCCTAGGCCGACTAAGTTTCCGCCAAGGCCAGAGGCAGCCAAGCCAGCCCCGCAGCCCCCGGAGCTCAAGCCAACGCCCGGCTTGGTGTTATAGACCACCGCGGCCTGCCCAGCGGTGGGCACGCTCCCTCCAACAGTAACCGCACCCAACAGAGGAATATTACCACTGACCGACACTGCGCCATCAGCCACCAGATTCTCAGCGAGAACTGAAATACCACTGGGAGTGATGGCCGATCCACTGGAGACGGTAAGAGCGCCCCCGTAGGATAGATTGTCTAGGAGCAGGCGGGAGGAAGAAGCAAGAAGGCTGGCGAGAGAGGCCTCAGCCAGGACCGGTTGCGCACCGATGGATGGGTAGTTGTAGATGTTTTGTCCAACGTTGCTGAGACCGAGGTTGGTGGCGCCAACGTTGTTGAAGACGTTGCTGCTGAGTCCAACGCCGTTCAGGCCAATATTGGAGAGCCCACAGCCGCATGTCTGAGAGAAGACCGCCTGGAAGATAAACAAGGTCTACCTGAACGTACTGAAACACACGGATCTTTCCACAAACGTAGGAGCTATTCATTCGTTATACTCGTATCCTCCTACCCAAATACGTAAGACAAACTGATTTTTTTAAGAAACCGATTTCAATAAGACCTTGTACTTAAAGGAAGCTTAATGATTTTTAATGAACAAGAAAACCTTATTTTTCTTGTATACTTATACAGTATTGTAGTGTTTCAAAATGGTTAAATATATCTTGGAATAAAGAACCTGGTAAAGAATTATAGTCCACTGCTGGACATAGCCCTCCCCTTAATGAGCGCCACGTTGTGCTCTCATATGGGGTAATACCCATAATCCCCACGCTGGGCATGCGGGTTGGGGATCGCAGTTCGGTGGGATTGTACTGCAGGGGGCGCTGCTGCCCACCCCCTGGTTTGTGTCCCTTAGTCGCCTTTTACGACACCCGCGGGAAGAATTTGGGTTGGTGCTATTCTCTAGGCCGGCACCACACAGCAAACTCACGTAACTAAGTAATATACGAGAAATAAATAAATAAGTAATATATAAGAATCATGGTTGTAATATTTTTTTGGCTGTGCAATAAAGTGATCTCTATCTCTATCTATCTATCTATATATACGCATCGAAGTGTTAGCCTTCTCCTTGATTGAAGTCGGTAAAAAATATTGATGAATTGTCGATCAGAAAGCTCAAGGGAATGGCGTCGAAGACCTATTTCGCTCGGCAAGAAACAAAGAAGAATATGCGCCCGCCCAACCTCCATTAGTGGAGAGTCACAAGAAGAAGATGAATAGAGAATCTACGATCAAAATCTATAAATTATTCGATATTATTAAACACTTTCGTAGCTGCTGTGTGATGTCAGCCTAGAGAATAGCACCAACCCAAATTCTTCCCGCTGGTGTCGTAAAAGGCGACTAAGGGACACAAACCGGGGGGTGGGCAGCAGCGCCCCCAGTACTACAATTCCACCAAACTGCGATCCCCAACCCGCATGCTCAGCGTGGGGATTATGGGCACTACCCCCCAATGATGGCACAACCTTGCGCTTTGGCGCTCAAATTTGGAGGGCTACGTCCAGCAGTGGACTAATATAGCCTGAAGAAGAAACACTTTCGTTTAACTTAATATAATAAAAACATTTTGGACTTGAACTTTGATCGGATTCGGCTTTGACTTTGACACCTACCTTGACCAGAAACATCTGGGAACAAAGAACCAGAAAATATTTCGACGACATCTCTCCCAGTTTTTTTATTTGAATATTAGCTGGAAACCCAATCCGATACTGACTCAAGAGACAAGACACCTCCCTTTTATATGTTATGGTAACATAAACGGCATTCAGCTTTGGTAAGATGTTACAGTTATTACACAGTTTATGTAACTTACATAAAGACAGGATGACATAAGCGTGTTTGTGATTTACGTAAGCCGTGCATGTAAACGATAAGTTTCTCATGAATACACGCCTTGATAACAGAATACCTACCACTATTTTGGTGAAGAGCATCACCGTCTTGTGAAATCTCAACTTTTATCGTAGTATAAAACCTTTACGAGATTTTGGGACTGATTATTGTAGCCAAATATTTGATATCAAACCACCTTTCTAGTGACCAAAAATGGGCAGATTATCTGTTTTATTATTATCGTCAAATGTTATTCTATTCGGGGTTGGTACTTATTTATTTTCATTTTCGAGGTAACACGGTTGCTTACCAGAACAGATACAGTGGGTTTGATTCCTGAGTGAACTCAGTCAGGTTTTATTTTAATGTTTTGGTCGTTGCCTGATTAACAGAGCATAGGTGATTGTTTGGGAAGATGTCATTTCGTTATTGTTAACTAAAGTTCTCACTCTTAACTACTAAATGGCTTTTTAGCTAATTGTTACGAATTATAACTTTTTCTATCCCAAAAGCGTCGTGCCACGCACATAATTTTTTTATACAATTATAAGTCCTGTGAACTAGGCTAGGCTAATAAAGTACTTATTAGAAAAACCAAAAATTCGCACAAAATGTATAATTACTACCGTGTTTGTTTCAGGCCGCACTCAGCCAAGTCATCCCGAACGGATTACCTATACAATCATCTGGTGGCATTGCCAGAAACAGCATTGTCAGCAACGGCATTGCCAGAAACATCATTGTCGGCAACGGCATAGCCAGCAACGGCATTGCCACCAACGGCATTGCCGGCAACAGCTTTACCAACGGCGGCTTAGTTGGCAGCAACAGATACGTTGCCAGCAACGGCCTAGCTGGCAACGGAGGATATTTAGGCAGCAACGCTCAGGCCAACAATAACTTAGTTTCCAACGGTGGATACAACGCTTTAGTTGGGAACGTTGCCAACGGTGGATATGTAGGCAACGGTTTTAATGTCAACAACTTAGCTAACGGTTACCAAGGCAACGCCGGTAACGTGGTCGCTGCTGTTAACCCAAGGGGTTTCGGTGGTAATGGCTATGGCGAATGTGCTATTCAGGGTGAGTTGCCTATCTCTGGCACTACCGCCATCAATGGCAACCTGCCAGTGATAGGTTACGTCACTTTTGACGGAACTATTCCCGCAAACGGCTTTGTGTCTATAACGGGGAACACGCCATGTATTTGTTAAGTATTAACTAAGTTCTTATGTAAAGACTGCTTTTGTAAATTAAATATTATTTATTCTTTTACGCATGATGGTTTTTCTGATTTTAAAAACCTATTTAGAGGCTAAAAATTCCACCCATGCTGGGATTGGAACCCGCGACCTTTGGTTATCCGTGCCAGCGCTCTTTCCAACTGAGCTAATGGGCGACTCACCGGCATCAGTGAAATTTCGAACCTCTACAGTATTCTCTGTATTACGTACAGGCAGCGATATCTGAGTGCTTAGTGCGAGTTTTTTAACTACTCGATCGCGTTAACGTAAACTCATATTTCTATGGCATCGAGGAAGCGCCACCTAGCGACAAGTATGGAATTTAAAATTGCTGAGTGCGAGTTGTAATGGTTTACGTTGAGAAGTGAACACGTTTACCAGCCAAAACACGAATAAACGCGAGTGCGAGTTGTACTGTGAAAGCGTTTTGCCAGTTCGAACGGTTAACTTACTCATACTCACTACTCGATGCTCGATTGACGCGGTAGTAAAGTTATTCGATTGGATCTGTCAAACTCGCACTAAGCACTCTGGCTTTTCTGAAGTTAACTTCAATGAATCTTCTTCGGTCATTTAACTCCTAGGGGAGCATAGGGCCTCGACCACAGACTTCCACTTCTAACGGACTACCGTTTGCGTTTGAATGCTGCCGCGAGCTATCGCGGCAGCATTCAATTCAGGCCAGCTAGCGCCGATCGACTTGGCCTCTTGATCTTCTCCAAGTGGACCTTGGCTGCCCCCTTTTTCGGTTGTACTTAAGTGCTTGTCTGGTCAGGCATCTCTTGTGGAAGCGTAGTGTATATCTTATCTAGCGCCATTTTGTGTCCGGGATTTCTAGATGGACTGGCATCTGATTGGTACACTTCCACAGGTTCTGGTTCCTGACTATTTTTGGCCAGATTATCCTCAGTGTCTGTCTGAGACATTTTTTAATGAATACCTGGAGCCTTCAATCAATCTGTTCATTCAAAATTATGAATAGTGTATTTTTGTTACAATATTATAGGTGCGGAGCCAACATCTTTATTGTCTGTTAGATCGACTGAGCAGCCAGTATCAGGGGGGCAGTGCCCACGCCAAGTCGAGCGCGCAGCAAACACTGCCGTAACTATATTTACAGGAACCATTTCGCCGCATTTTCAGGCCCCTGTTTGAGAACCTCAGGATAAGACCAGATCGCAGAAATTTTCGTCATCCAGTAAGCTATAGTCACATATTTAAAATCCAAAATTTCAAGTCTGTAGGTAAACAGTATAATAAAATATTTCCAGCCCAGACAGACTTCTAATCACGGCCAAGTCATACAACATTAAGTATAATAATAAACAGATCGCAGTAAGGAACCTTAGACTTGGCACAACTTTGTCTAGATTTCATTACTTTTTAGAGAAAAACGAGCACCTCCATCGAGACTTGGCTAGTTTTTACAGAATGTTTTTGGTGAGATCGGATAGTCCGTCTTAAGAAAACAATGACACAGGCACTGAAACGTCCAAGTGAAAAAAGGTACCACTAGACGTTGTATAAATCATCTCATCACGTTGTTCAAATTACTTTGGCAAAGGCTGCAGTAATATCAGGAACAGTGGCAAGCAAACACCAGTCTCTATCTACCCGTCCCGCTAAAGCGTATCTGCTGCGTGTCATTTTCTACATTCCAACCTAACATAACATAAGAGAGAGAGAGAGAGAGAGAGAGAAACAATTTATTTAAAGGTACAATACTTCAAAAACAAAACCAAACGGTATCAAAAAACATACAAAACGCAAATCTTAACAAAACACAAAAAAAAACAATTGAATAGAACAGCACAGAAAAATATGTAGACCTAGTAGAAGTAATTTATTTAAAGTTTTAAAGTATTGAGCCCCTAAAATGGTTCCCGACTCAGCATGTGTTGTAGCAGCCACCGAGGTATCTAACCACAACGCTGATATTCTGTCGAGACCATGTTGCGAGTTAGTCGCGTGTTTGTGAAAATAAAAAAAAGACAAAAATTATTGAATACTTACAAAACAGAAAGAAAATCAAATAAATGCATGCCTAATAGTTGGTATGTAAAGTGTACTGCGATATAATGTAAGAAAGTGTGTGTGTGTGGGTATGCAACAAATAAATAACTGGGTGAATAATTGTGAAGCAAGCAAATATAATGAAAGGTGATTTGTATTTTTCCGGTGCGGTAGGCGCAGTCGCCGATTCATCGAGGAATATCTACCTAGTGCAAACGAGTTATAGAAGGACCAGCTACGCTTAGAGGTACGCGTACGTTGCAACTATATTTTGATTTTTGTATTTGAATCAGATATTCTTTGTAGTGGTGCTTGAAGATTGTTCTGGTTTTACTGTTGCGTAGTGGCGGTGGTATATTGTTCCAGCATTTGGTTGCTGCGTACCTAAAACTGCCACGAAAGGCCGCTGTCCTATGTTTCGGTACACTGAGCAATGCAGAAACTGTTCTCACCCCTTCTGCTCGACGCGAGTGTCTCCAGGTAAGTTTTTCGTACAGATAGGGAGGCGTGCATGTTTTTATGATCCCGAACAATAGTGTTGCTAAATGAAGGTTTTGTCTTGCTTCCATCTTTAGTATGTTCGCGCCGTTAAGGAAGGGAGTCACATGAAAGCGAGGCGGAACATGGAAACAGTAACGAGCACAGGCGTTCTGCACCCGTTGGATCAGATTTTGAGTCCGTTTTAGTAAACAGGGACCATACGCGGTGGCGCAGTAATTTAATTTAGACAAAACTAAGGTCTCACATAGCCTTATGCGGAGCGTTTCACTAATAAAACCTCGAATACGATAAAGTGTCTTCAGCCTACATAACATTTACATACTGGCACATACATTGCTTCTGGTCCCACACTAGGATACCCATGTCGTGGGTACCAGAAACAGCGAAATCACAAACATGTCAACAAACATCCAAGACCTGGGATTTTATTTTATCCCCAGCCGGGGATCGAACCCGGGACCTCTCACGTGGTAGGCAGATTCGCTACCGCTGCGCCACAGAGGTCGTGAACCTGGGTAGTATGATGTCGGGAGTTTTGTGGCGTTATAATATCAGAATTTCACAATTAGTGTGCCTACGGCAAAGGCTTTTGATATTTAAAACACGCGACTGCCCTTGCCGTACTACCTATGCTGGAAGTATTACCTCGGCTCGGGGAAAAACCCCAGGTCTTGGGTGTTTACATGATTGTGATGTCGCTTTTTCTGTTTCCAACGACACAGGGTATCCTAGTGTGGGGTCAGAAGCAATGTATGTGCCTCTATGTAAATGTTATGTTATGTTTCGTCATTAAATCTGCTAATCCTACTAAAAAATTTTGCCATCACTTGCAATCAGTTAGTTTTACGGGCAACACTGAACAAACATAGCTGAGACATAGCTCATAATAGTTCCGGTGTTGGGGGACATTTGGCGCTATCGACTGAAACTCCTATTTGTATGGAAGACGACATAGCATGGTATAGCCTGACGACGACGAAGAGGAGAGGAGTGTACATCCTAAAATCCCTAAATTAGTTTCTGGTCAGAATTTTGAATCAGTCACTGGAGCAGTCTTTCAATAACCAAGTCTTGTTCAATATTAGCAAAGCGAACATCTCGCTCCCAATCTTCTTGCATAGTAAGTACCTATTTCTGCATTTCGTAACTGGGTGAATTGCCAAAGCAAAAAAAAAACACACGGCAAACCTAAGAATGGTAGTGCAAAATGCTGTTTTACGATGTTGTATATTTTTTCTTAGTAAAGTAAGTACTTTTTTACCTTGGCAAAAAAAATAACTAAACAATGTTTGATAATGCTTTTCAAACAAATAAACTTCAATAGTAAACCTGCAGGTTAGATTATCCATCACCAAATCATCGAAAGTTTGTAATTTGCAGGTACTGTACTGGTTAGACATCACTATCTGTGCAGAAAGTACTCAGTTTTCGCAGTACAAATAATCTGTTAAAAAATTCAAAACTTCATGAACTCAATTTCGATGACAGCTGTCGCAGAGCTCAAGCTATATTTTACAGACCTGTGTTACAGACTATAGTCCTGGTCCCAAACTAGAATACCATATGCTATAGTAACCATTGCTCAGTTGAAGTGGTGATGGGCCGGCACATAGCTCGAAATGACGGCCCTTGGAGCGAAAAAGTTCTGACTTAGCGACCACGGCCCGGACGACGCAGCGAGGATAGGCCCCTCACCAGATGGTCAAACTTCCTGGCTTCGGAAGTTCGGGGAGTCTACAGACCGACACAAGACCGTGAAGCTTGAAAAACTATGAGTGAAGTAATGTGACGCTGTGGCATCAAATCGCTGATTACGATGGTGATAACCAGGCGAGCACGTTACAGACGTGGAAATACACCCAGATTGAGGCAATCATCTACTTTCATAGAAATATACACACTTAGCAATTTAAGTATACCTACACAAGGTAAGCGAATTTAGAATATGGAATTTGCAGAGCACAAGTCAGCAAAGTAATTAAAACTCAGCATAATAATGTAGATCCAATGTCAATAACAAACGAAGGATTTTATATGAGCAAGTAAACAATGCTGACGTTAAGGTTGGTATAGGTCAGTGACGAGATGCATACTTAATTTCAAAAAGTGTGTAAAGTACTCTTTGTGCCAAAAGGCCTACTATAATATTAAGGATTAATTAGATGACAATGATGTCTGGAATTAAAACATGTAAAAATGATGAGTTTTGTAAAAATGGTGGACCTATTTAAACTCTGTTAATTAAGGACCTTGAAAAGACTAAGTTTGGAGTTTTTTTGTCCATTTTTTCTCCAAAATGGTCTAGATTTTGATATGGACACCTAGTTCGACATTGTAACGTCCATTAAGCCGCAGTATCTGCGCTACTTTGAACCTTTTAATTTCGGTTTGTTTCGTTTCGTTTTATTTCATTTTCAGGTAGGTAGGCTTCGGCCTACCCACATGTTAACAAACGCTTATTAAACGGTTGAAATTACAGGAAGCAATCAATCCACCCGTAATAACGATAGGCGCTTTCATAGTATCATTCATATGATACTACTAAAATTGTTCGACTAAGGCAATAATTCGATTTAGTCCAATTATACGTCCAGATTAGCGACTACTATATTGACTATGTATGTATTTGTATACAAGACGCGCTCGTGTCCTGGTCAAACCGATTGGTTGGAGTCAATCACTTGAGCTTAGCAACAACAAGCGCGGTCAGGTGCAGGATGGGTGACTGTCCCATGAATGCCGCTAATGGCATTTATTCCGAGCGCTTCCGTGCTTCGCAAGGCACGATAAGCCGATGGTGCCGGCTATGCCATATCAGAGGCCTTATGGGCGTTATTGGCTCGCAGACCCAAAGAAAGCATGGAGGAGGGGAGAGAGGATAGAATAGGAGAGGGGAGGGAAGAAAAAAGAAACAAAGATACCGAAGAGAGAGTTTTAATGTCTATAACATAGATGATACGAAATACACCAGGCATCTAGTAACAAATACAACAATGTAATGTAGAAGCCGTATTCAAGGGGACATGTAAACAAATAACAAAATAAACAATCAATTCGTCTTTATTTTACCATAACACAATAACAAGCGATTTATTCCCACTTTCTTAATAACGTCAAGCCGGCAGAGGATTCGGAAAACCTGGGGAAATTGAATAATAGAAATGTTTTTGTGTCAATCGAACAGCCCGTATCCTTCTTTTAATAAACCAGATGGTGTTGTACGAAATTTATTCCATGTCCAACACGCAACCTCCATTCAGAACTAGCCGAAAACGCTTGACGATAAGTCATGATATAATTCAGCGACCTGTTCGGGGAGCTACGTGCTGCTTTAACCTTACAGCTCTAGAAGCTCCTGGGAATACGGATGGGGATAGTTTACTTTATATCCTGTAGTATTTGGAAGCGATATGGTGCTGTGCCAGCCCGTTGTCTGTGCAGACAAACATACGGCACGAGAGGCAGACCACAGACTCCTCCATCAATATCAAACCCATGTATGCGCCCGTATTTATATAGTCCGTATGTATTATAGCCCGTAAGCAGTAGTCAAAGCCACGGTTCCTGAGACGACCTCCTTAACGAAACTTCTTCCATGGGCACCCAAAACTCCAGTAGTTTAAAGCGTGAGTAGCACAAAAAGGTAGCTGCGCATCAGCTGGCTGTATTTCGCACGTTATCAACCCTTATATGTCCCCACTGCTGGGGCACGGGTCTCTTCCTGCATCGTAGGAAGATAAGGCCATACCACGGGGGCCAAGCCCGGGTTGGTGGAGGATTGTAAGACAATGTCGGGCCTTACTGTCAGAAGTTATCAAGCCGCCCATAAGGCCTCTGACATAACTTAACGACTGCCATTACATTATAGCCGGCACTAACGGCTTAACATGCCTTGCAAAGCACGGAAGCGCTCGGAAAAATGCCACTAGCGGTTGTCACGGGACGGACACCAATACTGCACCTGACCGCGCCTGTTGTTGCTTAACTCAAGTGATTGATTCCGATCACCCAGTTCGAATAGGCCACGAGCGCTTCTCCTCCATATCCAATACTATTAGGTCCAGGGCTAATTCGTACTTTCAGAGTCTCATCCATACTGCTAAGCGGCCTTGAAGGGCGGGGGGGGTCTTGTCGGATCAGGTATGGTTTGTACCGGTCTGACCAATTCCATTTTCAGTTCAGGATCTCTGAATGGACGGTGGAACACGTTGCCGTCGTCCGTCTTTCTGGACACATTATTATTATGACCTGGGTGTCTCTAAAACTAGAGTCAACCAGCATTTAACGGGTAAGAACGTATCATTTTAGACCCATAACATAACATTTCAGTTACATACTAGCACGACTTCTGGCTAGCACAGCTTCTGGCCCCACACTAGAATATCCTTTGTGGGAACCAGAAACAACGACATCACAAACATGTAAACATTCAAGACCTGGGGTTTTTTTGTCCCCAGCTGGAGTTCGAACCTGAGACCTCTTGCATGGGAGGCAATTGCGCTACCGCTGCGCCACAGAGGCCGTCAAATCCGCATACCACCAGGCGTGACTGGGGTCAAGTGTCAACATAACTTACTTTTAAAAGAAAAACAATCTATAGTTAATATTAGTATGTTATGTTAATAATCTTCAGACTATCTGAGCTTAAGAAAACACAACCCTCCCAAAATTTACATTTAAAATCATTAGATACTTAATCAATAGCAGAATCAAACTTTAGACATTCACACGTATTTTGTAAATCGCTGATCGGTAAATTACGTGATCTAACATTTCTCCATCTGAAGCCCCGATAAAACATTGTGGCGAGTAACGATTACCACATTGTTGACGAAATTTTAATTTTTCGGCCTAATTTTTTGGGATAAGGCAGTATAAAAGGATGTCACTTTATCCAAGTAATCATTCTCAAGTCATCACTTGTCTGCACTGCAACGAGAAACAAAGATATTAAAAAAATGTCTCCGAAATCGTTCCTCTTATTCTGCGCTCAAATTCTTTTGGTCAAGGTAAATTAAATAATAATATCTACAATTATATCAATCAATCTATCAATCATTTCATTTCAAACGTAGGTCTTCCCTTGGGGAAAATGTCAGGGCTTAATCACATCGCTTATCCAACGCGGGGCGATTTGAAACACCCTAGTATTTGTGTTATATGAACACCAAAGTCATTCAAGTGGTCTCCCAAAGTTTTCTTTCACGGTGAATAACTATGGAGTTATTCACCGTGAAAGAAAACTTTGGGCATAATATAAAACCATATTTTCATGGGCATAATATAAAACCATAAATCAGGAGACGTTCAGTAATTTTCTTCATAAAAAAATGAGTTTCCCAACCATGTGATCACTTGTTTACCAGCATTAGTAGATTGTTTTCTACGCATTGTAATAAATACTCCTTTTTGTTACAGAATGCGTATGGACTCGTGAAATCTGGACTTTCCGGAAATGGTCTTGGCCTTTCTAATGGCGTTGGCGTCAGCGGGTCAAACCTTGGAGTGTCCAGCGGCCTTGGCTTGTCTAGCGGCCTTGGCAGCTCAAGCCTCCTTGGCACCTCTAACTTAGGAAGCTCCAACCTTGGTCCTTGCACCACCAACCTTGGCTCCAATACAATTGTCAGCACCGGCCTTGGAAACTCCGGCTACACCATCGCCAACCTCTTGGCCAACACCTCGCCTTCCCTGCTCGACCAACTGTCCTACGGCGGTAGCCTCTCCGTCTCCAGTGGATCTTCCCTCACTCCCAACGGGATCTCCGTATCAGCTGACAACTTAGTAGCTGACGGGGCGGTCGCTGTCACTGGAAACATGCCCCTCTTGGGATCTGTGAACGTTGACGGGACCGTTTCATCAACCGGTGAGGGCGCTGTGCTTTACAACACTAACTCTAACGTTGGTCTGACGTCTGGCGGTTGTGGCGCGGGGCTTGGAGGAAGCCTTAACGCGAACGGTTTCAATGCCGTCAGCGGCTCTAACTTGGCTGGCCTGAGTGGCTCCAACCTGCCAGGAAACTTGGGCGTGAATGGAGTCAACTTCGGGGGCAGGAACGGTGTCCTGAACGGTGGATCTTGCGGCAGTGTGCTGTAAGCTGTTTGTTGATTATTTCATTTATTTTAGCAATATCGTGTTGTTGTTTTGTTTTTAAATTTGAATTAGCTAAATAAATGTTGCCTTTCTCTTGAGATCGTCTCTTTTTCACTGTGCGCCACCATTATTACAACCAAAGCTTACTTACACTCACAGTATACAAATACACCGTTGGGTTTTCCAACAGCGAAAAACAGTTTTTACTGGACAAAAATGTTGGATGGCCTACATTGACAATTTAGTCAAATTAACAAAGCATTTGATGATGGCACTTTTTGGCGTGCACTATATCTGTATCTATCTATCTATATCAACCCTTTATATGTCCCCACTGTTGGGGCACGAGTCTCTTCCTGTATCGCAGGAAGGTTAGGCCATACTCCACCACGGGGGCCAAGTCCGGGTTGGTGGAGGATGGTAAGACAGTGGCGGGCCTTACTGTCGGAAGTTATCAAGCCGCCCTTAAGGCCTCCGACATGACTTAACGACTGCCATTACATGACAGCCGGCACCAACGGGTTAGCGTGCCTTGCGAAGCACAGAAGCGCTCGGAGAAAATGCCACTAGCGGTAGTCACGGGACGGTCATCCATCCAGTTCCTGACCGCGCCTGTTGTTGCTTAACCCAAGTGATTGGTTCCAATCACTCGGTTCCGCTAGGCCTCGAGAGCGCTTCTCTATAGGCGTGCACATCTCTGAACAATTATTGTTCCGAGGTACACATACAAGAATAGGAGCACGTCGAAATTTCGCTCAGCGCAGTATAATTTTGACAGCCGTATTCCGGTTCTTCTACGGCCACGCCTGTAAGCGCCATCTATGAATTTCTCTTAGTTAATTTGTGCTGAAAGAGGCTCGTTGGTGACATCGGTTATAATACAAAATAAAAAAAATCTGCTACATTTAGGCTAAGCGCGCACGGGTTACTTTTGTCACGGTGACTGTTTCGTCACTCCGTAGATATGTATGGAGATGCGCGAAATGTCACCCAGTTGCCACGTCGTAACATACGCGCATCTCCATACATATCCACGGTCTTGATAAGAGTGACGAAACAGTCACGGTGACAAAAGTAACCCGTGCGCGCGTAGCCTTACGTGATACACGGCGCTGACGCAAACTCTATGAATCTGAATAAAGGAAGACCAGCCGACCAGTAACTAAAGAAACCTGTCTGCATAGGAGATAGTATGCAGCGAGGTTTCTTTGGTTTATGGTCATGCATACGCCCTGCGTCGATTCATATATTCCGTGTCCATCGCTCCTTGCTTCTTCCCAGTTCCAGCCTGGTTAGTAGGATGGCACGAGTCATGCGTTTGCGGCGACAAATTGTCGGAATTTGACAATTAATCTACTGGAGTATTTATTTATTGCATGCACACAAAATAGCATAATCAACGATAAAAAAAAATCGTCCACAAAGTCAAAGACAATACAAAATATATATAAAAGTCAATAAAATAAACCGCCCCGAGACATATCCGACCCAAAGGTACCCATGACACTGGCAGCATTACCGCGCTGCACAGCGAGGGATATCCTTTGCATCAAAAATGCCCCTGAGCAGTTGTCAAAGCCACGGTTCCTGAGACGCCCTCTTCCTTAACAAAAGCTCTTCCATGGGCACCCCCAACCTCCAGTAGTTTAAAGGGTGAGTGGCACAAAAAGGTAGCTGCGCATCAGCTGGCTGTATTTCGCACACTTAAGTCTAGCTGCAGCTTCAGCAGACGACCCAGGGAAAGCAACCGTCGAAACAATGTGAGAAGGTGCGAAGGTGCACACGCAGGTGGCATCCCAGAGCAGACACCGAAACCCTCTCCCACGCACGGTATCAAAGTGAGACCGTCCGGACGCCTCCCATCAGGGCGGATTAATCTACTGGATATCTTTCCTGGAAATATATCCAGTAGATTAAGACATTTAAAACACGCGACCAGTATCAGCGTTCTACCTAGGCAGACGGGGTTGCATACAGCGCCATCTAATTCATTTTGCTGAACCAAACTGACGGCTGACCTGAAAACGGCTCATTGCATGTGAGTTAGCGGGCTAAAGATCGTCACAATAATATCGGGAAAAACTGCGTGAAAAAATGCGTGGAAAAATTGTCCCAGTTAGTTCATACAAAATACGCCCGTCCTTCAGTGCTTTGAATGGACATGTCGCTGGCAGCTCATTAAATCCGGCGTCTAATTCAACGTCTACGAAGTTGATTGGGTGGCGGCATTTAATTACATGGCTAGTTCAACGGTAATGATACAGCATTGTCTAAAACGTTTGACTACTTGGCTGATCGAAAACCGAAAACTAGCCTTTTTACTAAAAGACTGAATGAAGAGCCGCCGTTTTGCGTGAATTTAGATAATAATTCAAGATGGCGTTAACGGAACAGTTGATTTACTTCATCTGCATCTGCTTTGGTAGGCTGACCATGATATTTGATTAAAACTGGACTGATAAAGGACAAAGTATTTTGTATGTTAAAAAGGAATTATTAGCTGAAAAAAACGTATTATCTTGTTTCTTGCTAGGACATCCCCTATATGGTGGAAGTACATCTACCTGTCCGCTCATCTACCGGCATTATTATAATAATAATTTTTATAATAATGCCGGTAGATGAGCGTAATTTTTTCTTCCTTTATTCTTCAAGGTGTAACGATCTTCAAGGAATAAGATATTTTCCCGCAGTAAAACGTAGCTTATGTGTCAATCCAGGGTGTCAGATAACACTATCTATAGGTACCAAATTTTATTAAAATCGCTCCAGCCGTTTAGAAGTGAAGTAACAGACATACACATCACAAACGTTCGCCTTTATAATATTAGTATGACTTTAATCGTAGCTTTCCTGCTCAAAATCGGGCCCATTTTGGGGGCTCAATACTTAAAACCTAAGTATGTATTAAATTATGTTATTTTCGTGTTGTAAAGTTGATTTATTTTTTAGCTGTGTCTTTTTTTATTGGTTAGTGTGTTTTTTTTTTGTTTTGTATTGAGTATTGTGCCGTCAAATAAATACATTTTCTTTCTTTCTTTAAAAATCAACTCGGAGTAAGTACGCTTTCCTCTTGGAAGCTAAAGTAAAATATGTTTTCGATGCGTGCGGTATAAGCAATAAAATTGTCCCTTACTACCGAACTGAAAGTCGTTGCACGTCAAAAATATGGCTTTTAAAACTGGACTAGACAAGTGCCGTATGCTGTACGGTACGTACCGAACTGAGTGCTTAGTGCGAGTTTGACAGATCCAATCGAATAACTTTACTGCCGCGTTAATCGAGCATTGAGTAGTGAGTATGAGTAAGTTAACCGTGCGAACTGGCAAAACGCTGTCACAGTACAACTCGCACTCGCGTTTATTCGTGTTTTGGCTGGTAAACGTGTTCACTTCTCAACGTAAACCATTACAACTCGAACTCAGCAATTTCAATTTTCATACTTGTTGCTAGGTGGCGCTTCCTCGATGCCATAGAAATATGAGTTTACGTTAACGCGATCGAGTAGTTAAAAAGCTCGCACTAAGCACTCAGTTCTTCGAACGACGCGAAAGTCTGGAGTTTTTTAAAATTTTGTTTAGACCACACACGTTTGCTGTATCGTTTTAAGTTTATTGAGCTCACGCATACAGAGCTGCTCATACTTACATAGAGATGCGTCACAAACAGCGAACGGCGCCAATGCTTACATTTGCACAATTGGTAAAAGGTCAACTGTTCCAGTCGGCGCCCCATTACATATAACATAACATTTTACATACGGGCACATACATTGCTTCTGGTCCCACACTAGGATACCCTGTGTCGTGGCAACCAGAAACAACGACATCACAAACATGTAAACATCCAGCTGGTCTTTTTTTTGTCCCCAGCCGGGATCCAACTAACTATATCTATTATAACTTCAACTCATGGTTTATTAAGACGATTACACTTACATTGCATGGCGGCATACCTTCAGATTATAAGTTGTGGAACAGCGGGATCTCCTGGTACAGGTGTTTTACACACAAAAGGGGATCTCAATTTTATAAATTCTGTTTCAATTTTTTTTTTATTTTAGAAATAAATTTCTTTATAAAAATAATAAAAAATATTTATTTGTACAGTCTACAATTTTTTTATCTTAAGCTAAATACAGATAAAGCTACTTAAATATACTTTATTGCACACGAAACATTAAATAGGACATTACATAAGAAATAAGATGTACAAAGGCGAGCTTACCTCTGAAAGAGATTTCTTCCAGCAAACCTTGGAGAGTCAGAGCAGCAGTAACAAACGGGTCTATATACGTGTACAAAATGAACTACATAGACTACAAAAACCCTAAGCAATTACCTAAGCAGAAATAATACATAAACATAAACTGAATACCTGTAAATATAAATAAATAAAATACATAGAAAATATATAGCTCAAAGTTATGATATGATAGAGATAAATAGTGCTCTTTCAACTGCTTCTTAAATGTAGGTACCTATTGTGGGACTAGCGCATATTTTCTTGTCCTTTCATGTTCATTAAAAAAAAAGATTAATAAGCATGATGACGCTGCTACGCAATTTTCATCAAACCGTCATAGTAGAGCATGAATGTATTTCAATGAAAAAGGCAACAGCAAGCTGAAACTGCAGAGGTGGGCATTAGTGCCTACACTGCTATTACACACTAATATTGTTACGGGCTAGGGTTCTGAATAAATCCTAATGACAACTTCTTAGGATTTATTCACGCAGGGTCTGGTCTGCAGGTCTTCACGACAAGAAGTCCACACGTAGATTACAATCGCAGGTCCAATCGAAGTCCAATAGTATCGCTGAGGTCGTAGGTTATCGCTCGTATCGCAGGTATGTTCGCTCGAAGTTCACTCTTCGCTATTCCAAACGGAACTGACTGCGAACCGCGGCGACCGCTATTTATATCCGCCGGCAAAGGTTCTAGAACATTCAAGTACGTCTAGATTTCTGCGCATTGGTTTCCAACCAAAAATATCTAAATTTGAAGAAGTGTGTTGAGTAAAAGGCGACTAAGGGACACAAACCGGGGGGTGGGCAGCAGCGCCCCCTGCAGTACAATTCCACCGAACTGCGATCCCCAACCCGCATGCCCAGCGTGGGGATTATGGGCATTACCCCCTCTGATAGCACAACGTGGCGCTCTTTAGGGGAGGGCTATGTCCAGCAGTGGACTAGTATAGCCTGACGACGACTACATAAATATTTGGCATTGGAGTACAATATTTAATATATTGTACTCCAATGCCTTAGTAGAATCTGAGCCCGGGTTGCAAGCGCCGAGGACGAGCGTGCGCATTTTACGCCATTGTTGTGTGCGTTACATTGCAGATCTAATTGATTGTTTACCGATGTAGTGGTGCTCTACAGTGATCAAAGTACTAACCCCCTTTTCAGTCGCGGTAAGGACCACTGCGGGATGGGCTACTTGAATCCCAGGAGTTCTATCGCATTCAGTTAGTGAATGGTGCGTGTAAAACTTCCTGTGCGGCCCTTTTCGAAGTTTACAACTGGCGTGTCCTGAACGAAAACGGTGTTCTCGTATTGGGCACAATTTTGAGCCTATTCTGCAAGGAAAGTTGGCATGGATACAGTGGACGTTTCCCGTCACACGCGAAAGACTTATCGTCACTTGGGGTGTGTTTTGTGCGTAGTGTTGTCAGTGAGTGCGTTGGATTGGATTTTGGCTTTGTGGAAAGTACTTTTAGGTATATGGTAAATGAAGCCACCGTGTACCGGTCAGCAGATTACATCTGTGGCCTGCTGAAACACAGGCCTTAAACCTAGTTCAGCAGCGCATGCTACAAAAACACATGTGTTTAAGTAAGTACAACTTTCAATACTAGATAAGTATAAGTAGATATAACAAGCATCAACAGCACGCCTGTCTTGTCTCTCAGAGAATAGGGGTCACGACAGGATCAAATGATCCACGATTTTACGATATTATGGGAGAGCACATATTAAAAGGATTTAAGACACTGACAGAAGCGCTCGGGCCTAGGCGAACCGAGTGATTGGAATCAATCACTTGAGTTAAGCCACAACAGGCGCAGTAAGGTGCAGGTTGGGTGACCGTCCTGTGACTACCGCTAGTGGCATTTTTTCGAACGCTTCCGTGCTTTGCAAGGCAGCCGCGATTCTATGGAGTGGCCAAAGAAGAATCGGAATACGGCTGTCAAAATTATTCGGTGCTAAGCAAAAAAACGGGCTATGGAGAGAGTTATGCTCGGAGTTTCTCTGAAGGATAGGATTCGTAACGAATGCATCCGACAGAGAACCAAAGTTATCGACATAGCTCAAAGAATTAGTGAGCTGCAGTGGCAGTGGGCTGGCCACGAAGAACCGACAACCGTTGGAGTAAAGGTGTTCTTGAGTGGAGACCGCGACCCGGTAAACGTAGTGTAGGACGCCCTCCGACCAGGTGGGAAGACGATCTGCAAAAAACTGCCGGCAGATGCTGGATGCAGCAAGCTGATGACAGGGCGCTATGGCGCTCATTAGGGGAGGGCTATGTCCAGCAGTGGACTACATAATATAGCCTGAAGAAGAAGAAGAAGTCGCCCAAATTTATTAACCCGATACAGTTACATATAACGTAATACAGAGAATATTGTAAAGAGGTTCGAAATTTCACTGATGCCGGTGAGTCGCCCATTAGCTTAGTTGGAAAGAGCGCTGGCACGGATAGCCAGAAGTCGCGGGTTCGAATCCCGGCATGGGTGAAATTTTCAGCCTCTAAATAGGTTTTAAAAAAAGTAACATATGCAGTTAGTCACAGTGACAGCATAGTTACGTGATACAAGGCTGAAGTTTGTATTTAAAACAACAGTGAATAACTTTAATCAACATTTATTAACAATCATCGTCACAACAACTGCACCCCATTATTACAAAAAGTAGCCCCCTACCGGGTAGCCGCACCCACATCCACAACCGGCCACACTGGGCACCGCCACCGGTGGGCAGCCCAACGGAAGCTTCTCAGCGAGCAGGGAGCTTACAGTCAGCAGAGACAGGGTGTCGGCCAGGCTCCCAGCCACGTCGCTGCCCTGGACTGAGTAGACTGGCTGAGGTGCGTAGACCTGGAACGAAGGTTTTGTACAGTCTGGCGCTTAGTTAACGGCGCTTCCATCATACATTTGTCGAGTATTTGAGTTTCAAACACACTAGTTGATTTTACGTAAGTTTATTAGTACGTATTTCTACAATATAGGTGCGCTTGAATAGAGTGGCTGTTTTACACTGACTTAAGTTCTACAAAATTGATGTCAGCAAATATGCTGCGCGGCACATTTGCTAGACTGACATCGTACAGGTTTTAGTATTTTGAAAACCTATTTAGAGGCTAAAAATTCCGCCCATGCCTGGACTCGAGCCCGCGACCTCTGGCTTACCTTACCAGCGCTCTCCCAACCGAGCTAATTTTATTATTTTACTGAAAGTCAGTGGGGTGAGTCTCTAAAATGCATAGTTGTTCAATAGAGTCGTATTAGTCAGCTCATTGACGTTTCATTCACACTATCGGTAGTCTAGTAACCAATCGCATTGCAATGGTATAACCCGATCTAGTTAATTTTCTTCTTAACGATCTTCTTACCAAAATTATCATCATTCAATGAGTAAGTTACGTAGACATGGCTAGAGATCATAACCTCACAACGAAGAAAAATTTAAGAAACTGCTAAGAAACTGCAGGTATATTCGTATTTATATAAGTAGTGTAATATATTCATATTTGCACCGACTACCCGTCTCTTATTTCCTTCAGCAACTTTCCGTCGTCGGTTGTCTGGAAGAAATTGCTTTTAGCCATAAGGCCGCCAATTTTACTTTGTATCTTTACATGTTTTATACTATGCGCCCTGGTATACATAAAAGAATATTCTTATCTTATCTTAAAAATAACGAATACACACCTGTTGTGGGGCGGCGTACACCTGGGGCGCGTACAGGGGGGCGGGGGCGGCGCAGGGAGGTGCCAGGACCGGACCCAGGGACCCGGCCACCAGGTTTGGCACCAGGGTCGGCCCGCTGCACCCGCAAGGAGAGGAGGAGCGGATGACCTGCGCTGTGATCTGTTGAAAGCAGCTCCTATATTAAGTGCGCCAAGTCGAGGACCATTTGAATCGTCTAACTATCGATTTCCATAAATTTACATGCTGTCGAAACTTCGAGGTAAAAATAGCAATAAATTACTACGCGATTAAGCCCCGAAAATATTCTAACAATTTCCATAAAGTTCCAAATTGAAATCAATTTCATTTCAACGTAAAGAATTTACATTCTGTTTGCAAAATGTAAGCCGCAGCGGGGAAAAAAAATCCACTCTGACCGCAATTCCTCAAGTCCTCTTAGACCTAATACATCAGTTGCCACCTATGCGTATGATAAGATACCATCATCATCATCGACCTATTATTTCCCCAACGAGGGACATGGGTATCTTCCGCATCTTCTTCCTTCCTGCATCGCAGGAAGGTTAGGCCATACTCCACCACGGGGCCAAGTCTGGGTTGGTGGAGGATTGTAAGACAGTGGCGGGCCTTACTGTCAGAAGTTTTCAAACGGCCCATAAGGCCTCGGACGTGACTTAACGACTGCCACGACATGACAGCCGGCACCGACGCCGACGGCTTAACGTGCCTTGCGAAGCACGGAAACCGGTTGTAACGAGACGGTCACCCATCCTGCACCTGACCGCGCCTGTTGTTGCTCACCTCAAGTGATTCATTCCAACCACTCCATTCGACCAGGCCACGAGCGCATCCTACAGAATACATATAGAAATTTGAAAATTATAAAAGATCTTACCTGTGAGATAGCAACGTTAGCGACCAAAGCGAAAAGAGCGAAGTATTTCATGTTGGTTTTTCTTTTGTTTCCACAACTTCTGATTACAATAAAACAACAAGGAATGTGGCCTACAACCCCCATTCCGAAGCATTTATAGTAAAAAATGTCATAACTAGAGAAATTGCGTGCGAGATTGCGCAAGAGATCGATGTTTTTTAGGCAATTCTTGGAAAACGTCCTGATAAAGTAGCTGGCTTATCTTCAGGGTATTATAACATGCATAATATGTACCTACGTATTAAAAGTGCGGTGGTAGCTGAGCGGTGTGTTCGCATCCCGATACGTACCAATGACTTTTTCTAAGCTATGTACCTACATTTCTGAAGTTATAGTAACAATACCACTAGCTAACTTTGAAGGTAAACCTCGTGAGGAAACTCTAATGTCTGTAGTGTAAAAATATCTCATCGCTTGCTACGTACAATTGCCCAACTGGGCCTTAAGGCACAATGGGCCTTAAGTGCGAAAATCTCGGGTCTAACTATACCTACATGGTATAGTTAGACATAATCAATAGAATTTGACCTATATGAATTTTTAGGTATAACGGTATAACGAAAGACATTAAAATGTGAAAATTAGTTTGTTAAATTCCGCCAAATATCCCATACACCACACTCCCCCCTCCCACTTTTTCAAGCAGAAGCAAGACACGAAAACACTTTTCTTTTATCAACCCTTGTATGTCCCCACTGCCGGGGGCACGGGTCTCTTCCTGCATCGCAGGAAGGTTAGGCCATACTCCACCACGGGGGCCAAGTCCGAGTTGGTGGAGGATTGTAAGACAGCGGCGGGCCTTACTGTCAGAAGTTATCAAGCCGCCCCTAAGGCCTCTGACATGGCTTAACGACTGCCATTATATGACAGCCGGCACCAACGGCTTGACGTGCCTTGCGAAGCACGGAAGCGCTCGGAAAAATGCCACTAGCGGTAGTCACGGGACGCTCACCCATCCTGTACCTGCCCGCGCCTGTTGTTGCTTAACCAAGTGATTGATTCCAATCACTCGGTTCGCGACACACAATACACATTGAACAAAATGTAGATTACTTACTTTCATGGATATAAAGTGTTTACGTTAAATAAATGTTTGATTTTGTGATTGATATAGTTTTAGGTAGGTAGGTACTAGAAAAGAACTAAAAACAAGAGCAAAAGTTTATGCAGATGAAAAATCCTAATCGATATGTTTCAGTAATTATTTAAGATGTGACCCTGGATATTAAATAAATAAATATTCATGGACATATTACACAGATCTCGTTAGCCCCATACTAACTCCAACTAAATGACTTGTGTTACAGGTGCTAACTCGACGATAGATTTAATACAATAACTTCATAGATTACGTCCAAGAGCCGAGACAAAATAGAAAAGCTCGTTTCCTAGTTTGACCCGACCGGGGATCGAACCCGAGACCTTCGGTTATACAGTCAGCGTACCAAACCACTGCGCCACCGAGGCCGTCAAATATTTTGATTTACACTTGTATATGTCACAGATGATTAGAAAATAAGTAGGTATAGGGCTCAGAACAAGGACTAAAGCATAGAAGGAGCCGTAAAATAAAAAGTACCTAATTAATGAATAATGAAATGAAATGAAATGATGAAATGAAAAGGTTCTAAGCTGCGTCTTAATGAACGTTACAATTCAAACTAGGTGTCCATTTCAAAATCTAGATCATTTTGGAGAAAAAATTGACAAAAAAACTCCAAACTTAGTCTTTTCAAAGTCCTTAATTAACATAGTTTACATAATTATTATAAACATAGAACTCATACATTATACTGGCTATAATTCCAGACCTCATTGTCATCTAGATAATCCTTTAGGTTATAGTAGCCCTTTTGGCACAAAGTGTGCTTAACATATTTTTTGAACCGCGATTCAGGCAAGCTTAATAAATCTTCAGGGATTTTATTATAGAAGCGTATACAATGCCCCATGAAGGATGTATTAACCTTTGCCAGCCTAAATAGTGGGAACAAAAGTTTATGTTTATTTCTAGTATTCACATTGTGTTGGCTACCTAAAGTTTTAAAGTTACTGATATTTTTCCTGACGTACATAATGTTTTCATATATATACTGACTGGCAACTGTCAGGATGTTAGTTTCTTTAAAGAAATCTCTTAACGAATCTCTACTGCCTAGCTTATAAATGAATCTGATCGCTCTCTTCTGCAAGACAAAGATGGTCTCAATATCTGCAGCCCGTCCCCACAGTAGTATGCCATAGGACATAACACTATGGAAGTAACTAAAATAAACAAGTCTAGCAGTTGCTAATTTTTTTTATATGAGGACCCCATTGAAGCTTTGCATCAATTGTGATACCTAGAAATACAGTTTCATTTACAAGGTCTAATTTGTCATTCCCCAACATAACATTGCTGTCAACCGCTTTGACATTTGGTAGAGTGAACTTTATACATTTTGTCTTCTTTGAATTTAACAATAAGTTATTGGTAGTAAACCAATTATGTACCCGAGAGAGAGCATTATTTGTACTGTCAAGGTCATTCTCTTGTCTCTTAATTTTAAAAATAAGTGACGTGTCATCTGCGAATAATACTATCTCTGACATATTTTGAACCATGAACGGCAAATCATTTACATATACGAGGAAGAGGAACGGCCCCAAAATAGATCCCTGTGGCACTCCTATCCTGACCTCTGACCCTGAAGATTTAGTTCTATTTATTTCAGCTCTTTGAATTCTTCCTTCTAAATATGATGTCATAAGTTTTAGGCTATTCCCGTTTATACCATAGTGCTTTAATTTTAAAAGAAGTGTTTTATGGTCCACGCAATCAAATGCTTTCGACAAGTCACAGAATACGCCTATAGCATCCTTGCGATCTTCCCATGAACTAAATATATGTTTAACTAACATGACGCCGGCGTCCGTTGTAGAGCGCCCTTGTGTGAATCCGAATTGCTGACCATGGAGAAGTTGATAGTTATTGAAGTGTGTAAGCAGTTGACCTAGAACTATCTTCTCGAATATTTTACTTAAAACGGGTAAAACCGAGACTGGTCTGAAATTTGTGGGATCTTGTTTATCACCACTTTTAAATAACGGAACGAGCTTACTATATTTCATTAAATCAGGGAATATACCCTCATCGAAACATTGGTTAAAGATTTTGGCTAAATGGGGTGCTAGGGTATCGATTACTGAGCTAACTACTGTTACGGACATACCCCACAAGTCTTCAGTTTTTTTAAGCTTTAGCTTTTTAAACGATTTAATCACTGTATGTGCTTCAATATAGTCAAACGAAAAATCATGATCGCATGGGGGGACATTGTCTTTCAAAATACTTTCAGCGAGAGCTGGAGAAGAGTCTAATGGAGCTGTCGTTACAATTGGAACATTTGTAAAGAACTGCTCAAAAGCCGTAGCAAGGTCTTCATTTAAGGTTATTAATTTATCATCTACTTTAAGTGAAAATTCGCGATCTCCAAATTTGGATTTACCAGTTTCTTTATTTATAATAGCCCAAATTGTTTTAGATTTATTATAAGATTGAAGGATTTTGGATTTTATGTGCTCACATTTTGCTTTGTGGCAGACGGCCTTAAATAATTTTGAATATAGTTTAACATACTGTATAAAGCTGGGGTCATATGTGTATGATTTTTTCTCATACAGTGAATAAAGTGTGTCTCTACTTTTCCGGATACCGGGAGTAGCCCATTCACTAAATCCTACTTTATTCCCTTTTGATGATAACTTTTTCAATTTAAAAACTTTTTCAAAACTATCTGTAACGACCTTGAAGAAATCTCCATAATTATCATTTGCATTATAATAGCTTTCCTTGTTACTCTTACGTTAGTTACAATGGGCTGACATTGACATCCCACCAGGACAAAAGTCCCGAAATAAATAAAGATAAAAAAAAATATGTCACAGATTCAAAAGACGTGTGTACCACAGAATAGTTAGATTAAAGGTGTACCAAGTTCGGAAAAAAATACGACGTCAACAAAACACTTCCGGTCTCGCACTTTTTTACGGGCACGAATTTCCGTTTCCTTTTTCGGTGGGGGTCTATTCCGTTTTCTTAATCTGTAGAAATTGCTAAACGATTCTCCGACTCGGTTATTTGAGATAACGATTGTCTCGTCGATAAACCTTGAACAACGTGACTAGAAATTATTTTACGCATGTAGAAAATCACGTAGGTAAGTATAGAGATCGCATTTTCACAATCGTTTCATTTAGTAATATCTATGCCAGTCCCTATGTGGGGTTGCGGCAAAAATGTGTGTCAAAAGTGTTGTGTTTTTTATTGGAATTTTATATCATTTCCATGTAAGTAGTGATTACATAGTTATTGTGTAGAAAAAGAATATTCATAAAAAAATGCAATTCCTGCCACAACTAGCATCTTAGATATTTTTTTAGGGTCAGCAATCAAGTATACATTAACACATCCTATTATTACGGTCAACCTCACGTCTACCTTTACTTGTAATCAGTCATGAAGGTTGACCTGCTTTGGACTGTTCATTTGGTTCACTAAGTTGTATATAAAGGAGAGCGCGCTGCTTACCAGCATAGATACACTCGTCAGCACGTCAATCTTTACATAATTGTAGTTATTTTATTATGCATTTTGAAGTAATTTTAAAAATGAAAGTAAATTGTGAAGGTTCTAGTGAAGATGGGTTAAGACTGTAAACAGTAACTAGTGGTTATATTATTTTTAATGCACTAACCCGTGCTAAGGACAATTTAAAAACCTAATTAGAGGCTAAAAATTCCTCCCGACCCCGCATTCCCGCGACCTCTGGCTATCCGTGCCAGAGGTCGCGAGTTCGAATCCCGGCATGGGTGGAATTTTTAGCCTCTAATTAGGTTTTTAAGTAACTAGTAAATTTTCAAAATGGTTTTGTGAATAGTGAACAAATTGTAAACTAGTTTCCATTATGTTACGACACATTGTTTTATAAAGCGTCCATACTGTAGGTATCCCACTGCAGGGTAGGGTGAAGGCTTCTCGCCTTACCAGTGTTTTTCAAATCTGTGTGTTAAATTTTGTTGTGACCCAACGTTCTGATGTGTTACTTTTGATCAGTATTTTAGTGTTTGCTCGTTATTTAGCATTTGTTATTATTACATAATAATAGGTCGGCGGTATTTACCCCTTATTATTACATAATAATAAGGGGTAAATACCGCTGGGCATATTTGGTCTTCACCCGTGAGGGTGAAGGCCCTTAGTTTGAAATTTAAAGTTCTACCTTTATTTATAATAAGAAAGAGAAAATACGCACGTGTAAGTTATAACTTATAAGTTTGTTTAGAACACGACTCGAATTTGTTATAAAGATTTTTTTATTATTGATTATTACATAGACAGTTCTCTTGTTATTTCAGATAATCAAATCACAGTCACCACCGAGAGTACCCCAAATATTCCCGCCAACACACCCAACATTTGTTCAAACGCAACAGCCAAATGAGATGCCGCTTTCTCTACAAGCACTCTATTCCGGATGTCCAAAATCGAGTGGGAACAGTGAAAACTGCAAGACAAAACTGATGAACATATTAAATTTCTTATTAGAAAGGGAAACTGGCGAAAGACGAAAGATTGACCCGTCTAAAATACTTCAAGCCAAAGAGATGTTAAAAAACGATAACAAAAAATTAATAATGGACGCAACAAAAAATGCTATCGAGCACATTCTGGCTAAAAACTACCAATATCAAGCCTATGCTAATAAAGTGCTCAGGCAATCGTTGGGAAAAACGGCAACTAATCCGACAATTCGGCCACTTGTTAATTACCAGAAAAACGTGCCCATGACACGCATTAATAGACCAAACTATGCAAACCCTATATCTACGTCTTTGGTCCAAAGTCAACCAAAGCTTGTCCAAACTAAATCAAACTATATCAACTCATTGCCAGTAGCGTACAGCGTTGAACCAACTCTAGCTAATGTACTACAAAGTCAAAATATGAATCCAGTCATACCAGTAACGTCTGTTACTGGACCAGTGGATGATAATGATGATGTTCTAGTATTTTATAAGCCTAAATTGGTCACATACAATCAATTGTCTGGCAATGTTATCAAAAAGTTTAGTAAGAGGATACTGGTACCTTATTATGTATCAAAATTAACTTAACATTAATAGAAGAGGCTTTAAAATTTTAATTTTTAAATAATAAAAAATATTTTTTTTTATTATTAATTAAATCTGTAAATATAATGTAACTTTATACGATCATTGCCATAATGTAAGGGAATTGTGTGATAAAATTCAAACTCCGTAATCGTTAAGTCTGATTTTATTATTGAATTCCCCATTACAAACTCACAGTATGGCAATGTTGCTTATATGATTTTTTGTACTATTTTATATAAATTTTCTGTAATAAAAGTTGAGTTGAAGTTCTATTCTTAGTTTTTTAATACATTAGTCCACCTCCTCAATTTTGCTTGAACATAAATTAACGCACAACAGCAAACTCTGAAATGATTTTAATGCGTATGCCATTGAAATTTGAAGAAGGCAGTTATTGTACGTATATTAGTCACTGTTGTTTGCACACGGTTATCTGTCAATTCAGTATCTAATTTGTAGTCGGTGCTAAGTTTGACTACCAGCACACACAATGTGAGCATAGACTTCAAAATATTTTTTTAAAATACTCTAATGTACCTGCTTTGAATTTGAAAGTTATGTTAATTATAAAAAGATATTTTATAGTTTTTGGTGCTTCACTGTTTCTAAATCGGTTTTTATTATTTTTTTAATAAAAAAATTTATTTTTTGTGCGAATTAATATATTTTGTAACGAAAACCAATTGGAGAGTTAGTTCTCAACTCTAGCATACTGAGTTTTAAGTGAGCTGTAGGTTTGATAAAAAAAATGCACCGAATCGATTATAACTGAATTTATTAGTGAGGATAATAATTGTGCAGATGTTTATGATAAATAGTCTTCAATGTTCCACTTTACATTGGAACATTGAAGTCGGAATTCGAAATTAACTTTATTTCAACTACTCTTTCATACTCTAGGTACAGATATATTTGATGTTTTTAACTTTACATGCAGTTTTATACAGATACTAAATACCACCTAAATACAATAATTAAGTCTTGTGGATAAAATATCTAAATCGGATAAGAAATGACGAAGTTACAGCGATTTTCTTGCAAAGAGTCCAACAATGGGCGCTAATGGACGCTACACGCTTGGTCACAGACAGGTTCCGATGACTCGCGCGTTTAGTTGCCGCCTACAGAGCACCTTAGTCTATATCACAGAGTAAGGTGATAATGTCACCATACAAATTTGTACTACATGCTTTGAAAAGCCCTCATTGAAGTAATATAGGTGATAATGTCATCATCATACATATTTGTACTACGCCAAAATGTAAAAAGGCGACCGTGACTGCACCCGAAAACGGGAGCCAACGATACAGGATTTACCTATAATCGGATTATCGATAACATATGTTATCGAACGATGTCCGGACCTAGCCAACGTCACACCAATCACACGTCGCGTAAAAATTGATTGTAAAGAGATGCAATTATCGTAATAATGTTGTCGTGTATTTATAATTTCATAATTTATAGAATATTTATTATCTTATTCAGTTGCCTTTGATTAATAGTTTATTTCAGTTAAGTTTCATTATTTGGGCGCCACCGAAAGTGGCGCCATCTCAAATTATATTCTCTTTAATATAGTTTCGTAAATAATGATAAAGTAATGTAATTAATGATTCATTAAATCTACTATATAAATTTAATTAGCCTCCATACAGCTTGAAGTAATGTTCTACGTTTAATTAGTTTAATTTAAAGTATCTTCAATTCTCATAGCTTCCTGTTTTGAATTTTTAACAGCTTTTCAACTCTATTTAAGCGACGGGCATGACGTCGCCAGGACCATTGTAAACCTTGCTACTAACTATATCACTGGTACAGCGGAAGCTCTGCCCGAAAATACACCGAAGCACCTACACCAGCGTTTTACTCCAACCATCTCCAATTCCTGTTACACATGTTTGGACGCGTTGCACATTCCTATCCCTATTGACGTTTATGGCCCTACGACTCAGTTGGTAACGCGGCTAGTTTATTGTAGTTTAAAATATTTGTTTCTTACTTACTTTTTACCTCCACGTCTTTCTCTTTTTATCGTCGTCTGAAATTCATTATCGTTGTCCATTCATCTGAAAGTCCTTCCACAGTTAAATAGCTGAAATTAAAATATTCCTAATCAGAAGAAATATTTTTTCAATGGTAACTCGCAGGCAAATCGCAGCAGTTGATTGTTATTGTTTTTTCGCTTCTTCTACTTGTCGGTTCTCCTTTCTTATGTGGTTAGCGTTGCGCCAATCTGTGGGGAATTCCCCAAACTGTGGGGATTCTCAGAGTGATTGGATGATTTGTGGGGAGAACGTTTATGTAGGGAAAATGTGGAAAACTTAGACTTACTTACTTTAGAATTGAACTTAAAAGTAATACCTTCAGTACTATGAGAAGTAGGTAAGTATTATTATATTTTTTTTTTTACTTCATGTTAGAAAGATTTTAGAGTTTATTTTATGGCAACATTTGTTTTATTTGAAAAGTCCCGGTTATTTAGAATTTGAAAACAGAGAATCGTAATCTACATAATGACACCGTAGTGACCACCAGAGAAGGTATTAAGAAGACAGGAGGGAGCCTAAAATTTGATCTGTCAAATGATATCTTAACGAAACTGGCACAATGAAGTTGCATGCAAAACATTGATTAAAATAATAACTGGCATAAGTAATAGATATATTTGATTTAAATGACCAGTACTTCTATTTCTCTATTTTAAAAACCTATTTAGAGGCTAAAAATTCCAACCATGCCGGGATTCGAACCCGCGACCTCTGGCAATCCGTGCCATTCTATTTCTCTGCTGAAAACATGTGAGGAAAATGTGGGGAATATCGATTTTATTTACCCCAATATTGGGGACTTTTGGTTATGTTTGTGGGTAATTTAGACCTTTAGAGTTGGCAACACTGGTGGTTTTCCTAGTCTTGTCTGATGTGTATGTGTGCCCACGCATCTAACTATTTTATTTAAATTTTAATTGAATAAAAAAATTGTTTTTATTCCAAATTATCGTGGATGATAGAAAATGTCACCATGAAACAAATACTTTTTTAATAATACATTAAGGTTAGTACGTAACCACAGTCATAAATAAAAATACTTTAGTTAAATGGATATTTTTATTACCCGAAAATGCTTGATATTATCTTCCAAACAATGTTTGTATCAAGTAAAAATTTTGATTCTTTTAATAACATCAATAAGTAATAACATTCATCATTATAATATTTTATCTAACATATTTTATCATGGAGTAAAATAATTTACTTTTGACGGGTAAAATTGTAAATATTACCTAAATAGCCTTTTGACATAGTGACATGACAATAGTGATTATGGCTGGGACCCTGGAAGATTTGAGTACAATGCCTAATAACCTGAACAGAGCTTCTAACAGAGTCAGTCTTAAAATTAACATTGACAAGACAAAGATGATGTTAAGCTCCCATGTAGCACCAACTCTTATCCTCGTTAGAGGCTCTCACTTCGACCTCAAAGTTGTCCACCACTTGTATACTTGGGATTGGGACAAGCAGTCCAGTTACATAAGTCCAACTTCGAGAAAGAGGTCACACGTCGAATCCAACAGTAATGGGCAGCGTTTGGGAAACTAATACACATTTTCGCCTCCAAAATACCTCAGTGTCTTATGATAACGGTGTATAACCAATGAGTGTTGTCAGTAATCACTTATGGAAGGCTCAAGGTCGCCCAACGCGCAATGGAGAGAGCTATGTTATGAATTTCATTGTGTGATCGAATCACGAATGAGGAGATCCGCAGAAGAACCCGAGTTACTGGAAAATAACTGGAAAACCCTTGGGACGAAATAGTTCTGATCTGGTGACCACGGCCCGGACGTCGCAGCGTGTGCAGTTCCTCCACCATATGGTCTGGCTACTTGGTTACAGTGGCGTGAAGACCCTGGATGTGGACGGGACAACACCATGCTGCATGGAAAACCCTGAGGGACGCTTAGAAATTTATGGCCTGCACTAGGCATGAAATGGCTGATGATGAAATAGCATTATTTACATAACATTTTTAAAACACTTACATCCAAGCACATACATTGCTTCTGGCCCCACACTAGGATACCCTGTGTCGTGGTAATCAGAAACAACGACATCACAAACATGTAAACATAGAAGACCTGGGCTTTTTTTCCCAGCCGGGATTCGAACCCGGGACCTCTTGCATGGTAGGGAGACGCGCAACCGCTACGCCACAGAGGTCGTCAATAGTATACGGTCGTCACACATAGTTATACACTAACATATATTGAGTATGGTCTACACATAAATAAATAATGGTTAATTTTCTA
The DNA here is from genome assembly GCA_934045075.1 of Yponomeuta sedellus. Lineage (NCBI taxonomy): Eukaryota > Metazoa > Arthropoda > Insecta > Lepidoptera > Yponomeutidae > Yponomeuta > Yponomeuta sedellus. The sequence continues at coordinate 3,240,962 of OW203748.1, read as the reverse complement.
TGAAAACCGTGCTACAGTTTCGCAGTAACTTTTGAGGACATACGGGTAACTTTCGTGAACACCTTTTATAAATTGGATTGCCGCCGTAATTTATGATCCAATGCTGCATTTTGCATCGGCGCCCTCTATCATAGTCAACTTTGGCTAAATTGTAACAATTAAAAAACGGTACGAAAGTTACGCGGAGACAGTCGAACAGGCGAATTATTCGCCTGTTCGACTGTCTCCGCGTAACTATATTACTCACTGTCGTTTAATAAATTTCAATGTAAACCTGAAAATACCTATCAATGGCAATTTTTTTGATTTTAGAAAGTTTGGCGCGTTATAGGTTCAGTATACTGTTTACATTTTTAGTAGCTTCCTTCAAAAGTGCGCGCCTGGTTTGTAGCTGTGTTTGTAGTTCCTTGTACCTATTCTAATTAGGTAAATCGCTTTCTTTTTTAAAATAAGTTTCGCTAATACGGATGATGTCGATGGGTGGTTTTAGTAAAAAAGGTTTTAATTTTACACCTTTTTACTTCTTTAATTTTAACTTTTAGTTTATCGTCATAACAATCCTAAATTATTGTTCTAGTTTGGCTTTGTTTACAGATGGAATGTAGTGTGATTTTGTCCCTTATATAGGTTTTGTGGAAGCTCAATGTAACGAAACAACAGGAATGTTCTAATTAGGACATTTTTGTGGTGTTTTGCATGGATAAAATTTTCAAGCTTTGTTGTTCGGTTAATTATTTTCGGCCAGCAAACTTTATTAGCCCTTGTCTATTTCTTCGTTTATCTTACCGCTTATTATATTTACATATGTTTGATTGGTCATGTTGGTGTCACTTTGCTTATTTTGTTGAATGTCTATAAATTTACAATTCGGAAAGTTACTACATATTAGTTTCAGTTCATAGTTGAGTTTATCTTTACACAAAAAATCACTATAAGGTAGCCCTAACACAAATATAGAAAATTTATGTAATGATTTTAGTGTTATGCTGAGATCTATAAGCAGTTTCATTGAATTCGTGTCATGCTGGCCTACACATAACACAATCTTGTCATTTTCCTCAGTGTCGTACAGCTCACAAGCAGCTGATATTTCACCAGTTGTAGCACCTGGTTTGACGAAAGATGTGATGAAGTACTGTTCATGTTTGGTGTTCCTTCTCAATTCGCGTAGAGCAGCCGCCAAACCAACGCACAGCCTACCTCCAACAATTATAATTTTCTTTTGACTTTTCCTATGAGGAGACTTATTTTTTTCATTTTCCCACAGCTCCTTCTTGTTAATACTTAGCCCTTTTTCTAGATCGCTATCGGACACCTGAGTTTCCACGTCGTGTTTTGTCTTTTCTTCTAGTTGCATTCCGTTTTCCTTTTGTGAGCATATTATAGCATGCATATCATACATTTCTTGCTGTTGTTTGACAAGTTCGTTAAAGTAATATTTGCCCAATTTAGTCATATCCTCCAAATTTTCCTGTTCAGTTTTCAAGTCTTTTTTTAATTTGCTTATTTCTTCTTGATGCATTTCTTTCTGCTGTTTGATAAGTTCGCCAAAGTAATAAATGGCAAATATAGTCATATCCTTCAAATTTTCCTTTTCAGTTTTCAAGTCTTTTTTTAAATAACTGCTTTCCAGAATACGACGGTTTTTGCAGTCTACCAGCAAACCGAAATAGGAAATGAAATCTGCGCCGATTATCGGATTGCGTACGTCGGCCACAACGAATTTCCAGGTAAAGCACCTACTCAGGCCTAGATTTACGCGCATGTACATAGTTCCGTATGTTTCGATTTCGGTGCCATTGGCTGCTAACAAAGTATAGCCTGGTGACATGTATGTGGCCTGCTGCAGGAATTCTAAAGGTAGAAGGCATAGGCTTGATCCGGTATCTACCAAAAATTCAATGTTGTTCCTCGAATCAAATACATATACGAAGCCGGATGTAGGATGACAATAGTCTAACGCCATTATACTGTTCACTAGATTTTCCGCGTTAGAGGTATTGCCTTGTAGTTGCTGATGGAGAAACCATTTTTCGTTTGGTCACTATCCAACGACTGGTACTGATATAGCCCGGAGATTTTCTGCCTGGGTTTGAAGTGCCCACCTGAACTGTGTCGTCGGACACTTTGACCTGTGACCTATGTCGTCAGCTTCCAGACAGTTCTTTTTGTGGTTCGAGTTCAAGTTTTGCTTAAGCTTTCTCAAGCTTTATCAAGCACTGCCACTTCGCACAAATGTTATTACCCGTCTTTATCCTCCGAAGTCATTGAGATGTTTTTATCACCGCTCGATATTGTATTTTTGTGGGATAAGTTTTTCAGCTATAAAACGAACTAGGTGCTACGTAAATCCACAAAAAAACGAGCTAATTGAAACGACTGACCGTTTACAGATGTATCGCGCGGCAGCGAGACTATTTCACTGACCAGCACGCACAAGGGCGCGTGACACACCTGTCATCAGTCAGTCGCTTCAAATCACTACAGATGCAGGACAGCGTAGGTACCTAGTTTGACCGCTCGCTTCATACAATCGTTATTTACTATGTACATCGTTTAGTTACTCTTCGAGTAAAACCAAACAAGCATCTCGATATACATAAATATAATTAGACAAGGCAACAAAATGAAAGAAAAGAAAATAGAATTATTTTGCATTTTAAGAACAGACAAACCACCTCAGCAAGAATTAATAAAACAGAATGTATTAAAAAACTCTATAGCGACGGTAGATGATGACGTCATAGGTGCACTGCGCATGAGTAGGATTGCATTTTCACACGGGGTCTTTTCCAGAAGTCCTTTTGAGTCGAAAATAGTTAAGTATTTCTACGTGCCATCTCGCAAACCGCTTTTAAAGAAATACGATTTACTCAGAGTTTATAGCAAATTTCCTGTTGTATTTCTATAATAAGATGGACGATGTTCAAGAGCGTTATGTATGTATGAATATCTGACAGATAAAATTACGTAAATTAATGCTCGATATATGCCATTCTAGCTATTTTAAATGAATTATTTTTAATTCAAAGCAACTGATAGTGAAATTATCATTTTCGGCATTATATTACATCAAAATATTGGATTTTAGTACCTGACATTTTATTTTCATAATGGTGTTCCGACGTTTTTTTTATAAATTTAAATTATTATCATTTATTTGCATGTTAGAATATGAGATCCTTACAGAATGTGAGATCATATTTACTAAGCTGTCACTATAATGTATCATGATAAGCAAATTTTTCTATTTTATTTTGATAACGGTGTCGTTTAACATTTAGTTTGTAGTTTTAGTTACCTGTTCAACAATAAGAACGGTTTCCGCTAGAAGCCCAAAACGGTGGTTTTTGGAAAAAAGTATTTTTGAGACCTGAGTTCCTGTACCTTTTAAATTAAGCATATGTTCATTATCAGCCAATGAATTTTAAAAAGAAATATTTTTTCCATTGTGTTGATAGTACCGATAATTTAGATTTGATTGCAATTTTCACGAAAAGCCTCGCGATACTCGCATGACCGGAAGAAATGAAAGCGTAAAGCGTACATTATACAAAATAGTTAAGTGTAAAATATTTTCAAGTGGTAATTTTGCTAAAATTAACTAGTAGCCTTTCCTACAAATTTCGGATTGATAAAATTTATATGTAATACAAAATAAAAACGTAACCACAAAAGAATAAAAAAGTTCTCCTTTTTTTAAGTCGGTCAAGAAGCTACGAAAAATGCGGCAGTGTGGCACCGCGCCGAGCAACCCCAAAAAAAACAGGGATGATTGTGTATAGATAGGAGATGTACCTACGTATAGCAAACTACTGCGGGACGCTCCAGTAGTCCAGAGCAAGACTTGACACGGGACTGAATGTCGCTAACCAAGACCGGAGATAATTCTAGAAAACCTCTTATCCCAAAAGCCTTCATGGTAGTGTCAGTGCAAAAACTAAACATAATATTTCCACCACTGGAAGTGTTTCCATGTGAAGTGTCGGCTTAAAGTGGAGTTATGACGTTCCATGCCCTACCGGCATCAAGTTACATGATACAGGAACAAAAGTTTAAAAAAATTAATTCGTCAACGAGTGGGATGCCTTCTTTAATTTATAGGGACGGGTAAGTTGACTGGAAAATTTGCAGCGCATCTTTTTTTTTTTTTTAATATGTTATTTCAAGAGCCAAAATAATTTTTAATTGTCATCAATGAAAAATTATTTAGCGAATATCAAAATACTTAAGTGCATACCTAAGTTATAAGGTATTTGAATCAAATCGTTTTCTTTGCTTACAAAGGATGTTATTTCTTTGGTCAACAAATCCATTAATATTTTCAGTGAATGTTAGGTATTCAATGGAAGTAAATAGAACTTCCATTTTGTTATGGGTGTACTCAATAAACGGTAGGTACCTCTAAACTGGTGAATTATATATTGAAACAAATTTCCTTTCTAAAACCTTAAAAAATCAATACAATAGTCCTCGGTAGGTACCTAGTTAGTTGCCTAGATGTTTTCGCAAGTTTTCCAGAAAATCAATATGTTTGGAACTGAAACGCGACTAACTTCGGAGTAGTGTTGTTGACATTTTGCGATGACGTAATACAAGGCCTTACTAAAGCCTTACTTGCAGATTTTTCCAAATAGGTAAATTGCGTTCAATATAACTAAAATAGAATTGCACCTGATATTCTGTTAATAGCAACAAGTAATAGTTTGTTGCAACGAGAATAACTCTTATTATGATTACAAACAAATATAATTATCGTTGGAAACTTAAATTCTTACCTTTCAGTTATCTAAGCACAGGTACCTATCGAAATGGATAATTTAACTTAGTAAATATTTATTAGTAGATGAGGCCGACAGAAATTTCATAATGTAAACATAAATGTAAACATCGCAGAATAGAAACCAATGCTATTATAATCGAATTATCGATCCCAAACAAAGAGTAATACAATACATAAACCAAGATGATCATAATTAAGCAATATGCAACCGAATCGTATAGTAGATCGAATCGAAATACATTCCAGAATATTCCACCACTAACTAGGGGAGACCAATAACAAAACGTTGACATACCTAGCGAAATAACCTAAGTAAACGAAACGTACATGAACATGACAAACGTCACGCTCATTTCCGGCGGCCATTACGAAAAAGTGATTAACCGATAAAATTAAGTTGTTATAACAACCAGTAGAACTGCTTTCATTAATGCGACCCGTTAAATTTGCCAACGTAAACACGAATCCACTTCGCTGCAGCTAGTCATCCTTCCGTCACACTTTTATTGTGAAATTCATCGAGCTATTACGTGCGCATACCAGCCTTCGCGGTTTTAACCGTATTTTTCTCGCGACTGTTGATTGTAAGACGCAATTACGAATTGCCAAGATGACGAAGTTAATACCCCAGTTAAGTTTTAGTAGTAGTAATTACTATGAGACGACGGCGATTGAGCCCAACCCTGACGTGAAAAAGAAGAACATGTAAGTAAGCCTCCATTGTCTAGAGCGACGAGCGACGATGTGATAGCAACTGGAGATTTCCCGAAGTCCTAGTGGAGTACCTTTTAATTTTGATTTGCGCTGCGCGGTGGCTCACAAGTCTACGCAGCTGGTGTGACTCACGTAGCAAAGTAAATTATCTAAACTCATATCTTTCACATCATTTCTCGTCGCCGTGAAGGTTTTAATGTCATATTTGTTACATTAGGGACCATATTTTGCCTTAATTGCCACACAAAACCTAAATTGGCCTGTTGGAAGCAGTTTTTTCACTACCCCCTTTGTTCCAATTTGATTACAATCTCAAGGTCTATGTTATCAAGTGCTATGTATGTCTTATACATTGAGCAGGTCTAAGAGGGATTATTAACCGGTAAATTATTATCACAGAGGGACTATGGAATTGGAGGACAATAAATTAAAGTCTCAAATTAATATGACAAATACGCTTACCACACAGCAACAAAACAGCATAAGGTTTCCTGGAGCATATTACTTTAATTACCTATGTAAGATTCACAATCTCATGCTTCCATTTTACATTACGGAACACAACTTTTTTTTTCAATACCTTTTTTTTTAGTTTTTCTCTAAAAATAAAAAGTTACGAAGCAATGAGGTTTGATTGTCTAGGTGTAGAGTTTGAATATGATTATTTTTTTTGTGCGCTGATTACCAAGCGAAGTCTTGTGTTTAAATAACTTTTACTGTTTCAAACACTTTTACATTGAATCCTACTTAGGACCAAATTGATTTCAACAGAAATTGTTGCACTTAGGACCAAATTGATTTCAACAGAAGTGGTTGATATGGTGTGGGGCTTTGCCTATTACTTTAGTTCAGAAGGAATGTGACATAACTACAGGTTTGACATGGCTTGGCTTTCTCTTTTCCCTTGCAGCATTTGTGCCCGTGGACGCCCCTTTTGAAACGCTTCTAGGAGGCAGAAGGGCCTAGCCTGAAGGGCTTGCAAATAAAAGAAATTTAGGGTAATTTTATAACACTTGTGGTAATGCATATTTTAAAACCATGACCTTTTTTGGTAGCAATCCTACTCGCTAAGGGTTAGTTAAAAAAAAAACCTTTGCTGGTTTTTACATGGTCTAATTTTATTTTACTCAGTAATGGCGAGAATCATTGTATTAAAAAATTCCTTAGAAAAACTACACAAAAAATTATATCATAAGTACTCATACAGTATGAAAGTGTGAAACCTGTTTTAATTATTTTCTCTGTCAACACAAATTTTTTCTTATTCATTAGCATATAGATGACAACCCCACTGTTGGAGCATGGGTCTCTTCCTGCATCACAGGCATTAGCATATCAATACATGGTATCATTAGCTGTGTTTGTTACATTAATTACTGATTTAACTTCTGCGCCCCCATATTGAGTGCAATGCACACAATCTACTTTGTTGTTGAATGTGTGAATGCTATTAGTACTTAATAATTCTTAGATTGAATGGCATAAATAGATTTGAGGCCATAGCATCACACTGTATGCCAAAAACGTGCATGAATGTACAACAAGGGTGTTTGGATTCAGAATTTGTTATTATTGCTTTTGTTTCTTTTTAAATCTATATAGGTAAATTAAATTCAAAGTCCTGACTGACTCACTCATCAACGCCCAGCCCAAGCCATTGGACCTAGGAAGCTGAAATGTTGCACAGATGGTCTATATACATATAATTTAGACAAGGAATAAGACCGGATTTCTTTAAATTCAACCCCTGAGGGGTCGAAAAGGGTTGCCAAAATTTGTATGGGAGGTGTAAAGAATGTTGTCTAATTTCCTTGAAACTTAAAATAAATACTCTTCAACATAATCGATTGAACACATGTATCGCCGTTTTTTCTAAATTTAACCCTTAAGGGAGTAAATGGGGTTTTCTTTTATGGTTTGATGGCAACCAATATTTCTGCCAATGTCGGGGTTGCATAAAGTAACAGCTCAGGGATTTGAAAAATTGGGGTTGAGAAATTTTTCAGCTACTAAAGTCCACGCGGACGGAGTCACGGGCAAAAGCTAGTAGCCTTTTGAAAAATTGCGGTTGAGAAATTTTTTAGCTACTAAAGTCCACGCGGATGGAGTCACGGGCAAAAGCTAGTAGCCTTTTGAAAAATTGGGGTTGAGAAATTTTTCAGCTACTAAAGTCCACGCGGATGGAGTCACGGACAAAAGCTAGTAGCCTTTTGAAAAATTGGGGTTGAGAAATTTTTTAGCTACTAAAGTCCACGCGGACGGAGTCACGGGCAAAAGCTAGTAGCCTATGACCGTTCCACTGCAGGGCACAGGCCTTCCCTCAGAGAGAGAGTATGGGCTTTATTACCACACATGTCCACAACAGAGTAGTAATTTCAAGTGCTGTGTTATTGGAATACTTTAGACAATCACCCTTCCTTGTGATGTTTTCCTTCACAATTGGTATAGCTACTATAATTTCATAAATGCACTTAAATTACCCAACATGGGTTCAGCAAATACATTTTAAAAACCTATTTAGAGGCTGAAAATTCCACCCATGCCGGGATTCGAACCCGCGACCTCTGGCTATCCGTGCCAGCGCTCTATCCAACTGAGCTAATGGGCGACTCACCGGCATCAGTGAAATTTCGAACCTCTTTACACTATTCTCTGCAGTCGGGGCTGTAAGTGGTGCCGGCTGTCATATAATGGCAGTCGTTAAGCCATGTCAGACGCCTTATGGGCGGCTTGATAACTTCTGACAGTAAGGCCCGCCACTGGCTTACAATCCTCCACCAACCCGGACTTGGCCCTCGTGGTGGAGTATGGCCTAACCTTCCTGCGATGCAGGAAGAGACTCGTGCCCCAGCAGTGGGGACATACAAGGGTTGATAACGATGCCGTAATTGAAGTCTGGGTGGTTTTAATGTCGCGGTTATGTAACTATCTATCTAGTATTAAGCTCGCCCTTGTACAAATTTGTTTTAGTGCAATAATGAATTTTCACCCAATTACTCTGTTAGCCTAGGCCACGAGCGCTTCATTTACGGCATATTTAAATTTTATTTCGTTTTGATGATCTCTCGAGGCAACAAGCCATCTATGAAGTGTACCGTCGAGGCAGACTTCTCGAGGTAGAAACCCTCCGACAAAACGTACCTTCGAGGTAGGGACATCGTGGTATCAAGCATCGTGCTATCGTTATTCGAAGTTGAGACCGACCCTTCATTAGTGGTGGACTCGGATTAATAACAATAACATTTACATACAAGTACATACATTGCTTCTGGCCCCACTCTAGGATACCCTGTGTCGTGGGAACCAGAAACAACGACATCACAAACAAGTAAACATCCAAGACCGGGGCTTTTTTTTTGTTACCAGCCGGGATTCGAACCCGGGACCTCTTGCATGGTAGGCAGGCGCGCGACCGCTACGCCACAGAGGTCGTCATTGGGATATGTATAATTTTTTTGTCCTTAGCTTATTATGTCCATATTTACGTGTCCATCGGAAACTCAGCTTGACGGCTTGGATTTTTGTTTTAGTTATCTGTCGAGCACTAAACCTAGCGTCATTGAGAAAATTAAACTATTAACAGACGATCGAACTTGGTACGGGCCGGACAGCGCATTCGGTACGCTCAATATCGGTACGCTCCATCGTTTCGTCTGGAAAGTTGTCTGCCGAACGTAATTAGCACTGTTTCATGTCCGCTCGGTCAGATGGTGCGCCCAATCCTCTGTCCGGGCCGTACCAAGTTCGATCGTCTGTTAAGGCGCTTAGGGGCGCTAACTAGGCGCCACAAATGGAATAAAAATCCTAACTTGTAACTACGTTTTTTTTTCTTTTGGTACGCCCAATCCTCTGTCCGGGCCGTACCAAGTTCGATCGTCTGTTAAGGCGCTTAGGGGCGCTAACTAGGCGCCACAAATGGAATAAAAATCCTAACTTGTAACTACGTTTTTTTTTTCTTCAAAAAGTTAACATCACAAATCTTAATATCGGTGATAACAATTTTTAGAACACATAGCCTAGAATGTTCTATTAATATTCTAGGATTTGAATCAATTTCCGCTGAAAACGGCCGTTGTTGGCGGAAATCGTTTGTAGTCCTAGATTGTTGATCCTAGTTTCTAGACTGCGGTTCTAAAAATATAGTTGTCAGTTGTTAAGATTTCTCATGTTCAATCTATAATATAAAATGAATCGCTGAATGTGTTGGTAAGCGCAAATCTCGAGAGCAGCTGAACCGATTTCGCTAATTCTATTTTTAGAATATTCCTTGAAGTACGAGGATGGTACTTACGGAGAGAAAAATAAAAAAAAATAAGGAATCGGCTGTTAAGCGGTACGAAGTTCGCTGGGTCAGCTAGATTTAGATAAAAACGTACACATCTTTATTCCATTGGTGGCGTTAGTGAGCACCCCGAACAACCTTAAAACTTACTATAAACACGCAGTGCCATTTAACCGCTTAATGTTTTTTTCATCAGTCTATATTGGAAACAAGGTTCTTCCTTCCTTCCTTCCTTCCAACCTTCAGCCACCGTTTGTGAGGAAACCCGTGGCTTGGTTGGCCTTACACCCTTTGAGACACACACTTAAGCACTTAAAATAGGTAAAAGCTGGTTTGCGTGCCGTCGAGGCGGGAGTAAACTTTCCATGACCTGTGTTACCGTGTTACGTGGTCGAGACATTTTGAATTCGACAATTACAGTTGTGACGTAGATCCGGATAAGTGGACGCAGTGTTGCCAGACGAGTCAATTTGCCGCCATTGGGTTATCTCAGAAAATTGCGAAAACTTGCAAACGGCGAGAGCCCAATTGGCTCTCTTTTTTTGGGCGATTTTTGACCTAGGTAGGTACTTGAAAATTCGGAACGTTTTCTTATGTATTTTTTTAGTTTTCCTTTTATTTGAGATTTTTGATCAGTTGAGTTTTTTCTTTTACTTTATTTTCTTAAAAAGGTTTAATTACATTTTGGAGATGCCAGTATTTTTATTGAGGAGATTTTATGAAATGAAATTTTACTACTAAAAAAGCGAGTTATTGACCACTATTTTTTTCAAACTTTGGCGACATGGCTCCTTCCACATCTGGGAACACTGATCGGATGTCGGGATAATCAAGTTCCTACTCTGTATTTAATACGTACGTAATCAGGGATTTCATTTTTAACATAGCATTTCAATGAAAGTGAAACATGATCATAATCATCAACCCCACTGAGGGGACGGGTCTCTTCCCTGAGGAAGGTATAGGCCATACTCCACCAAGGAGCCAAGTCCGAATTAGTGGAGGCTTGCAAGACTAGTGGCTGATCTTACTGTCAAAACTTTACAAGCCGCCCCAAGGCCTCTGATTCGGTCTAACGACTGCCATCTAACGGAGGCAGCCGGCACCAACTGCTTCACGTGCCTTGCGAAGTACGGAACCGCTCCGAAACATGTTTTGTAAATCCGCTATTCCGCTTGCTGACGACTGTGAATTCTGACTAAGAAGCTAAGAAAATCTATTTTTGCACATTGGAATGGAAAATATAAAGCCACGTGATGAGGAACCTGAAATAAAAATTGAGCAATTGCGTCTTGCTCTATTCACTATGGACGTCAGCAGTCGTAGGTCTTGCGGACTTTTCGTAAGTTTCAAAACATTCGTCCACGCCGAAGTAAAACCTGTTGGAGAAGCTCTTTAAGTAAATCGCTGTACAACTTCAGAATGTATGAGTTAGAGCAAGTTCTGACTGAAACGCTAATAAGGATGTATGATCTAATATATTCTTTATTGCAAACAGTAAAAATGAAATAACATTACATAAAATTTGTTTTAAAGGCGAACTTATCTCTAACAGAGATCTCTTCCAGCCAACCTTAGCATTGGGTGTTTAAATTAAGATAGCGGGAGGAAGGTAGAAATATTTATAACTACATAAGTAATAATACGATAGTACACTTACATATAAATTTATACATATACACCTATTAACTATGTGATGTTAGGAAGGTAGTGCTCTTTTAACCTCTTCTTGAAAGTATATGCGGATGGACTGTCTTGAATGTAGTTAGGAAGCTTGTTCCAAAGTTGCGCAGCTCGGACAGTGAAAGAGTTGGAGAAAAAATCTACTAGTGAAAATTTGATCTACTAGCTGAGCCCCGCGGTGTTACCCGCGGTTTATCGATTTTCCCATGGGAATAAGATATTTTCCCGCAGTTAAACGCAGCCTGTGTGTTAATACAGGGTGTCAGCTAAATCCAAGCCAATATTTTTTTAAATCTCCCCAGCCGTTTAGACGTGAAGAAGTAACAAACATACACGCTCGTAAGTTTTCGCCTTTATACCAACGACCTCTGTGGCGTAGTGGTAGCGCATCTGCCTACCATGCAAGAGGTCCCGGGTTCGAATCCCGGCTGGAGACAAAAAAAACCCCAGGTCTTGGATGTTTACATGTTTGTGATGTCGCTGTTTCCGGTTCCCACGACGCAGGGTATCCTAGTGTGGGGTCAGAAGCAATGTACGAGTATGTGCCTGTATGTAAATGTTATGTTAATGTTAAATGTTATGTTGTAATTCAAGCATTGATATATTTGAAAAAAATCCTTCTAAATTCTTTAAAATTATTAGCTCTATAATTTGTAACTCGTCTTCATCCAACGCTTCACACGATAGTTGAATGATTAATTAAACTTATTTGTGATGTCATTTACGTTAAACGTTTTAATGACTGTATTCTGTTTTGTAAACTTAATAAAATAAATAAATAAATACTAAATAAATAAATAAATAAATAAATAAATAAATAAATAAATAAATAAATAAATAAATAAATAAATAAATAAATAAATAAATAAATAAATAAATAAATAAATAAATAAATAAATAAATAAATAAATAAATAAATAAATAAATAAATAAATAAATAAATAAATAAATAAATAAATAAATAAATAAATAAATAAATAAATAAATAAATAAATAAATAAATAAATAAATAAATAAATAAATAAATAAATAAATAAATGAGCGAGCAAGCAAGCAAGCAAGCAAGCAAGCAAGCAAGCAAGCAAGCAAGCAAGCAAGCAAGCAAGCAAGCAAGCAAGCAAGCAAGCAAGCAAGCAAGCAAGCAAGCAAGCAAGCAAGCAAGCAAGCAAGCAAGCAAGCAAGCAAGCAAGCAAGCAAGCAAGCAAGCAAGCAAGCAAGCAAGCAAGCAAGCAAGCAAGCAAGCAAGCAAGCAAGCAAGCAAGCAAGCAAGCAAGCAAGCAAGCAAGCAAGCAAGCAAGCAAGCAAGCAAGCAAGCAAGCAAGCAAGCAAGCAAGCAAGCAAGCAAGCAAGCAAGCAAGCAAGCAAGCAAGCAAGCAAGCAAGCAAGCAAGCAAGCAAGCAAGCAAGCAAGCAAGCAAGCAAGCAAGCAAGCAAGCAAGCAAGCAAGCAAGCAAGCAAGCAAGCAAGCAAGCAAGCAAGCAAGCAAGCAAGCAAGCAAGCAAGCAAGCAAGCAAGCAAGCAAGCAAGCAAGCAAGCAAGCAAGCAAGCAAGCAAGCAAGCAAGCAAGCAAGCAAGCAAGCAAGCAAGCAAGCAAGCAAACAAATAAATAAGTAATATTAGTGTGATTTTTAAATAGTGTGCTGTGATGATAGCAAGTTGTGGCTGAGACACTGATAAGGATTTGCGGTCTATAAGTTCTTTATAAAACGCTGATAGTTCGACGCATAGATTAATTCGTTGTCTGTGGATATGTGGTTGGTTTCAGGGGTTCCTGCGAAATGGGTAAAAACGGAGCCTATTACTAAGACTTTGGTTATTTTTTATTTTAATCAATAATGACATAAAAAGTTACGCCTGAAATAAAATATACTGAATGGGCAACATTTAAATTTTTTAGCATACGTATTTTACTGTCTTAAAGGAACCTAGATACGAACTAAAACGACCCATAATTTTTTATTTTCGTAAATTCGATGTTTTTCATTCATAATTTTCTGTTTGAATTTCGTCTTATTCTATAAGGACGTAACCGCCAATGACGTCACACATACAGCTTAATAATACTAACACCCTTGCCGCCTTTTTAAAAACCAGTGCATTGGAATTAAGGAAAGGAAAAGTAATTTCTCCGACATGACATTTGAATGAAATTGAAAATGACATCATTCATATCAATTTTAATATTAGGCAACGGTACCTCCTCATTCCACCGTATGTGTGACGTCATGTTCTTGAATTGTAACGTTAATTAAGCCGCAGTTTCTGTGCTACTTTGAATAAAACTTTTTCATTTCATCACACAATTTTGCCGCAGATGTCGCTGCCTGTACGTAATACAGAGAGGTTCGAAATTTCACTGATGCCGTTGGTCGCTCGTTAGCTCAGTTTGAAGAGCGCTGGCACGGTAGCCAGAGGTCGCGAGTTCGAGTCCCGGCATGGGTGGAATTTATAGCCTCTAAATAGGTTTTTAAAGACGTTCACTAAGCCGCAGTTTCTGCGCTACTTTGACAAAAAAACCTTCCCATTTCATTTCTGTGCGTCATAGGGCAGTTTCGCAACTTGCTTGCTTGCTTGCTTGCTTGCTTGCTAACAAATAAATAAGTAATATTAGTGTGATTTTTAAATAGTGTGCTGTGATGATAGCAAGTTGTGGCTGAGACACTGATAAGGATTTGCGGTCTATAAGTTCTTTATAAAACGCTGATAGTTCGACGCATAGATTAATTCGTTGTCTGTGGATATGTGGTTGGTTTCAGGGGTTCCTGCGAAATGGGTAAATAGGGAGCCTATTACTAAGACTTTGGTTATTTTTTATTTTAATCAATAATGACATAAAAAGTTACGCCTGAAATAAAATATACTGAATGGGCAACATTTAAATTTTTTAGCATACGTATTTTACTGTCTTAAAGGAACCTAGATACGAACTAAAACGACCCATAATTTTTTATTTTCGTAAATTCGATGTTTTTCATTCATAATTTTCTGTTTGAATTTCGTCTTATTCTATAAGGACGTAACCGCCAATGACGTCACACATACAGCTTAATAATACTAACACCCTTGCCGCCTTTTTAAAAACCAGTGCATTGGAATTAAGGAAAGGAAAAGTAATTTCTCCGACATGACATTTGAATGAAATTGAAAATGACATCATTCATATCAATTTTAATATTAGGCAACGGTACCTCCTCATTCCACCGTATGTGTGACGTCATGTTCTTGAATTGTAACGTTAATTAAGCCGCAGTTTCTGTGCTACTTTGAATAAAACTTTTTCATTTCATCACACAATTTTGCCGCAGATGTCGCTGCCTGTACGTAATACAGAGAGGTTCGAAATTTCACTGATGCCGTTGGTCGCTCGTTAGCTCAGTTTGAAGAGCGCTGGCACGGTAGCCAGAGGTCGCGAGTTCGAGTCCCGGCATGGGTGGAATTTATAGCCTCTAAATAGGTTTTTAAAGACGTTCACTAAGCCGCAGTTTCTGCGCTACTTTGACAAAAAAACCTTCCCATTTCATTTCTGTGCGTCATAGGGCAGTTTCGCAACTCGTTCGCCCAACTCCCGACCTACCTGCATCCCCAGTCTAGATCTTTCTACCCTTGCCGCCCTACCTCAGTCCATCGTCGACGGCCGGGCGCGAGAGCCGCGATCGCTTTTCGTATAGTGTTCTGTGAACGGCGACATGAATAGCCGTTTGGACATAGATACGGGTCTAATCGCGACATCTTATTAGATAAAACGTAATTACCTTAATTCCCGACGTTAGGTACTTGATTCGACGTCGTTCTTGGTAGTTAGGTTTTTCCTGATAAATAATCGCGATTTGAGCCGTTTAATACAATAACTATTTTTGAGCATCGCAGATCGTCGAAAAATACTATGGGCCAGTTTCTGAATTGAGAATTTCGCTAAGAAAACACTTAACTGTAGTGCTGTCTCATCAAATTTCTCAGCAAAGAGCGTGACAGAACGTTGCTTAAGTATTTACTTAGTGAAATTATCAATTCGGAAACTGGCCCTAAGGCGCTTAAAGTAAAAAGAGAAGTTCTTATGAAACAAATCGGCCGAGTTCTTTATCTATAGATTAGAGTCTAGTAAAATTGAAAGCGTTGTAGCCACAGAACATAAAAAAAGAGTAGAAGTAGCGACATGACACATTTGTACGAAAACCAGTGTAACCAAACTGATACTTATAAACCAAACGCACACTACGAATGCCGGGCTGCCATTGGTAAATAAATTCAATGCCGAAAAGGAGTACATCATAAAAGTTTCAATTACAATATGCGCCTTTTATAATGTTAACAATGATCAAAGTCAAATGACAATCATGAAATTAAGGTTGACATTTTGTAGTAACGCTACTCTACACTAGATGGAACTACCGCCGTGTCGGACCGAAAAGAACTTTTACCTACTAAGACATAAAGGTCAAAATTGAGAAACAAGTACATTCTCAGTTTGGGATGGGACAATGCGAGTTCTAGATTGTCGATAGGGAGAACCTATCGACAAATTATACCCGTACAAACAGTTTAACACATTAATGGCCGAATACGAATACTGGTACTTAGACGAATTTTTAGCTATTTCTTTTTTGCCTGCGGGTTGACTGGTAGAAAATGCATCTTTTTCACATTATCTTTTGTGCAATAAAGATTCAACACTAATAGGGTAAATAGATGCACAAATAAAACAATGTGGTAGATTTCATATTTTAAAATGTTCTCTTATTTAAAATTACCTTTAACCCGCTGCTTCGCGGGCGTTACAAAATATAACACGGGAAATATCATGTATTCTACGACTCAATTCAGATCTTTGTCTATCTGTACGCCATGTTTCATACGTTATACTAATTTTATTGATGATGGTACTAATATATTTCAATTATACGCAAGAGTCACCTGGAAGTGAAGCACATTTTTTTCTGGTATTGCTGCATAAGTGCCACCTTCCGCCTTTTTTAGTTATTATGAAGTGTTCATGAAAATGCTCTGAATATATTGTGCTCATCGTCGTTTTGAACCAATTTTGCCTTCCTATCGCTGCCATCTATTTTACTTTCGTATTCGGTTTCTTAGGAAAACTAAACGAAAACTCACTTCCTAATTGTTTTGATTCCGAGAGGGTTGTTGTATCATTGCCACGGTTTTCTGTTGTATTTGATTAAAATTACTTTGATAGTTTCTTAGATATTTCAGTCACTGATAAACTGAGTGCTTAGTGCGAGTTTGACAGATCCAATCGAATAACTTTACTACCGCGTTAATCGAGCATTGAGTAGTGAGTATGAGTAAATTAACCGTTCGAACTGGCAAAACGCTGTCACAGTACAACTCGCACTCGCGTTTATTCGTGTTTTGGCCGGTAAACATGTTCACTTCTCAACGTAAACCATTGCAACTCGCACTCAGCAATTTTAATTTCCATACTTGTCGCTAGGTGGCGCTTCCTCGATGCCATAGAAATATGAGTTTACGTTAACGCGATCGAGTAGTTAAAAAACTCGCACTAAGCACTCGGGTGAAGAAAAACTATATCGCGATCTAGCTGTGCTCCAATGACAGTTTTCACATGCACAACGACCAGCCGGCGACAAGAGCTCATACATTACTACTTTACCCGGCCCGGCGACCGGACGGCGACCGGAAACATTTGAAAAGGCACTTAGGAAGTAGGTATAAAATAACAATAATTATTATACCTACTTAGACGAATTGGAATTTACAATACCTAAGCACCGTTTAGTATGTATGACTACTACGTCATAGACAATTAATTATCGATAGATTTTTATCATGTGTGCCCCCATCCGTAATTGAGTAGAATTCAAATTTTGATAGAAACTTCTAGAGAATGTACACTTTCTTCGATGAAAATTTAACTTTATTAACCAGTAAATAAAGGTGGTTTCACTTTCTCATTTTCGGATTGGTTTCCGTGTTCATGTCATTACAAATTTAATTAAAAATACAATGAAATACGTCTTACAGATGAAATGTTACGGCATGATCGGTATATTTTGGTCCCCAACTTTTATTTTTGCTCTCTAACACAGCATAACAAGGCATTTTAATAAAGTTTTCACCATTTTTTCTTTACTAGAAGCGCACGGCAACTGAAGTAAACAAAACTGTCACCGACTACGCATAGGCAATACATTGCTAATGTGAGGCACGCGGGCACCGCCCACTTACGACTTCTACTCTTTTTTTATGTTCTGTGGTTGTAGCCGTCTTTTACAGTGTGTTTTCGCGACATGTTTACCATGTTTTTATTGTGGCAACATTGGTTTACATTGTTATGTTGTCACTACCACTATTTACATTGTTATGTTGTCACTACTGCGTTCGTGATTTGGCGCTCCCGCACGCGGTTTATCTGATTTTTTAATATACCTAGATTAACTAATTTTGTAAATCTCGGTTTTCGTTAATCACCATAATACAGTGCACTCAACCGCAAGTGTGCTACAGTGTGGAAATGCTTAAAATCGCGATCAACATATAATAAATAATAAAATAATAAAAAAAGCTTTATTACCAACAAAAACATTACAGCGGCAGAACAGTACAAGAATACACAAAACATTAAAAGCTTTAAAATTATTTTAGTCGTTTGTTTATTTCAAAATTCAATTCAAAAATGTTTCATTCAAAGTAGCACAGAAACTGCGGCTTAATCAACGTTGGGCGTTTCAAAATGTAGATCGTTTTGGAGAGTGTGGAAATGTTTAAAATCGCGACAAACA
Source organism: Yponomeuta sedellus (assembly GCA_934045075.1). Lineage (NCBI taxonomy): Eukaryota > Metazoa > Arthropoda > Insecta > Lepidoptera > Yponomeutidae > Yponomeuta > Yponomeuta sedellus. The sequence continues at coordinate 3,222,743 of OW203748.1, read as the reverse complement.
TATCGTTTGTTTGTTTCACAATTCATTTCAAAAATGTTTCATTCCAAGTATCACAGAAACTGCAATTTAATCAACGTTACAATCCGCTACTTGACTCTTATCGATAAATATTTCCTGTAGTATTTAACTTAAGAAACTGAAATATATTGACTTTGCTAAGTAAAAACCTATTTAGAGGCTAAAAATTCCACCCATGCCGGGATTCGAACCCGCGACCTCTGGCTATCCGTGCCAGCGCTCTCTCCAACTGAGCTAATGGGCGACTTACCGGCATCAGTGAAATTTCGAACCTCTTTACACTCTTTGCTAAGTATCGCAGGAAGGTTAGGCCATACTCCACCACGGTGGCCATGTCCGGGTTGCTGGAGGATTGTTAGACGAGCACTAGTGTCAGAAGTTGTCAAGCCGCCCATAAGGCCTCTGACATGGCTTAACGACTGCCATTACATGACAGCCGGCACCAATGGCGGAAAGTGCCGCAGTGTGCAATAGCCGTCGTAGGAAAAGTGGTTCCTATAAACTAGTAGCGTCAGTCTTTTTGAATGTATAAGTAGAAGGATTTTGTGATACTCTCCTCTGCTCTGTATTGTCATCTAGATTCTAAGAATTGGTTTGGTAACTGCAACGAACTGGTTTCGTGTCCGTATTGAATGGGCAAGGCTACATTGAGAAGGCATCTTCAAATCGAGTCATTTTCTAATCCGTGCTAAATGATAACTACGGACTCGACTGCCTCCATCTAGTGGTGAACACGCTGCCACATCAGGGGTCATGGGTTCGATCCCTTCTCGACGCCGTCGTAGTCGGTTTGTACATATCTGTCTGTCTTGGCTTACATAAGTGTCTGTGATGTCCGTTTCTGGGCCTCGATTCTGTTAGTGCATTGTAGTACCATGGCAGATACATGTTGGGGTCACGTGGGGTGTTTTTTTCCAGTTTTCTACCATTGATTTCGGCTAGAAGGTTCCATGTATAAGCTCGCGTAGACTTGAAGCAGCAACGAAGTCAAATGGTCATGTTCATGTAATTGTCATTTTAAGACAAGATAAGAATATACTTTATGTAGACCAGGAAAAAAATATTTCAAAGATACAGTAAAATTGGCGGCCTTGTTGCTTAAAGCAGTTTCTTTCAGACAACCTGCGATGGAGAGTTGCTGAAGGAAAAGCGAGAAGAGTAGTTGGTGCTAATATGAATTTTCATATCCATATTTATACTTAAAAAATATAGTTGCATAAGCCATTACATGTTATACTTATAGAAAATATAAACATACATAATAGTACAAAACATAACTAGGGTGGTAATACAAAGAAAGGCCGAGATCGCAGAAGTTTGCGGCCCGAGCTGCAAGCGAGGGACGTAAATATGCGATCGAGAACTTTCTTTATTACCTCCCTTGTTGTGTACATCTTTTTATGTCTACACTTGGCCAGAAAGCGGCTTTTTCCGTACCCGCAGCGTGCGGAAAAAGCCACTTTATTGCCAGGTGTGGCATAAAGTTACATTAAAGTTCTAAAGAGAATAAAACGCAAAACATAGCTAAATTTAGTAAAACAATAACTAAAAATAAATAATTGGAGTGATAGCTACAAATCATGAACCTTGTTTTTAAAGCTAGCTGTGGTAGAAGAACGCCTTATTGTAACCCGCAATGCATTATTGGAATCTAAGCCCAGCTTGGTCCCAGCCTGGGTCCCACATTTTGTAGCGAAAAGGTTAGTTAAAAATAAGAGAGTTGCGACTGTGTCACGCGCGTCTACAGTCTGTTTTAGCCACAGAACATAAAAAAAGAGTAGAAGTAGCGACATGACACATTAGTACGAAAACCAGTGTAACCAAACTGATACTTACAAACCAAACGCACACTACGAATGCCAACCTGCCGTTGGTAAATAAAATCAATGCCGAAAAGGTGTACATCATAAAAGTTTCAATTAAAATATGCACCTTTTTGTAATGTTAACAATGATCAAAGTCAAATGACAATGATGAAATTAAGGTTGACATTTTGTAGTAACGCTACTCTACACTAGATGGAACTACCGCCGCGTCGGACCGAAAAGAACTTTTACCTAGTAAGACAGAAAGTTTAAAATTGAAAAACAAGTACATTCTCAGTTTGGGATGGGACAATGCGAGTTCTAGTTTGTCGATAGGGAGAACCTATCGACAAATTATACTCGTACAAACAGTTTACACATTAACGGCCGAATATGAATACTGGTACTTAGAAGTATTTTTAGCTATTTCTTTTTTGCCTGCGGGTTGACTGGTAGAAAATGCATCTTTTCTACATTATCTTTTGTGCAATATAGTATATTTCATTACAAGTGCGGAAAGGCTTTCATTGCAAAGAGTTCCGACAAGTTGCAATGACGGTTCCGCACGTGTACTGAACGACTATTTTAATACAGTTGCGAAAAAAATAAGCAATTTAATAAGAAAATGGCGCCAACCGTAAAAAATTATAAGCAGAGATTTTTTTTCTTCACCCATTCTAGTAGGCAAAGGGAACTATGCCCATACAGCCAAGTCTTTAGAAGAATTTTTTTATTGATATGAAATGAAAATGAAATTTATTGAGATGAAATGAAATGAAACCTAACTTAACTCATTCAATCAAATCATTAAATCTGATATTGAAACAAATTAGTAGCTCATAAAAACTTCTATGATTTTTTTTAGTAAAAACTTCATGGTTGGTTTTTCTTTTTAATAGACATTATTTTGACAGTTGGGAAAGAAAACGCACGAGTGCGGGAAAGGTAAAAAAAAGCACGAGTGTTTAATAGCCCACATCCCGCATGCTATACGTCCGTGTAATACGCCACTTTTTGAGCAACTGTATTAAAAAAGAATTAACACTAATAGGGTACATAGACGCACAAATAAAACAATGTGGTAGATTTCATATTTTAAAATGTTATCTCTTATTTAAAAATAGCTTCAACCCGCTGCTTCGCGGGCGTTAGAAATTATAAAACGGGAAATATAATGTATTCTACGACTCAATTAGACAGATCTTTGTCTATCTGTACGCCATGTTTCATACGATAATACTAATTTTATTGACGATGGTACTATATTTCATTTATACACAAGAGTCTAACCTGGAAGTGAAGCACATTTTTTCTGGTATTGCTGCACATCAGTGCCACCTTCCGCCATTTTTAGTGTTTATGAAGTGTTCATGAAAATGCTTTGAATATATTGTGTTCATCGTCGTTTTGAACCAATTTTGCCTTCCTGTCGCTGCCATCCATTTTAATATCGTATCCGGTTCCTTAGAAAACTAAACGAAAACTCACTTCCAAATTGTTTTGATTCCGAGAGGGTTGTTGTAACATTGCCTCGGTTTTCTGTTGTCAAAGGGGTAAGATAAAAATTACTTCGATAGTTTCTTAGATATTTCAGTCACTGAGTGCTTAGTGCGAGTTTGACAGATCCAATAGAATAACTTTACTACCGCGTTAATCGAGCATTGAGTAGTGAGTAGGAGTAAGTTAACCGTTCGAACTGGCAAAACGCTGTCACACTACAACTCGCACTCGCGTTTTAGCTGGTAAACGTGTTATCTTCTCAACGTAAACCACTATAACTCGCTCTCAGCAATTTTAATTTCCATACTTGTCGCTAGGTGGCGCTTCCTCGATGCCATAGAAATATGAGTTTACGTTAACGCGATCGAGTAGTTAAAAAACTCGCACTAAGCACTCTGATAAACTGCTGAAGAAAAACTATATCGCGATATATGTGCTCATGGCATATCTTGTATGAAAATTAGTAATGTATGAGCTCCAATGACAGTTTTCACATGCAGAACGACCAGCCGGCGACCGGAGCTCATACATTACTACTTTACCAGGCCCGGCGACCGGACGGCGACCGGGTGCATGTGAAAAGGCACTTAGGAAGTAGGTATAAAATAACAACAATTATTTTACCTACTTAGACGAATTGGAACTTACGATACCTAAGTACCATTAAGTATGTAGGACTACTAAGTCATAGACAATTATCGATAGATTTTTATCATGTGTGCCCCCATCCGTAATTGAGTAGAATTCAAATTATGACAGAAATTTCTAGAGAAGTTACACTTTCTTCGATGAAAATTTAACTTTACTAACCAGTAAATAAAGGTGGTTTCACTTTTTAATTTTCGGATTGGTTTCCGTGCTCATGTCATTACAAATTTAATTAAAAATACAATGAAATACGTCTTACCGACGAAATATTACGGCATGATCGGTATATTTTAGTGCCCAGCTTTTACTTTTGCTCTCTAACACAGCACAACAAGGCATTTTAATCAAGTTTTCACCATTTTTTTCTTTACTAGAAGCTCACGGCAACTGAAGTAAACAAAACTGTCACCGACTACGCATAGGCAATACATTGCTAATGTGAGGCACGCGGGCACCGCCCACTTACGACTTCTACTCTTTTTTTATGTTCTGTGGTTTTAGCTTTTAAAATATACCTCGGCTACTATCGGATAGAATCGGATATATTCGTGTAGTAGAAATATTGTAACACTTAATCTGTCATAACTTTTCAAAATAGTGAGGAAAAGATTTATACGGAGCAGGAAGTAGTATTAACCTCGTGTGCGTTCGGCGAAACCCGAAACCTACTCTAGAGCCCGAGGTATATTCTAAAAGCTAACAGACTGTAGCGTAATCGTGCTGCCCAGACTGGACCGTGATTGTGCTGTTTGATTATTTAGCTGCCGTCATGTGACGTTCTAATCGCAGTGATTGTGCTGTGTGATTATTTAACTGCCGTCATTTCACGTTCTACTCGCAGTGATTGTGCTGCGTGATTATTTAACTGCCGTCAAGTGACGTTCTACTCGCAGTGATTGTGCTGTGTGATTATTTAACTGCCATCATTTGACGTTCTACTCGCAGTGATTGTGCTGTGTGATTATTTAACTGCCGTCATGTGACGTTCTACTCGCAGTAATTGTGCTGTGTGATTATTTAACTGCCATCATTTGACGTTCTACTCGCAGTGATTGTGCTGTGTGATTATTTAACTGCCGTCATGTGACGTTCTACTCGCAGTGATTGTGCTGTGTGATTATTTAACTGTCGTCATGTGACGTTCTACTTGCAGTAATTGGGTTGTGTGATTATTTAACTGTCGTCATGTGACGTTCTAATCGCAGTGATTGTGCTGTGTGATTATTGAACTGCCGCCATGTGTCGTTCTACTCGCAGTGATTGTGCTGTGTGGTTATTTAGCTGCCGTCATGTGACGTTCTAATCGCAGTGATTGTGCTGTGTGATTATTTAACTGCCGTCATTTCACGTTCTACTCGCAGTGATTGTGCTGCGTGATTATTTTACTGCCGTCAAGTGACGTTCTACTCGCAGTGATTGTGCTGTGTGATTATTTAACTGCCATCATTTGACGTTCTACTCGCAGTGATTGTGCTGTGTGATTATTTAACTGCCGTCATGTGACGTTCTAATCGCAGTAATTGTGCTGTGTGATTATTAAACTGCCGTCATGTGACGTTCTACTCGCAGTGATTGTGCTGTGTGGTTATTTAACTGCCGGGGTGTGCCGTTCTACTCACAGTGATTGTGCTGTGTGATTATTTAACTGCCATCATTTGACGTTCTACTCGCAGTGATTGTGCTGTGTGATTATTGAACTGCCGTCATGTGACGTTCTACTCGCAGTGCGTCACACTATGCACAAGAACATTGTAACGGTGCAAACTTCTTTACACCATTTTGTTTATATTTCTTATATTCTGTATCATTTTCAAAATTTTAAAGTAACACACGCATTTTTTTAGATTTCTTTCCTTTTTGGCATTACTTCGAGTACTATACATTTCGACTAGGCCAGACGACATAAATCGTCCTTTACCTGCTTATTCTGTTTTTTATCAAGTTTTTTTTTTCTGTTTAACATCAAAAATAAAACAGAGTTGAAGTCGTTCCAATTTATTGTTAACACAACCCGATGTACAGTACAACCTTACAATATGACTCTTAACAATTGCATTTTGGTGAAATGCATAAGAAATAAAAAATAGACCTATGACTTTGTTTATTTTCAACGTTAGTATGTATTTACAGTTAATATAAATATTTTCTTAATTATGCTTGTATTTTTCATATGTGTCTGAAATAATTTGATTTATTTGTACATCTACTTCCTTCTCCAATATACAGGGTGTCTCATTCAAATCGGTCAGTATGGGAAAGTCTGAAACTATAAGACATACGAAGATCTGTTCTGAGGAACCATGTCATCGATTTTAATAATAATAAAAACTGCATTCATACATTTTAATAAACATCTGTACTCCGTTCGGGAATCGAACCCGGTTGTTTTGAACTTATTTTAAGTGGGCTTTTCAATTGATTGTTAGTGTTTGATAAATAGATTTTTTTTTTTCTATCTATATCTGTGAATTTGTATCAGATTGTTCTCTATCTATCTATATCTGTGAATTTGTATCAGATTGTCAATAGTGTCTTAGAGAACTGCCAACACGTGTTAGACTATTACAGGGCGTCCGACGGCTATGCCACATGGAGGGAAAGTAGGTACCTTTAATATTGTAGATGGTACATTTTACTGAAAGAAGACATTATTTTAATTTCGAAAACAATCTAAACCGCATTCATAGATTTTAAAATAATAATACGGGTGTACCGGGAATCGAACCCGCTACAGGAGAAAAAAAAATGCCCTGTAGCTTTATCACACCGATCGGAAGGCCTCATCATAAGGATTATTTTTTGCTAAATAACAAACTATCAGAAATAAAAGGAAGACCATGAATTTTAACATTTTTAATACAAAATTAATCAATTTATCAAGAACTCAAAATGAGTTCCCTCCTGTTGAATACAAAGTCGCACTCTTTTGATTATTTCACTCGCCCATGTAGCATAGTCGTGGGACGACCTGTATAACACATGCATTTTGATGACTAACATAACATTTACATTACATACAAGCAGATACATTGCTTCTGGCCCCACACTAGGATATTAAAGGCTGGCTGTTATGAAAATAGATATACTGTCTCGCCGTATTGTCCTCCGTTGATAAGCCGGGCATGTTATCATGATAATTATTATCTGTGCCACAAAGCTCTCGTCTTTGTGACACAATACCGTCAAGTCCACTCCACAGCAGAATGTATCTTATCTAGTGCGACGTAAGTGCGAGAATAAGAGTGAACGCTGGACTAGAGTACATCTGAAACTGAGAAGTCGTATCATTTACTTAAAGTTAAGTAGGTACGCATTTAGGTTCTTTCTACATGAGTGTGGAGTGGAATTTTTTTGAGCGCTCGTGGCCCAGGCGCACCGAATGATTGGAATCAATCACATGGTTAAGCAACTACAGGCGCGGTCAAGTACAGGATGGGTGAGCGTCCCGTGACTACCGCTAGTGGCATTTTTCCGAGCGCTTCCGTGCTTCGCAAGGCACCATAAGCCGTTGGTGCCGGCTGTCATATAATGGCAGTCGTTAAGCCATGTCAGAGGCTTTGCAGGCGGCTTGATAACTTCTGACAGTAAGGCCCGCCACTGTCTCCTCCACTAACCCCGACTTGGCCCGCGTGGTGGCTGTATGGCCTAACCTTCCTGCGATGCAGGAAGAAACCCGTGCCCCACTAGTGGGGACATACAAGGGTTGATAACGATTAACAAACCATTTGAATCAATTAGCCCATACGAATACTGCAAAATCAGCCCTTGCCAGATAAATCGATTGAGATTCTATAAGTCACTATTTATGTAAGTGTTTGTATATAGGTATTTATTTATATAGGTACTATCCAAGTATGATTTATGAAGTTTATAATTACGTATACGCATGACTATTAATATTCGTATGTGCACCGACTACCCGTATCTATTTCTGCTTCGGTAAGTTCTCCGATTTGAGGTTGCCTGGAAAAAATTGCTATTAGCAATAAGGCCGCCAACTATATCGTATCTCCTGTGTCTGCTGTTTCTGTAACAATTTTCCGGTATACAATAAAGACTATTCTTATATTGTTATTTGCCACAGTTTGACAACTGGCTTAGGAGTTATTAGGGAACATGGAGTCATACTTACACACGAACTGAACACATTATCCCCCTTTTGGGCTCCGCCGCAGTCCGGTAAAAAAGGACCCATAATTTCCCGACTGTTCATCATCTATAGGTATAATATTTATATGAATCGCTGAATGTGTTGGTATGCGCAAATCTCGAGAGCAGCTGGGCTGATGATGAACTAGCTTTTGCCCACGACTCCGTCCGCGTGGAAAAGATTCAAGGAAACAACATTTTGCAACCCCGTTCACTCGCTTAAGGGTTAATTTTAGAAAAACGGTGAAACACTCGTTCAATCAATTGTGTTGAAGAGTATTATTTTATTTTATGTTTCAAGAAAATTAGACAATATTCTTTTAACCTCCCATACATATTTTGGTAACCCTTTTCGCCCCCTTAGGGGTTGAATTTCAAGAACTCCGGTCTTATTCCTTGTCTACATTATATATAGACCCTCTGTGCAAAATTTCAGCTTCCTAGGTCCAACGGCTTGGGCTGGGCGTTGATGAGTGAGTCAGTCAGTCAGGACTTTTCTTTTTTAGACTATTCCTTGAAGTACGAGGATGGTTCTTACGGAGAGAAAAAAAAATAGACTGTTAGGCGGTATGAAGTCATTCGGGTTAGCTAGTACAAAATATCTATTTCACACAAAGCTGCGTTTATCAAATCCAGTGAAAGATCAAATCCTGTGGTTCTTTGGTCACGTATCCCGACGTATTTCCTGTATCATTTCCTGTATCGTTGTACAGGAAATGGTAGAGGGCACCAAAGCTCGCGGTAGAGACCAATGCGATGGACCGACCAGGATAAGTCCACTGTGGGTAGACATCCGCATGAATACACCAGAGCGGCATCTAACCGAGAGGAATGACAATTCGTCGTGAGGCATACAACATCAGTCTACAATAATGCTGGGCGCAGGCGACACAGCACAGCGCAGCACAGTTCAGTTCAGAGCAGGGCAACGTAGGCCCCCACCGCATGCTGCGACGCAACTATTCGCTCCATTCCTTGGCAATTCTCACCCATAACTCTTTTAAATGTCTTTTTTGAATCGTCTGGATGATTTGTATCATACAAACAAGGTTCACAGCGAACTAATTCAATTAAATGTCCTGTCATTGCAACAAAATTGTTAGTAAACACGCCTCGACGTGCATGCGTCGCGGAAAAATCTTGTCCCTTGGGGACAAAAGTCTTTCGTCTGCGCAGACCTTGATTTCCAATTCGAAGCAAGCCTCAATTTGTCACCTCTAAATGTATTGGCAAAGCATCGGTGCGATCGTCACGTCGTTCGTAAATTACAACCGAACTCGTTTGTGTAAATGTCGAATTTACTTGAGGGACTGCGAACCCCAAAAAAATTACGCTCTTGGCTTATCTATTTTGTTCTACCTCTATGTAAAGCATGCTTTAAAAGCATGAAAATAAAAAGAGTGTAAATCACACTTTAGTTTTCGCTTTCGATTTCTACTGTTTTGCCATACTGTGTATATGTCTTATTTTGACAATCTTATAACGGCATTTGGCAACGCCCAACATACCGTCACTACCCGAATGACGTAATCATCATTCTACCCAAAACAATAACAGAACCGTGTAAAAATAAACGGAGAAAATTGGACGTATACTAAGCCAAGAGAATTCAGGAAAAGTACCCGAAAGTCGGCACTTGTTGTATTCGTTAGAAATACAAAAAGAAGGATATTCTCGTATGTATTCGGAGCCAAGAGAATTGTACAACAGTTCTTGGTGGATGCAATTTTATGTATACGAAGCCAAGAGAATTCAACTGAAATTTCCCGACTGTCGGTACTCGGTCGCTACAAAGACTGACGCTCTTTTGAATTAAGAAGTCAAAAAAATTCAACTAAAGTTCCCGATCATCGGTACTCGGTGGCTGCGGTGAGTGATGCATTAAATAACCTTTTTATTTAATAATAAACTGAAAATAATGGATGTTGTATGAAGTCAAGGGAATTCAACTAAAGTTTCCGAAAGTCTGTACTCGCTCGCGACGGCGAATGACGCACTTTTAAACCTTTTTTTTATAATAAGTTGAGAATAATGGATGTTATATGAAGCAAAGGGTTTTCAACTAAAGTTTCTGAAGGTCTGAACTCGCTGGCGACGGCTAGTGACGCACTTTTGTACTTTTTTTTTTAAATAATAAACTCCGAACAATGGATGTTACGAGTATATGAAGCCAAGGGAATTCAACTAAAGTCCCCGAAGGTCTGAACTCGCTGGCGACGGCAAGTGACGTACTTTTAAACTTTTTTAAATAATAAACAGAGAATAATGGATGTTATATGAAGCCAAGGGATTTCAACTAAAGTTTCTGAAGGTGTGCACTCGCTGGCAACGACGAATGACGCACTTTTAAACATTTTTTAACCGACTTCGAAAAAGAGGAGGTTATTATTTCGAGGTGTATATAACTTTTTACCTACTATGTTTTCGCATATCTTCGTCAAGTCTTAACCGATTTGGATTTTTTTTTTAATAATGAATTGAGAATAATGGATGTTATATGAAGCCAAGGGAATTCAACTAAAGTTCCTGAATGTCTGTACTCTCTGCCGACGGCGAGTGACGCACATTTCAACTTTTTTTTTTATAATAAACCCTATACAATGGATCTTATCCAAGAGAACTCAAACAATGTTTCCGAGGTCTGTACTCGCTGGCGAGGCGAGTGACGCATGTTAGAACTTTTTTTAAAAATAAACTGATATTATGGATGAAGCCAAGGGAATTCAACTAAGTTCCCGAAGGTCTATACTCTCTAACTACGACGAATGACGCACTTTCAAACTTTTAATAATAAACTGAAAATAACGGATGTTATATGAAGCCAAGGGTTTTCAACTAAAGTTCCTGACGGTCTGAACTCGCTGGCGACGGCGAGTGACGCACTTTACAACTTTTTTTGAGTAATAAACTCTGAACAATGTAAAGCCAAGAGAATTCAACCAAAGTTTCCGAGGTCTACTCGCTGGCGAGGGCGAGTGACGCACTTTTGAACATTTTTCTAAAAATATGTAAACTGAAAAGAATGGATGTTATATGAAGTCAAGGGAATTCAATTAAAGTCCCTGAAGGCCTGTACTGCCTGGCGAGGGCGAGTGACGCACTTTTAACTTTTCTCAAATATAGAGAACTTTCTACTTTACGTTAATGCTTATTTATTTTATTATTACTTAATTGATTTAGTTTATTGATTATTCTGCAATTAATTAATAATCATTTAATTAATATTTTGGTTTTTTATTTTACTAGTATTTTTATTTTACTTCTAGTAATAAGGCCGCCACTTGTACTGTACTGTAATTTTTTAAGTCTCTTATGTAATCCCTGGTGTACATGCAATAAAGAATATTCTATCTATCTATCTATTTTATTCAGTCGGCTGCCCATTTCTGGGCGAACGCCTTGAGTACATAACTATAGAAACCAAAATCTTAAGTTCGTGCAGGGAACCCACGAAGATTCGCATCTTTGTTGATTTGATTCGATCAAGGAAAGGGTTCTATCTATCGATACGCCACCTCCTCTGTCATTTTAATCACAATAATATTATAAAGGCGAAAGTTGTCAGTATGTTTTAAAACCTATTTAGAGGCTAAAAATTCCACCCATGCCGGGATTCGAACCCGTGACCTCTGGCTATCCGTGCCAGCGCTCTTTCCAACTGAGCTAATGGGCGACTCACCGGCATCAGTGAAATTTCGAACCCCTTTACAATATTCTCTGTATTACGTACATGTACGAGTATGTTTGTTACTTCTTCACGTCTAAACGGCTGCAGCGATTTTAATAAAATTTGATACGGAGTTAGCTCACACCCTGGATAAACACATAGGCTACGTTTTACTGCGGGAAAATATGTTATTCCCATGGGAAAATCGATGAACCGCGGGCAACACTGCGGGGCACAGCTGGTCAAAAATAAATGATAGCCTTTAACAAATATATGAATCTTCTTTGTTGGTACGCTCTTGATAGAGCGGTCCGGGTCTTCATGAAGAGGCATTAGGCTGCTTTAACACCACGGACACAACTAGTTTTACATAGTATGTTGCTTTCGAAACCGATACAATTTGTTTCGAGCGGGTATTCTAAGAGAGTTTATCTCCAATATGAAAAAGTCTTGGCAAAGAATTCGCACCATTCATTGGCAATAAAAATAGGGTTAACGCACTTATTGTTGACACTCGATAAATAGTCGTTAATTAATTCAGTCGTTTTATGCGGAATCGTTTTTTTTTATTGGCCGCTTGACACAGTTTGTGATTACTGTGCGTTTTAGTAAGTTGTGGTCGTTTGAGGTAGTAACGCCTCTTTAGACATGTGGTAGCTGGATGGCGTAGTTGTCTATCTATTAGCTAATGAATGATCACGATTAGACCTGTTAATATATTTAATAACTATTTATGTGCATGGCGAGTTATTAAGATTATTTCTTTTTATTGTACCAGAAAAAAAATGTAGAGTGGAAACTTGCTTCTCACTTAGATTGGAGTTATTTACATTGCTTTTCAACCATAGAGGAAATATAAAAATATAAGCAGTTACAAAATATAAACATAAAAATATTTTATCACGGTTTTCGAGATCAAAAAAAATGTGAATAATAAAGTTATTTAAATAATAAAAGTTTTTCGTTTTTTTTTTTACTAAATTCTTAACATATTCTTATAAGGACGCAGAACATTTTTTTACGAGATTACCGTACTGATGAAGGTTTCTTAAATTATGAGTCGTGACGTGAGCTTGTGACGTCATAGTCTAAGCCGCGTTTTAGTACCAGGTGACCATTTTTACTTTTCGACTGATTACATTATAAAAAGTATTAGTAGTGGGATAAAAATTCCAAGTTTAACACGTCTTTTAACGTGTCCTCTCCTATTCTGTTAAAACAGTAATCAGTGCACAAGTCCTCCACTGTAGTTTAATTTTGGATAAAAGATAAATCACTGATGTTTCACCTGATAACAAGCTAACAATCAGATAGGATTTGAATAGTATAAAATAAAATCGCGTTTAATTTAGGGTCGTGACAGCATATACCTACATGAAACTTTTCCTAATATATCTGTTATGTATTTCCAGTTACAATTCTTGGCCGCTTTGACTGATTTCGTTCCTTTTTTTAATGGAAATCATCATTCTATCAACTCTTTGTATGTCCCCACTGCTGGGGCAAGGGTCTCTTCCGGCATCGCAGGAAGGTTAGGCCATACTCCACCACGGGGGCCAAGTCCGGGTTGATGGAGGCCACGGGGCCAAGTCCGGGCTTAGCGCCTTTGTCCTTGAAATGTTTTTTTTAATTAAAATGGTAGTTTTGTTACCATTATTCTCTTATCTGGACTATCATACAGTAAGATTATGAAGTAATTAGAACACATATTGTTATAGAATATGACTTCGTTATCTAGCAGGCCCATAAACAGGAAATTAATAGGGGCGTAAGCCTAACCTTGTAACGGTGCTCTTTACGCCATTTTTTTATCTTTCTTTAATTCTGTCTATAATAGTATTTTCTAAGGTTAACACGAGCAGTAGACATAATTAAAACTGTTTTTATACGGATTTATGCTCGTTTATTACATTTTTTACAATTTGCTGATGTGAAACATAAGCGCTCTGGTAGATCTGCAGTCAGCGAGCATAAACTTAGCGGTACCAACCACTTTATACATTTCGATAAAGTTAAAGTTCTAGCCCGAGAAGACCGTTTCTTCCCTAGAATGATACGTGAGGCAATAGAGATCCGCCGGCATCCAAATTTTAATAGAGATCGTGGTTGGAACATACCGGTAGCATGGGAACCAGTGCTTAAGTGCATGAGACCCCCTTGCTAGAAGTGTGACTGTAGAATAAATAATAAAAATAAATTTAATTAAAATTAATAATCAGTATCTTTAAGTTCATATAAAGTAATTAGTTTATAAATTTAATTTCAACTTCAATTACTAATAATCAATATTGTTGACTTTATATAAAAAATAATTGGTTTGTCTATTTTGGAACGTAACTTCATAAATTAACTTTTGTAATTTTTGCCGAGGGTAGTAAACTAACCGTTAATGATTTCTAAAAGACACCTGTCACCTCAGTCATCCGGGACCACGGCACCTGAAAAAGTGCCGAAACGTTGGAAAATTGTAAAAAATATAATAAACGAGCATAAATCCGTATAAAAACAGTTTTAAAACTGTCTATAATTTTAAAATCACCCATTCTTGTGATTTCCTTCATATTTTTAGCATTACTTCTTCACATTTCGACCAGACCAAATCTGTATTCTGAACGCCACGCTACATTAAATTCGAATGAGAATATAAATGTCTAATGAATGACTCTGTCGAGTTATTTTATTTTTAAGGGACAAATATCGAAGCCTTCGTGTATTTTGCGTCTACGCTTTCAATTCGCATTGGCAAGAATCGGCCCCCAGACCATATAAGTCGTCCTTTACCTGTTTATCCTGTTTTTAACCAGGTTTTCTGTTTATATTATAAATAACATAATAACATAATACATAATACACATAAATAAAACACACAGATGAATTCGTTCCAGTTTTATTATTTACTAGCTGACCCAGCGAAATTCGTACTGTCTAACAGTCGTGGATTCTTTTTTTTTTTGTCTCTGTAAGAACCACTCTCGTACTTCAAGGAATATTCTAAAAAAAGAATTAGCGACATCGGGTCAGCTGCTCTCGAAATTTGCGCTTACCAACACATTCAGCGATTAATTTTTATGTTATAGATAAAACGTTTTACAACCTCATACGTCAGCATGTCGTGCAACCTTGGTCAGCAATGGATCAATATTTACAATTTTCTCGCACAGCCGCGTTACTTTCTTTTTTAGGGGTCTGTAGTCGACAAGGAACCTTAATAGTTTCGCCATGTCTGCCTGGCCTATATATCTTTCTCTCAGCGGCTTAGCACAGAAAAAACAAGTACTAGACGCTAAGGGCCGGTTTCTGAATTGAGAATTTCACTAAGAAAATGCTTAAATAACGTGCTGTCACGCTCTTTTCTGGTAAATTCGGAGAGACAGCACTACAGTTAACTATTTACTTGACGAAGTACTAAATTCAGAAATTTGCCCTAAGTAGGCTTTACAAGTTAACGAGTGAGAGGCGACCAACTTGTATGAGGAAAAGTTTGGACAAATTAAATTAAAAAATAATTCGATGATGTTGTTCGTTCTGTTAGGCAGAGCATTTAAAAAAATCTCCTACGGAACCCTACACTGCGCGTGGGCTAACACGCTCATGGCGGGTTTTGTTGTGGCTTCCTACGCCTGAATTACTACTGTATAATCTTGTCTTATAATAATCTTGTTTTGTAACTTAATTGTTTGGTCCCGAATAAGAAAAAAACAAAATCCCAAAAGTCCACCCATGCCCGGATTCGAACCCACGACCTCTGGCTATCCGTGCCAGCGCTCTTCCAACTGAGCCAATGGGCGACTCTCCCGGCATCGGTTAAATTTCGAACCTTCTTTGCAATACTCCGTATTACGTGCAGGCAGCGACATCTGGCTGTAGTAATTTGCATCACTTGCAGCCCCGAGTATCTACTTTGCAGTTAGGTTTTACATCGGATTTTTTGCCTCTAAATCGTTTTTAAAATTGGTAGCACGGGTTAGTGCAGTAAAAAGAATATAAAATCCCGTCCTGACAGCCAGTAACGAACGCGTTTACCCGACCATTTTGTTCTGCGTCTTAACAGTACAACATTCTATTTCGGTATTTTGGCTAGGGAGCGCGTGTTTCGCTATCTCCGTAGCAATCCCGGCAGTAGACTCTAGCGCATCAGACCATTCAGCCGTTCAAAACAAAACGCTAAGAAAGTTTCAAAATAAATCCCCCTAATAAGTATTATGCCGTGCCGTGGGAACGGCCCTCGGGTGTTCTTTAGGAAAATACTGACTAAACGCTTTCGTCTCTCTCTAGACGGTTTTCTGTGATAGTTGATCGTTTGGTTTTCACTTGAAACATTCCTTTTTTCGTGATCTATTTGCTGCTAGTGATATTTTTGGTAGAGCTGTATCTGGTGTTGATTTTCTTGTAGGCCGCACCCGTTTGGATGAAAGATGGTGATGATGTGAGTACAGTTGTCCGAAAACTCAAGAAACCAGGTGAAAATTTATTTCTTACTAGCTGACCCAGCGAATTTAGTACCGACTAACTGTCGATTCTTAATTTTTTTTATTTTTGTCTCCGTAGAAAAGATCTATCTATGATACAGTTTGAACTGTTAGGCTGATATTCAGTTGTGCTTTTTACGCTCAAACACGTTGAGCGTAAAAAGCGTTGAGCTACACTTAACGTGAACTAAGCTGAGCATCGGTTGGGCAATCTCAACGAAGACTAAAGATATTTTTATTCACAGTCAATATCTCGACTCGAACTCAGCTAAGCCACAGCCCAAGCTACACTTACTCGAGCGTGTAAACTGTGGTACAGTTTTCGACGTTACCGGTTGCCAATTGCCAATTCAGGTCTCCATTTCATCCTCAGATGAAATGGCGCCCAAATGGCGATAAATCGCCGAATCTGGAAACACTGATTGTGAATAAAAAAAGGTTACCTACTTCACAACCATATTAGTTAGATTCCTCGAATTGCCTACAGGTGTCGCCACTTTCTTTTTCATTGCCACCCTGAGTCTGAGCTAAGTCGCCGAAATCCACTACTCAGTCTCAGCTTAGCTTGCGCTCAATTTTTGGTATCTCAAACTCAACTGTGAATACCAAATATCCCTGAGACTTTCATTTTGACAGTTGGAAGACTCGGACTCACATTGAGCTCACGCTCATAATCGTTTCTGAATATCGGCCTTAATTCCTTGATAATTGATATGTCAAACGTCAGGACACTCAAACACTCAGGGTATACATATCCTCTTAGCCAACTAAGAAAAATAGCTATAAGTTACCCACTCGATATCACACAAAAAATAAAAATAAATTAAACTGTTTATTTCATAAAAATAATCCACAAAATATTCTAGCTCTGGAAGCTAAGAATCTTCTTGATAAGATTATAGTGCTGCCAGAGGTTGCTCTATGTTAAATATAAAATTTGACAATCATTTCACTCCGCCACTCGCTAACCGTGAAGGAATACACCATGAGGAACCCGAGCATCTACGGTGTACACATACTTCAGCCCTTAAAATTGCAAATCTGATGTGGGCACGCCTGATAATTAAGCCCATATTCTGAAGGCCTGTTCCCTAGAATGGTACTTATAAAGTTACCATTCGAAGGCATCACATAAATGGAAAACTCCTAGATCAGGGGTTCCCAAACTGTTTGCCCCTGCCCCAACGCGCCCTAGTTGATACGTTACGTTATCAACCCTTTTATGTCCCCACTGCCGGGCCTCTTTCTGCACCGCAGGAAGGTTAGGCCATACTCCACCACGGGGGCCAAGTCCGGGTTGGTGGAGGATTGTAAGACAGTGGCGGGCCTTACTTTAGAAGTTATCAAGCCGCCCATAAGGCCTCTGACATGGCTTAACGACTGCCATACATGACAGCCAGCACCAACGGCTTAACGAGCTTTGCAAGGCACGGAAGCGCTCGGAAAAATGCCACTAGCGGTAGTCACGGGACGGTCACCCATCCTGCACCTGACCGTGCTGTTGTTGCTTAACTCAAGTGACTGATTCCAATCACTCGGTTCGCCTAGGCCACGAGCGAGCCTACTTGATAACATAGAATATATTTAATTGCACACGAAAAATAGCTACGCACATTTTGAATCGTGTCATTTCTTTGTATTCGTTTCTAGAGGATTGTAGTCACTTATACTGTACTGTTATTTTATAAGTCTCTTATGTAATCCTTGGTGTACATGCAATAAAGAATATTCTATCTATCTATCTATCTATCTATCTATCTGTCTGTCTGTCTGTCTGTCTGTCTGTCTGTCTGTCTGTCTGTCTGTCTGTCTGTCTGTCTGTCTGTCTGTCTGTCTGTCTGTCTGTCTGTCTGTCTGTCTGTCTGTCTGTCTGTCTGTCTGTCTGTCTGTCTGTCTGTCTGTCTGTCTGTCTGTCTGTCTGTCTGTCTGTCTGTCTGTCTGTCTGTCTGTCTGTCTGTCTGTCTGTCTGTCTGTCTGTCTGTCTGTCTGTCTGTCTATCTATCTATCTATCTATACGTAGACCTTTTTATGATTAGGCTACAAATAGACTCGGCGTCTATAAAACGTGACACAGCCACAAAACTATAAACACATATTAAAACCGCTTGCTATTTATAATCCCATTTCACCGCACAAATACTATTAGAACTGTAGTAGGTATATTTTGTTTGAAAACACCTTTTTTCCCTGATATGCGGTCAAGTTCAATAGGTGATTCATAGTAATTAATGTTATTCTTAGTTCCTGCGCTAAGAAATAGATTTGCATTAAGTTTTTTTTAGATCAAGTATTAAATACTGGATGTGCCGGCAAACTTCGTAGCGCCACTGTTACCTTGGCAACGCAATAAATAAATATCTTAGAGTTTGACTTGAAATAAGGTTGCGTTAACAATGAAATATCCTACGGGAACACATTAATGGGATATTTAATGTCCTGTGTCTCAATTCAGATTTTTGTCTATCTGTATGCCAAGATTCATGTAGGTAACTCTTTTTCAGCCTTTATGGCGTGATTGAGTAACAAACATCTTCACAACCGTTCACTAAATGTGAACGTTTTTGAAAATGTATATTTTTTTGTGCAAATAGTAATTTGGACAAAATTCTTTTGTGTGCACTTTAGTGCACCGTTTTTGTGGAGGTTTGTAAGACTTTGGCGAACCTTAAGGTCAGAAGTTATCAAGCCGCCCCATAAGGCCTATGACATGGCTTAACGACTGCCGTTACATGACAGCCGGCACCAAACGGCTTAACGTGCCTTGCAAAGCACGGAAGCGCTTGGAAAAAATACCACCAGCGGTAGTCACGGGACGATCACCCACTGCTTCTGACCGCGCCTGTTGTTGTTTAACTCAAGTGAATGATTCCAATCACTCGGTTCGACTAGGCCACGAGCGTTTAGAGTGAAAGATACGTAGAACTAAAAGTGAACCCTCTGATTTCGCCTCTAGTGCGTAAATCACACGCAAGCTTGATAATGATTTAAAACGTCTATTATTTACGTCTCTCTGTGTGTTGCAGCGACGAAGGCGCCTCCCTGAGCGCCGCGGGAAGCAAGCGCTCCGCCGTCTCGGCTTCGGACGCCGAGTGCTTCTCGCTGTGCCTGGGCGCCGGGCCTCTGTGGTGAGTGCAGTTCTGCATCGCGCAAGACAAGCTTCTTTTTTGCGCTATAAATACCATACCGTGCAGTGCCGGTTGTGACAGTGATTTTTGGGTACGGCCTCTTCGGGATTCGCGGCATCTATTGTCTAGTCTGAGTACCGCCTCTAAATATAATGTTCTAGCTAGAGTAAAGAAGGGTTATTCGGTGGGTTCCCTCATCTTGCCGCGGTGTTAGCTCACGCTCAGTGGGTAGAACAATAGACTGGCAAGCGTGAGGCCTAGGTTCGATCGATCCCCAGTGCGAGCATGTACCAATGACTTTATTTGATCTCATCATAGTTACGTACCTTTGCGAATTTTAAGTCGCAATACCACACGCTAACCTTGGAGGAAAACATCGTGAGGAAACCCGCGGATTGATTGGCTCCGTACGCCTTTTCTGTGGGATTGGCAAGCTTACACCGTCTAATACCATGTCCCAGGCACTACAGCATCCGTATGGTCCATTCACCCATCTAGACATCCCACTGGACGCTGTATAAATCATCTCATTATGTTGTACATTCAAAGGCCAATTTCTCATCTTTTTCGGCCCACTCTGATGTTGCACAACTATGACATCTTTTTCGGGCCCGGCCCAGATAAAGCTTCGATTGCAACCCTGTGTCCCCACTGCTGAGGCACGGGTCTCTGCCTGCAATGCAGGAAAGTTATGCGGGTCTCTACCCTAAGGAAGGTATAGGCCATACTCCACCACGGGGGCCAAGTCCGGGTTGGTGGAGTTTTGTAGAACAGTAGCGGGCTTTACTGTCAGAAGTTATCAAGCCCCGCATAAGGGCTCTGACATGGCTTAACGACTGCCATTACATGACGACCGGCAGCCACGGCCTAACTTGCCTTGCGAAGCATGGAAGCGCTCGGAAAAATGCCACTAGGGCTTGTAACGGGACCCATCCAGCACCTGACCGCGCCTGTTGCTGCTTAACTCGAGTGATTGGTTCCAATCACTGAGTTCGACTAGGCCACGAGCGCTTCTTCGCGATAAAGCTTACACCTGGATTAACGGCTGATGGTCCTGTCCCCAGGTGGTCCTGATGTACCGGCGAACAGCTCTGCGCCTCCCGGAGGGGTGAGAGGCGGGGCTTCGAGCCCCGCGACCCCTAGCAGTAACACCGACGACGACAACTGTGAGTTACTTTTATAAATAAATAAATATTCATGGACATATTACACAGATCTCGCTAGCCCTATACTAAGTACAACTAAATGACTTGTGTTATAGGAGCTAAGTCGACGATAGATTTAATACAATAAATACATAGATAACATCCAAGACCCGAGACAAACTAGAAAAGTTTGTTTCCTAGTTTGACCCGGCCGGGGATCGAACCCGAGGCATTTGGTTTAACAGTCAGCATGCCAAACCCCTGCGCCACCGAGGCTGACAAATAATTACTAAAAGTTCGCGCTAGCCCACTGGGTAGAACTATGGACTCGGAAGTGAGAGACCCAGGTTCGATTCGCAGTGCCGGCAGATACCAAAGAGATTGCTTCCTAGGTTATTGTACATTTTTGTAAGTTATAGTAGCAACCACTCGCTAACGATCAAGGAATACATTGTATCTCAGGTGTTCAAATGCGTCTTCGCTTGAAATTGGAAGTCCGCGGTGGGGACGTGTGAAAATTAAGCCCATCCTCTCTCTCTGAGAGAAGGCTTGTGCCCTGCAGCGGGACGCATGTTGGCTACATAAAAAAAGGTTCTTTCTTTTGCACCCCATCGACCAGAGTACAAAAAGTAAATAATTTGTAAACAAATGATTTGCAAATAAGGGATTTGCATGCTGCATAAGCTATAACTACTTCGCAGCTGCATGCAAAATTGTTGACAGGTATGTTGCGAAGTAGTGTGCTGCTGCGAAGTAGTAGAATACATTTAATTTATTGCAGTATAAAATCTGTAACAACTGTATGACAAGATACGTATTCGCAAATAAATTATTTGAGTTTAGTAAAAAAAAAGTTTAATATTTGAGTCTGTGCTGAATGTCATTGCGAACGAGACACCCTGTGCCGAATCAATGGATCGCAGTCCGTGTGAAATAAAATATAGAATTGTGTCTAATCTGATTTAAGTAATTATACCTGTAATACTAACACTTTGGACTTATTCCGAAATAAAAATATATTGAATTGAATATTTGAGTTTAAGTTTAATATTGGAGTTTGAGTGAGTTTGAGTTTAATATTGGGATAAGAGTGTAATGTTTTAGTTTAAGTTTAATATTGGAGTTTGAGAGAGTTTGAGTTTAATATTGGAATTAGAGTATAATATTTGAGTTTAAGTTAAATATTGGAGTTTGAGTTTAAATGTAACGTTTGATTGCAGATGACTTGTTGAGCGCGCTGCTGTCAGGCTCACTGTCTGGCAGCTCGGAGACGCTCGGGCAGCGCGACTTGAGCTTCGGGGAACAACGCGAGGAGGTAACTTATTTGAAGATAAGAAGAGAAAAAGAAACATTTATTATAGCCACAGTACACGCGCCACAATAACAAAACAAACTTATAACACATTACTAGCCTGTTAGCTTTTAGAATATACCTCGGGCTCTAGAGAAGGCTTCGGTTTTCGCCAATTTTCGTACTGATGATCGAGTTCTGATTTCGAAATTGAGTGTCATATTCTATTACACGACTGTATCCGATTTTATCCGATAGTAGCCAAGGTATATTCTAAACGCTAACAGACTATAAGTGTATCATTTGCTATAAAAAGATACCCTTGTTGTGAGAAAAAGACCATAATATTTACTTAAATACTAACACGTGCAGTGGTTGTGTGTAGTGAAAGGAATAAGTACATTATTATAAGCGGATATATAGTGAATCAATTTAGCTATCTCTAGAAGGATCGGGTTCGTACATTACTAACTGCACGGCTGAAAATCAATTATTTCATTAGACTACGTTACATTCTCAGTAAACTAACTACATACAACTTATTACATTCTCATTAAACTAACCTCTCATTAAATCATTAAACTATGAGATTAGATTGATTAGACCTTCATTGCACGCCATGCATTGATAATTTTTATTTTTTCATGAAACGTTTACCTAAATTCAAATACAAAAATACAAAATGTTTATTTTAACCACAAAAACACAGCAATATGTCTGTACCTTATATCGTAGGTAATTATAAGTAATCATATTCTCGCACTCTTTTGCTGTTTGTTATCAATATAATTTTCGATTTAACTATTTATGTACATGCACCACGTACCGACTATATTCTTCATGCAATCCACTCCATCCAATGGTTGTCTGGAAGAGATCGCTCTTAGCGATAAGACCGCCAATTGTATAACATTACTTAGATTTAAGAGTCATGGTTGTAATATTTTTCTGGTTGTGCAATAAAGTGTTCTCTATCTATCTATCTATCTATCTATCTATCTATCTATCTATCTATCTATCTAAATTACTACGCTTTTGTCCCGAACAGACCATCGCGAAGATCCTGGAGCGGAAGAATAGGGTGCCGGTAAAGGTGGACTTCAAGATCTACCTCACTGAGAACACCGCTGCGTGCTGGGACGCTGTAAGTACTTATCGTATATTACACACACTTACTCACACTCCATTTATACACACTCTTCACTCTCCACTTCAACATCTACCTCCACCTCATTAAGAAAACCGCTGCTGCTGGGACGCTGTAAGTACTTATCGTATATTACATACACTTACTCACACTCCATTTATACACACTCTTCACTCTCCACTTCAAGATCTACCTCCACCTCATTAAGAAAACCCCTGCTGCTGGGACGCTGTAAGTACTTATCGTATATTAAATACACTTACACTCCATTTATACACACTCTTCACTCTCCACTTCAAGATCTACCTCCACCTCATTAAGAAACCCGCTGCTGCTGGGACGCTGTAAGCACTCAGCGTAAATTACATACACATACTCAAACCCCTCTTACACACACTCACAATTCTTTTCCATACACTTCATTGCAAGATTATCTCTGAGAACACGGCTGCGTGCTGGAACGCTGTAAGTACTTGTCATGTATTAATTGCACATACTCACACACCCTTTATACACACTCTTAACTCTCCGCTTCAATATCTACCTCACTGAGTACACAGCTGCGTGCTGGGTCGCTGTAAGTATCTATCGTACTCACACTCCCTCCACGCTGAGGTATGTGGAAAACCGGCTCTGTCTACCCCTCCGGTATAGAGACTTGAGTGTTTCATAATGTTTTCGAATTCTAGTAATTCTTATGATATTTTGTGCATATTTGTTGGGTCTGACAATTGGTTGTAGGCCAATTTAAAACAACGTTAGCATCGTCAGTTAGTCTAAAGGCCTACGAAGACGAGGGACTATCCCCCGGGTACCTTTTTGTCCGTCGATATAGATCTCTTATAAATTGCATCGAATAACGCACACGGAGGACTAAAAGTACCCCGTACAAAAAGTCCCTCAAGTTACCGAGGACATCAAGAGACCGGACTGGACAAACGTTCGGTGTTTTCTTTTAAAACGCCTATTCTTTTTCAACTCCATGTAAATTACAACACAATGTAATCTCAGAATATTTGCTTGCATAGCGTACGCTTCACTCAATTTCTGGGGAACAAATGACCGCACACTCACACGAAGGGACCACTCAGATGCAGTGTCTGGTACATAGTTTCTTAGATGGAGTGGGCTTGCCCAGCTCATATACCATCCTGACACCTACGTTTTATCACATCACACTAACACTATAGAGGAGAAAGTTTGTGAGTGTGTATGTTTGTTACTTCTTCACGTCTAAACGGCTGGAGTGATTTTAATAAAATTTTGTATGGAGTTGGCTGACACCCTGTATTGACTCATATGCTACTCATATTTTTTTTTATTGTACATAAGTATAGCGAAAACACAAATACAATGAAATGACAGAGACAGTGACTAAAGTATAGGTTATACTATTTTTACACTAACCCGTGCTAAGGAACAAATTTAAAAACCTATTTAGAGGCTAAAAATTTCACCCATGCCGGGATTCGCATCCGCAACCTCTGGCTCAATTGGTAGACCCTGGCACGGATAGCCAGAGGTTGCGGGTTCGAATCCCGGCATG
Source organism: Yponomeuta sedellus (assembly GCA_934045075.1). Lineage (NCBI taxonomy): Eukaryota > Metazoa > Arthropoda > Insecta > Lepidoptera > Yponomeutidae > Yponomeuta > Yponomeuta sedellus. The sequence continues at coordinate 3,198,233 of OW203748.1, read as the reverse complement.
GGTGTAATTTTTAGCCTCTAAATAGGTTTTTAAATAAAGTATAGGTACGCACACACTTAAAATAGGCAGAGGCTGTACAACATTGAGTTCAAACACAGTGTCGGTCTTCTATCCCCTATACTAGGCAAAACTTGTATCTTAGGGAATAGTGTTCCTTATAAAGTAGAGGTCACACATGGTACAAAGTGGTACACATGCGGTAGCGTACGCATACATTAAGGCATAAGACTTAAAACATTGCAACAAAGACACACAAATAACTAAGAGGGAAAAATAAACAATTTGGAGAAGCTGCTGCATATAAATATCTTAGTAATATCTTATTCCCATGGGAAAATGGATAAACCGCGGGGCACAACTAGTACACTAGTACTCGTATGTTGCTTCGAAACCGCGATACATTTAGTTCGCGAGAGGGTATTCTAAGATAATTTATCTCCAACTAGCTGACCCAGCGAACTTCATACCGCCTAACAGTCAATTCTTCAATTTTTTTTTCTTCATAGGAACCATCTCACTTCAAGGAATATTCTAAAAAAAAGAATTAAGAAATCGGTTCAGCCGCTCTCGAGATTTGCGCTTAGCAACACATAGTAGTTAGACCTGAGATTTCCGCACTTAGCCTCATAGTTGGGCCATTGTACGTAGCAAGCGCTGAGGTACGCTAACACCTCAGACACTAGGGTTTCCTTACGATGTTTTCCTTCACCGTCAGCGAGTAGTATTGCTACTATAATTTCACAAATGTACATAACTTAGAAAACAAAGTCATTGGTACATGCCGGGGTTCGAACCCACGACCTCCCGATTGAGAAGCCGGCGTTCTACACCGCTCCGCTACCACCCCTCTTAGCAACACATTTAGCGATTCATTTTTATATTATAGATACGAAAACGTCTTGGGAAAGAAAGGCACAGTTAGTCACATAATATTACACTAATATTATAAAGGAGAAAGTTTGTGTGTGTGTATATTTGTTACTTCTTCACGTCGAAACGGCTGGAGTGATTTAAAAAAAATGGTGTTAGCTGACTGTTTTACTGCGGGAAAATATCTTATAACCATAGGAAAATCGGTAAACCGCGGGTAACACCGCGGGTCACAGCTAGTTGAGGATAAAATCTATTCAGAGACAATGACATGGTCACTTTAGAAAATGTGTTTTTTATACGCTGTGCTGTTGTTTCCTATCGCAATTGAAGGCTGCGCTGCGAAATTTATTTAAATGTATTCCAAGCAAGAGCGAATGCATAGTTCTTTGTTAGTTTTGTAAGTGTTATGGTCAGCCACTGTTACGTGCGTCAAATCCTGAATGATTCCAAGCTTCTGTCAAATTCTTTAAAAAATGCTATCGCAAACGTAAGGATTACGGCATGATTTGGTACACACAATAAGGTCTCTGCCCGTATATTACGCGAACCATATCCCGAACTATTCCAAGAAACTGTCAAATAGCATTGTAATTGCTATGGCAAATGTCAAGGTTCCGGCTGGATTTGGTGCGCGTAGTTAGGCCGCTACCGCCATATTACGCGGACCAAATCCTGAACGATTCTAAGCGTCTAACTTTTAAATTACTTAAAAATTTCTACACCAACAGTTTGGATTACGACGGGATTTTGTGCGCATCTTTACGTATCTGCCCTTATATTAGTATTTTGTGCGCCCTTTCTCTAAAATATTGCACTCCATTTCCTGAACGATTCTAAGCGTCTGTCAAATTACATAGAAATTGCTATCGCATACGTCAGGATTTCGACTGAATTTTGTGCGCGTTATTTCACTCTCGCCCTTAAATTACACGTACCGAATCCTGAACGATTCCAAGCGTCCGATTGTCAAATTCCATAAAGAAACTATGGCAAACGACAGGATTTCGATGGGATTTGGTGCGCTTGATCAGGCCTCTGCCCCTATGTTGCGCGAACCAAATCCTGAACGGCTCAAAGCATATAACTTTTGAATTACTTAGAAATTGCTACAGCAAAGGTCAGTGTATTGTGCGCATAACCAGGCCCTTACCTTAAAATATCGCGCTCCAAATCCTAAACGATTCCAAGCATCTGTCAAGTTACTTAAAAATTGTAGCATACGTGAGGATTTCGAGAGGATTTGGTGCGCGTTATTAGACCCTTGCCCTTAAATTACACGTACCAAATCTTAAACAATTCCAAGCGTCTAACTGTGAAATTGTAAAAACGGCTATCGCATACGTCAGGATCACGTCAGGTTTTGGTACGCATGACACCCTTGCCTTAAAATATCGCGCTCTCCCGACGCTTGCTAAGTGCATTTAGCGACATGTTTGCTTGTAATCACGAATAGATGATTCAATTTGGTAATTTAAGTACTTTCAACATTTCTTCTGTATACTAGTATCTCAAAACAGATTGGTAGCAACATGTCCAATTCGCAAAATGTCCGATTAGCAAATTTCCGATTAGCAAAATGTCCAATTCTCAAGAAGTCCATTTCGCAAAATGTCCAGGTTCTTCAAAGTTAGAGAATTGTACAACTACTTGCATATTTTTAAAATACGATTATAAGCAAGCAAGTAAGCATGGCGTATTCCAAACAGCGGAAGCATATTCTAAATTACTAAAACTAGGCCCTAGATTCTGCTAATGCATTGTGGTACAATGACAAGTACATGAACATGGTGATTTAATTTCGTTGATGCTTCAAGTCTACGCGCGCACATGCATCGAACCTTCTAGGCTTCAATGGTATGAAAAAAAAACCCACGTGACCTGACCACGTATTTGTCATAGTACACTAACAGAATCGAGGCCCAAAACAGGCGATTGTACTGTGTATAAGTTATCATTAATTTACTGCTAGGAATAGGCTATTTCTTTAGTGCTCCGCTTCTCCATAATCAAGCCTACCTTCTGCAAACCATCATGCGTTTCTGAACCGGTTTAGTACGCGTAGAACTACACATGGAGTTACGAAACTTCGTTGCCAGGACGAGCGAAGGGCGAGGCGTTTACTAAGAAAAGTCGTGAAGAAGATAAAGGTGAAACTTAGTTGCCAAGGCGGCCGAAAGGGGTGTACTGTGACAACTCGTGGATGCGAAACTTAGTTGCCAAGGCCGCCCAAAACGGTTTACTGTGACAATTCGTGGTTGGGATAGTTAGTTGCCTGGGCGGCCGAAAGGGGTTTACTAATGACAATTCGTGGTTGCAAGACGTAGTTGCCAAGGAGGCGGAAAGAGGTTTTTCTGTGACAATTCGTGGGTGCCTAAATCGGTTTACTATGACAATTTGAGGTTGGAGGCACTGGCAAGGAGGCCTTAAGGTGCTCACAAGAAAACGAAAAGTCTAAATAAAACTGATAAATATAAAAACCACTCCAATCAAACGATCAATCCATCCGTCCATCAATCAGCCCATACTCGTCCACTGCGGGACAAATAATAGTCCGATTTTAAACAATTTCAACCAACCTGGAAATCGCAATACAAACTCTACTCATCATGAATTCAGCCGACTCCTTTAAGTAGGTCAATCAATAGTTTGTGTACTGTCGCTGGCAGCTCGACGTTGCCAAATTCGTCGATACCATAACTGAATAAAGTGCACACAATGTTAACCTCGATGTGTTATCAACTGTACCTGTACTGGAGCTGTTGTTTTTCTCGCGCTCCCAATGTTCCCTTCATAATAATTATTGGTTGCATCCTCGTTGCGAGCCTTATTATGACCACGCCTAGAGTCTAATACTTACATAGTTTTTTAATAGCACGATAGTTAGTTAGTTTGTCAGTTTGTCCTGTGGTTTCCGCACTTAGCCTCATAGTTGGGCCATTGTACGTAGCAGGGCTGTGAGATCACTCCAGCCATCCAATTTCTTTCCAGAAAGCCATTAGTGCACCAATGTTACTGCTGGCCCCCCGAAGGGATCCGAGCACGATAATAGTTGTTATTTGCTTCAATTTGGTGGACTACAAAGAAATAGCAGTACCATGTCATTCCAGAGTGCTTAGTGCGAGTTTTTTAACTACTCGATCGCGTTAACGTAAACTCATATTTCTATGGCATCGAGGAAGCGCCACCTAGTGACAAGTATGGAAATTAAAATTGCTGAGTGCGAGTTGTAATGGTTTACGTTAAGAAGTGAACACGTTTCCAGCCAAAACACGAATAAACGCGAGTGCGAGTTGTACTGTGACAGCGTTTTGCCAGTTCGAACGGTTAACTTACTCATACTCACTACTCAATGCTCGATTAACGCGGTAGTAAAGTCATTCGATTGGATCTGTCAAACTCGCACTAAGCACTCTGAGGTATAATCCGCGCAATTTAAATAGGCATCTCTCGCGAAGAAGATTGAATCGCGCGAGGCGCCGAGTTACGTAGCACGGGCTATACCATTGCAATGCGATTGGCTACTGACTACCGATAGTGTGAATGAAACGACCATTACCGGACTAATATCACTCTATTGAAGAACTTTGCATTTTGGAGACTAGCTCCCCAGATTGCCGCGGAACTTAAAAGAAGGGTAATATAAATAATATAAAAAATAAATAAATGTGATATGTGTGTAGGTATGTGAGTACGTCCGTTTCTATGTTTCCTCGTAACTCTTTAACCAATTTTCGAACTGAAACTTGGTTTGTTATAATACAGAATGCATTGATATCAATCCTTCGTATGTCGCCACTGTTGCGGTCTGTTCCTTCATCGCAAAAACGTTAGGTGGAGGATTTTAAGACAGTGGCGGGCTATGAGGTCTCTGACATGGCTTAACTACTGCCGTCACATGACAGCCGGCACCAACGGCTTTGCGTGCCGTGCACAGCACAGACGCGCACGGATAAAACTGCCACTAGCGGTAGTCACGGGACGGTCACCCATCCTGCACCTGACCGCCCCTGTTGTTGCTTTACTCAAGTGATTGATTCCAATCACTCGGTTCCACTAGGCCGTGAGCGCTTCTGTTGTTTTTGTTATTCTTTCTTAATATTTATTAAAACGACTGAAATAATTTGATTTGTTTGTGCATCTACCTACTTCCTTCTCCAACGTATTGCTCTAGTCCATCCAAAGGTTGTCTGGAAGAGATAAATTTTAGTAATAAGGCCGCCGTCTGTCTCCTAGCTTAATAAATATCTGGTAATTTCCTTTTTTATGTACAAGAAAGTGTTGCCTTGATATCAACCTTTGTATGTCCCCACTGTTGGGACACGGGTATCTAGGAAGATACCCGTGCCCCAACAGTGGGGCATGCGATGTAGGAACATCGCAGGAAGGTTAGGCCATACTCCCCCACCGAGGCCAACTCCGGGTTAGTGGAAGGGTAGAAGTGTTGTCTATCTATTAAATAAATATATTAATATACAATTATACACTTTCTTATCACAGACATTATGGAAGTGTGCACTTAAATAGCCATATCTACAAGTAATAATCGTTACGACAGTGGAGTTATTATTTTGGGTCAATAGTTGGGAGCGACTGTCTATGCAATCTCCGATAGCCTTCGTAGATCTTATTCCCTGCTGCACAAGTGCTGGAATCGAACTAAAAACACAGTACCCGGTCGGCTGAATGTAACTATGTATGACAGATAAAATAAATTGCTTTTGTAATGGCTTGTTTGTGCGTTTATAAAATGTTCCTAGTTTTCAAGTGCTCTATACAATGTCCGTATCAAGCGGTGTTAACTCAAGGGTAGCATAATGTACTGACAAGCGTGAGACCCGGGGTCGATTCACGGGCGTGTACCAATGAATTGGTTTTCTAAATTATGTACTTTTGTAAAGTCATATAGCAATACAACTCGCTAACGTTGAAGGAAAACATAGTGAGGAAACTTGTGTGTCTGACGTGTTCAAACCTCAGCGCTTGAATTAAGTGTGGGAACACGCGTGGGAATTAAGCCCGCACTCTGTCGCTGAGAGAAGGCCAGTAGTGCCCTGCAGTGGTACGTTTAAAGGCTACATATACAATCAGTGAAATAAAAATAACCAATAACCCTACAGCTTTGCATTAACTACCGACGAGGCGGAACTAAAATGAAACCATAACAAAATGAGGGAACCTAGAGAAGGCGAAGAAAAAAAAATTTGTTATTGTCGTGTACGTTAGAAACAGTACACGACAATAACAAAACAAACTTACAACATATTCCTGTTTTAGGTAATGTTTATTTCAGTCTTTTGCTCATCAAAAAGTTTAGACACAGAACTGATATCCATATCAACCCTTGTATGGAGCACGGGTCTATTCCTAAAGCGAAATTGTATGGAGCCATACTCCACCACGGGGCCCAACTCCGTGTTGTTAGACGATCTTAGACAATGGCGTGCTTTACTGTCAGAAGTTATCAAGCCGCCTATAAGACCTCTGACATGGCTCAACTGACTGCCCTTACATGACAGCCGGCACCAACGGCTTAACGTGCCTTGCGAAGCACGGAAGCGCTCGGAAAAAGCCACTAGCGGTAGTCACAGGACGGTCACCCATCCTGTACCTGACCGCGTCTTGTTCTTCTTCTTTTTCTTCTTCTGACCGCGTCTGTTGTTGCTTAACTCAAGTGATTGGTTCCAAACACTCGGATCGACTAGGCCACGAGCGCTTCAGAACTGATATTCCAGATTTAAATTCTGTGCTATCTAGAACCAGGTTCTAGGTCACGGTCGTGGGTCCTCCTGTTCACACATCCCCATAGTCGTGTCTTAGTATTGGCGATGGGGATTTGTAAACAAAGAGTTCCGAAATCCCCATCCTTGGGGATTTTCAATGGGGATTAGTGGAACAATACGCTATAAATCACTATTTACATGATCGAAAGACCGATCTGACGATTTTGGTAAAGGGATGTGTCAAAATAGGTTTTAAGGAAAAAAAAATTACGACTTAAATATGTCGCCGAATACCGTCCATTTTAATTCTTATTTTTATGTACCCAGTGTTAAAATCCATCGAGCCGAATAGTTAGGCTACAGGACATTGCAATATACACACCTTTCTGCAATGCAGGAAGAGACCAGTGCCCCAGCAGTGGGGACATACAAGGGTTGATATCGATCGATCGATGGCTTACAATCCCATGTACCTACCTACATTGCAACGTTGATTAAACCATATACACACACACACACGCATACATTCATAAATGTAGGTAATGCTGTAAGATTTGGTATTACATAGATAAATACACACATATGTACATTTACGAGTATACGAAAGACATAACCCTCTTTCTATTGTAGTCGGTTATATTGCATGATGCCCCTTGAACATTTCTCTCTCACCCCGACCCTCTTTCTATCGTAGTAGGGTATATTGCCCCTAAAACATCTCTCTCTGCCTAAGAGAAAGCCATTATGCTGCAGTGGGGCGTGGGCCGATTATGATAGGTATGTTTATAATCCCCCTTATCATATCAGTCAACGTTGATGTATGCACAATAGTATTGTCAAACGCACTACTATACTGATAACACTGTTTATTCAACACTCGTACGTAAGCTGTTGTGATAAGAGTCGGAGTTGGGTGGACCGTAAATGTCGGGCCCTCTGCCATTACACGAAAACTGCTAGACGATAGACCGCTGTGAAATAGCGCACAGTGAAGGACAACATCGTGAGGAGACCCGTAGATTTAATCTGTCTAGGATGTGTCATACATAATAAGACTGTATTGCAGTGCCCTCACAGGGTATCATGTACTTACCTACAAATACCAACACCACCCGTACTATAACTATGTATGTGATTTAGCAATAAATAATATGAATAGATAGCGATTTCCGTATGTAACACTACGCATACATGGCGACCTCTGTGGCGCAGCGGTAGCGCTGCCCACCATGCGAGAGGCCCCGGGTTCGAACCCCGGCTGGGGACAAAAAAACGCCAGGTGTTGGATGTTTACATGTTTGTGATGTCGTTGTTTCTGGTTCCCCCGACACGGTATCCTAGTGTGGGGCCAGAACCACTGTATGTGTCTGTATGTAAATGTTATGTTATAATCCGCTACTTGACTCGTATCAAACTTGACGCGATAAATGAATATTTCCTGTAGTATTTAACGTAAGAAACCGAAATATATTGACTTTGCTAAGTATGAAGGATGGCTGCAAAATTTGCAGGATAAAAAAATATTTTCCGCTTTTAATTCTGAACGGTGAAAACGGTATCCGCCATCTTGAGAGCATCTTTGGTTTGTAAACAAACATCGTCAACCAGACGTCAGCCAGAGCCAGTGGACATTGATTATTATAGGACACATCAAAGTGATCTTCACATAAATACACCCGAGTTTCAGTCGTAAAAAATATTGGGGTCTCTTTTGGCAAGTTTGAGACAGATTTGTTTTATTTGTTATTTCACTGGGTACACGAATCCACAACTTCCCGGGGGTCTTTATTGACATGTTTTTGCATCCTCGAACAAGGCAATGATGGTGGTGGTGATGATTGGCTCTAATGAAATAAGGGTGCTTATAATGTGTGCGTGTTGTTTACGGGACAATGACCCTTTGCAGTAATGACTCTCCGCCTGGCGCGTGTACTGATATCAGGCATGTTTCATAACATACTTTTGTACAGTCTGTTAGCTTTTAGAATATGCCTCGGCTACTATCGGATAGAATCGGATATATTCGTGTAATATTGTATACGCTTCTATAATAAAATCCCTGAAGATATATTAAGCACATTTTGTGCCAAAAGGGCTACTATAACATAAAGGATTATCTAGATGACAATGAGGTCTGGAATTAAAGCCAGTACAATGTATGAGTTCTATAATTTATAATAATTGTGTGAACTATATTAATTAAGGACTTTGTAAAGACTAAGTTTGGAGTTTTCTTTGTCCATTTTTTCTCCAAAATGATCTTGATTTTGAAATTTGAAATGGACAATTAGTTTGAATTGTAACGTTCATTAAGCCACAGCTTCTGCGCTACTTTGAATAAAAACCTTTTCATTTCATTTCAATAGAAATATCGGAACTAATATGACACTTATCTTTACTTAACTTTTCAAAATAGTGAAGAAAAGTTTCATACAGAGCAGGAAGTAATATTACACTCGTGTGCTTTCGGCGAAAACCGAAGCCTACCTAGAGCCCGAGGTATATTCTAAAAGCTAGCAGACTACCAAGTTCGGTCTGCTGTTAAGGCGCTTTAAGGTGCTGACTAGCGCCACCAATGGAATACAAACCATAACTTGTATTATTTAGATATTTAGATTTCTTTATGTTTGTCTTTGTGTTAACTGTTAACTACTTGTATTCCCACCGTCACCCGTTTTGTTTTTTCTGCTGATTGTTGTATTATGTTGCGTGATTTTGTGTTTTTGAGTATTGTGTCGTCAAATAAATATATCGACGCCTTACTGCTAAAACCGAATATCTGCATGAAATGTTGTTATGCACACAATAACAAGTTTTAGTATAGTTAACGACATCCGAACCTTAAACTCGAGTTTTCTCGAAACAACATTTCATGCAGATAGTCGGTTTTAGCAGTAAGGCAACAAGTTTTAGTATAGTTAACGACATCCGAACCTTAAACTCGAGTTTTCTCGAAACAACATTTCATGCAGATAGTCGGTTTTAGCAGTAAGGCAACAAGTTTTAGTATAGTTAACGACATCCGAACCTTAAACTCGAGTTTTCTCGAAACAACATTTCATGCAGATAGTCGGTTTTAGCAGTAAGGCGTCGATATTTTTCTTTTTCTTTCTTTCTTTCTTTCTTTCTTTCTTTCTTTCTATTTATTACCTCATCGCGTAGATTGTTATTATAACGTATTTATTTAAATTTATCATAACTATGCGTGTAACTGTTTATGTAGGTATATTGTTATTTGTATAAGTAGTGTATTAATATATTCATATTTGCACCGACTACCCGTCTCTCATTTCCTTCAGCAACTTTCCGTCGTAAGGTTGTCTGGACGAAATTGCTTTTAGCAATAAGGCCGCCAATTGTGCTTTGTATCTTTACATGTTTTATAATATGTGCTCTGGTGTACAATAAAGAATATTCTTATCTTATCTTGTTTTATAAATGACTGACTTAAATGGTTGACTGGTAGAAAATGCTTATGGCATTACGTTCGACGCATTGTACGATTTTATCGTGCAATAAAGTATTAATAATCTATATATCTATCTATCTATTATATATTTTTATTGATAATAATATATGAACTGGCTGTGGCCCGCGTTGTTACCCGCGGTTTATCGATTATCCAACGGGAAAAAGATATTTTCCCGCAGTAAAACGTAGCCTATGTGTTAATTCAGGTTGTCAGCTAACTCCATACCAAATTTTATTGGAATCGTTCCAACCGTTTAGACGGTTCTCGCAAACTGGTGCCTTTATAATATTAGCTGTGCCTCGCGTTTTATCGATTTTCCCACGGGAAAAGATATTTTCCCTATGTGTCAATGCAGGGTTTCAGCTAACTTCATACCAAAGGAGACGGATACGTTTTCATACATTCTTGGGCCTAGGTGTAAAAAGATGTAAGTGTCAATTTAGAGCTTATATCGCTTGCCCCGGGCAATAAAGCGGTAATATCAAAAATCTAATTTTACAGGAAAAATAAAATAAGATAATTTGCTTATAACTCTGTACAGAGTTATCAAAACTAAACGTATAATATGTCAAAAAATTCGGGTTTTTTTAACCATTTCATTGTTTTTAAAAAATATTTATTTTTTTTATAATTAGAATAAATAATTGGCAAAATGTATGATACAAATTGAAGCCAATGCAATTTCAATGGTAACATCAATAACGACTTTATAGTTACAATGACTACAGTCGTCTTTAGACTTAAGTTAAACTTACGACGTATTTTATAGTAATACTTTAGGCCGTATCGGCCGAATACCACCTTTTTAAGAGAAATATGTTTAGCTTATGTTGATCGTATTATCTTAATATTGCTTTTTTTGGATGCTTACAATGAAACTTAATCTTACGTAACTATTCTTGTAGTTTGAACTTCGTCTTTAAAATAAATTTTTGATATTATTAATGAGGAAATAAGGTTTGTTTTGATTCATATTTGTTGAAATTTTATCTTTTCATGTAATTTGACATCAAACACTAATCCTGAAAAAAATATTTTATCCATTTAATATCAGTAAACTGGGATAATTTAGGGAAAATGAGTTATTCCTAACTCTACAATAAATGTAGGTTTTTAGTGCCTTATACCATACTGGCAAACGAATAAAATAAAAAATATGTTGCTTATTGATTTAAATTAAGTACTTCAATATGATTATGTAAATTATAATAATAATTGTTAATTGTTGTCAGTTTGTTAAAGTATAAAAAATAAATAAATAGGTTATTAAAATACTAGAAGATAAATAAACGCCTAAATTTTAGTGTTATGCAACAAGTTGACAATAAATTGTACTAAACTTTTCCGTGTCCGTTATGATAGCAAGGGTCGTACAAGTTAAGCAAGATCAGAAGTCCGTAGAAAGGAAGCACTGGTCGGAGAATTATAGTATCAAAAACAACAGGAAAACACACTCTTATCGCACTATCAATTAAATTTTTGCTAAAATGGCAACTGTCAGGGAGCTGTCACGCCTGTCACAGGTTAGCACAGACACAGATTAAAAATACAGTTGACAAACACGCGTAATAAATTCAATTCTGTTTTATGGACTCAGTGCACTGATTGTCCAGTACAATTTCGCCAATATCACGTGTTAGACAAGACTATAGCCAATCACAAGCGAACAAGGCTCGGTCAGAATTTTGAGTCAATAAGAACTGTTTGTCTTTTTTTTTTCTTTCCCTTATTATTTTTGTAAAATTTTGAAAAAACTAAAGTTTGATATTATTGTCTGAAAGTTTACTTAAAATATAAACAAGAGGTGTATTTGCCTGGGAGAGGATAAGTTTAAGATTAGTAGGTCCACGCGTAATAAATCGATCTGTAAACTAGAATCACGTATGTCAAAAAAGACCGGAATCAATTTAAAGATTTATTTTCATCAAGTTAATAAATAGTTTGATTTTTTTTAAACTGTTGACACTATGTAAATAATAATAATAATAATATATATTTACGGACATATTACACAGGTCTCGTTAGCCCTATACTAAGTACAACTAAGTGACTTGTGTTATAGGTGCTAACTAGACGATAGATTTAATACAAATTATACATTATGAATTTATTTTGATTAAATAAATCATCTGGTGTAAGTGTTCTTATTTAATACATTCACACTAATCGATTAAAGTAATCGATATCCTCTTTTATTAGGGACTTAAACTTATTTTTAAGATTTCTCATCTTCCAGATTGTGAATTGAGCTCATTTTTATATTTTGAAATAAAAAAATGACGCTCTTTTTTTAAACCATATCTCAACTATTTACAATCAGGCCCAGAAATGCCCGTCTCCTTTTATTGGCATCGCTCCAACCCGTGTTATAATATAATATTCCCCCTCGATTTTAAACTTCATACATAATATAGATATAATTAAAGGAAAGCCAATAAGACGAAATAAAGAATTTAAACAAAGTTTCAGGGGTTCTAAACATTTTTATTTAAATAAATCATAGCTATACAAATTTCTGATTCTTTATTCTAATCGCTGTCGTTTGTATTAGTCAAACATGATTCACCGTAAGAGTCCTAGGCTGTCTAGAGCCGCCAGGCTGTGATTCCATAATTAAAACCAACAACTAATTACAATAACAGCAAAAATCAACAAGAAAACTAACGGTAACGGATTAATAAACACAATAAACTTAGTAAATACGGAAACAAAAAAAACGTATCACTTCAAACGCAATCGAAATAGGAATGAACTATTATAGTTCACAAAATAGTGGATGAAACCAAATGTTGACAACTACCGTACTGAAAGTTTTCCTGTACCACGAAATACGCAACGACAGCTGTCGTCGATCAAATGACGCCATTACCGCATACGTGTGACAAGGACAGAGTTAATAATCGCTCACTATCGCAATGTAACTCAGTAACGGCCCGTTTGTTTACATTCTTCATCTCGTCTCATTGGCCTTCCTTTAGTTAATTTTATATTGCTTAATATTGCACTACCTGCTAATCTTGTCTCCAAAACTGGTTAGCTGGCAGATATTGCTATGTAGCATTAAACTCGCCTATATGCATTTTTTACGCAATAAAGAAGTTTAATAATAATGATAATAAGTAACAAACATACACACTCACACACTCGCAAACTTTCGCCTTTATATGCAAGCTGTGTCTATGTTCTTTTCTGCACAGTATAATTATGGAAAAAAAATGATATAAATAACAACCCTTTTCTCTCTGTTCCGTTCCAGGTGGTTCGCGGAGAGACGATCTATCTCCGCCTGCCGGGCGTGCTCGGATCGGGCAGTAAGGAGAGCTTCATGGTCCTTCTGGACTTCATCGAGGAGCGTCTGCTGTGCACCAAGTAAGTCTTACAGTCTATTTATTCTTACTTGTCCAATTTAGTAAACAAGATTCTACCCTCAAACTGTGACTTTTTAGTCCAAAACTGCCATATTTCCATAAATTAAGTAACCTGGAACACTCCTTTAGATAACACGCTGCCAATTTTATAAACATATTTCATGATAGTTCATGAATTTGCGAGAAAATGTCTAGTTTAGGCATCTAATCTCAATTTTAAAGTTAGAATCTTGTTTACTAAATTGGACAAGTAAGAATAAATAGACTGTACCATGCAGCGGTTAGGTTGGGCGCATGCTGAGATGTAGGCGACGACGCAGCACAGCGCAGCACAGTTCAGTACAGGGCAGGGCAGTTGAGGCAGAAACAGGCCCCCGCCGCATGCTGCGACGCAGCTATTCGCTCCATTCCTTGGCAATTCTCATCCGTAATAACTCTTTTAAAGGCTAAAAACCTGTTAAGAGGCTAAAAATTTCACCCATGCCGGGATTCGAAACCGCGACCTCTGGCACGGATAGCCAGAGGTCGCGGGTTCGAATTCCGGCATAGGTGAAATTTTTAGCCTCTAAATAGGTTTTTAAATTGTCCTTAGCACGGGTTAGTGCATTAAAAAAATAATAATAATATAATCTTTTAAAGTCGTTTTTGAATAGTCCGGATGATTTGTATCATACAAACCAGGTTCACAGCGAACTAATTCAATTAAATGTTCTGTCATTGCAACAAAGTTGTTAGTAAACACGCTTCGACGTGCACGTGTCGCGCAGAAATCTGTGCCGGCACTACAAACAACGAGACGCAGAGCAGGGCAAACACATGTCTGCGTCGCACGTGCCTGCGCCGCAGCGTACGTAGCTCAATGACGTTCCACGCTTTACAAAATCTGCGCTGAGCTGTGCTGCGTCGGCAGCGGCGATGGTGCGATCACGTGTCACGGATAGCTGAGGAAGCACTCGTGGCCTAGTCGTACTGTGTCATTGGAATCAATTACTTGAGTTACGCAACAACAGGCGCGGTCAGGTGCAGGACAGGGGACCGTCCCGTGACTACCGCTAGTGTCTTTTTTTTCCGAGCGCTTCCAAGGCACGTTAAGCCGTTGGTGCCGGCTGTCATGTAATGGCAGTCGTTAAGCCATGTGAGAAGCCTTATGGGCGGCTTGATAACTTCTGACAGTAAGACCAGCCGCTAATTATGCAATCGCCCACCAACCCGAACTTGACTCCGGTTGTGGAGTATGGCCTATACCTTCCTTAGGAAAGAGACCCGTGCCCCTCGGTGGGGACACAATGCGTTGATGATGATGGTTTACAAATGTATTGATTTGGCACATTACCAAAATATACATTACTAGCTGTGCCCCGCGGTGTTACCCGGGGCTCATCGATTTTCCCATGGGAATAATATATTTTCCTGCAGTAAAACGTAGCCTATGTGTTAATCCTATTCACCTAACTCCATAACAAATTTTATTAATATCGCTCCAGCCTTTTCGACGTAAAGAAGTTACGATAGTACACAAACGTGATACATTACGACTAGGTATGTTCTGATGTATATTCCATTATAAATGTTCACACGGCTTTCGTATAAATTAGGAATAATTACTTAAAAACTGGAGGTTGGTAGGCAGACCACCGACACGATGGTCAGACGACATCGTGAGGGTTGCGGGTCAGAGATGGATCAGCTTAGCACAGGACCGTGAAGAATGGCGCAATAAAAAGGAGGCCTATGACCAGCAGTGGGTTGATGTGGGCTGATTATAGATAGATAGTTTTTGTTTAATTAGCCATGTCTATCTATCTATGATATGATATCTATCTATCTATCTATCTATCTATCTATCTATCTATCTATCTATCTATCTATCTATCTATCTATCTATCTATCTATCTATCTATTCATATTCATTTATTGCATTGTCATGTCTCATTACAGTTCGTATTTGTAATTTTAAAAGTAGGTACATACAATAATATTAAAACATTAAATTGACTCATTAAGGGCACTACAATAATATTAAAACATTAAAACAACAGTATTTAAACGTAATAGGTATAACATTGAGCCTTAAATTATTCATCTATATTATCCAGTATCTTCATGCAGAAACATTATCAGTTATAATATTGTTAGAATATTATGTATGTATTATGTATCTATGATAGATAGATAGACTTAAAAACCAGATGCATTGTGTGCAAGAGTTCAGCCGCTTCAGCGCTCTAATCGCCGCTCCCTCTCGTTCCCAGCTGCATCGTGTGCATCCGCAAGAGCCATCCAGACCGCGCGAACCTGCTCCGCACCTTCATGTTCATCGGCTTCCAGATTCTGGCCCCAGGAGCGCCCATCCTACCGAAGGAGTTGGCCAACCCCGAATACGTTTTCCTGCACTACGCCATCTAAGCGCGCCGAAGTTTCAGTGACCTTGCAGCTGGCTGGCGGCTTGACACTTGTATGTGCGTCTTAAGAGGGGATATCTGATGGAACGTTTTGTCTAACTTAACATCGACGCCGACGTCGATAGCGCGTTTCGCATTAAAGTCGATGGAATGTTGTGTCTTACCTAACATCGACGCTGGTGTCAAGGACGCACGATGGAACGTCTTGTCTTACTTAACATCGACGCGTCAATAGCGTGTCGGATGAATATCGATGGAATGTTTTGTCTTAACATCGACGTCGGCGTTTCGGAGATAGATGTCGGTGGAACGTTCCGTCTCAAGACATTGCTGTCTACGGTCTCGTCTTAACACTTAAGGTATTAACTGTCTACAGGCGGTTTTGTCTTACTTAAAATGTAACCGTCCTCAGACAATGTAGTCCCACTTAAGACGTATCATTTTACAAACAGATTCGCCTTATGACATAACTGTCTACAGACAGTTATGTTTTCATTCTGATGAGAAAACTGTCTACTAAGTTGTCAGTTGAAGCCAGCATTGTAAACTAAACGTCCGAGTTGCCAAATAACTAAAATGCCATGTAAAGTCACTAAAATTTGGGTGTTTAGTTTTCAAATATTTTTAGAAAGTTGACACACTACTGCTATCGGTATCTATTTGAACTTCAATTATTAACTTCTGATATGCGAAGTAACATTCTAGATTTTTAAGACACTTGTCGATGGAGGAGTTGGAATATGTGTAGGCGAGGTCTAGTTGATTTAGCGTCAACAGAACTACGGATAGATTCAACGGATGATACGTGTCCATGGGTGTTGTACTTCCAATTCTGTCATCTGAGATTCAGTGCAGTCGAGAACGTCTTAGATAAATATCGAAGCAGTATTTTCAAATCAGCACAGCTTTTAAACTTCATAGTCCGACGGTTATATGTGGCTTCAATCATTATCGCGCGTTCACAAGTCATACTATATTAGATGTTTAGCGCTTCATGATCGTATAGGTGTTTTTACTGTTGTGTTTTCGACGTTTTCCGCTTGTGACGTGTTGGGGAGCTTTGTTTTTTAAGAATTTTTCGATATCGCCTATGTTCACAGCCAGTTGGGCTGTGAGCATAGTTAGTTTTGAATTTTACGGTATTTCTTAAAATATGAATCTTTTCTTTACGCATTGATGAAAAAAAGAGCTTGTTACTTACTTTAAGTTGGTTTTAACCACGGTAGGTACTGTCACCGCGTCGTAGGAACACCTTATATTTATTGTTTCCCTAAGAATTTTAACATGTAATGTTGTCGTCGTGTTAATATAATCTTGTCCCACTCCGGGTGCGCTAGAGTAAAAAAATAAACAAAAAAAAAACAAAAAAATAAAAAAAAATATATATAAAAATATGTTCGTGAAAATATTTCGTGTTTCTTAAATTAAAATACATCGTGATATACACTAAAAACGTCATATTTGTAAGAAGTCGAGTCCACTAAAGTAGCCCTAAAACAACTGGCTTGTGACAGGAATTCCTGCCATAAACCATCCATGAACCGGCTTCCAATTCCGTCTTAAGACCGCGGCAAGTGGCATCGACTTGTATAAATAACACCATAAGTTTTCACTGTTAATTTTACAGTATTTGCCACACTTAATTGTGTACTTAAATCGAAGAAAAATCTGCTTTTCCAAACACTTGTACGCAAAAAACGCAAAATACGCAACTCTGTGAACGAAATATTAAACTAAAAAAAAAAACTTTAAGTTGTAAGTCTTAAATTTTCTTTCTTCAATTATAAACTTTACAATAATTATAATATTACTGTACTTAGTTGGTAAGCGGTTTCTGTTTTCTGAACGTCCCAAACATATTAAGATAAAGCATAGTACTTTAAATGCAACAGCATCTCAAACGTTATGTACTTACAATGTTTCTTTTAAGAGTTTTAAAAATTTTTAAACAATTTCTTTATTCGTACACTAGGCGAGAAGTTTGTTGAAAATGAGATATATGCTATTCTGTACCCAGTTTTGAACACCAAAAACGTATTTAATTAAAGTTTTCGCCTAGTTTTAGTATATATTCAAACATAACTAGTGGATTAGTGGGAAGCTGTAACTGTAGTTTGTAACTTTAAGGTTTAATTGTACCTACTTGAACGAATAAATAAATACACCCTGGAGTTGAGAGTTTTACTTCGGATCTTCCTACAAATTTAAGCCAAAATGTTAGTAAGCTTTTTTTTTAGAATTACTTATTAATTGAATCAAATCATACTAATATTACCAAGGCAAAAGTTTGTTTGAGTGTGTATCGTTATCGTTCGTTATCAACCCTTGTATTTCCCCACTGCTGGGGCACGGGTCTCTTCCTGCATCGCAGGAAGGTTAGGCCATACTCCACCACGGGGGTCAA
Source organism: Yponomeuta sedellus (assembly GCA_934045075.1). Classification (NCBI taxonomy): domain Eukaryota; kingdom Metazoa; phylum Arthropoda; class Insecta; order Lepidoptera; family Yponomeutidae; genus Yponomeuta; species Yponomeuta sedellus. The sequence goes on along the minus strand of OW203748.1, from coordinate 3,179,994 downwards.
GTCCGGGTTGGTGGAGGATTGTAAGACAGTGGCGGGCCTCACTGTCAGAAGTTATCAAGCCGCCCATAAGGCCTCTGACATGGCTTAACGACAGCCGGCACCAACGGCTTAACGTGCCTTGCGAAGCACGGAAGCGCTCGGATAAATGCCCCTAGTGGTAGTCACGGGACGCTGACCCATCCTGCACCTGACCGCGCCTGTTGTTGCTTAACCAAGTGATTGATTCCAATCATTCGGTTCGCCTAGGCCACGAGCGCTTGAGTGTGTATGTTACTTATTCACATCTAAAAGGCTGGAGCGACCCTGGATTAACACATAGGCTACGTTTTACTGCGGGAAAATATCTTTTATGCCACACCTGGCAATAAAGTGGCTTTTACCGCACGCTTCGCGTACGGAAAAAGCCGCTTTCTGGCCAAGTGTAGCCATAAAAAGATGTACACAACACGGGAGGTAATAAAGAAAGCTCTCGATCGCATATTTACGTCCCTCGCTTGCAGCTCGGGCCGCAAACTTCTGCGATCTCGGCCTTTCTTTGTATTACCACCCTAGTTGTGTAATTAATGTACTATCTGTTAATACACAATTTATTTTCCCTAATAATCGGCGGTGAGCTGCGCGGGGCACAGCTATTATTATATAATCAATACTTTTTTTTCACACGGTCTGGTATAGCCTATTCGAATAGTAGATTGTTAACCGAGGGTGGAAAGAATAATTCCCGAGGTATTTACGAGGTGTTCACACTGGCTGTTTAGAAACTCACATGGCCGGAGCATTTTTTTAAGTTTTTTTTCTTTACATACACCTCTTCACTGCTGACAGTAGTTCTTTTATTAAAGTTCATTCCGGCGCAGGTGGGAAGTAATTTGAATGAGTTTTTCCCTCTCTAGGGAGGGAAACCGCATTTTCCACCCAATAATCAGATCAAAAAAATACTACTTTCCGAGTATAAGAAATGAAAACTTATTTTTCCCTCTCTAGGGAAGGAAGCAGCATTTTCCACCCAATAATCAGATCAAAACAACACTACTTTCCGAGTATAAGAAATGAAAAGAGAGTGTTTAACACGGGTTAAGGAATCAATTGATTCTTTCCATCCTCGTTTAACAATCTACTATTCTAGTTATGGACGTAGGGCATCTGCAAACTGAATTGAATTTTTGCGAATGGGTTGAATACCGGAAGGGTCTCCGGGCTGTAGTCCCCCTTTGTTCCCAGTACGTCACTCCACCTTATGTTACAGTGATACAAACTGATACTTTCCCATTCGATCATACCTACTGTAACATGCTGGGAATTTCCAAAAAATTGGCAGTCACAGTTTGTCACTCTGTTTTACCAGAAAATCGACTTAAACATTATTCCCAGATTGTCAGTGTGTCATACTGCAATCATTATATTGCCACATAGTTACACTAATTTCATTGTGAGTTAAATTGAGACAGAATCAAATAGGTATAAAAGCTCTTCAAAGAAATTTAATCTGTTTCAAATATGATTTATCATGAACTTACAAAAACGTGGCTACAAGCAGCTCTTGAAAATATGATAGTTAATTTTTAAAAATAATTATTTTATTTATTGAAAGAAAACAAACAATAGTAGAATATATTTACAGGTCAGAAAATTCTTACGTGCATACATTTTACGTACAACCAGCGGCGTTTTCTGTAGATTTAAGTATAAAGTTTAAGATTTAAGTAAGCGTTAAGTATACAATGACAGTAAAGGCCTGCGCAGACGAGGGACTATCCCCCGGGTACTTTTTTTCCGTCGATATGGATCTCTTATAAGTTGTATCGAGTAACGCACACGAAGGACTAAAAATACCCCGTACAAAAAGTCCCTCCAGTTACCGAGGACATCAAGAGACAGGAGTGGTCAAAAGTTCGGTGCTCCTTTAAGACGATTTTTATTTTTCAACTTCATGTAAATTACAACACGATGTTATCTCAGAATATTTGCTTCCATAGCGTACGCTTCACTCAATTTCCGGGGAACAAAATGACAGCGCACCGTAGTAGGCGTTGAGTCCGCGACAAGTACTCGGAGGACATTTCCTACGATTCTGGGGCTTTTGTCCCTCAGGACAAAAGTACCTCGTCTGCGCAGGTCTTTACATGAAGGTAAAATAAAAATTACTATTATTCTGCTAACCAAGTAAGGATGAGATTAGTGGCGTACATCCAACAGCACATGTGCTCACAACTACACATGTGCAGTCTGTTTTGTTACGTTACCAGTCACGTCGCAGTAGAAATGTAATGGTCGATGAACATTTAAATGAACATTAAATATTGTTTTACTCTGATTAGACCGAAAAGGAAAAATAAAGTAGGTATGGATTAGGTTTATATCAATATGATGATATAGACCAACCAATCCAGAGATTATGGTTACACTTACCTACCTACATCAAAGCTATTAGTAGGTACCTAATGGTAAAGGTACTTATAATTTTTATTTATGCCCATCATTGACAATATGTGCCCATAAAAGTGTCAAAGGCCATTATAATTACCTTTTTTTATAAATACCTCTGTGTATTCAAGCCTAAAGCGCTCGTGGCCCAGGCGAACCGAGTGATTGAAATCAATCACTTGAGTTAAGCAACAGTAGGCGCGGTCAGGTACAGGATGGGTGACCGTTCCGTGACTACCTCTAGTGGCATTTTTCCGAGCGCTTCCGTGCTTCGCAAGGCACGTTAAACCGTTGGTGTCGGCTGTCATTTAATGGCAGTCGTTAAGCTATGTCAGAGGCCTTATGGGCGGCTTCATAACTTCTGACAGTAAGGCTTGCCACTGTTTTGCAATCCACCACCAATCCGGACTGGATCCCCGTGCTGGAGTATGGCCTAACCTTCCGCCGATGCAGGAAGAGACCCGTGCCCCAGCAGTGGGGACAACAAGGGTCGATATCGATCGATCGATGGTTTACGTTCCAATGTTGATTAAACCGCAGATTAACACGTAGACTGCTACGCAATGTTCCTCGAATTCTCATAATTAAGTACGAATGGAGACCTGCACTAAAAAAGATCATAGGAGAGGTCATGTTGAAAGGTAAATAAAGGCGCCATTTTTTGTGCGAACATCTACAATGACTTCGTTTTCGAAGTCATGTAGGTACGTAGCTCAGAGAATCAGCAAGCTGAAGTGGCAGTGGGCTGGCCATATCTCGCGAAGAACCGTCAACCGTTGGAGTAAACGTGTTCTTGAGTGGAGACCGCGACTCGGCAATCGTAGTGTAGGACGCCCTCCGACCAGGTGGGATGACAATTTGCGAAAAACTGCCGGCAGATGCTGGATGCGGCAAGCTGAAGACAGGGCGCTACGGCGCTCATTAGGGGAGGGCTATGACCGGCAGTGAGTACAGCCTGACGACGTAAATTTGTGAAATTACCATATGAAGAAAAACGCCGTGAGGAAACCTGAATACCTGAGCTGTTGAAATACCTAGGCGCTTGAAATTGCGAATCCACGGTGGGCACGCGCGGCATACTCTCTCTCTCTCTCTCTCTGAGAGAAGGTCCGTGTCCTGCAGTGGGACGTTTATAGACTACATAAAAAAACCCGTGCTGAGGTCAATTTTAAAAACCTGTTTAGAGGCTAAAAATTCCACCCATGCCGGGATTCGAACCCGCGACCTCTGGCTATCCGTGCCAGCGCTCTTCCAACTGAGCTAATGGGCGAATGACCGGCATCAGTGAAATTTCGAACCTCTTTACAATACACTCTGTATTACGTGCAGGCAGCGACATCTGGCTGAAGTAATTGGCATGGGTGGAATATTTAGCCTCTAAATGGGTTTTTAAAACTTTTTACTTGTTTTACTACTGATTTCTGACGCAAATTCCCCGTTGCAGTTTTATGAAACTCGGCCCGGTGAGCCAATTCTCTCTTCATTAGCAAATAACGGCCCAACTATCACTTCATTAGCAAATAATTCGTTTACGACTCTAAGGCTTCGATTTCAACCCTGTATGTCCCCACTGCTGTGGCACGGGCCTCTTCCTCCGTTGCAGGAAGGTTAGGCCATACTCCGCCACGGGGGCCAAGTCCGGATTGGTGGAGGTTTGTAAGACAGTGGCGGGCCTTACTCTCAGAAGTTATCAAGACGCCCATAAGACCTCTGACATGGCTTAACGACTAAGGCTTATGACTTGAATTTTACATAAAAAGTCGAGCGACATCCAAAATCTATACCCTGAACTCCATGCTACATTGAATTTGAATGAGGAAATAAATGTCCAATGACTATGTCGAGTTATTGTATTTTATTTTTATGCTAGAAATGTCTAATCAATCGTTCGAATATTTCCCTTTCACGCTTTCAATCAGCATGGGCGAGAATCAGCTCCCAGACCGCACGCTCTCAATTTGATTAGCATGTTACCGGTTCGAATCCAGATCCGGCGAGTAACATAGACCTCTTATCACATCCCTGCAATTTCTAACGCCAATGTGATAATTAGAGTCGTTTAAGCGAGTTTTGTAAAGTAACGAAATAAGAGTTAGTTATCTGCGACCTATCCACTAAATAGGGAACTGTTGTCTGTCGGTCACTTCGCTGGTTTTGCTGGAAGAAATCTCTCGCGGAGCAAAGCTCGCCTTTGTACATGTATTTCCTGTGTTACCCTCTTCAGGCTATTTTAAGCTAAGTCCTCTGCTGGACATAGCCCTCCCCTAATGAGCGCCATGGCGCCTTGTCTTCAGCTTGCCGCATCCAGCATCTGCCGGCAGTTTTTCGCAGATCGTCATCCCACCAGGTCGTTGGGCGTCCTACACTACCTTTGCCGAGTCGCGGTCTCCACTAAAGTACACGTTTACTCCTGTTACCCTCCTTGGGTTTAAATTTCGTGTCCAATAAAGTGTTCTAAACGAGTTTAGTAAAGCCTGGGAGTCGATAGTAAAGCCGGGGAAAGCGTAGACGCAAAATATTCGAAGGCTTAGACATTTGTCGCACAAATATAAGATTCAATTCGATTTTATTAGTTAAAGTATATAAACAATTATACAGAAATTGGAAGAAGCCTCAATTACCACACTAGGATTCCCTTTGTTTTGGTGAACTAGTCCCCTCCGCATGATAGATAACATAATTATAGTATGCACTTAAGTATAATCAGTTGTTTCTTATAAGCATCTCATAAGAATAGGAAAGAAATAATTTAAAAAAGGATAATACCAATAATTAATTGAGTGGATGTTTACGTTTTGCAGAGTGTTAGTAAATATGTGTGTGTGTGTGTGTGTGTGCTATAAGAATGTAAGATAACTCGACAAACTCATAAGACATTTATTTTCTCATTCGAATTAAATCGAGCATGGCGTTCAGAATACAGATTTTTATGTCGAATTCAAAGCATAAGCCTAAAGAGTCGTATACGAATTATTTGCTCATGAAGTGAGGATGGGCTCACTGGTAGAACGTCTTACCAAAAACATCCTTGCGTGGACGGGACGTGAATCCGCGCGCAAAGCTGAATGACCATCGCTATAATGATTCTAAAAAGGACACGACTTTTGTCCGTTAATTTGGGCCTGGCCACGATGCACGCGCGTGTTATGGTCTGACTAAAATAGCCTTGGTTCAAGTTATACTTTGTCACACATACCTACATTACTTATTTTACTAGGTACAGTCTGTTAGTTTTTGGAATATACGCGAGCTCTAGAGTAGGCTTCACTTTTCGCCGAAAGCACACGAGTGTAATTCCCAGTAATACCTACTACTTCCTGCTTTGTATAAAACTTTTCTTCGTTAGGTATTAGTTCCGATTTCGAAATTAAGTGTCGTGTTAGTTCCGATATTTCTATTACACGAATATATCCCATTCTATCCGACAGTAAGCGAGATAAATTCTAAAAGCTAGCAGACTGTAGGTTTCTTGTTTTTTTTTTCGCACGCCTTTTCGTCTACCTCCTGCGGTTGACTGGTACTTATTACTATTTTAAAAAGTATTTTAAACACTATTTTAAAAAGTTATGACAGATAAGTGTCATATTAGTTCCGATATTTCTATTACACGAATATATCCGATTCTATATTATATTACATAGCCCTTCCCTAATGAGCGCCATAGCGCCCTGTCTTCAGCTTGCCGCATCCAGCATCTGCCGGCAGTTTTTCGCAAATCGTCATCCCACCTGGTCGTAGGGCGTCCTACACTACGATTGCCGAGTCGCGGTCTTCACTCAAGAACACGTTTACTCCAACGGTTGTCGATTCTTCGCGAGATTTGGCCAGCCCACTGCCACTTCAGCTTGCTGATTCTCTGAGCTATGTCGATAACTTTGGTTCCTATCCTTCAGCATAGCGTCTCCATAGCTCGCTGAGCGACTCCAAAAACATATAAAAGGAAAACTTCGAACAAATTCCACTGGAAATCACTTTGATGAAGTTGATAGCGGGTAAAAACCTCCTAAGCCACATGGCACGTGGCCCGAAGCGCTTGGCCAGTTTTGTTTGTTTTTCCGTGACGTCATAAAGCCAGTAACGTTCGCGCCGCTTCCTGCAGCGGCTTGGACTAAATTCGCCAACACTCTGTGGTAATCGCCTCCCGAACTCTTCGTAATAAACGGGGAAAAACTCAAGAAATCAATGCAGGAAATTTATATTATGTACTTGAAGGGTCTATAGCCGTAAGAAGGAACAATTGGTTATTTTTAGCTTCAACAATTGGTTATTTTTAGCAGAACTTAGCTTTTGCAATGGAGACATGACAGCATTTTCCTCTTATTTGAATATCAGAAACAACACGCCGATAATCTCCTAATAATATTTAATTTATTTCCGCTGATAATTACGTCAAAAAGGCTGTCATAACATAATTTAGATGACAATGATATCTGGAATCAAAGCATTACATTTATTGTACCATGCATTTGTTCTATATTTTATAATAATAATTACATACCTATACTCTTACCAATATGGAAGCGCTCGTGTCCTAGTCGAACCGAGTGATTGGAATCAATCACTTGAGTTAAGCAACAACAGGCGCGGTCAGGTGCTGGATTGGTGACCGTCCCGCGACTGCCACTAGTGGCATCTTTCCGAGCGCTTCCGTGCAACCGATAAGCCGTTGTTAAGTCGTTGGTGCCGTGTGAAGCCGTTGGTGCCGGCTGTCATGTAATGGCAGTCGTTAAGCCATGTCAGAGGCCTTATGGGCGGCTTGATAACTTCTGACAGTAAGGCCCGTCACTCTGTTACAATCCTCCACCAACCCGGACTCGGCTCCCGTGGTGGAGTATGACCTAACCTTCCTGCGATGCAGGTAGAGACCCGTGCCCCAACTGTGGGGACATACAAGGGTTGATATCGATATCGATTAATTCTGTTAATCTGTTAATTAAGGACTTAGAGTATAAAGCTGAAAAAAGGAATATTTTTTCTCTAAAATTATTTAGAATTTAAAATGTTCACTTAGTTTAATTGTAACGTCCATTAAGTGGCAGTTTCAGTGCTACTTTGAATGAAACGTTCTTGATTTAATAATGCAGTAATTTGGAAGCAAGTAGTTTGCTTAGGCGAGGCCTATTTCCCGCAGTGGACGAGTACCGCCTGATTGAGTGAATAAATGCAGTAATCAGAAATCAAACATAATTATTTCAACGTAAAGAATTTACATTCTGTTTGTTGATTATATTCTTTTTAATGCACTAAACCGTGCTAAGGACAATTTAAAAAAAAACTATTTAGAGGCTAAAAATTCCACCCATGCCGGGATTCGAGCCCGCGACCTCTGGCTACCCGTGCCAGCCCTCTTTCCAACTGAGAACTTTACAACTTTCCTGTACGTAATACAGAGAATATTGTAAAGAGGTTCGAAATTTCACTGATGCCGGTGAGTCGCCCATTAGCTCAGTTGGAAAGAGCGCTGGCACGGATTGCCAGAGGTTGCGGGTTGGAATCCCCGCATGGGAATCTGTTGATTTTTAATGTATAATGCTACGCACTGTCTTCGGGTCAAGTTGTAGTGGTTGTAAGGCGAAAAAGGGGGCGAAAATAAGTTCCACTTTGACCATCTTTTCTTAAATCACCGTGAAGGTAATAAAAGATTTAATAAAACATTTTAGTTCCTAACGGTAACTAAAATGTTTGCACGATAAATACGTTGAAGTAACTGGTACAGTTCATTAATGCAATGATGTACAAATATTAGACATAAATAAAATATAACTTTACAATCTTAGAATGAATATAAAAACAAACTTTGCACTTATTAAAAACAAAATTGTACATAAGTTGGTGTACTTTAATATCAGTGAATACAAATGAGGTGCTTGAAATGTAAGTAACTAGGTACAAACTTTTAAATACTGACAAATTTAGATTATAGAAAAAGGCATTGCACAATCCAAACGTAACTAGGTAAAAATGTGTGTTGTTACTTTGAATGACATGATACACAATAATGCAAAAACGTTAGGCATTAAATAAGGTTAATGAAAGCATATTGAGAGTAGAGGATGGACTGCCAATCCGCCAAAAAAATACAGATTATGCACGTCCCTGGTGCGCCGGGTGCGGGCTAGCCCAACTCCATCTTGCGGTCGATAGGCGAGAGGTTTGTCTGCCCGTTGTGATAATTAGCATATTTCTAAAAGCACCTGTTATGTATAAACAGCTTAGATTGTTCTAGAAATATAACCAATTTAATTTTTCTTCCCTATGACAGTATACTAACATAGCTATAAGTATAAAATATGAGTCTGTGAAGTTACTCGAAATAAACGAATTATTATTATTTACCTACGTGCAACGCGATCGTCGTCGGTGCGGCGATGAATTTTGCACAGTCAAAGTATGGTCAATGGTGCCGTGTTGAGAGGTGGCTGAGAACAGAAGCTCTCCACGCCACAGAACACACGCTATCCTGTGGCGTGGAATTATTTATCCACGAATTATTTACATCCATGTGGGGGGCATAGATTTCTTTTTAAGATCGATTCACTATACATGGGCAAAGATCCCACTGCACTGAGGTGGCACAGACGCGTGTGTAGTAACACTGTTTGGTTGTCTCACAACGGACTATGTCCAAGTTTTATGTTAATCATAATCAATTTTTAGCCTCTAAATAGTTTTTTAAAATTGTCCTTTGCACGGGTTAGTGCATTAAAAATAAAAATAGTATAATCATGTGGGTGCAGCGATGTCATTCCGATGTAAAAACCTAACCTAACTGCAAAGTAGGTAGTCGGGGCTGTAAGTGATGCAATCGACTTAAGCCAGATGTCGCTGCCTGTACGCAATACAGAGAATGGTGTAAAGAGGTTCGAAATTTCACTGATGCCGGTGAGTCGCCCATTAGCTCAGTTGAATAGAGCGCTGGCACGGATAGCCAGAGGTCGCGGGTTCCGGCATGGGTGGAATTTTTAGCCTCTAAATAGGTTTTTAAAATTGTCCTTAGCACGGGTTAGTGCATTAAAAATAAAAATAGTATAATCATCATCATTATCATGGGCATATGGTTGTCAATTGCTGGGCATAGGCCTCTCCCATTGCACGCCACTGAGCATGGTCCTCGGCTACTCTCATCCAGCTCTTGCCAGCCGCCCTGCGAAGATCATCGCTCCACTGAGTCTGAGGACGTCCTACACTACGTTTACCGATCCGCGGTCTCCTCTCAAGAACTCTTCTACCCCATCGGTTATCAGTTCTTCGGGTGATACGGCCGGCCCACTGCCACTTCAGCATGCTAATTCGGTGGGCTATGTCGGTGACTTTGGTTCTCTGTCGGATGACCTCGTTTCGAATTTGATCTTTCAGAGAAACCCCTAGTATAGCCCTTTCCATAGCACGCTGAGCGACTTTAAATTTGTGGATCAGCCCCACCGTGAGTGTCCACGTTTCGGCACCGTAAGTCATGACGGGTAGGACGCACTGGTTGAAGACTTTCGTCTTTAGACTCTGTGGGATTGGCGATGTGAAGACTCGACGTAGTTTCCCATACGCTGCCCAGCCCAGCTGTATTCTTCTATTGGCCTCTTTCTCGAAGTTGTTTTTACCTAATTTTATGAAAATGCAGATGGGAAAATACAAAGCTATTTATGATAAAATATAGAGATTATTATTCCTATATTTACTCAACTAGCCTAGCGTCCAACAAACGGCGATGCGCTTACCATAAAAGATGTGCTTATTGAAATAAACTTTTATGTGAAACTAGGTGACTTAGCGAACTTTGTCCCGCCTAACTGTGGATTGTTTAATTTTTTAATTATTTTTCTCTCCGTAAGGACTATCCTCGTACTTCAAGGAATATTATAAAATAAGAATTAGCGAAATCGGTTCAGCTGCTCTTTCAATTAGCGATTCATTTTTATACTATAGAAGGACTTCTAGTTAATACACAAAATAACAATTTATCGTCTACAAATTTAAAAGTAACTACAATTAGGTCGTAAGGTTAGGCTGGTGTTGATGAGAATTTTGCTTGATCATTTTCAATGCGGAAACTCCGCATTGTTTGGAGTTCCTCGATCGTTACTTCCCTATAGAATAATGTACAAAAAAGCCTCGTCTACTTTCGCTTCCTCTTAGAAAAACGTTGGCCTTTGTATCTACTTAATGAGATGATTTATACAGCGCCCAGTGGCGCCTTCGTTATCAACCCCTGTATGTCGTCACTGCTGGGGTATGGGTCTCTTCGTGTATTAATATATTTTATGCCACACCTGGCAATAAAGTGGCTTTTTCCGCACGCTGCGCGTACGGAAAAAACCGCTTTCTGGCCAAGTGTAGACATAAACAGATGTACACAACACGGGAGGTAATAAAGAAAGCTCTCGATCGCATATTTACGTCCCTCGCTTGCAGCTCGGGCCGCAAACTTCTGCGATCTCGGCCTTTCTTTGTATTACCACCCTAGTTGTGTAATGTACTATTCCCGCAGTAAAACGTAGCCTATGTGTTAATCCACGATGTCAGCTAACCCCATACCCCATAATTTTATTAAAATCGTTCCAGCCGTTTAGACGTGAAGAAGTAAGAAAAATACACTCACAAACTTTCGCCGTTATGTGATATCAGTATGACCACGAGTATACAAGTCCTCGTAGTCATAGTATAACACCGTACCTACTTTTAAAAAAGATGTTTTTCCTTAGGTATGAATAAATCTAGGTACTTTTCTGTGACTTGCCTTAATAATATAACAGCATAGACATATGAGTAAATAGGTACATGATCAAATTACGACAGCTAATAAATAAGGAATTCAGAATCAGGACCTTCTGGAAGTGTCTTGGCCCCCGTGGTGGAGTATGGCCTAACCTCCCTGTGATGCAGGAAGTGACCCGTGCCCCAGCAGTGGGGACATGCAAGTGTTGATATCGACCTCTGGAAGTGTACCAATCAGATCACTGTCCACCTAGAAATCCTGGATAGAAATTGGCGCTGGTCAGGACACACTACGGCGCGACAAGAGTTGCCTGACCAGACATGCACTTACGTATACCCCCTTGGGCAACCGAAAGAGGGGGCGGCCAAGGGCCACCTGGAAAAGATCAATAGACCAAGAGGCCAGTTAGATCTGAACTAGCTTGCCTGAACTGGAAATCTGTGGTTGAGGTCCTGCTCCCCTGGGAATTAAAGGACAAAAGAAGTATAAATAAGGAAATAATATTCTATTTAAAATTTTTATGAATTATCATTTCAGTATTAAAAGAAAAAGGGGAGGGTATTGTTAATGTCAAACAGGCTAAAATACTTTCTCAGTCATTCTAGGTCCCAAAAATGGCGAAAAATTAAGTTACTCTACTAATAAAGAAAAAACTACAGCAACTAATAGATATTATGAGACCTGTGGCATGTTAATTTCGACCAAAATTTAATTGTCGAAATCAAAGATTTGACGAATTATGCGAGAACATTGACAAAAAAAGGGTAGGAATTGAGAACCTCGTCCTTTTTTTTGAAGTCTCTTACAAACAGTGAAATAATGTAAACGAAAATGCCTTTACCACTTATGTGTAATGCTCTAACAGAATTGTGTATATTGTACCCCGTATCTCAGGCAACAGTGCTCTTCAATTTTCAACAGGTACGTATGCACTTAACAATTAATAAGGCGAAAACCTCAATTCACATGATTAAATTAGATTAATACGCTTTATTGCACACACACATACAGAAGCCAGCGGAAAGTTTCAGTAAGTAAATTAGGCAAGTACTTTCGTATCTACATGCACAGCGTCGCACTGGCCTCAGAGCCAGAGTGGCATTTGCTACCAGAGCCCGGGGCCCCCAGCGAATTTTGTACCCTTTGTTTCACACTTACACAATACAGAATCCAGCGGAAAGTTTCAGTAAATAAATTAGGCAAGTACTGCAGTGGCTAGTACTACTCTTTGTAACACACATACACATACAAAATACAGAAGCCAGCGTAAAGTTTCAGTAAGTAAATTAGGCAAGTAGTTTCGTAGCTACGAGTACAGCGGTCAGTCCGGCCAGAGCCGAGCCAGAGTGGCATTTGCTACCAGAGCCCGGGGCCCCAAGCGATTTTTGCCGTATCGGACAAAAAATTTCTCGGTTATGTAACTTTTACGTCTACATCTGTGTGCGAAAGCGGAATGTTTACTTATCTAATACTAAATCTGCCGTGTAGATTTTTTTATGTAAGTATCCTATACTGCAGCCTTTTCTCAGAGAAATGCCCACCATGGATTGGAGGTTTTAAGCACTGAGAAATTTGAACACCTCAGATCCTCAGGTTTCCTCACGATGTTTTCCTTCACAATTAGCGAGTGGTATTGCTACTATAACTTCATAAATAAATAAGAGGTGCCGTGAAGAGAAGAGGTGTAATTACGTAATAGTGGATATCTGATACCTACGTGTCAATGTTATTGAGCCACATAATTGTACGACAAATCCCAGTAGATGTTTCGTTTTTGCACACAGATGTATACGTGTAAATTACACAATCAAGGCATTTATCTTGGACCGAGCCACAAGAAAGCCCTGTACTAATTACTTTCTTAATTGATTGTTACTAAGTTGTATTGGATTTGCTCTAAAAATAAATTTTATTATTATTGACCTGGTGCTATGTATACGGCATAGCTCAGAGAATTAGCGAGCTGAAGTGGCAGTGGGCTGACCATATCTCGCGAAGAACCGACAACCGTTGAAGTAAACGTGTTCTTGAGTGGAGACCGCGACTCGGCAAATGTAGTGTAGAACGCCCTCCGACAAAGTGGGATGACGATCTGCGAAAAACTACCGGCAGATGCTGGATGCGGCAAGCTGAAGACAGGGCGCTATGGCGCTCACTAGGGGAGGGCTGCGTCCAACAGTGGACTAATATAGCCTGAAAAGGAAGAGAAGATGTGTGCGGGGGCCCCCAAAGCCAAAATGCCACCCGGGCCCCTGGGGCACAGTCCGGTTCTTTACATGTACGTGTAAATACCTGTGGCTATTTACATACTCCACGTTTTGTCACAAAGAGTCACGCAAGATCTATTGATGGCAAATTACTAACATCAATCTGTGCTAAGTTAAATCTTCGCCTTTATGCAGATGACGATAGAGGCTTACGTGGAGCGTTAGCAAAGCCACAGGGAAATAAAACTTCAGTGCTGAAATCATAGCACGCCATTTGAGTTCCAATTTAGCCAGTGGAGGGATCTTAGATCAGTGGGTCGTTCCCTTAGGTCAGAAGGTGTTTAGTTGAACTGGCAATTGAGTGTCGGAAAAATTGTAAAATTGGTAAAGAAAAATATGTTTTAGTACAAACTTAAAGTAGGAAACGGAGATGTGTAAGAAGAATTATATGTCTGCATTTTTTAACTTAAGTTTTTAAAGTGATTGGTAAGTATATTAATTTTATAAAAAAGCTTAGCGGGGTAAAGATATTTTCTATATTTTTTCCCTCTGAAGCACTCTTTAGGTAGTTTATTCAATCTGTGATCAAGTTCAATCTCCACCACAGACTATTTCGTGTTGTATAAATAGGCCGTAAGTAATTTAAACATAAATAATAGTAGATATATAACACAAACCATTTACGAAAAAAATAATCTTTAGTAATGTGTATTTATCTGAACAATACATTTACCTAAGATTTTATTAAAAGTTTCTATATAAGTAAAATCAAATAAGTATGCTGTATAAATAAAAAAAATACTTAAATAAATAAAAAAATATTTTTTTTGTAAATCAATTCCTTGCAATTGTTAAAACATTTTCACCCCATAAAATAATAAAAAATATGAACTTTATTAAATATAAATATATATTATTACATTTTTATCAATATATTTTTGAAAAAATTTAACTAAATGTTTTCAAAAATATATTGATTGTAACCACGGATGTCATTTGACATCCGTGATTGTAACATGTTATTTATGTAAACATTTCTGTGCAAATAAATTTTTATTTAATTTCATTTTAATATTGTATACTTATTTTAACAAGATAACTAACAACAAAAACATTATTAACAGCAGCAACTCTCAACAAATCCAACGGATCCGTGAAGTAAACAAAAGGCATTACTAGAGATGTAATAAATCACTTTACCAATATTTACACATCAGTACCAATATTTGTTAAAAGTAAACCCGGAAGAAAAAACCCCGAATATGGAAGGCAACTGGACCGCGCACGTCGGGTTGCGCTCGCCAAACCTGACCAATTCCACCGTGCACTTGCAAGAGAACTTCGAGATGAACCTGGAAGACACCAACTGGATCCTCACCTCCTCATTCATCATCTTCACTATGCAGACCGGTAAGTAAGTGCAGACCCGGTAAGTGCTTGTAATATGGCCCTTATATTTTTTCTGTCTACTTTGGGGCCATCCATAACTTACGTCACACGAATTTCGTGATTTTTAACCCCTCCCCGGTCCTCCTCACAGCTGGTCACATTTGTGAGACTCCCCCTCCCTAGTGTGATGTCACATCTTTTGCAATTTTTACATATAGAAATTCAAATATGTAGCGGTTCCGAAAATAGTTTTATATCAAGAGTTGCAAATGTTTTGAGTACGTATTTCGTTAATAGTGCAAAGTTCGTGTTTTAACACGTAAATTTGGAAATGTGACGTCACGAAAATTAGGAACCCTCTCACGAGCCCAGGACCTCCTGCTCGGTAATCAGAAGAGATACCTCTAAACCAACGGGGCAATCTTTTTTTTTATATCTTATATTTTTTGTTCCTTTAAATGTAGCACATCTGTTACATGCACATTTATATATATATATATATATATATATATTATAGCTATATAAATATATGTATATATAGCTGTGCTATATATATATATTTATATAGCTTATATACATTCCATTGCGGAGCACAGTCCTTCTTAGAAGAAACTATGGGTTTTATTACGACGCGTGCCCACCGCGGATTAGCATTTTCAAATGCCGAGACATGTGAACACCGCAGGCACTTAGGTTTCCTCACGATTTTTTCCTTTTTAGCGAGTTTTTATAGAAAACAAAGAAATTTGTAAATTATGCCGGGATTTGAAACCACTACGTCTCGAATGTGCGGTTCTCCACCGCTCCAATACAACCTCTTTCAACGATTGTAAAATAAATGGCAAAGGCGTTACAACTCACATTTTTTTTACTTAGACCACTGTTGCTTGATAGGAAAGACAAGTTCGGCTTGTGCGACAGATTTTTTGTGATTGACAGTAAAGTAAAGACTTTACAGGTAGAGTTTATAGTGGATAAAAACCCAGCCAAAACAGAACTGCCTTTAATAGTATACTGTAGAAAGCGGTGGTAGCGGAGCGGTGTAGAACGCCGACTTCTCAATCGAGAGGTCGTGGGTTCGAACCCTGGCATGTTTGTGAAATGATAGTAGCAATACTACATCGCTGACGGTGAAGGAAAACATCTTAAGGAAACCATAGTGTCTGAGGTGTTAGCGTACCTCAGCGCTTGGTACGTACAATGGCCCAACTATGAGGCTAGAAATCTCAGGTCCAACTAACTAAGTAACTAGTATACTGTATTGCAGGGTTTGGCATGCTGGAGTCGGGATGCGTTTCCATCAAGAACGAGGCCAATATAATGATGAAAAACTTGGCAGACATTTCTTTAGGCGGTAAGTGTTGCCTTAGGGTATCCTATTGACTTACTTATCCAGTGACTTGGCGTAAGTCAGTTTAGCATTAATAAAGGAATTATTATGATTGTATTAGTAATAGGAAGACTTAGGCTATATTGGAAACAAAAACCTAAGCTATTAATTACCACAGAGGAGGAAAAAAAAACTATTTCCTTTGTTTAAGTTACTAATATAGGCTAGGTCTTCCTATTACCAGAACTTTTAATATTATAAAAATCACTCCTTTTTACTATAATAATAATGACTTACGCCCAACTATTGGATAAGTAAGTCAACAGGTAACGTTTTACCCAAACATCCTTGGGAAATACGTATCCAGGGATAAACGAATAATAGGCAATTGGCGGTGTTATCAGTTAGAAATACAATTTTATTTATCCTTGTACTGAATCTGTCAATACAATAAAATAATACAATTACAAAATGTACAATTCACCTATTTATTTATTTATTTTCTTCAATTGTCACGGTGCAAGACGCTTTAGGACTTATTCACAAAAAAACTCATTTTTCCTATTATATTTCGATGATCAAGGTCTCCCGGTGCGCGTATCGTAATTAATCACACTTGACCGTGTTATTAATATTGTAAGGTATTAACATCCTAGCTCCAATTATTTCCTATTTTTATCCTGTATACAAAGATGCACCTTGTATTTACTGCGTTGGCTGTGGTTCGATTATTTTTATAATATGTAGCTGGCTGTTATGTACTTATTTTGTCTGTTATTGGTTTTTTTACTCTTCTAAAATGCACCAACAGCAAATCATTTGCAAACATCGTTTAGAGTATTACATTGTAAAACATGTTTCCTATTTACCGGTGGAGAAGGCATAGGTATTACTTAGGTTCACGAATTATATATCGCTTCAGCATATTATTTTTAAATACAAATTCTACATAGAAATATTTATTTCCACTTAAGTGGGGTGTTCAAGAAGTATTGAGAATGAGGTATAAACTCCTTGGATAAAGAAAAAGAAAATACAGGCAAGCGTAGCCCACTTTTTTGTCCATAAAACAGAACAACATTTGATAAAGTTAATTGCATTTTATTCATTCTCACCTCACTACTTATTGAACCTCCGTAGCATTTTCATACATAAACATGTGTAAAATTCTAAAGACGTGGTCGTGTGCTTGTCTTTGAAATCGCCTGCGATAGGGTTGTTATTTATAATGCACAAAATTTTGGACTAAAATAAATTATAATTAAAACTGTTTTTATACGGATTTATGCTCGTTTATTACATTTTACAATTTAAAATTTAAAAAGTGCCGAAAAGTTGGAAAATTGTAATAAACGAGCATAAATCCGTATAAAAACAGTTTTAATTATGTCTACTGCTCGTGTTAACCTTAGAAAATACCAAAATCAGTTAAATCAAATTTTCATTTTCAATTCTTAAGGTTAGGCTACCTTTTGTTTTATTATGAGTTAATACACAAGCAGCTTTAAGCTGATGAGATTTTATTTCATTAAATTAAGCGTTTTACAGAATGTTTGGCTATTTTGCGTGGCGGTTTCTTAGTGGATAGCTGCGCTCATATTATTTTTATAAGCAAGTGCACTCCAGTTTCTATAGCGAATGTTCGTGTATTAAACATAAGGCCTCTGGGGCTTTAATTCATTTTACCTTCCTCTGTTTAATTATGCTGATCAAATCCTGTCGGAATGCTGACGTTTGCGACAGCAATTACCTCTAGTATAAGAATTGAAATTGGTATCGTTTCGGATTTGTGGCGTGTACTAAAGGGCAGTTTGTTTTATTTCACATTTAATTATTAAGACATAATGACTTCTATAAGCACCAAATATAAAAACTAAGCAACTATTTGAATTACAAAATTATATTTTAGTAACGTAAGACAGGAAGGAAAACTCATACATATGTACTTATGTATTTATTTAAAGCTATTTAATTAAAATGAAAGGTTTGCTGTGCGGGTTTAGCTCACTTTAAAGAAATTGTTTATGCGTTTGTGTTTTTTTTTTCTATAAGTATACTTCAATTTTTAGGAACGAACTAATTGCGCCAAACATAAAAAAACTCCTATAAAAGTCGTCTATTACTCGTTAACTTGTAAAATCTATATTATTTATTGCTTGGTATTTAAAAAAAAATGTTCCCACTAGCTTGGAAAAAGTTTAAATATAAGACACCACAGATTCTACTTATTTGCACGTTATGTAATAAAAAAAGCAAATACTAAAAGAGCGAGCGACCTCCCAAAAAGTAATAAAGGACAGAAAGTCAAATGTCTATGTTGCTCGCAGGCCTAACCTACTGGATCTTCGGGTATGGCATGTCCTTTGGTCAGGGGCCCTACACGAACGCCTTCATAGGCCTGGGTGATTTCCTCGTAGACCCACCCGTGGGGGACGCGCTCATGGGGCCCGTGTTCGCGTCCTTCCTATTCCAGCTTTCCTTCTCCACGACGGCCACCACCATCGTCAGCGGAGCCATGGCCGAGAGGTAAGACCAGGATACTTTTTACCCAATTTTAATATGGCTAATCATTTTAACAGAGGTTAGAACCCCGATTGTTTTTACCCGTGGTTACAACCCCGATTCCATTTTACCCGAAGTAATAACGAGGTACAAGACGCCTAACCATGTTGATGGAGGTTAGAACCCCGATTCTTTTTAACTGTGGTTAGTACTCCGATTTTGTATAGAATCAGGCGTTACTCTACGAAAATCTATAATAGCACAAAAATGTGAAAATTACTTAGAATTAAATTCCGCCAAAAATTCCGCAAAAAAATAAATGCCAATGTGTGCGCATTTTCTCACACAAGTATTGGTGTAGGTGGTGGTGTGTACGTGCCTTGTTTCTGCTTCAAAAAGTGGAAGGGAGGACGGTGCATTAACTAACCACATGATGCTTCTGGGATTTTTGGCGGAATTTAGTAAAGTGATTTTCATATTTTAATGCTAGTACTCCGATTATTTTTTACCCGAGGTTAAAACGCAGCCTCATTTTTTTTACCCATGGTTAGAACCTCGATTCTTTTTTACCCTAGCTTAAAACGCCTAATCTTTTTAACACTGTTGAGAACCCCGATTGATTTTACACGTGGTTAGACCCCCGCTTCTTTTACCCGTGGTTACAACCCCGATTGATTTTATACGTGGTTAGACCCCCGCTTCTTTTACCCGTGGTTACAACCCCGATTGATTTTATACGTGGTTAGACCCCCGTTACTTTTCACCCGTGGTTACAACCCCGATTCTTTTTACCCGACCCATCCCCTCTGGTATAGGTACATGCGTGAGTTTGTGTATTTATATACTCGACTAACCAGGATCGTGGCAAGTAGCATACTCTGCCTTTTTATTACGAGCAGGGAAAACAAAGTGTGTTTTAATTTTCTCGTATCATCATCATCAACCCATTATGTCCCCACTGAGGGGCGCGGGTCTCTTCCCAAAGGAAGGAATAGGCCATACTCCACCAAGTGGCCCCCTTGGTGGAGTATGGCAATGTAATCGGTATTTAATATATACCTACTTATTTAGTATATAATACGATTAATAATACAAAAGTTAATTGTAAGAAAATGTATTATAATTTATTTATTAAAAAATGTCGATTACCTTCTTACTAAGATTAATGGTGTGATCCGAATGGAAATCATCTAATTAAAAATGTAGTCCATTCGGATCACACGATCCGAGTGGAATATTTTGTTTGGTTTGATGTGATCCGTTGCGACTGATCCGTTTCTGTGATCCGAGTGGACGTACCCCACGTCCGTGCCCATCGTTACCGTTATCAACCCTTGTATGTCCCCACTGCTGGGGCACGGGTCTCTTCCTGCATCGCAGGAAGGTTTAGGCCATACTCCACCATGGGGGCCAAGTCCGGGTTGGTGGGGGATTGTAAGACAGTGGCGGGCCTTACTGTCAGAAGTTATCAAGCCGCCCACAAGGCCTCTGACATGGCTTAACGACTGCCATTATATGACAGCCGGCACCAACGGCTTAACGTGCCGTGCCCATGCTCGGGTCTAAATTTATAATTGCCAAGGTGTCGCCGTCAACGGAATCGTTGTGGAGGACATCAACATCATCATCATGTTACCACAATTCATTAGCAGAATATAAGCACAATTCTCCTCCACAGATGCAACTTCAAAGCCTACTGCCTCTTCTCGTTCCTGAACACGATCGTGTACTGCGTGCCAGCTGGCTGGGTGTGGGGCACCCATGGGTTCCTGAACCAGCTGGGAGCCGTGGACATCGCCGGCTCAGGACCAGTTCATCTTGTCGGTAAGACGCAGCTCAAGTGCAAGTTCAAGTTCGTTTATTGCTTAGAATAGCTCTTAACATATAATTATTGTTAGTCCGCAACATGAGCCCTGTAAGGGCACTGAAATTTTATCCATAAGTAGCTTAGGTATGTATTAGAAAAATAAGTATTTAATAATTTTTATGTACTAAAATAGAACAAGAGTGTCATGTATTTTTAATACAATTAGCTCGCACAGGCCCTTTGATTGACAATAATTATGATTGCATCAAGGACGGCTGTCTTAATTTCATTTTCTTCGTTTTTTTATTTCATTGTTTATGTCGGTATCGACCCTTATACGTTCCCCACTGTTGGGGCAAGGGTCTCTTCCTGCATCGCAGGAGGGTTAGGCCATACTCCGCCACGGGCGCCAAGTCCGAATTGGCGGAGGATTGTAAGACAGTGGCGGGCCTTACTGTCAGAAGTTATCAAGCTATCAATGAAGTTATCAAGGCCTCTGACATGACTTAACGACTGTCATTACATGACAGCCGGCACCAACGGCTTTACGTGCCTTACGAAGCACGGAAGCGCTCGGAAAAATGCCACTAGCGGTAGTCATGGGACGGTCACCCATCCTGCACCTAACCGCGCCTTGTTGTTTAACTTAAGTTCCAATCACTCGGTTCGACTAGGCCACGGGCGCTTATCGCATTAAGCTGAACATATCCTTGAGATGTTGTATATCTTTTATAAATATAATAAACACTGGAACGACTTCAATTGTGGCTTTAGGTATTTGTAGATATGTAGTAATATTTTACAATAAAACAGAAAGCTGGATAAAAACGGATAAGCAAGTAAAAATCAGATCTGGTCGAAGGGTAAAGTAGTCTAGTGATGAAAAATGAGGGAAATCGAAAAATGTGTGACGTAATGTAAATATTTGAAAATTATAGATAGAAAAAAAGAAATAAAAATGGTGTGAAGAGGTTTGCACCCTTACATCCTTATTATCGCAAAGCTTATTTATTCACCTTTTTGCCCAGTCAATTTTAAGTTATTATTTTGCGATAATGATACTTTTTTTCAATTTCAAATTCAACAAAGGACTGTCCGAGATTTTGACCCTCCTTCTGATAATGACAGGTCACATAACTCTTTTTAAAATTTACCCCCTTATTCAATGGTCCGCTGACTTAAAACACCTGCTTAAGAGTGTTCTCTTTCATTCTGACTTAGGTCAATAGAAGAGGACAGAGTGAGAATAAGCAATGCTTTACGTTAGCAGACTATTATGAATAAGGGGGTAAGAGTCAAGAAAATAACGTCGACGATGCAGATAATTCTTTGACGCACGTATAAGATTGATTCTTGAAAAAGTATATTAGGTATTGTGCATTCCAATAAGACGGTCTTATTTTATAGAAACATGCCCCATAGTATCATGGGTTTGATTGACAGATGACAGATCAACAGATTGATAGATTGATAAACCGATAAACCGATAGATTGATAGACTGATAGATTGATAGACGGAGTTCACACGTTCAGCCGGGCGTCAGTCAATTCCATCAGTCTGGTTAGCTGTCAATCCGTGCCGGATCTCACCGGATCTCAATCCGAGCTTGATCAAGGTCACGGACTGAACTGACGCCAGACTGAACGTGTTAACTCCGTCATAGACTGATGGATTAAAAGATTTATAGTTTTTTAAAAACCTATTTAAAGGCTAAAAATTCCAACCATGCCGGAACTCGAACCCGTGACCTCTGGCTAACCGTGCCTGCGCTCTCCTAACTGAGTTAATGGGCGACTCACCGGCATCAGTGAAATTTCGAAACTCTTTACAATACTCTCTGTATTTATTTACTGCCTAACCAGGTGGCTCGTCAGCATTCGCGTCAGCCCTGATGCTGGGCCCGCGGCTAGGGCGGTACGCGAAGGGCACCGCCCCACTGCCCTTGGGGAACCCCGTCAATGCTGTCATGGGTACTTTCGTCCTCTGGTGGGGCTGGCTGGCGTTCAACTCCGGTAGTACCTACGGGGTAAGTAGGGGCACTGTTTTGCAACTCCGGTAGTACCTACGGGGTAAGTGGGGGCACTGTTTTGCAACTCCGGTAGTACCTACGGGGTAAGTGGGACACTGTTTTGCAGATTTTTTGAATACAATTTTCGAATGTGATTTGAAAACTTTGTGGACAGAAGGATGAAATGACTAGTTTTTTTTTTAATGTAAGACCATGTTACATTTATTATTGACCCCAGTCACGCCTTATGGTAAGCGAAGACGCGGTCTACGATGATACGTGCTTAAAGGCGCCCAGGGGGACAATTCCCGCCCATGCGAATTGGAAGCGTAGACGCCAAATTTTCGAAGGCTTAGTTAGCTTCTAGAATACCTATACCTCGGGCTCTAGATTAGGCTTCGGTTTTCGCCGTAAGCATACGAGGGCTGCTACTTATGTATGCGGAATAGAAAAAATAAACAAATGTATATGGCTAAATATGCTTTTATTGTTTTTTAAAGTATTCTCCACTATATGATCGATGCTCTTTTGCATTCGATGAAACCAATTTGTAAACACTTTTTCCACTTTGATTGAGGTATCTCCAAAACGTGCTGTTTGAACGCATCTACGGCATCTTCACGGGTCGAAATGCGTTGACCACGTAATTTGTTCTTTACATTTGGGAATAAATAGAAATCATTGGGAGAATCAAATCAGGGCTGTACGCTGGATGACCCGTCAATTCTATTTTTTGACCATCCAAAAATGTATTTGTTTCCTGAGATGTATGACAGCTGGCATGGTGAAGTATGATTCTGCGTCGCTGGTTGTTTTGGCGTATTTCTTCAAATACTTCCGTCAAACAAATGGTCGTGTACCACTCCGAATTAACCGTTCTGCGATTCCTCAGTGGTATTGTAGCCACATGGCCATTAATACCAAAAAAGCAGGCCACCATTTGCTTTACAGTACTTTTTTCACGAGCCACTTTCGTAGGGTTCGGCTCACTTTGAAACACCCAAACTGTTGATTGTTGTTTAGTTTCGGGATCGTACGCGTAGATCCAGGATTCGTCACCTGTGTAGATATTATAAACAGACTTTGAGTCGCCTCCGTTAAATTTTTTTAAGGTTTCTTGCAACATTCGACGCGACATCTTTTTGATCCTGAGTTAAGTTGTGCGGGATCCAAATTTTTTTTACAGACAAAAATGTTCATGTAATATCCTATGAATGCTCGTCATACATATGCCCAGAATAGCCTCTATCTCGCGATACGTAACATGGCAGTCTTGCATTATTAGTTTTCGCACAGCTTCAATATTTTGTGGCACAACCACCGATTTCTAGCGACCTTCTTTAACTTCGTCCGTGAGCTTACTGCGCCCGCGATTAATCTCACTAAACCAGTGATACACAGTCGTTTTTGATGGATCTTCACCACCAAAAGTCGAAGTTAATTGATCTACGCACTGTTGTTGCGTTAAACCACGTCGAAAATCGTAAAAAAAAATAGCACGAATATTTTCACGAGTGAGTTCAATTTTTTCAGCGATATGACATTTTAAACCCAACAAAAACAAAACACTTACGTGTATGGGAGAAATTATTAGCGGCCAGTATTTAAAAAAAAAAAGAATGAATTTGACCATGGAGGTCAGAAATTGCGTTTAAAATTATTGGAATCCCAGATTCCGCATACATAACTAGCAGCCTATGTACGAGTGTAATGCGACCTACATTCTGTTCTATATAAAACTTTATCCACTATTTTGCAAAGTATAAAATTAAGTTTCATATTAGTTCCGATATTTCTATTACACGAATATATCCGATTCCATCCGATAGTAGCCGAGGTATATTCTTAAAGCTAACAGACTGTAAGTCGTTGCGTGCATGCCGGTTCCGTGTACTTTTTATCTTCCCCTTTGCTAATACATCTCCTATTTGGTCGAAGTATATCGGCCTGGGACGTCCCTTGTTAGCCCTTCCACTCACATTCGCAATATATATTTGTTTCGTCAAACTTTCTTTCTTTTTATTTAATTTATGTTATTACATGAATTAGGCTCATAAATAATTCGTACACAAATCAAAGCCTCAATAATCACCTGAAAGATCATATACAAGGTTATTTGGAGAAAACACGGTAAATAATTCAGAATGAGTACTAAGTAGACGGATGATTTACATAAACGACCAATTAGGCCAGTAAGTGCAGCGATTTAGCGTTCCGCCTAGGCAAATGTATGACGACAAAGCTGATTAAGTCAAACGAGACGCCATTTTGTTAAACGCTTGCGATTTGTCTTCGGCCAAATGGTGGACACACGCGATGATAATTACTAGTAACTATTGAATTAATAACTTATCTATGTACATAGATGCTTGCTTTAGTTGGTATCAACCCTTTGTGTATCCCTATACTGCTGGGGCACGGGTCATCATCTGCCTGCATCGCAGGAAGGTTAGGACATACTGCACCAAAGGGGCGAAGTCCGGGTTAGTGGAGGATTGTAAGACAGTGGCGGGCCTTACTTTCAGAAGTTATCAAGCCGCCTATAAGGCCTCTGACATGGCTTAACGACTACCATTACATGACAGCTGGCATCCACGGCTTAGCGTGCCTTGCAAAGCACGGGAGCGCTCGGAAAAATGCCACTAGCGGTAGGAACGGGACGGTCACCCATCCCGCACCTAACCGCGCCTGTTGTTGCTTCAATCGAGTGATTGATTCCAATCACTCGGTTCTACTAGCCCACGAGAGCTTCATGCTTTAATAAGTTATGCTTTAGTTGTTAGCGATAATATTACATATATTAGGTCGTTGCGTGCAAATCAGTAGTGCAAACCGGATGTTGTGTGAATTATACCGGATGCCTTTAATAGGCTGATGACTTAAAGTTAGGTACCTCTGCAGCAAAGAGTGGCGACTCTTTAACTACATGTTTTATGGTATCTATTTATGGTACTTCGGGGTGCTAAGTAGCGCTACCAATGGAAAAAAAAACATAACTTTTGTTATAATACGTTTTAATTTAAAAGTGAACATGAGAAATCTTGTGTTCTTGAGTGGAGACCGCGACTCGGCAAACGTAGTGTAGGCGTAGAACGCCCTCCGACCAGGTGGGATGACGATCTGCGAAAAACTGCCGGCAGATGCTGGATGCGGCAAGCTGAAGACAGGGCGCTATGGCGCTCATTAGGGGAGGGCTATGTCCAGCAGTGGACTAGTATAGCCTGAAGAATCGACCCAGGTTCGATTCCCAGTAAGGGCATGTATTATGAGTTTGTTTTCTAAGTTATGTGAGAGTCTGAGGTGTTCAAATGACTCTGTTAGCTCGGCTACTATAGGATATGTTCGTGTAACAGAAACATCGGAACTAATACTTTACATAAATTTTTAAAATAGTGAAGAAAAGTTTTGTAGAGAGCAGGAAGTAGTATTACACTCGTGTGCTTTCGGCGAAAACCGAAGCCTACTCTACAACCCGAGGTATATTCTAAAAGCTAACAGACTGTATGACAATGAATCAGTTTTGGAAATAACTTTAAAAAAAAATGTCGCTCGGCAAATATCTAATTACCCAAATGATCATTTGACAAATACTCATTTCGCAAAAGTTTTTTTCTAATTTAATCTAATTTATAAATGATCATTTAACAAATACACATTTCGCAAATGTTGTGCTCTGCAAATAAGTTGGCTGTTACAACAATAATGTATGTAAATTTTTATTTGACCACATCATTTCGTTTGTTAAATCCGCGATTTTACAAAATGACGGTATATATAAATTGTTAACTCATAAAGACAACGATTTTCAATACGCGACGTCAAGTACCAATTTTATGGTGTGTCAAGGTATTGGACGTTTCAATGTGTTTTACAAAGTTATTAGTTCAAGTTTAAGTTAGTTTATTGCTTCATGTGGTACAGAATAGTTCTTAACATATAATAGTCCGCAACATGAGCCCTGTAAGGGCACTGCAATTTTATACATAAGTAGCTTACGTATTGGAAAAATTTGGGCCTGAGATTTCCGCACCTAGCCTCCATGATCCTGACAGAACACCTTCGATTCATCATCCATTCGGAATCAGAGTTTAATAACAGTTCAGTCATGTAATGGGACCGACCTTAGATTGTACAGCAAGTAGCTTGCTGTATAGCAGAAGAATAAAAGCAAATGAGAGAATTGAAAGATTAACTATGGAATTACAAAGCGCTCATGAAGATGGCGCAGGTGATTTGTATTTGTATGTGGCGTAGTTCGTTTATAAACGTTCGCTGTTTTGAAATATGCCGAAGGCAAAATGTAAATAAGCCTAGCGACCCGTTCAATTGTGTAAATTTATTGTTATAATAGGGGTAGACAAATCAGATTTATTCTAGTAATCAGGTACCTTGTCAAGTAGAAGTAACTTAATACTTCTATTTGAAAAGATTCTAATATCTTTCTTTATTGACGGCCTCGGTGGCGCAGCGGTTTGGCACACTGTCTGTAAAACGGAAGGTCTCGGGTTCGATCCCCGGCTGGGTCAAACTATGAAACGAACTTTTCTAGTTTGTCTCGGGTCTTGGATGTTATCTGTGTATTTATTGTATTAAATCTATCGTCGAGTTAGCACCTATAAAACAAGTCATTTATTTGTACTTTGTATAGGGCTAACGAGATCTGTGTATGTCCATGAATATTTATTTATTATTATTATAACAAAACCGCTACTCGACGCTATTTGTCTTGTTTTCATTGGCAGCGCCGCGCGTAGTAAAAAAAGAACTAAATACTTAAATTTGCCGCATCATTTTCCAAACGGCGATCGAACTGTCATTCAAATGATTTGGCATATTATATAGTGACAAGACTATTTAGACCACGCCGTTTGTAAAAGCGGAATAATACAAATTGCCTGCGACATGTACACTAAATCTAGAAAATACCAAATTACGAGCAACGAATGACGAATTAACAAGACAAACCCGCGTTATTCCACTAATCCCCATGCCCATTGGCGTGTCTTAGTATTGGCAATGGGGATTTGCGTGTGTTGAAATGTTCACCATCAATGGGAATTAGTGGAATAACCCGACAAAACCAAATTCTTAAAACGGCTACATCATCGCCTGACATCACTGTGAACCCCTTCGAAAAACAAAGTCAATCGACACCGGATTGGAAGCACAAAAAAACCTCCAGGTGGAATTTGAATTTACAAACTCAACGTCTACATTCACAAGTGACATAATAAAGAGTCAAAACGCAAAAGCCAAAGAAATAATAAGCCAAACAAAAAAGCTACTCTCACAAAAAGCTCAAACGCAGTTTGAATGTAATGCTAACCTAAATAACAAAAAACATGGACAAAAACACTCCGAAAAACCCGGACTCTTTGCTGCAGTGCAGGTAATAGTTTTAAGTCATCAGCTATAATTTGGCATGACTTTCAAAACCATCCAAAAGTCAAGTACCAAATCATATCAACCATACTATTTTATCCGTATTTTATCACTCATATCACCGTTGCAATCCCCATCGAAATGACCACTCCGATATTACGACGCTCATTTTTGTGCCAAGTAGCTTGCAAGGAATGTCAATTTCTCATGCTTTCCTTGCAATTTCTTCTTCTTTCGTGTCGAAAGGATGACCCTCCTTAGACATCAATTTTATAATGTCAATTCATAGTATTAGTAGATAGTATTAGTAGAACTAGCTAATCCAGCGAACTTTGTACCGCCTAACAGTCGGTGCTTTAATTTTTTTATTTTTCTCTCCGTAAGAACCATCCTCGTACTTCAAGGATATTCTAAAAAAGAATTAGCGAAATCGGTTCAGCTGCTCTCGAAATTTGCGCTTACCAACACACTCAGCGATTAATTTTTATATTATAGAAGAAGACTAGCTGACCCAGCGAACTTCGTACCGCCCTCAGGTACCGCCTAAAAGTCGATTCTTAATTTTTTTAAGTTTTTAAATAAATCTATAGGGACGAGCGGGTGATCGTGCTCTTCCACTATAAAGGGAAATTTCCCGCCAGTAGGAGTGATCGTTGCAAAGACGAACCGTTTTATAAGACCGTTTTGTGTTCCGCGACGATAGGACCGTTTTACGTTTCATTATAAAGCAGTGCCAGAGACTCTAAAGCAGTGCCAGCGTTCGTTCGTCGCGAGACCAGTCCTTAGATTATTTGACGCGGATATGTCCTTTAGTGCTATATTAATAGAGCCTAGAACGTAATGAGATAATTGCGACGTCGTCGTCGGCTCCTTGCTCGTTCCGTTCGTTTTGGTCTGTGATACAATAAAGTAATCTTTATGTCTATGAGTATACAGTCGAATATCGTGTAAAACAACTTATTTTTTCCGATGTTTCGTGATTTCGTCTCGTTCGCACTCGTTTGACCGTCCTCTGCGACTTGCTCGTTCGCATACAATGAAACCAGTTGCGAACGAGGACCGTTTCGAGGACCTGTTTTCGTTCCAGAAAAAACGGTTGCGTTTCGTCGTCGAAATATCGGACAACGACCCACTCCTACCCGCCAGGCAGATCGTATGCCTGGGGACGCCCGGTCCAACTATTGTTAGTCGGACGTTATATTTATGTCATTGAAACACTTTGATTGCGCGATGCAGGAATATTGGAGTTTCTAGTGCGCGCGCAGAGTTGACATGTGCTCGCCACATCACTCCCCTTCAAGACCGTAGCTACGCATAGCTAGGTCTGATAGGAATCGAAGTCTGTGCTCTAAAGCCTACAAGTGCCAGAAGACGCTGAGTCAGTGAGTCGACTAGCGGTTGAGGGTGTTCGGCGGCTAACAGACTCCACCGGCGACAGTACCATGAAGCCCGCGCATGTGGTAGGAACCGGTGAAGATTGTTGTACCACTGGCAACGTGTGCTGTTGCTGTGTGGCTGCCGTGCCGAAGGAATTGGATGAAGATCACCATCAGTCCCAGTAGTCGGTGCGTTGACTGTAGTGGAAATGATGAAGTGAGAAGGAAGAATGCTGGCCTTGCTTTGAGACTGTATGTGGGGTGCTGCGAGAGCGAAGGAAGGTTGACAATGTTCTGTCAGGGGTCACCACTATAGGGAAGAGTGGGTGATCGTGCTCTTCCACTATAAAGGGAAATTTCCCGCCAGGCAGATCGTATGCCTGGGGACGGCCGGTCCATCACGTCGGGGTCACCACTATAGGGACGAGCGGGTGATCGTGCTCTTCCACTATAAAGGGAATTTCCCGCCAGGCAGATCGTATGCCTGGGGACGGCCGGTCCATCACGTCGGGGTCACCACTATAGGGACGAGCGGGTGATCGTGCTCTTCCACTATAAAGGGAAATTTCCCGCCAGGCAGATCGTATGCCTGGGGACGGCCGGTCCAACTATTGTTAGTCGGACGTTATATTTATGTCATTGAAACACTTTGATTGCGCGATGCAGGAATATTGGAGTTTCTAGTGCGCGCGCAGAGTTGACATGTGCTCGCCACAAATCACTTGAATGTTCTCAAGTGTTTTATTTAAAAAATAACTAATATCAAATAGTATATTTTGCCTAGCCACTAAAAAAGAATTAGCGAAATCAGTTCAGCTGCGAGAGAAGAGA
The DNA here is from genome assembly GCA_934045075.1 of Yponomeuta sedellus. Classification (NCBI taxonomy): domain Eukaryota; kingdom Metazoa; phylum Arthropoda; class Insecta; order Lepidoptera; family Yponomeutidae; genus Yponomeuta; species Yponomeuta sedellus. The sequence goes on along the minus strand of OW203748.1, from coordinate 3,150,027 downwards.
GATTTGCGTATTATTGTTAATTGATTTATAAGGCGTATTTCAAACACAACTAGGCTTGTCTGAATAAATAAATGAAAATTAAATTCGAAGACAGTCACTCCATCATTACATTTTGGTTGCGTACCAGAATCTGAGGATAAGTGACATGCTTATTTTTATGTAGAAATGAAATGAAACGAAAATAAAATTAAATGAAATGAAAAGGTTTTAGTCAGATGAGCGCAGAAAGTGCGGCTTCATGAATGTTACAATTGAAATTAGGTGTCCATTTCACAATCTAGAAAAAACTCCAAACTTAGTCTTTGTCTTCACTATCAAACTTAGTTTTTGTAGCCTACAAAAATCCCACTCCAGGGCATAGGCCTTCTCTCAGAGAGAGAGAGTGAGAGAGAGAGTTTGGTCTTAATTAGGGATGCAAAGTTTTTTTTATGATCGGATTTTATTTTATATTCTGATAGTAGACGTAATTTTAGAAAAACTAATTTCATTTTTTTCGTGATTAATCGAGTTTAACATTGTTATTTAATTAAAATGAATATTATTCGGCGTAACGTCATATGTTACATACTCTGTGTGTAGGTAGAGCTCGCGCGTAGAGGGACTATCTACGAGCTCGCGATTGGATTTGTCTGTGGTCTAGTGTGACATGTTGATGTGAATGACATCCATGTGTTTGACAGATGAAGTTGACAGGCCATTGGTAGTTTTTCCACAGAATAACTACCACAGAACATAAAAAAAGAGTAGAAGTAGCGACATGACACATTACATAGTACGAAAACCAGTGTAACCAAACTGATACTTATAAACCAAACGCACACTACGAATGCCGAGCTGCCATTGGTAAATAAATTCAATGCCGAAAAGGTGTACATCATAAAAGTTTCAATTACAATATGCACCTTTTTATAATGTCATCAATGATCAAAGTCAAATGACAATGATGAAATTAAGGTTGACATTTTGTAGTAACGCTACTCTACACTAGATAGAACTAGCACCGTGTCGGACCGAAAAGAACTTTTACCTACTAAGACATAAAGGTCAAAATTGAGAAACAAGTACATTCTCAGTTTGGGATGGGACAATGCGAGTTCTAGATTGTCGATAGGGAGAACCTATCGACAAATTATACCCGTACAAACAGTTTAACACATTAATGGCCGAATACGAATAGGCCGAGTACTTAGAAGAATTTCTAGCTATTTCTTTTTTGCCTGCGGGTTGACTGGTAGAAAACGCATCTTTTTCACATTATCTTTTTGTGCAATAAAGATTCAACACTAATAGGGTAAATAGATGCACAAAGAAAACAATGTGGTACATTTCATATAACACGGAAAATATCATGTATTCTACGACTCAATTCAGATCTTTGTCTATCTGTACGCCATGTTTCATACGTTATACTAATTTTATTGATGATGGTACTAATATATTTCAATTATACGCAAAAGTCTAACCTGGAAGTGAAGCACATTTTTTTCTGGTATTGCTGCATAAGTGCCACCTTCCGCCTTTTTCAGTTATTATGAGGTGTTCATGAAAATGCTCTGAATATATTGTGCTCATCGTCGTTTTGAACCAATTTTGCCTTCCTATCGCTGCCATCCATTTTACTTTCGTATTCGGTTTCTTAGGAAAACTAAACGAAAACTCACTTCCAAATTGTTTTGATTCCGAGAGGGTTGTTGTATCATTGCCACGGTTTTCTGTTGTATTTGATTAAAAGTACTTTGATAGTTTCTTACATATTTCAGTCACTGATAAACTGGTGAAGAAAAACTATATCGCGATCTAGCTGTGCTCCAATGACAGTTTTCACATGCACAACAACCAGCCGGCGACAAGAGCACATTACTACTTTACCCGGCCCGGCGACCTGAAGCATTTGAAAAGGCACTTAGGAAGTAGGTATAAAATAACAATAATTATTTTATGCCACACCTGGCAATAAAGTGGCTTTTTCCGCACGCTGCGCGTACGGAACAAGCCGCTTTCTGGCCAAGTGTGGACATAAAAAGATGTACACAACACGGGAGGTAATAAAGAAAGCTCTCGATCGCATATTTACGTCCCTCGCTTACAGCTCGGGCCGCAAACTTCTGCGATCTCGGCCTTTCTTTGTATTACCACCCTAGTTGTGTAATGTACTATTACCTACTTAGACGAATTGGAATTTACAATACCTAAGTATCGTTAAGTATGTATGACTACTACGTCATAGACAATAAATTATCGATAGATTTTTATCATGTGTGCCCCCATCCGTAATTGAGTAGAATTCAAATTTTGACAGAAACTTCTAGAGAATGTACACTTTCTTCGATGAAAATTTAACTTTATTAACCAATAAATAAAGGTGGTTTCACTTTCTCATTTTCGGATTGGTTTCCGTGTTCATGTCATTACAAATTTAATTAAAAATACAATGAAATACATCTTACAGATGAAATGTTACGGCATGATCGGTATATTTTGGTCCCCAACTTTTATTTTTGCTCTCTAACACAGCATAACAAGGCATTTTAATCAAGTTTTCACCATTTTTTTCTTTACTAGAAACGCATGGCAACTGAAGTCAACAAAACTGTCACCGACTACGCATAGGCAATACATTGCTAATGTGAGGCACGCGGGCACCGCCCACTTACGACTTCTACTCTTTTTTTATGTTCTGTGATAACTACTACCACAGGCGATTTAACATGTGACGTCATCATAGATGTCCTCAGAGGTCATATGAAGGGCATTTAAATATTATTATTTACTCAAAATAAAGCTCATCTTTTATGATAAAAATCTCTTAGGTACATTAAAAATACTGTAGTTTGGATGCTAAGCTTGAAATGGTTTTCGATTCAGGCAGTTAATTTTTTTTTTTTTATTGCATCCCGAATTACCACGCGTGCACGTTTAGAGGGTAATAAACAAATAAAATTAAAATTGTAGGTACCTACCATAAGACGAATTACTTGCCAAATTTCAAAGTTCTAGGTCCACACGAAGTGCCCAAGGATGTTTTATTTTAACCAAAACGTTCTTGGAAGTGCCCTATCAATTTTGATTCCCTTGAGCGTCGAAATGCTGTGTGGTGTCGGCCTAGAGAATAGTACCAACCCAAATTCTTCCCGCGGGTGTCGTGAAAGGCGATTAGGCGACTAGGGACACAAACCGGGCGGTGGGCAACAGCGCCACCTGCAGTACAATTCCACCGAATTGATTTCCCCAACCCGCATGCCCAGCGTGGGGATTATGGGCATTACCCGCCAATGATGGCACAACGTTGCGCTATGGTGCTCATTAGGGGAGGGCAATTTTTATATAAGTAATTTCTATTACTGTAATTTCTGTGTACAATAAAGAATATTCTATCTATCTATCTACTTTTTCGTCTACTAGTTTCTACTAGTCTACTAACTAGTTTTGACCCTTTAAGAGTTTTGACTGTGACACATATGTATTTCAGATTTTTCTTGTATAAAAATCGAATTCTCTCGTCAGGTGAGCGGCGCCAAGTGGCAGTACGCTGCGCGCGCGGCGGTCATGACGATGATGGGCTCGTTTGGCGGCGGCTTCTTTGGACTCGTGTAAGCTTTTAAAGCCATGTCAGAGGCCTTTTGGGCGGCTTGATAACTTCTGACAGTAAGGCCGCCACTGTCTTACAATTCTTCACCAACCCGGACTTGACCCCCGTGGTGGAGTATGACCTAACCTTCCTGCGATGCAGGTAGAGACCCGTGCGCCAGCAGTGGGGACATACAAGGGTTGATATCGAAGCTTTTAAAAACCTATTTAGAGGCTAAAAATTCCACCCATGCCGGGATTCGAACCCGCGACCTCTGGCTATCCGTGCCAGCGCTCTTTCCAACTGAGCTAACCGCATGGTGCTTGTGGGATGAAGTTAGCAAAGTAATTTTAACTTTTTAATGCTAAACTGTAGGTAGCCAACACAATGTAAATACTAGAAATAAACATAAACGTTTGATCCCAATATTCAGGCTGGCAAAGGTTAATACTCGTACATCCTTTAGGTATGGGGCATTGTATACGTATCTATAATAAAAACTTCTGAAGATATATTAAGTTTGGCTGAAACGCGGTTCAACGTTTAATTAGTAAAAAAGTTTAAGTAGTGTGCCATAAGGGCTACTATAACATAAAGGATTATTTAGATGTCAATGATGTCCGGAGTTAAAGCATGTACAGTACAATGCATGTGTTTTGTAAAAAATATGTAAACTCTGTTAATTAAGGACTTTGAAAAGACTTAGGAGTTTTTTTGCCCATTTTTTTTCCAAAATGATCTAGATTTTGAAATGGTCACCTAATGTGACTTGTAACGTTCATTAAGGCGCAATTTCTGCTACTTTGAATAAAACCTTTTAATTTCATTTCATTTCACTTCAGTGGATACTTAAATAATGGGCTACATTCATTCCACAAATAAAAATAATGGAGCAAAATTCTGTTTCAGCTTCACGCTTGTAAAGAACAAGGGCAGAGCAGACGTGATGGAACTAATAAACAGCATACTCGGAGCTCTCGTCTCGATCACAGGTAAGGTAATTTCGTTGTACCTTTTCATTACTTGTCATTTGTAAACAATATTCTTATTTCACCCCATCTCAACATGGCTGAAGCTGTGTCTTTTTTTTGTTTTGTTTTTTTGTGTATTTCGTTTATTTCTGTTGTGCTCATATTATGTAAAAAAAAAGTTATTATGCTTCAGTGATGTGTCTTGTTGGTATAATAAATATCTTTTCACACCTCCTGCTCGACAATGCCTTATTACGTACCGTCAAATATCATCGTAAAGCATAGCCTTGTCTCTCGAGGGCAATAATAATGAAGAATTTCCCTAGGGAATAAAGTGATTTGAATTTAGAATGTCAAAATTCGCATGAAAACTATGAAGAAGCCCCGCATTGCAATTCGAAATTCGAATTGTTGTTCGAAACTCACCCCTTTTTTCTTTTTTTTCTGAACTACTGTGTCGTGTGACCGCGCGAAACACCAATAAAAAAAAGAAAAATTTTATTGTCTCCCAGATGGTGTGAAAAGTAGAGTATTCACCTCTGGAATAAAACATGTCTTAGTCTCGGGCGGTATGAACCCCTGGCTTCACTCAGGACTCTACATAACTCCCTCGCTGCGCTCGGGAGTTAACTCGGAGTCCTTCGCTCCGCTCAGGGTTCAATATACCGCCCATGACGTAATACATGGTTTTATTCCCTTAATGCATAATCTACTATTCTTTTTTCTTGTTTTGTTCTGTCTAATATTGTGCATTTGGTTTTCTTTCTGTTGTTGTGCATATTATAATATGCATTATCAGTTTATTTTGTCTCATGTGTCTTGTTGTTATAATTATTTCTTTCTTCTTTTTTTTCTGACACAATCTCGTCTCATGGCATTCCCTTGAATTGCTGCAATTGCAGTAGCCAACTATTGGGCAGGAAAAATATAAATTGGTCGAATCGCTGACACGAAAAGAAGAAGAAGAAGATGGCATTCCCATCACATCTCATCTTGAAACACGTTCCATCCCCTCTACCTGCTGATCCTGTACCGCGCCTGGGAGTCCCTGATCATCGGAATGATCGGCGCTGAAATAACTTCCGTGACAGGCCTGCTATTCGCCAAACTGCGCATCAATGACACCACGGGCGTCCATGCACGGGGCATGCGGGATCATCTCAACTCATCTCATGACATCCCATCCCAACCCAACCCATCTCATGTCATCTCATATTATCGCATCTTTAAACACGTTCCATCCCCTCAGCCGGCTGAACCTGTACCGCGCCTGGGAGTCTTCGATTATCGGAAGGATCGGCGCGGTAATAGCCTCCGCGACAGGCCCGCTATTCGACAAACAGCGCATAGGCGCTTCGTCCGTTCACGAGGCGTGCCGAATCATCTCAACACATCTCATGTCATCCCATCCCATGCGATCCCATCTCACTTCATCTTGTCGCATCTTGAAACACGTTCTATACCCCCAGCCGGCTGCTTCCTGTACCGCGCTTGGGAGTCCCTGATCATCGGAATGATCGGCGCGGTGATAGCCTCCGTTACCGGACCTCTGTTCGACAAAATGCGCATCGATGACCCGGTGGGCGCTTCGTCCGTGCACGGGGCGTGTGGGCTCTGGGGTGCGTACTTAGTACCCAAATTATTGGCATTTTTAAGGTTTTATACTTTTAAAGGATGAACAGAACTCTTATAGGATCACTTTGTTTTCCGTCCGACCGTCTGTCCCTCCGTCAGTCTGTCTGGCTGACGGTATATCTTTGAAACGCTTAAAGGCATAGTCTGTTAGCTTTTAGAATATACTTAGGCTACTCGATATCAACCCTTTATATGTCCCCACTGGTGGGGCATGGGTCTCTTCCTGTATTGCAGGAAGGTTAGGCCATACGCCACCACGGGGGCCAAGTCCGGGTTGGTGGAGGATTGTAAGACAGTGGCGGGCCTTACTGTCAGAAGTTATCAAGCCGCCCATAAGGCCTCTGACATGGCTTAGCGACTGCCATTATATGACAGCCGACACCGACGGCTTAACGTGCCTTGCGAAGCACGGAAGCGCTAGGAAAAAATGCCACTAGCGGTAGTCACGGGACGGTCGCCCATCCTGCACCTGACCGCGCCTGTTGTTGCTTAACTCAAGTGATTGATTCCAATTACTGGGTTCGACTAGGCTGCGAGCGCTTCAGTTTATATCGTGTGTTTCGTGCATTGTACAGTGTATCATTCGATCAACAGGAGTGGTCGCGGTTGGTCTATTCGCGGACAATCCAATACCGATGGACACTACTAATGGGAGATCCGGCTTATTCAAAGGTACAGTGGTGCTACCGAAAATAACGCATTTAAAGTTATTGATGGCAATAGTGGCATTTAGTGTATTTAGTTTAAAATTACTTGAGAAAAATGGTCGGAGTGGAGTTTTTTTTTCTCGCTGCCTTCATCTCCGTTACAATACGGCCCGAAGGCAATTTTACATTGTACATTGACATTCAGCAAACACATTGTAAATTCTTTACGTTGAAATAAATTGATTTGATTCGATAACACCATTTACTAGCTTCGTTGTTATTTTTGTAATGCTTGGGCATGAAATTAACTAAGACATACAAAAAACCAGCAAAACCTTTCTCTTTAATTTCAACACTTTTTGGACTAAGTATAAGATCTTCAGTGCAGTGTTGCCGCAACCGAAAATGTATTTCGGACGTTACCCAATCTGAAAAGGGACCGTTTTCAAGATTAAGGTACGGTTTTCAATGTACTGTATGTATAGTAAAGAAATAAAGTAAAAAAACAAGATACTAGGTAACAATAAATACCTATCTAAGGTAGGTATTTATTGTTATTATACCTTATTGCTCAAGTTGTTAGTGGTAGGTTCATGACGCTCAACCGCCAACCACAATAATAATTTGTCAATATCTTTATTTTATGCATTATCTTTAATTTATGTTATAGTTTATTACATAAAATTAGTACCTATGTTCAAATCGTAAAAAACAAATCGTAAAATCACGGCAAAATGTTTGTTTTCTTTTCATTGATGATGTTCCGCTCTACGCAAATTATTTAGGTTGCAGTTCATTCAAATTATTATTTCATGTTATCCATCTCATCCACTCAACTGTACTGAGTGTTATGTGAGCTATAGCTAGTTTTTTCCTAATTCGGAACGGACCATGCCATGAGTTCGTAAGCGGCATGTCAAAAATATTGCTATCTTTGTTCCCCATAACAAATTAATAGTGTTATCTCAGTTTTTGCTTAGCGCTGTCGTAAGGATGCGTTCAAAGAAAACATAATTACTTAGTTGGATGTGTTCATTAATAAAATGTTGATTGGGATGCGTATATAGACGGAGTGGCGGCGGCTTAGAAAAAGGGACGGTGGTAACAATGGGACGGTGAAGGGACGGTCGTAAAATAAAAAGACGGAAAACCGTCCCTTTTAGGACGGTGTGGCAACGCTGCTTCAGTGTCTCCTTGCATGAAGGTTGGGTCGCTTGAAAGCACAATCTACGTGCTCTAAGGCGCTACGCCTAGCGCCAACAATGGAAATAAATCATACTTTTTTTTGCGACGCGTCTTTGGAAAAAGTGAGCATTATAAATTTTAATAAAATAAAGTACATACTTATCTCTTTTTAGAAGCTACTGACAAGCACCTCAGTTCAAAAATCTAGGAATTTAAAGTATGTAGCTTTACCAAAAGTTGATAATTCTGTATCCTTAGCAATTTTATAGAAAACGGCCAGGATTGGTCGAATCTGTGATGACGTCACGCGATCCGAGAGTTGACTGGCCGTTTGTTTACTGTCCAGTGGCGTGACGAATTCATCTGCGACGCCATATTGCGCAAGATAGCGTTTTGGCGGCTTATTTTAAAAATGTATGTTTGTTTTTTTTTAGTAAAAAATTAAAGCACATTATATTTATAAATTACCAATTTCTGAGCACTTAGTAAACACCACAGAAAAATCTGTGTTTGTTTTCAGAAACTGTCAAGTAGCATCTGGATATTAATCAAGAATCTTGCTATTAATAGATAAGTTTTTTAGACATTTATCAATAGCATTTTCCATTACTAATAATAAAACAGCGGCTTTCAAACAACGATTTGAATAGGCTACAAAAAAAAAACTTAAAAACATAAATCTTAAAAAACATATTGAGAGAAAAATGCCCATTAGCTCAGTTCGAAAGAGCGCTGGCACATAGCCAGAGGTCGCGGGTTCGAATCCCGGCATGGGTGGAATTTTTAGCCTCTAAATATATTTTTAAAATTGTCCTTAGCACGGGTTAGTGCATTAAAAATAATATAACATAAATCTTGTCTTCCCCAAGGCGGTGGTTGGTACCTACTCGGCGTACAGAGCCTCACAGCAGTCTGCCTGATGGCGTGGGGCGTGGTGGTCACTATGGCGTTGCTATGGGCCATAGACTGCGTGCTTCCGATCCGAATGGAGCCCTACGAGGAGTTGCTGGGCGCTGATCTTACGGAGCATAGGATCAGGCATGGCCAGGTGAGGGGAGAAGATAACGATAAGTTTATTAACGCCCCACCAGCATGCAACGGCCGTCAGATCCCTACATAAGGAGCAGCAAAATCATGAAGATCCCCCTCCCCGGCCTCGATGGGGGTCGCTCCCGATGTGGGTTTAGGGGTCCTTAGGACCAAAACCAGCCCCAAGGTGGTGTTTAGTGGGTAGGCGTACTTCTTGTGAGTCCCACATTGGCAGGACGGCCGGGTCCGTGCTGTTATGCATGAGCATTCACCACCTCCCTCCCCCGTGTCCTCCGGAGGGTACTCTTTATAGGGCAACAAAATTAACTAGCTAAGTAGCTAGTGACCGCGCTAGACAGGACAGGCTTAACTGCTGGTGTACCTAAGAAGGTTTGGACAAAAATCTGCAACAAATGCGTTACGTAAAAGTTGACTCCTGCAATCAGTTGGTAATCGGTTGCATTAGTTGGTAATCGGTTGGATTTGATCCGTAGTTAACGCAACTAATGGTTAAAAAATGCTACCAATAGTTAAATATTAGCAAAACGTGTTTTTGGACAAATGGTCAAAAATTTAGGTCATAATTTCACTGGCAACAAAGTAACTAATTTATCATAGACTATGGTTAGGATATGAATCAAAAATTGCAATTTCAATTTAACCATTAGTTCGCTTCTAACTAATAGTTGAGATAACAAAAGGTTAAAGTGAATTTGACTACGGATAAAAAAACCGGCCCTAAGACGTAACATCGAAAGATAGATATATTCTTGACAACCATATATTTTCAGGTGGGAGTATCCCGCGCGGTGTCGGCATTGCGTCCGTACCATCGTACCAACAGCATAGAGGAAGTGGGCGGCGTTGGCGTCAACACTGGACATAGCCTGGTCGTCGACCAACTTTACGAGGTGAGAGACCACGAATAAGACAACCCTAAAAGAATTGCGTGCTTCGCAAGGCACGTTATGTTGGTGCCGGCTGCCATGGAATGGCAGTCGTCGTCACCGTCCCCAGGCCAGCGGCGGATTTACAAATTTGCCGCTAGTAGGCTATTCAATTTTTGCCACCCCTACTGACCTTTGAAATTTAATACGTTAGTTTAGTTCATAATCATATTAATTACATTTATTCTGAAATTGCAACTTTATGATTTGTGTTCGGATTACGGATTATGGACGTAATGTGTATACATACATATAATTATAAGTTTTTTTCTTTTCTGTAAGATAAAAAAAGTTTTGGGCTAAATTTGCCGCCCCTCTAAATCTGCCGCCCTAGGCTCCAGCCTACTTAGCCTATTGGTAAATCCGCCACTGCCCCAGGCATAGGTACGATCTGCCTGGCGGGAGATTTCCCCTTATAGTGGAAGAGCACGATCACCCGCCTTCCCTATAAACCCTGGCAACCTAGAAATCAATACGCATGACGAAAGATTTTAAATCGTCTTCCATAATTTTTTTTTTTTTTTGATAGCACACAGTTATATTTACATTTCAAAAGGCTTTACTTAAACCTTATTAGGTTTTTGCGTGAAGCCTGAGCCGCTTTTATAAATATTTTATCGTTACTTTTTTACACACACAATACTATACTAATTACATATACATGATACAATAATAGTACTATTAATGACAAAAATTTTTGTTATCTATAGTAATACTATTAAAAAAAAATTAATGTGGGGACACATTTATTATTTACACAAAAACCTATATTTCAATAATGAATTTAAGTTTAACGAAGGTTAGAGCTTTTATTCTAAAATTATTTTAAATCTGTGTAACAACAGCTCGCAGTGTCATGGCGACGAATCTAATGTCACGCCTAGGTAAACAAACATCAAACGTCAAATGTGTCTGCGCGCAGCCAAAGAAAATAAACAAATGTTTACCTGAGCGTGACGTCACGCGGTGTTATTGGTGTGTCAGTAAAAATTCCTGAAACAGTATTATAATCACTTATTTTATTGAAAGTATTTGTAATCTAATTTTTTTATAAAACTTAATCACTGTTTAACATCCTTTTAATATGAGCTTTCCCCTAATAACGTTAGATCTTTGATTATTTGATACTAGCATTAAAAAGTTAAAATTACTTTGCTGAATTCCGCCAAAATTCCCACAAGCACCATGCGGCTAGCTAATGCAACGCCCTCCCTCCCACTTTTTCAAGCAGAAGCAAGACACGAACACACCACCACCAACACCAATACTTGTGTAAGAAAACACGCGACGCGTTTCGCCTCTAACACGAGGCATCCTCAGGCTCCCAAATGCAAGTGACCGTATTTGATACTGTCGTCACGCCTATTACCATTTTTTCAGGCCAAGCGAAACGCAAAATCAGACAGGGGAAAGCCTGGCCACGTCCAAATGTTCACGGAGCAAGCCTTCACGAAGGCCCCAGCTGTCGTGGAAAAGAAGCCAAATTTGTTCAGAAACCACGGCTGGCTGAACAAACGACCAGGGAACCCCGAGAACGACCTGCACCGAGCTTTGGACAACATGATGGAGGAGATAAGCGGTCTGAATCAAAGTCGCGCCTCTAACTCGAGAAACAGCGCTAGAAATACCACCACAGTGACTCGTATAGAACCTGAGGACATTCAGCACGTGAAAGGGAAGAAATTCAAGGAGCTATCGGTGACGGAATTGGAGGATTTGGGCGAAATGAATGCCAATCAGGATAGGTTCCGGCACAGGTTTAGTAGTGAGGATTACAGGAACGACGTGGGAAGGGTAAATATGAGGTGGGCGGAATAAGTTTGGTTGGGTTAGTGGCTGGGTAGTCGGGTGCAACCCCCCTTGACTATGTGCAAAGCCTTTTTCGATTTGATTTGATTTGATTTGATTTGAATTCGATAGTTAGACGACCAGGATTTGGTGTGTCTAATGTACGAGCACAGATCTTGAAATAATGCGAATTTGAAAACACAAATATAAAATATGTAGGTAATACCGAGAATACTGTAAAGATGTTCGAAATTTCACTGATGCCGGTGAGTCGCCCATTAGCTCAGTTGGAAGAGCGCTGTCACGGATAGCCTGAGGTCGCGGGTTCGTAACCCGGCATGGGTGGAATTTTTAGCCTCTAAATAGGTTTTTCATACTAATATAAAATCCAATGAGGTCTGTGGTCTTCGGTGAGTTCTGTAAAAATCTTCCATTTGTCACATCAATCAAAGCGTTGTATTCAAAACTACAAAGTAACTGTGACTTATCGAAGGTTACAATTACAACTAGTGTCCATTTCAAATTCTAGAACGTTTTAGAGAAAAAATTTACAAACACTCGAAACAGAGTCTTTTGATACTTAAATAACAGTTTTTACATATTATTTTAAAACCTAGTACATATGCATTGAACTGGCAACAATTCCAGACATCTTTGTCATTTGTGACGCAGAAGTTTACATTTTTATTTGGCACTGGTCTCTGCCTACCCCTCTGGGATACAGGCGTGAGGTTATGTATGTATGTAAATTTACAATATTTCGTCAAGTATGTACGAAGAACATCGTATCTTATTCTTATGAATGGAGTTTCTGACTCACAAAATAGAAAACTTAGAAACCGGTTCATGGCAAGATAGGTAGACAGAAAAGGTTTGAATTCGAACACATATAACCCAAAGGTCGAACTTACAGTGTGATAATTATTATATCATTCCTGTATTTTAAGAATATGTGATACTATAGTGTAATTAGTAGATAATTGTAACTTAAGACTTAATATTAACAATTTTATTCTTATAGCAGTAAGGTGCCGTTATGGCAATGTTGCCAACAGATCTTGGCAGCCTCTCTTGCAATAACGCCGACTATGGTAACATTGTCATGCTAACAAATCTTGGCAACATTGCCGTGCTAACAAGCCTTGGCAACATTGCCAGCCACACTGGCAACAACGCTAAGCCTTGCAATAATGCCAACAAATCTTGGCAACATTTTCGGCAACACTGGCAATATTGCCAAGAAAATATTTTACCCAAAGTTAAATTGATTGATAATCAAGAAAATGTGTGATCATTGCATGATCGCAATTATTATAGTATTAAATCTTTTATTTTATATTTAATTAATTAAGTTACTTTCAGATCAATGACTGAATAAATAACTATTTACCCAATGTAGCATATAAGACTAATAAATCCAAATAATGAATGAAACCACGAACTTAAAATGCTCGGGGGTGCTAACTAGCGTTCGCCAATGGAAAAAAACATATGATACGTTTTTAGCATATTTTAAACTTTCGCGACTTGTACACATAGAATATTTTCGGGGCTTAATAGCGTAGTAATTTATTGCTATTTTACCTCGCCGTTTCGACGACGTTACAGTCATCGTGGTCATGGTCGCATGGCTTATCGTTCGACATTGTCAGTGTAGTGTGTCGCAACCCTAATAGTGCTTTGTGATAGCTGATTGAGGGTAGTCTGAAACCTCATCAGCCGAAGATGCGAACGGGTGCCAGCCATCAGTCTTCTCGTGACCAACCAAAACGTAGTGGCTATATACTCTTTGGTGACCACGATGACTGTAACGTCGTCGAAACGTCTAGGTAAAATAGCAATAAATTACTACGCGATAAAGCCCCGAAAATATTCTAAATACGTTTTTATCTTAAAGTGAACATGAGAAATCTTAACAACTGTGACTCCCTACTATTTTTAGAACCTCCAGTCTAGAACCTAGAATCAACAACCAGGACCTTAATCATTTTTCGCCAAAAATGAAATCGATTAAAGTTTTAACCTATTGTTCATAGGTTATAGACTGTAATTTCTAAAAATAGTTATAAGATAACAATATTCTTTATTGTACACTCGAAAAACAACATGTACTTACAAAACAAATGCACATATACATAGTACAATTGGCGGCGCTATTGCTAAAAAGCAATTTCTTCCAGACAACCTTACGAGTTATCACAGTTGTTAAGATTTCTCATGTTCAGTTTAAGACAAAACGTATCATAAAACAAGTTATGTTTTTTTTCCATTGGTGGCGCTAGTTAACGCCCCGAAATGCCTTAAGACAAAAATTGAGGCCTAATTGCTGCGAGCGGATGGTAAGGTGCCTATTAAGAATCTCCCTTAAAAGGCAGAACCCATACGCGTGTAGTTTACAAACGACATGCAGGATTGATGTGTCTAGAGGACACACTTGGAGGTTTGATCGTGCTTGCAACTGAGAATTGACCTTAAATAACAGAATAGTATATTTCATTACAAGTGCGGAAAGGCTGTCATTGCAAAGAGTTCCGACAAATGTCTATGTATAATGTTGTGTTGACATTCGGAACAAGTTGCAATGACGGTTCCGCACGTGTACTGAACGTAGAGGGAGTAAAACTACTCTACGGTACTGAACGACTATGTAGAATACAGTTGCAAAAAAAATAAGGAATTTAATAAAGAAAAAATATTTGGAAAATGGCGCCAACCGTAAAAAAATATAAGCAGAGATTTTTTTTCTTCACCCATTCTAGTAGGCAAAGGGAACTATGCCCATACAGCCAAGTCTTCAGTAGAATTTTTTTATAGATATGAAATGAAACCTAACTTACTCATTCAATCAAATCATTAAATCTGATATTGAAACAAATTAGTAGCTCATAAAAACTTCTATGATTTTTTTTAGTAAAAATTTTATGCTTGGTTTTTCTTTATACCTAGTTATTATTTATTATAGACATTATTTTGACAGTTGGGTAAAAAAAGCATGAGTGTGTAATAGCATAGACAAAGAAGGTCTATGGTAATACGCACTTTTTGAGCAACTGTATTAAAAAGAAATTATAGTGCATTGTCCCCTTAAATACTTTTGCTTTAAACAGTAATTTACATTTTTTTAAAACCATCATTTAAAGGATTTGGTGTAGATTTTTTGTAAACGGAGGAAGTAGGCGCTGTCGGCTGTAATACAGGTGGTGTGCCTAGCACAGCAGCGGATGCTTAATAATTTTAATTACTAGCTGACCCAGCGTACCGCCTAACAGTCGATACTTTTTTTTTCTCTCTGTAAGAACCATCCCCGTACTTCAAGGAATATTCTAAGAAAATAATTAGCTAGTGACACTTCGATTTGTGCCCTCTAAACGTATTGGCTAAGTTTTATTGTAGTTTGTATTGAAATGGCTCAATAGCTACTTAATATGTTACTTCATTTATTTTGTTTCTAGACCTAATGTCGAAATTAAATACGTACTTGGAAATCTCCACTTATTTTCTTATTATTCTTTATTTATTTATACAGTTTGGAGAATCTTCCGCTAAGAAAATCATTATTATTAAAAGCAGTCGAAAGGCAATTCAATTCAGTCTTATCATTGAATTAAGAACAACACTTCTGTCCGTAATAAAATAGGTACACAGGGTTTTAACAGCAGTCTCCACAATAAATTACATAATGTTCACTTGGGTCTGTTTCACAATCTGCAGATAAAGTTCCGGATAAGCTATCCGCAACCAGGGCTGCCGTTTGTTCTAAATTTGAAACCATTAACGAACACACGCAATATAGGAAAAAATATTTAAATTTACAACAAACGGCAGCCCTGGTTGCGGATAGCTTATCTGGAACTTTATTTGAACATTGTGAAACAGGGGCTTAATACATAAATTAATAACATAACATTTACATATAGGCGCATACAGTCAGTGAGCTTTTAGAATATACCTCAGGCTCGAGAGTAGGCTTCGGTTTTTGCCGAAAGCACACGAGTGCAATACTACTTCCTGCTCCGTATAAAACTTTTCTTCACTATTTTGAAAAGTTAACAATACAAAATAAACATTGTTACACGAATATATCCGATTCTATCCGATAGTAGCCGAGGTAAATTCTAAAAGCTAACAGACAGTAAGTGTATTGCTTCTGGCCCCACACTAGGATACGCTGTGTCGTGGGTACCAGAGTGCTTAGTGCGAGTTTTTTAACTACTCGATCGCGTTAACGTAAACTCATATTTCTATGGCATCGAGGAAGCGCCACCTAGCGACAAGTATGGAAATTAAAATTGCTGAGTGCGAGTTGTAATGGTTTACGTTGAGAAGTGAACACGTTTACCAGCCAAAACACGAATAAACGCGAGTGCGAGTTGTACTGTGACAGCGTTTTGCCAGTTCGAACGGTTAACTTACTCATACTCACTACTCAATGCTCGATTAACGCGGTAGTAAAGTTATTCGATTGGATCTGTCAAACTCGCACTAAGCGACATCACAAACATGTAAACATCCAAGACCTGGGGTTTTTTTGTCGCCAGCAGGGGTTTGAACTCGGGACCTCTCGCATGGTCGGCAGATGCGCCACCGCTGCGGTCGTCAACATAAATCTACGCCCGTTTCCCCGCGGGGTTGGCAGAGGCAGCGTTTGCCACTTGCCATGAAACAATAACAAACGGTATATAAAATGGTAATTTGAGTCAGGCTGTTTCGATATCAACCCTTGTACTTCCCCACTGCTGGGGCACGGGTCTCTTCCTGCACCGCAGGAAGGTCAGGCCATACTCCACCACGGGGGCCTAGTCCGGGTTGGTGGAGGTTCGCAAGACAGTGGCGGGCCTTACTGTCAGAAGTTATCAAGGCGCCCACGAGGCCTCTGATGTGGCTTAAGGACTGCCTTTACATGACAGCCGGCACCAACAACTTAACGCGCCTTGCGAAGCACGGAAGCGCTCGGAAAAATGCCACTAGCGGTAGTCACAGGACGGTCACCCAACGGCACTTGTTGTTGCTTAACTCAAGTGATTGCCCATTGGCTCAATAGGTAGAGCGCTGGCACGGATAGCCAGAGGTTGCGGGTTCGAATCCCGGCATGGGTGAAATTTTTTTACCTCTAAATAGGTTTTTTAAATTCATTGATGTTTTTTAAATATACGGTATACGGCAGGATTTCGACTACCGTATCATATAATACGGCAATTCAAATCCAACGTGCTCGTAAGCTTATAACAAAAAATACTACAAACGAAACGTAGATTTCCCAAAGAAAATTTTTCTGCTGACATAAATTGAACTAGATGTCTCATGCTATCTCTTTTACATATCCCACTCTTAGCTAAACAATCTATTCGAAATCAAGGCGATTGCACAAAATTTCAGGTGTCAGGAGATATGGTTATCAAAATGAAAAGCAAAGAAAAATATTCATTGCACAAGCAGTATAATTGGAAACATATAGGATGAAGGAAATATAGAAAGTTGAAAATGTACTTTAATTTTTGTGTTTCAATCACTAATTATTTAATTAAAAGATAATACGGCAGATCTGCGATTTTGTTTCTAAAATACGGCAATTTGAAGTTTTAGATACGGCAACCCAGATTTTGACGATTATAACACTGGTCCGAATAGTCCCATCACTTATTTAGTGTAAGTGAAGATCCAGCTGGACGCTGTATAAATCATCTAATTACAGTCTGTTAGCTTTTAGAATATAGATAGATAGATAGAGATATAAATATACCTCTGCTACTATCGGATAGAATCGGATATATTCGAGTAATAGAAATACCTAGTGTGAGGCCAGAAGCAATGTACGTGCCTGTATGTAAATGTTATGTTAAATGCTATATTAAGTCTTCACATAATACTATTGGTGTACCACTGACTAATCTCAGTAGGCAGACCCTTGTAGCCCTTGATAGCTTCGTCTATCTCTTCCCTAGGTACAGCTAGCATAAACCACTGGTACTCCTTCTGGACACGCGACGCTGTCGTCTCTGCCGAATTGTAGATGCTGTCTGTACCTGTAAGATAAGACAAGAATATTCAATATTGTACACAAGAGCACATATTATAAAATTTATGTAGATATATAAAGAATTATACGTTCAGACAGACGTACAGACGACGTGATTGCATATTAGTAAATATATCATACCATAACTCCATGAATAACATTCTATAACTGACAAAAACTTATCAACCCTTCGGTTCCAACATCAACCCTAGTACGGCCCACTGCTGGGGCACGGGTCTCTTCCTGCATCGCAAGAAGTTTAGGCCATACTCCACCACGGGGGCCAAGTCCGGGTTTGCGGAGGATTATAAGACAGTGGCAGGTCTTACTGTCAGGAGTTATCAAGCCGCCTACAAGGCCTCTGACATGGCTTAACGACTGCCATTACATAACAGCCGGCACCAACGGCTTAACGTGCCTCGCGAAGCACGGAAGCGCTCGGTAAAAATGCCACTAACGGTAGTCACGGGACTGTCACCCATCCTACACCTGACCGCGCCTGTTGTTGCTTAAATCGAGTGATTGATTCCAATCACTCGGTTCGCCTAGGCCACAAGCGCTTCTGCAGGTTTGCTAACGGTCATTCGGTAGCGTGGTGTTCGGGTCATCTATCTCCCTCCAAAATGGTTGACACTGATGATGGCTGACCACTGCGTCATGCTCGTGAACGAGTGCTGTTTGTGTGTCTGGCCGCAGCACTTGTTATGTTTTCACAGCCTATGTAAAACGATTTAATAATGCTTTGGCATAGATAGTTAGTTAGACCTGAGATTTCCGCACTTAGCCTCATAGTTGGGCCATTGTACGTAGCAAGCGCTGAGGTACGCTAACACCTCAGACACCAGGGTTTCCTTACGAAGTTTTCCTACTATAATTTCACAAATGTACATAACTTAGAAAACAAAGTCATTGGTACATGCCGGGGTTCGAACCCACGACCTCCCGATTGAGAAGCCGGCGTTCTACACCGCTCCGCTACCACCGCTCTAATGCTTTGGCATTTAAAGTTATTAATATAGTCGAATGTTTTGAACACTAGACACACACGCATGAGACCCGCACTTACCTTTCACCGGCATTAGAATCTCCAAAGCCTGAAGGTGCTCGAATGCCTTCAGTATGACGGGCCGCGGAACACTTTGTGCCGAAGAGTTCGCATTGGCAAACCTCGTGTACCTGCGAAATGATACATGATATGATTTTAAAAACCTATTTAGAGGCTAAAGAATCCACCCATGCCGGGATTTGAACCCGCGACCTCTGGCTATCCGTGCCAACGCTCTATCCAACTGAGCTAATGGGCGACTCACCGGCGTCAGTGAAATTTCGAACCTATTTACAATTTTCTCTGTATTACGTACAGGCAGCGACATCTGGCTGTAGTAATTTGCATCACTTGCAGCCCCGATTACCTACTTTGCAGTTAGGTTTTTACATCGGAATGATATCGCTGTACCCACATGATTATATTATTTTTAATGCACTAACCCGTGCTAATGCACTGGCCACCAGCAGCGATATCTCCAGCGCGGAGAGAGAGCTGTAGAGCTGTTTACTCCTAACTGTGCAGTGTTATCTGTTTATTAGCTCGTCCGCATACATTCGTTGGCCAAAGCAGCAGGGTTCGAAAGGATAATTATCCGTGAAAATTATCTTGATAATTATCATGATAATTATCTTGATAAAAATAGCTCGATAATTATCAATTGATAATAACAAAAATTTCGTTTATGCAAAGCAAACAAAACCAAGCAGCAAGATCTTAGTTGGCTATTAGGATTAGGTCAACAAATAAGTTCTACTGCAGCTACAGCAGCAACACAGCCAATGGAAATAGAATCATCATCGGGTGAAGATATTCCTGTGGCATATTTGGTCAATCCAATCTATAATATAAAATGAATCGCTGAATGTGTTGGTAAGCGCAAATCTCGAGAGCAGCTGAACCGATTTCGCTAATTCTTTTATAGAATATTCCTTGAAGTACGAGGATGGTTCTTACGGAGAGAAAAATAAAAAAATAAATAATCGGCTGTTAGGCGGTACGAAGTTGGCTGGGTCAGCTAGTTTAATATATATTTAGAATGTCGAATCTGATGGACACTTTTTACTTTAATTAATGTTAATTTGTGTTGGATTTTAAATAAAAAACATACAATTTATTTGTTTTTGTTAGAACTGGCCAAATTTTAATGTATTTGTTACGAAACAATATAGCAAATTAATTTCTTACACGGGTGATAATTATCAAGCAGCGTAATTATCTTGATAATTTCGAACCCTGAATGGCAGACATGTCTGCAGCGTGGAGAGAAAGGGATAAAGAACTGCAAGTACCTGTGTAGTATCATCTCTATATTAGCAGGCTGGTCAGGGCGAGCCTCTCTCGCGTGTTCACTGGCCACCAGCAGCGATATCTCCAGCGCGGAGAGAGAGCGGAGGGCGGCCGCGCGCCGACCGCACACCGCGTGGTCAATCGCGCGCGAAAGCGCGCCGCCGTCTAGGTAGGGCTGCGAGGGACTCAGGCCGGAGACCATTTGGAACTGGTGACAAAACAACAGTAGTTTTATTTAATGTGTTTTTGTAGTTTCACTTTTGCCTCGTGTGTTTTTGTAGTTTCAGTTTTAGATAATGTGTTTTAGTAGTTTTAGTTTTGTATAATGTGTGCCTGTAGTTTCAGTTTTACATAGTGTGTTTTTGTAGTTTGAGTTTTATATAAGGTGTTTTTATAGTTTCACCTATAGCATTTCATGATTAATAATCCGCTACTTGACTCTCTTTTGAAGTAAGTCTTAAATGGTAAATATCTCTTCCATTAGACCAAAAAATATTTTAGTATATTTTTAGTGGACCTCAAAGCAACAAAAACATCGATGTTATAACTTTGCTTTGCTAAACAGCTAAAAACGCGGTCAACCATTTTTGCCTATGGATTGAAGTCCAAAAGCTTGTAAACAAAGTTTGACATTCAAAATTAAAATCTGTGAGTGATCTGTGACCATAGGTAGGGAAATAACAACAACGCAACAATTTAATTCAAAATTACACAATAAACTGTGACTTATAGACCGTCACAAAATAACAAAGCGTTATCATGACGACCTCTGTGGCGGTAGCGCAACTACCTACCATGCAAGAGGTCCCGGGTTCGAATCCCGGCTGGGAACAAAAAAAAACCCCAGATCTTGGATGTTTACATGTTTGTAATGTCGTTGTTTCTGGTTCCCACGACACAGGGTATCCTAGTGTGGGGCCAGAAGCAATGTATGTGCCTGTATGTAGATGTTATGTTATCTGCATGAAAAAAATAACAACATAGAAAGGGCGTAAGATAAGATAAGAATATTCTTTTCATCCCACCATCTCGGAAAGAGTATTTTTAATCTTCAATATCTGAGTGGAAAAGCCGTTTTTATTCTCTAGAGGATAAAGTAAATTGAATTTAGAACATCGTGTGCACTAAGTTTGTGAATTAAAAAAATATTACACTCAATTTAAATAACTGTAGCAACATTACTTTAAAATTTTCTTAATTATACCTTAGTATTATTCTGTAATACTTACCTGTCATAATGTAGTAATTCATACGTAAACTGAAATAAAAGTGTACCTATCTTGTGATTGTAAACGTTTTTTTTTGCATTTAGTCATTTCCTCGCTGAGGTGGAATGAAAAGTTACGTGTTGCACTCGAGTGCAAAGATTTTTCACCTCGTGCTCTTTTGATTCCCTCGCTAACGCTCAGGATTCTAATTTTAAATCACTCGCTGCGCTCATGATTCAATTTTAGAATCCTTCGTTTGCTCGGTCATCAAAATTGAACACGCGGTTAAAAAGCAACTTTGCACTCTTGTATAACAAATAACTATTATTGTATACCGTAAAAATAGTTACAGAAACGGCAGATACAAAAGATCAAATACAATTGGCGGC
This sequence comes from Yponomeuta sedellus, assembly GCA_934045075.1. Taxonomy (NCBI): domain Eukaryota; kingdom Metazoa; phylum Arthropoda; class Insecta; order Lepidoptera; family Yponomeutidae; genus Yponomeuta; species Yponomeuta sedellus. The sequence goes on along the minus strand of OW203748.1, from coordinate 3,128,309 downwards.
CTTATTGGCGGCGTACTCACCAACATATCTCTAAACACCTGCTCGTTCACAGTATAGTAGCAGAACTTCTCAACCGCGTCCACAACCCTCTCTTCCTCCAGCAGAGCTGCGACGTGGGCGTTCCAATCCTCCACAAATGGCCTGTCCAGCTGATCGAACTGCTTCGGATCGACGCTGCATCTCTTGAAGACCTCCTTCGGCACATCGTAGGGGTTATCCTCGGATCCAGGAGCCGACTTTAGGTCCTCAGCCCGGGCCTGGGATTTGCGTCTGGGGACCTTTGAAATATTTTAAAAACCTATTTAGAGGCTAGAAATTCTACCCATGGCGGGACTCGAACGCGCGACCTCTGGCTAAGCGTAGCAGCGCTGTACCAGTGCGCTCCCAACTGAGCTGGGCAAGTGCCGGCATCAGCGAAATTTCGAACATCTTTACAATATTCTCTGTATTAAATTTTATTATCTGAACAAATAATACAGAGAATATTGTAAAGAGGTTTGAAGTTTCGAAATCATTATTATTTTATTCAGAGAATAAAATTTAATACAGAGAATATTGTAAAGAGGTCGCTGATGCCGGCACTTGCCCATTAGCTCAGTTGGGAGCGCACTGGTACGGTTAGTCAGAGGTCGCGGGTTCTAGTCCCGGTATGGGCTGAATTTTTAGCCTCTAAATAGGTTTTTAAAATTGTCCTCAGCACGGGTTAGAGCAACAAAAAGAATATAATCCTGTGAAGTATTGTCAAATTTTGTGATAGTAATCTTCTTTTTCAGGCTATATTATTCCACTGCTTAGCGAGCTATGGAGAGATCTATGCTCGGAGTTTCTCTGAAGGATAGGATTCGTAACGAATGCATCCGACAGAGAACCAAAGTTATCGACATAGGTCAGAGAATTGGCGAGCTGAAGTGGAAGTGGGCTGGCCATATCTCGCAAAGAACCGATAACCGTTGTAGTAAACATGTTCTTGAGTGGAGACCACGACTCGGCAAACGTAGGGTAGGACGCCCTCCGACCAGGTGGTATGACGATCTGCGTAAAACTGCCGGCAGATGCTGGATGCGGCAAGCTGAAGACAGGGCGCTATGGCGCTCATTACGGGAGTGATATTAATCCAAGCATGGAATTCGAATAAAATTTGTTACGTTAGATTATCATAACATAAGATAACTAGAATATTCTTTATCGCACACCAGGAAAAAGCCAACGTGAAATATTTACTAAGTTACGCAGTACAATTGGCAGTACCTTCTTTTTCTTAGGAGATTCCGGGACCCTGGGCGCTGGGACAGTCAGTAACTGTCCCAACAACCGCAGGAAGGTTTGCAAGGGCGATATTGGCTTGCCATCGTCTTCCTCAGTCGGATACAGGCAGATGTGACGGTGCGAGAAGCGAGACTTCACGCGCTTTTCCAGCAGCTCCATCACGTCCAAGCGGCTGGTCAGGCCTGAGGGTCAAGATAAGATAAGATTAGAAAAAAAACATTATAGTTGTGGCGAGCACATGTCAACTCTGCGCGCGCACTACAAACTCCAACATTCCTGCATCGCGCAATCAAAGTGTTTCAATGACATAGCATAAATATAACGTCCGACTAACAATAGTTGGACCAGCCGTCCCCAGGCATACGATCTGCCTGGCGGGAAATTTCCCTTTATAGTGGAAGAGCACGATCACCCGCTCTTCCCTATATAGTATTATTAGTTTACAACAGAAAAGTCCGGGCGTGTGATATCGTGAAATCGACGACAAACGATACCAAGAAAATAGTGACAGAGCATCTTCTCAAACTAAATTACGTCACTTCTGAGCAACTTCTATCAACACTAAAATGATGCCTACAGTCCCACAACACACACACACACACACACACACACACACACACACACACACACACACACACACACACACACACACACAACTTTTCTGGCTTAAAAGTTTTCATTAGTACCTACATTTTATTTAACATTTTAGTAAATCACCTACATGTTCAGTGTTGTGAAGTAAGTTGATTGAATGTGAACGGTTGAAAAACGTAATTGTAGTAATCGTTTCTCGGCCCCCACAATTCGTCGGCCTCGGTGGCGCAGCGGTTTAGCACGCTGACTGTACGTGCTAAACCGCTGCGCCACCGGCATACCCCGGCCGGGTCAAACTACGAAACGAACTTTCCTAGTTTGTCTCGGGTCTTGGATGTTATCTATGTATTTATTTTATTAAATCTATCGTCGAGTTAGCACCTATAACACAAGTCATTTAGTTGTACTTAGTATAGGGGTAACGAGATCTGTGTAATATGTCCGTGAATATTTATTTATTTATATTTATTTATTTACAATACAGGCTAGGCCTAGTGTGGGGACCACCGTTACTTCTAAACTTTTCAACAGCCTTTATGTTGCATTCATGTACCTACCTCTTTAATAAAAGCATTTGTAAACTTTATGTTATGCATGCAACCCTTATTTAAATAAATTATTCTTATTCTTAAGATGTTTGCCCAGTAATTATTTGCACACACGCATTGTTAACTTTTGTTTGTAGCCTTCGTCCCACTGTAGGTTGACTCGCTGTGAAGGAAAACATCGTGACGAAATCTGAGTGTCTGAGTTTTTTGTAGTTTCAGTTTTATATAATCCATAGAGTTGTTAGTACGAACTTAGTCTATGTTAGTAAGATACAATTAGATAACGCTCTGATAAATTAATGTAAATGCACCTTGGAGTGGTGCTTCAAAAACGGGCTATCCGCCCTATCATTTAACAGCCCCAGGATGCCGTTGGGACTGCCACGAATTCTGCTCATCAGGGAGGCCACGCGATTCCGGATTATGGCCGCAAAGCCATAATGCGTTTTTGTAGTTTTAGTTTTATATAAAGCGTTTTTGTAATTTCAGTTTTATACAATGTGTTTTTTTAGTTTAATTTTTACATAGAATACTTTTGTAGTTTCAGTTGTATGTAATGTGCTTTTTAGTTTCAGTTTTATAAAATGTGTTTTTGTAGTTTCAGTTAGAAAATAAAAACATTGTGTGTAGTAAGTATTAAGATTTTCGCTCAATAATTATTGGCACACACAAACATGGTTAACTTTTTCTGTAGCGTATAAACGTCCCACTGCCGCCCCACTGAGGATGAAATAAAAACCGCAGGTCTTTGATGTTTACATGTTTGTGATGTCGTTGTTTCTGGTTCCCACGACACAGGGTATCCTAGTGTGGGGCCAGGAGCAATGTATGTGCCTGTATGTAAATGTCATGTTATGTTATATATTAAGTAATAATAGAAATTGCTTTCAGCAATAAGGCCGCCTATTTTACTCTGTATCTTTACATGTTTTAACTGTGTGTATCTTTACATAATACATGCTCTGGTGTACAATAAATAATACTCTTATCTTCTCCTATTGTGCTGTTTTGTCTGTCATTTTCTCAGCTAGTTATATTTGCTTTTTCTACTAGGTCTGTGCTTTATCTATATCTACGGCTGAAGGGCTCGTGGTCTAGGCGAAGCGAGTGATTGGAATTCATTTGGTTAAGCAACAACAGGCGCGGTCAGGTACGGGATGGGTGAGCGTCCCGTGACTACCGCTAGTGGCATTTTTCCGAGCGCTTCCGTGCTCCGCAAGGCACGTTAAGCCGTTGGTGCCGGCTGTCATATAATGGCAGTCGTTAAGCCATGTCAGAGGCCTTATGGGCGGCTCAATAACTTCTAACAGTAAGGCCCGCTACTGTCTTACAATCCTCCACCAACCCGGACCTGGCCCCCGTGTTAGAGTATGGCCTAACCTTCCTGCGATGCAGGAAGAGACCCGTGGGGACAAACAAGGGTTGATAACTGTGCTTTCTCTACTAAGTCTAGACTCACCAATGACGCACATAGGAGCCTGGCCGGACATGGTGACGTCAAACAGGTTGTAGAGTAGCGTCTGCGCCCGCGCAGTATGACAGAACATGTCAAACTCCTCCAGGACAAACACCATGCTCTTGCAGCGACGGTCCGCCCCGCTCTGCAAGCAGCTTAACAGGAAGGTCAGGTTTTCTGCGAAGGTCCCGAAGACTCGGTCGCCGACCGCGTTTTCTAGCTGCATCTGGTGGGGTGAAACGGCTGGTTTATAGCGACACTCTGAGGCTGGCATCGGCTGGATGAGCGTGGCCGAGGACAGAGAGAGGTGGTGTGCTTTGGCAGGACCTATGGCCTGTAGTGGACCAGGGCAGGCCAATTGGGGTAATTCCACTAATCCCCATTGAAAATCCCCATTGATGGGGATTTGTGAACTTTTTGTTCACTAATCCCCATTGCCAATACTAAGACACGCCAATAGGGATTTGTGAACAGAAAGTTCATAAATCTCCATTGACGCCAACAATCCCAAGTTTTTTCGAAAGTTGTACACAGGGTTCGAAATTATCCAGATAATTGCGCTGCTTGATAATTATCGGATGATTATAGCCCGTGTAAGAAATTAATTTGCTGTATTGTTTCATAACAAAATACATTATAATTTGGCCAATTCTAACAAAAACAAATAAATTTTATGATTTTTATTTAAAATACAACACAAATTAACATTAATCAAAGTAAAAAGTGTCCATCAGATTCGACATTCTAAATATATATTAAATAGGATTGACCAAAGATGCCACAGGAATATCTTCACCCGATGATGATCCTATTTCCATTGGCTGTGTTGCTGCTGTAGCTGCAGTAGAACTTATTTGTTGACCTAATCCTAATAGCCAACTAAGATCTTGCTGCTTGGTTTTGTTTGCTTTGCATAAACGAAATTTTTGTTATTATCAATTGATAATTTTTATCAAGATAATTATCATGATAATTATCAAGATAAATACAAGTATGTAATGAAATGACGCATGTGAAATTTCAAGAGACTTCTGGTCTCTTGAAATCAGTCTCTTGTAGTCTTGTCTAACAAGTGATATTGAAAAAATTGTACTGGACTGCACTGATTGCAGTGAGTCCCTGACGTAAGATTTTTAAGTCCTCTGTCATAATATGAGGACACATTTATAAGGTACAATAAAACTTATATTTCCGTAATAAAGTTTAACAAAGGTTAGAGCAATTTTCTAAGATTATTTTAAAACTGTGGAAAAATTACTCCGAGTGTCATGGCGTCGAATCTGACGTCTCACCGAGGTAAATAAACACGAAACGTAAAACAATGCAGGGGTGAAATTTACCAATGTTTACCTAAGCATGACATCACACGGTGTGATTCAGTCAAAATGGCCAAAAGCAATTACAATCTTTTATTTTATTGAATTTATTCGTAATCTAATTTTTTTTTTTATAAAACTAAATCATTGTTTTAAATCCTTTTAATAAGTACTTTCATTATTTGTTACTGTCGTCACAGCTATTGAAGACTCTTGTCAGTTCGTGCAGTGCTGTAAGATTTTGTATGAAATAAATGGAGACCTTGTTTTAAGACCCTTTGGAATGTCTTAAAAATTTAGAACGAAGTTAGACCATGGCCTTGATTAAGGGGTAAGAACACTTCATATTCTAATTCAAGGCGAAGCTTAAGGCACAGCTGCCTTTCTATTACGTAACATTCCACTCTACCGTGTGAAGCATTTAGACAACACTTACACACAGGCACATACATTGCTTCCGGCCCTACACTAGGACACCCTGTGTCGTGGGAACCAGAAACAACGACATCACAAACATCCAAGACCTGGGGTTTTTTTTTCCTGTCCCCAGCCGGAGCTCGAACCCGGGAGCTCTTTCATGGTAGGGAGATGCGCCACCGCTGCGCCACAGAGGTCGTCAACAAAAAGAGTAAAAAATATATGCATTTGACAGCTGGACTAGCTTAAAAAAAATAAAAATCAAAGTCACGCAACTTAGTGGATACTAAGATAACAATGACCCTGGTATATAATAATAATAATAGGGGTTAAAATATGAAATTGCCGTTTTATTGCAATAGGTTCTTTGAATTGACATAGAATCTTCATGGTTTGAGGTTTTCGAATGAAACTTTTTTCAAATGGTTTCTATGATGTTCTTTTTTTAAAAAATGTGAAACATTTGAATATCGACTTTCAATTGTTTTTGTTATTCAATTTAGACAAGAAAGATGGATACTGCGAAAATTCGAGTGATTTTTGAACACGAGTTCCGACGCGGAACTAACGCGGCAGAAACAGTCCGCAATATCAATGCTGCGTTTGGAGAGGGGTCTACTAATGAACGCATTGTGCGATTTTGGTTTAAACGCATTCGTGATGGAAATTTCGACTTAAAGAACGAGCCACGAGGAAGACCGCCCACACAGGTGAATAACGATGAATTAAGAGAGATAGTGGAAGCCAATCCTAGTCAAACTAACCAGGAATTAGCGGCATGGTTTAACGTTACCTTACCCACAATATCGACTCACTTACGTCAAATAAATAAAATAAAAAAATACGAAAAATGGGTGCCTCATGACTTGACTGATCTGCAGAAAGAAACGCGTAGGTATCCATCTTTCTTGTCTAAATTGAATAACAAAAACAATTGAAAGTCGATATTCAACTGTTTCACATTTTTTAAAAAAAGAACATCATAGAAACCATTTGAAAAAAGTTTCATTCGAAAACCTCAAACCATGAAGATTCTATGTCAATTCAAAGAACCTATTGCAATAAAACGGCAATTTCATACTTTAACACCTAATAATAAATATTAAAAATCTTTTAAAAAGGAACCTATTTATAGGCTAAAAACTTTCACCCATGCCGGGATTCGAACCCGCAACCTCTTGCTATCCGTGCCATCTGGCACGGATAGCCAGAGTTTTTAAATTTGTCCTTAGCACGGGTTTCTGCATTAAAAATAAAAATAGTATAATTAAAAATCTTATTCATAAAAAAGGAATACATGTACAGGCTTCGTTATCAACCCTTATATGTCCCCACGGCTGGGGCACGGGTCTCTTCCTGCATTGCAGGAAGGTTAGGCCATACTCCACCACGGGGGCCAAGTCCGGTTGGTGGAGGATTATGAGACAGTAGCGGGCCTCACTGTCAGAAGTTATCAAGCCGCCCATAAGGCCTCTGACATGGCTTAACGACTGCCATTATATGACAGCCGACACCAACAGCTTAACGTGCCTTGCGAAGCACGGAAGCGCTCGGAAAAATGCCACTAGCAGTAGTCACGGGACGCTCACCCATCCCGTTTGTTGGGAACCTGACCACGCTTGTTGTTGCTTAACCAAGTGATTGATTCCAATCACTCGGTTCGCCTAGGCCACAAGTACAGGCTTAAATAACTTATATTTTTTTTGCATTTTAACAGATAGTGAACAGTTTCCCTTTCATTTTGTCCAAAAATCGTTTAGTATTTACGTACATAGCCACGCCACAACAATACCAGTAAGTTTCTTATTATAAAAAAAATAAAGAAAGAGGGCATGCTTTTTAATTAAAGAGACAACAAAAAGTTTACAATATATCACCAAAACATTGTTTTTTGAGTTTGTGAATATGTGTGTGTGTGTTTGGGTGCACGTGTGTGTGTCTGTGTATAAGTGAAGGGAGTAAATGTAAATATATGTAATAAAACTATAATGTATGTAACTTTTTTCTAACCTGTGCAGTAATAGCTTTGAGTGCCAGTTTATCATCATGATGCATGAGGCCATTAAGGCGTACAATGATGGCATCCTGCTCCAGATCTACCTCCTTAGACAGCTGGCTCAGCACTGAGTTTATGAGCTGGAACAAGAAATATTTAAATCAATTTATTGATTTTAAAATAACAACAATGCATAACACTGGGTTTTAAAATAAGAACTTTAAATACTTAAGCATTGTCTTTATGTGAGGTAAGGCTCTACTTGCCCAGCCCCAAACTAGAATATGCTATGGAATTGACATGTATGGAATTTATACATTGTTCAAATAACACAATGCTATAGGTTGAAAGATGATTTAGTGACTAGAACTGAAGAATGGTTTGAGGACAAGGGCAGGAAAGCAAGATTGAGGAAAGAAGCTTATCAGGTGGTGGGGCGGGTAAGGTTATAAGGTCATATAAGGCACATACATTTATCAAGTCAGAGATGTATTAGCAAAGCAACATAAGCGTACAATAAACCGGCGGCGTGCCGGTTTATTGCGCGTGCAGCGAGTGAGGAGTATTGATGAAGAGAAAGAGGTTTTTCGTCAGTATCGTGGCAAGTGACAACCCCAGATCTCCACATAAACCCTGGGGTCGGTACCCCAGTGGCCACCGTGTGTGAGTTTATGCATGTACGGGTATAAATGAAATACAGCAGTTGACAATTACCGTAGTTTTACCGCAGCCTCTGGCCCCAATGACAAGGGCTGAGTGGGACTCTCCATTCACGATGGTTTTTCTCATAAGCTCGTAAACATGGTGTATTTCAAGGTTATGTCCGCGAAACGTAATGTTGTCTTCAAGAATCTTCAGTTTCAGGTACTTGCGTATGAGTTTCACCTGTGCTGCAGTAGAGCCGTGCATGTTACAAAGTGTGATCGCGAAGGAATTGGTGGAAACTAGAATAAATGCTTCTATTCGTTTTCGATTTGGCCTAATCGATCAAACATTCCCGCGAACTTTTTTGTTTTGACATTAATCACAGATTAAGAAGACAAACCAAACAAACATAGAGCATGATATAAGAATGATGTAGTGTTGTACCTTACCGCCTTCCGTATTATAATATGGTCGTAGTCGATAAGTATTTTTATTCAAAAAAAATATGTAGTGAAAATGATATTTTGCAATCATACTATTAAAAATTACAGTCGTTTGTGTGACATTTATATGTTAACCTTAATATAGAACGGGCTGTGTGACAAAGGAAGTGACACAACCTGCGTACATACTTTATTTTTATCCCCCCTCATACCAACGAACAATATAGATACAACAGCTAGACATGAAAATGTCCAACTTTGCTAGCTCAAAGTCTATTTTTAGAATGACGTAAAGGTAACATATTTTGCGCATGTGCAACCTGAACTACTGCGCAATGCGCAAACTCATTTCGATCGATATCTCCAGCACTTTAATCACACGCGGTGCATACTTCCAAAGATAAGTCTAACGACATGTTTATTATACTATTTTTATTTTTAATGCACTAACCCGTGCTAAGGAACAAATTTAAAAACCTGGCACGGATAGCCAGAGGTTGCGGGTTCGAATCCCGGCATGGGTGAAATTTTTAGCCTCTAAATAGGTTTTTAAATTTGTTCCTTAGCACGGGTTAGTGCATTAAAAATAAAAATAGTATAATCATGTGGGTACAGTGATATCGTTCCGATGTTAAAACCTAACTGCAAAGTAGGTAGTCGGGGCTGTAAGTAATGCAATTTGCTTAAGTCAGATGTCGCTGCCTGTACGTAATACAGAGAATAGTGTAAAGAGGTTCGAAATTTCACTGATGCCGTGAGTCGCCCATTGGCTCAATTGGTAGAGCCCTGGCACGGATAGCCAGAGGTTGCGGGTTCGAATCCCGGCATGGGTGAAATTTTTAGCCTCTAAATAGGTTTTTTTAGACATGTTTATTGTAGTAAGTGTATAAATGAGTAAACTTTAACCAACCGTTAGTAGGTCATTAAAATTAGGCAAAGAATAACGTTTATTAAGATTAACTCGACTTTAGTTCGCGTGTATACAAAATATATCAAACCATATATTATGAACTTTTATTTTAAAAATAAGGAAACAATTGATTGAAGTTTAGTATAGGATAGTCTACAGTGTAGTCCCCCTACAATAGAATATTCAAAGTCCGCTCATGGTCATTATGAGCTATTATACCATATAACTTAAACCTGCACATCAATTTTTTTTCGTTTCAATCACGAATATGGTCAAAGAGAGATGGTTTAATCAATAAGTCAAAATTTTTGTATATTTCATAGATAATAAGTAAACAAAAACAAGGTCAAAAGGCAAACAATGCGTGTTTTTTTATAAAATGTAAAGTACAGTGTAAAATACATAATAATAATATAATAATAATAATGCTGTCTACATATGTCGCAAGAAACGACCCAGGCCTTAACGCAACTAACTTTTATCAATATATTTATGTTTTTAGGCGATTACGTTTTTATTGTAAATTAGTCTTGCTGACAATGCTAGGAGGGTGGGTTTGGGGAACGATAGTGTGCTTAGAAATTTTGGAATAATAATTCTGCCTTCGAAAAAAATTCTAAATAGAATACATTTAAATCCTGCGAACCCACTCTTTGTAGTCAAAAAGGGTGTGATGATGCCCTTTATATTCACCTTATTAATACCGCATTATAGAGTTTATGCAAAGTTCCGGAGATGGGGGTGTCTGGTACACAAGGTACAGAAACTCATGAGATATCTGCCGCTACTCCGGATAATTTATTCAGTTAGTAGATACGTGCGGTCCAAGGCAGGATGTGCCGGCTTCAATAATTTTTTTCAAGACTAAATAAATATTCCATATTTTCTCTTTAACAACTAAATTATCTTCAATAATGTAATATTTAAATTCCAATTTACTTAACTTAATGTAATATCTGATCCTAACGAATGTCTTCTTGTGTATCTATGCCAACTGCTGTTGGCGAAATGTTTCCACTTTCGGCCATTAATGGTAAAAGGTGATAAAAAAGTTTTCTTGTGTCGTGGTGTGAAAAGGAGAAAGATAACTATGAATGGTCAAAATCAGTGCCGCAGACAATTTCTTGAAAATATGTGCCGCAGGTTTTAAGTGTCCAATTATCTACTTTTTCGCAAAATTTGCACCAAACACCAGCGTTAAATCTTCACAATGTAATTTGTACAATATATTTTATAGTGTGATTATTTTCAAGTGGCACGCTTTCGCTGTGTTAACAACTTGGACATCGCTTACGTAGTTGCATTGTACTTAAAATTGTAAGTCAACTAGCGAGAGATTAATAATATATTTTTTTATACTTTACTTATAAATCATAATCTTAAGACTTTATAAGAACACCATTCCTTTTATACTCCAAGAGGCATATTTACCTTAGACAGCATTTTTGGAGTGTTTTAAGGAATTGTGTTTTAAAAAGGTTGTTTCTGTTTTATTTTGTTTTTACCTACCACAATGATAAATTGTTCAACTTGGACTTTTATTCTTATGTATTTCTTATGCATCGCTTATTCATAGAATTTTAATCCCATCTAATCTTATTAAGTTGCCGGTAAATTATGCTCCTTGGTGGAATAATGAAATAACAGTTTTTACCCCCCTTTTTGCCCTGACTTCCATCAATTTTTTATCAATTATGTAAAATTTATTTCAGCTTAATAAAATACTTGAAACCTTATTATTTCATAACCCCATCTTCTGATTAGTTCGGTATAGTTTTATTAGGTACGTTAGGTACTTAATTCATGATCAATCGATTTAAATTATGAACACACGGATGTCAAAATGACATCCGTGTATGAACATCATAGATTTTATTCATTAGAGAAAAGATCATAGGGTTTCCATTCACTCTAATCTAATAGGAACAAAAATATTTTGAATGAAGTTTCATACCGTCTCTCATCTAGAGGATTACGAAGTTAGATTAAAGATTATCGCTCAGAAATCTCACTCACTGGGAATGATCGTGTTCCTGAGTCTGTGACGGTGATTAAACTGGGGTCCCACGGTCCGCTATTCTACGGATCAGCCACGCACAGCCGACGAGCACGGAAGGCGACGCACCGCACGCAGGGCCGTTCCAACGGTGCGTGTCGGTCTGTGTAGATCTTTTCAAGCTTCATTTCAAAATGTAAAGTCAAAGAGAACGCATCTTCGCTGCAGCTGCTACTGTGATAATATTAAATGCAAATATTACAAATATGCGATCGCGTAAAATTAAAAAGAAACCTCGGTGGCGGATGGTTCCATTTTTTCCAAGCACATACACTTGCACGACGCGACTACCTACCTATCAGTAAATGAACGAGTTCTGTAACTGGAATTCTGACATGCCGTCTGTGCGGACGCGGATGCGCTCCGGCCATCGCAGACGTAGATGCATTGCACTTGACCGCACCTTTGAAGTTACCGACTCGCGATGGATACGGGGCTCAGCGCTACAGACGTGTCTGTGCTATCACGGACGAGGCTGATCCCAAAGTGCGTCGTGCGAGATGGTCTGCGTGCATCCGCGATTTTTTGGACCGTGGGATCCAACCTTTACATATTATTTACTTTTTCCTCTGTGTGAGTGTGATATTTAGTTATTTACACAGAGAATAAAATCACTATTAATTATTTAGTCTGTGCATTACATACACACTTGTGTTTTTATTTTTATTTCGCTGCTCGCTTTTAGATTTTACTGTACTAACTGGCAAAATACGATTCATTTGTACCTAATTGTTGTTAATCGATAGCTTCGAAGCTTTTTGGTGCTGAAACGAAGATCTCCGTTCAGTCTGACTGCCTGAATAAATTCAATCGTAAGTGGTCGGTACAATATAAAAAGATAAGCTTACTTGAATCAAAACCACAATCAAACCGGGGGTTATTAAAATGTGAGTCTAGAATGTTGTAAGTACTCATGTCTCTAATCTACCTTCGTGTTCAAGTGTTGCTTATAATATTTCGTTATTTATTAGGATCGATCGTGGTTTACAATGAATTCTTTGTCCCTTACATTATAGGTAATCCTGCTGGTATCATATCTGTGTGCTTATATACATTGTGCATGCCTTTTTTAATGTAAATCCTGTATTATTCAAAAATGTTAGAAACAATAGCATTATAAAAAAAAATCATCCGTCTATATTCTTTTAGCAGAAAAAAGATGCATTGATGATTAGTATCTGTGTTTGTATCCCATTGCTGGGCAACGGCTTCCACCTATTCAATCAAGAGTTTATAAACCTGGTCTGCCTCATGCCATCGGCAGATGTTGGTCGGGAGCACCTCTCCACCGTCTCATAGGCCGGCCATAATTATTACAATTTTATTTGCCTTTGAATATCTATGCTGTGTGTTACGACAGAAATGCATACTTAGCTAAGCAATTGGCTTGCATTGCCTTTTGACTCAACTTAGGCCAGGTTTTCAGTCTTAGTACGCTGGGACCGAGTGCGCCATCCAAGTGAACTAATGCTTCTGATTGGACGGTTTTTGTGATACCACCAAAATAGCCAATCAGAAGCATTAGTTTACTCGGATGGCGCACTCAGACCGAGCACACTAAGACCGTGAAAACCTGGCTTAAGGCAGAGCCAAAAGGGAAGGTACTTATATGTTTTAGCTATCTATGTTTGTACTTAGGCATGATTCACTGATGCGCCAACACTACTTGTCTAATCTTGATGAATGAGGTGTCAATCTATTTCATTTTATGGTCCAAGTGTTATAGCATGCCTGTCTTGATGGTCTAGCCACTACCACGTACGACTACCAATGCAGCGGTTTGGGTATGATCCTCAATTCACTTCACTGCTTTATTATGGCATCCCGGTATGATGCCTTAATAAAGCATTCACTAACTGGGTACTTCGTCGTCAGGCTATACTAGTCCACTGCTGGACATAGCCCTCCCCTAAAGAGCGCCAGATTGTGCTATCATATCATAGGGGGTAATGCCCATAATCCCCACGCTGGGCATGCGGGTTGGGATCGCAGTTCGGTGGAATTGTACTGCATGGGGCGCTGCTGCCCACCCCCTGGTTTGTGTCCCTTGGTCGCCTTTTACGACACCCGCGGGAAGAGTTGGGTTGGTGCGGTGCTCTCCAACACCACATAGCACCACAAGTTCTTTATACCTGAGCCCATACAATTTTAGTTCCTCAACCACTGTAGAACCTTACATTGAAATATTAAAAACCATATACCACAATAGCACAGCGGCACGCATAAAACTAGAGCGCACGGAACGAACGACACGAAACCACTTCAATATAGAAAAAGGAGTAGGACAAGGAGACCCTATTTCAGCTAAACTATTCATATTGATCTTAGAAAGTGTAATGAATAAAATCGATTGGCACGAAATGGGAATCAACATAAATGGAAAGCTACTCAGCCACCTAAGGTTTGCAGATGACATACTATTGTGCGTTCACATTAACTTGACGCGTGAGAGAATTGGTAACACTGAGATGTTTACTGTTACCATGTTAAATAAGAAATCATTCGCATTACTTGGGGAAAATAAAAGGATTGAGGGCTTGTTTTACCATCTTCCGATTAGGTCCAAAAGCTAATTTACATGTTATGTCCTTGTTACCAATACTCTCACGCGTCAAGTTAATGTGAACGCACTGTACTATTCAGCGAAACAGCAGTAGAAATGACAGAAATGATAAAGAGCCTAAAAACGGAAAGCAAGAAGGTAGGACTGGAAATAAATGAACAGAAAACCAAACTAATGAATGACTAACTCAGAAGAATCACCAATAACTATAGACGGAAGCACAATTCAGTATGTTAAAGAGTACATTTACCTGGGCCAACATATATCATTCAACAACAAAACCACACAAGAAATTGATCGAAGAATAACCAAGACCTGGAACCGATACTGGAGCCTAAAGGATATTTTCAAAATGGTACTGGGCAGGACACGTAATGAGGATGAAAGATGACAGGTGGACAAAACGCACAACTGAATGGTATCCAAAAGATGGAAAAAGAGGCAAAGGAAGACCAAACAGGAGATGGTCTGATGATATAGAAAAAGAAGCAGGATCTACATGGCCAAGGATAACAATGCAAAGAGTAGAATGGGAATATCTGGGGGAGGCCTTTGCTCAGAAATGGGCAGCCAATTAATAAATTATGTACTATTAATTATTTTTGTGATCAAAATGACACTTTAACATAACATTTCATAATTCAAATAATACAATTTAATGCATGCTATTATATTTGTTATTTAAGATATTGGCAAATAAAGGCTATTTTCATTTCATTAAGCCCGCCAATCATACAATCTTTACTGGCAGAATAAAGAATTTAATGACACTTCTGTGTAATATTATTAGAGCACAAGAATAAAATACTCCAAGACAAAGTAAAAATCATCAAAATATGACGTAAAGTAACATAAGAATGATATTTTTTTTTTGTCTAATATGTTTTTTTGCAAAACCAACAGCTTTATAAACCTATTTAGAGGCTAAAAATTTCACCCATGCCGGGATTCGAACCCGCAACCTCTGGCTATCCGTACCAGCGCTCTACCAATTGAGCCAATGGGCGACTCACGGCATCAGTGAAATTTCGAACCTCTTTACAATATTCTCTGTATTACGTACAGGCAGCGACATCTGACTTAAGCAAATTGCATTACTTACAGCCCCGACTACCTACTTTAACCAACAGCTTATACGAGAATCATATTTACAACATTGAGATGATTAAATTCAAAGCCAATAAAAGTTATAAATTTATAGTTAAGGCCTGGTTTTCACGGTCTTAGTACGCCCGGACCGAGTGCTTCTGATTGGACGGTTTTTCGTGACAACACCAAAATAGCCAATCAGAAGCCTTAGTTTACTCGGATGGCGCACCCGGTCCGAGTCCACTAAGACCGTGAAAACGCGGCTTAAGACTGTGATCGTGCTGAGCGGTGGTAGCGTATTATTTTTACTTAGACCACTGTTGCTTGATAGTAAAGACAAGTTCGGCTTGTGCGACAGATTTTTTGTGATTGACAGTAAAGTAAAGACTTTACATCGTGTCAAGTTCCATGGGTAGAGTTTATAGTGGATAAAAACCCAGCTAAAACAGAACTGCCTTTAATATACTGTAGGAAGCGGTGGTAGCGGAGCGGTGTAGAATGCCGGCTTCTGAATCGGGAGGTCGAACCCCGGCATGTACCAATGACTTTGTTTTCTAAGTTATGTACGTTTGTGAAATTATAGTAGCAATACTACTCGCTAACGGTGAAGGAAAACATCGTAAGGAAACCCTAGTGTCTGAGCTGTTAGCGTACCTCGGCGCTTGCTACGTACAATGGCCCAACTATGAGGCTAAGTGCGGAAATCTCAGGTCTAACTAACTGTGATCGTGCTTTTCCACTATGAAGTTGAAATCTCCCGTCAGACAGATGGCCGGTCCGAATAATCTTCGCCAGAAGACTATTTCATCTTCCTTTGTGTAACATTTTACTTACGCGATGCAGGAATGTCAGAGTAGGTGCTGCGCAGAGTTGACATGTGCTCGTACAGTGACAGTGTTCCAACTGCAATTTTGAAGTATTTGGTCTATTTTACAAAATGTTCTTTTTCTTATTTTATTTAATTCTTTATTGCACTAGTTACATGAGTAAATGTACAAGGGCGTGCCTAATGCAAGAAGCATTCTCTTCTAGCAAACCTTTGGTTTTGAAGAAACTGGCAGAGGGTAGTATAGGAAAAGAAGGTGAAATACAATAGGTTACATAAACATAGGGAGATACATTAACTTAGACCTAAAGGGGCAAGGGGGGGGGGGGGGCGGAATAATAAAAATATGATAAACCTACTCAAACAATAATACATAAATAAATAGTTATAATAATGATACGTACATACACATTGAATATAATAACTAATCACGATTACTTACATTATCAATAATTTCTTAAGACTAGAACAATGCAATAGTTTGTTAAAGTCTACTCACATAATCAGTAGAATCACTAGCTCTTAAGATACATGTTTTCTCGTAGTTTAAGACTTGGAGTTTAATTGCCTTGTGTACATTTTCAAAGTAATTTCATGTACTTTCACTTGTAAAATAAACAAATTATCATTTTCATCACCTCAGAGGGAAACCAACTGGCAACCACTACCAAAGAGCTCCTCCTTTCAGATGTTACCCGCCAGCCTGGTGTCTCTAAGCACAGCCCACACCCGCCATGTCGGAGGAGCAAGCGCGACTGGTGCGCGCGCGCACTGACTCCGAGACCAGCTCCAAACACAGCTTCGGGAGCCTCCAGCGCACTATGACTTACTCAGAAGGTGGGTGGAGACAGTCACTCGCAAATTTCACAAAGAAATCAACATTCGGAATCAAATTGAATCAAAATTCATAGAGTAATTTGCTAAGATCAACGGATCTGTAATGTAGATTTGGTTTCCTAAGATAACGGTGCCGTCATATAGCGGCCGTAATACAGCAAAAGTCCTAACTAACAAGCGGACTCGGCCCTAGTCGGACTGTCATAGGAAATCAAAGCTTTAGATCTAAAAACCGGACTTGGGACGAGTCGGACTATCTTAGGAAACCAAACCTTTAGACCTAAAACCGAACTCGTACCGAGTCGGACGGTCTTAGGAAACCAAAGCTTTGAATCTAAAAAGCGGACTCGCACCGAGCCAGACTGGCTTAGGAAACCAAACGTTTAGATCTAAAAACTAGACTCGGACCGAGTCGGACTGTCCTAGGACACCAAACCTTTAGACCTAAAAACCGGACTCTCACCGAGTCGGACTTTTTAGGAAACCAAAGCTTTAAATGTAAAAACCGGACTCTTACCGAGTTGAACTATCTTAGGAAGCCAAAGCTTTAGACCTAAAAAACGCACTCTCACCGAGTCGGACTGTCTAATGAAACCAGCACTTAAGTGACTCCTCGGTCCCTCCAGCGACGGACGCCGGCGGCGGTGGCGAGCCGGGTAACGCTTCCACGCTGAACAACCCGCCGCTTGATGGCCAGGAGACGGGCGAGAGTGGCGAGCTGATTGACTACAACGAGTCTGCGGTACTGGCTCAACGGCACGAGGATGCGCTGCGGCAGGTGAGCCGACTCATTTGCCATCCACGTAATAGACAGAGAGAAATAATTTATTCAACGGCACAAGACTAAAAACCTAACAAAACAGTAACACAGAGAATACGTTTATATTACATACTAGCTGACCCAGCGAACTTCGTACCGCCTACCATCGATTCTTTTTTTTTATTTTTTTTCCTCTCCGTAAGAACCATCCTCGTAGTTCAAGGAATATTCTAAAAAAGAATTAGCAAAATCGGGTCAGCTGCTCTCGAGATTTGCGCTTACCAACACATTCAGCGATTCATTTTTATATTATAGACTAGCTGACCCAGCGAATTCCGTAACGCCTAACAGTCGATTCTTTAATTTTTTTTTATTTTCCTCTCCGTAAGAACCATCCTCGTACTTCAAGGAATATTCTACAAAAAGAATTAGCGAAATCGGTTCAGCTGCTCTCGAGATTTGCGCTTACCAACACATTCAGCGATTCATTTTTATATTATAGACGTAATACAGAGAATACGTATATATTACATACGTAATACAGAGAATATTGTAAAGAGGTTCGAAATTTCACTGATGCCGGTGAGTCGCCCATTAGCTCAGTCGGAAAGAGCGCCGGCACGGACAGCCAGAGGTCGCGGGTTCGAATCCCGGCATGGGTGGATTTTTTAGCCTCTAATAGGGTTTTTTAAATTGTCCTTAACACGGGTTAGTGCAACAAAAAGAATAAAAACCGTAACAAATTCACAAAACACAACAAAACATATATATATATATATATATATATATATATATATATACATACACAAAGTTTACACTACATTACAAACAAGCAGAGGAAAAAGGAAGCAAGTAACAAAATTATAAACAAATAATGTGCGAATAGACATTTTAACTTAAATAAAAGAAGCTGTACAAATATAAACATGGTTTAGAGCCACCGAGGTATCTATACTATACCGTCGAATAACGCACACGAAGGACTAAAAGTGCCCCGTGCAAAAAGTCCCTCAAGTTACCGAAGACATCAAGAGACGGGACTGGACAAAAGTTCGGTGTTTTCTTTTAAGACTCCATTTTCTTTTTCAACTTCATGTAAATTACAACACAATGTAATATCGGAATATTTGCTTCCATAGCGTACGCTTCACTCAATTTCCGGGGAACAAATGACCGCATACCGTAGGCGTTGAGTCCACGACAAGTACTCGGAGGACATTTTTTACGATTCGGTGACTTTTGTCCCTTGGGGACGAAAGTCCCTCGTCAGCGCAGGACTTAAGCGACCCCTTGCACATTCCCTTCTAGACTTTGGCAAAGTGTGTCCTTAGAGGGAGTTGTTATATCTCATATCTTTGCTCTTTATGCCGTGTGGTGTCGGCCTAGAAAATAGCACCAACCCAAATTCTTCGGTGTCGTAAAAGGCGACTAAGGGACACAAACCGGGGGGTGGGCAGCAGCGCCCCCTGCAGTACAATTCCACCAAACTGCGATTCCCAACCCGCATGCCCAGCGTGGGGATTGTGGGCACTACCCCCCCAATGATGGCACAACCTTGCGCTCATTAGGGGAGGGCTGTCCAGCAGTGGACTAATATAGCCTGAAGAAGATATCTTTGCTCACCGAGACACACTATATCTCGCTCACCACTTGTGTACTAGCTCATACAGCGTCCAATCAACTAAGTGCAAAACAAAAACACAAGTGGTGAGTCAGTCTAGTCTACCTATTCCCTACTTTATCCAGATCTCACGTGTTTTTTGGTGAACTTTCTCTCATCGCTCGTTGGTTACGACGAGAAATGCGGCCGAATGTAACCGATGTCAGACGGTGTTGATCTCGCTCTCGCGCATTGTGTGTGAGCTTTACTTTATCCAAGTAGCAGGAGATTACTACCGTACTGAGTTGAGAGTATGTGTGAGGGAGCCAGATATACTCGTAGTTGACATCTCTGAGTGCTTAGTGCGAGTTTGACAGATCCAATCGAATAACTTTACTACCGCGTTAATCGAGCATTGAGTAGTGAGTATGAGTAAGTTAACCGTTCGAACTGGCAAAACGCTGTCACAGTACAACTCGCACTCGCGTTTATTCGTGTTTTGGCTGGTAAACGTGTTCACTTCTCAACGTCAACCATTACAACTCGCAGTCAGCAATTTTAATTTCCATACTTGTCGCTAGGTGGCGCTTCTTCGATGCCATAGAAATATAAGTTTACGTTTTCGCGATCGAATAGTGAAAAAACTCGCACTAAGCACTCTGGGATATGAATGGGACACACTTGACGGCGAGGGAGTTGTGTGTCCACTCATATCTGGCTCCTGAGTTACCCGAGGTTATTTCCTTCGACTGGTGCTTTCATCGCAGGCGGGTTGCGGCATGGCGCAGCTTCGCGTCCTGCTGGCGACAGGGTTGGCTGTGATGGGCTCATCGCTCGAGCTGGCCGCCATCCCCTTCATACTGCCATCGGCCGAGATCGAGCTCTGCATTCTGCCGCACGAGAAGAGCTGGCTGGGTAAGTCACGCAAGCATAGTTTACACAAAGCCAACACTGGCTGCCAATAAGACTGGCAGCCAGCGCTGGCTTGGTAATTTTTTGACAAATTTTTTAAAAAATTTTAGCCTCTAAATAGGTTTTTAAATTTGTTCCTCAGCACGGGTTAGTGCATTAAAAATAAAAATAGTGTAATCATGTGGGTACAGTGATATCGTTCCGATGTTAAACCTAACTGCAAAGTAGGTAGTCGGGGCTGTAAGTAATGCAATTTGCTTAAGTCAGATGTCGCTGCCTGTACGTAATACAGAGAATATTTAAAAACCTATTTAGAGGCTAAAAATTTTCACCCATGCCGGGATTCGAACCCGCAACCTCTGGCTATCCGTACCAGCGCTCTACCAATTGAGCCAATGGGCGACTCACGGCATCAGTGAAATTTCGAACCTCTAAAACCTCTGTTAAACCTAACTGCAAAGTAGGTAGTCGGGGCTGTAAGTAATGCAATTTGCTTAAGTCAGTTGTCGCTGCCTGTACGTAATACAGAGAATATTGTAAAGAGGTTCGAAATTTCACTGATGCCGTGAGTCGCCCATTGGCTCAATTGGTAGAGCGCTGGTACGGATAGCCAGAGGTTGCGGGTTCGAATCCCGGCATGGGTGAAATTTTTAGCCTCTAAATAGGTCTTTAAATTTGTTCCTTAGCACGGGTTAGTGCATTAAAAATAAAAATAGTGTAATCATGTGGGTACAGTGATATCGTTCCGATGTTAAACCTAACTGCAAAGTAGGTAGTCGGGGCTGTAAGTAATGCAATTTGCTTAAGTCAGATGTCGCTGCCTGTACGTAATACAGAGAATATTTAAAAACCTATTTAGAGGCTAAAAATTTTCACCCATGCCGGGATTCGAACCCGCAACCTCTGGCTATCCGTACCAGCGCTCTACCAATTGAGCCAATGGGCGACTCACGGCATCAGTGAAATTTTGAACCTCTTTACAATATTCTCTGTATTACGTACAGGCAGCGACATCTGACTTAAGCAAATTGCATTACTTACAGCCCCGACTACCTACTTTGCAGTTAGGTTTAACATCGGAACGATATCACTGTGCCCACATGATTACACTATTTTTATTTTTACAGAGAATATTGTAAAGAGGTTCGAAATTTCACTGATGCCGTGAGTCGCCCATTGGCTCAATTGGTAGAGCGCTGGTACGGATAGCCAGAGGTTGCGGGTTCGAATCCCGGCATGGGTGAAATTTTTAGCCTCTAAATAGGTTTTTAAATTTTTTAACAGTTTTTTAAGCCAAGCCAGCGCTGGCTGCCAATGCTGGCGAGAATAGAGCGCCCGTCTATTGTTCTAGCCAGTGACCTCCGCCCGCATACCCCTCGACCACCGAATTCTTTTTTTTAACTTCAAACGTGTGCAAACCCGAAGAAAAATTCGTGAGTGAATAGCCTCGTCTAATCAGCAGGCGTCAGGCCAACGCTGGCTTGTCTGCAGGACTGGCGCTGGCATAAACTCTGCTTTACGCCCGAACCCAATAACCAATCCTGATCCATTTTTAGCTATCCCAGATTGAGAATTCAATCTATTATCGTAGTTTATTTATTTATTGAGCTTCCTTGTTGTATAAAAGATGTTACTTCAAAAAAAACTAGAACTAAACAAGGACCCTGCAAGGGCGCCGCTAAAATTAAGTTATATTTATAACTTAAATTTAACTTAACTCTATTTACAATGTACATGTTCTATACATAAATACACAATTGTATCCATTTAATACAATGAAAACTTATTTACAATCTTATATTACTGTCATGCTCATCGATAAAATCTTTTAACGTATAGTAAGATTTTTCGTTCAATTATTGACTAAGAGCTTTTTTGAATACGTTAGGTTTTTCTATTATCTGGATATTTTTAGGTAAGTAGTTGTAAATTGTCGCGGCCAGTGACTGGGCCGTAGAGTTGGTGCCAGTAGTTGCGTGTCCCAATAATCTATCTAAGGATAGAAATCGCCATCTGTGAAAACAATCCATCGACGGTAGGTCGGATCACAGATTACTGTTAGACCTCTGTTCTTATATGACAGATTCTGTGTATCACTAACCTATCCGTTTACTTTGCATTTCCACCAATCGGTTTGTCCGGTCCGAGGGTTAGAATTTCGGATTCGGATACAATGCTCAAATCCGTCAAACACGTGGGATTGCGATTGCAGATTGCTCAAACCGATCGGTGCAAATGTCAAAGTAAACGGATAGGTTATTGATACACAGAATTTCTCCCGTGCCGGGATTCGAACCCGCAACCTCTGGCTATCCGCCAGCGCTCTACCAATTGAGCCAATGGGCGACTCACCGGCATCAGTGAAATTTCGAACCTCTTTACACTATACTCTCTATTACGTACAGGCAGCGACATCTACCAATTGAGCCCATTGGCTCAATTGGTAGAGCGCTGGCACGGATAGCCAGAGGTTGCGGGTTCGAATCCCGACATGGGTGAAATTTTTAGCCTCTAAATAGGTTTTTAAATTAAATAAATTAAAGAAAATAAAGGTATGTATAGCAAAGACACAGTGTACAATTTTACATTGACAACCAATCTGTCACACAATCGTTCAATCTATAAATAATTTAATCCATTAGCAAACAAATAAATTCGGAAACCAAAACAACTTTGTCCATCAATAAATCATCCGATAACATTCGTACACTGATGTACGAAGACAATAAATCTAAACATGCCCGGTTCGACGGCCGGCGATTCTTGAGCACTGACTCTTTTATCGCAAATATCTCAAGTTTCTATGTCAAGCAACTACTTGTACATGTGGGTACAGTGATATCGTTCCGATGTTAAAACCTAACTGCAAAGTAGGTAGTCGGGGCTGTAAGTAATGCAATTTGCTTAAGTCAGATGTCGCTGCCTGTACGTAATACAGAGAATATTGTAAAGAGGTTCGAAATTTCACTGATGCCGTGAGTCGCCCATTGGCTCAATTGGTAGAGCGCTGGTACGGATAGCCAGAGGTTGCGGGTTCGAATCCCGGCATGGGTGAAATTTTTAGCCTCTAAATAGGTTTTTAAACTACTTGTATCATATCAACTACGCATTTTTAGCGAAGCGCTCGAGGCCGTGTGGAACCGAGTGATTGGAATCAATCACTAAAGTTAAGTAACAACAGTCGCGGTCACGTGCTGGATGGGTCCCCCGTGACTATCGCTAGTGGCATTTTTTCCGAGCGATTCCGTGCTTCGCACAGCACACTAAGCCGTTGGTGCCGGCTGTCATGTAATGGCAGTCGTTAAGCCACGTCAGAGGCCTTATGGGCGGCTTGATAACTTCTGACAGTAAGGCCCGCCACTGCCTTACAATCCTCCACCAACCCGGACTTGGCCCCCGTGGTGGAGTATGGCCTAACCTTCCTGCGATGCAGGCAGAGACCCGTGCCCTAGCAGTGGGGGCTTCTATTCAAAGGTTGATATAGAAGTTTGACCTTATAATTGGAGTACGATTTGTATGGCGGCCTTTTGAACGCTCGAAAAGTCTGTATGCAGCCACACGGTGTTTGCCAGCCTTGTACGGAACCCGCGGCCTTCCTGCGGTTCAGGAAGAGACCCGTGCCCCAGCAGTGGGGACATACAAGGGTTGATATCGATATAAATTTTTAGGGTACCTCAAAAGGGAAATGGAACCCTTATAGTATCACTTTGTTGTCCGTCCGTTTGTCTCTCTATACATTTTATCGCGGAAACGCGTGTTGGTGTCGAAATGAAGTGAAGTGAAGTGAAATGAAATGAAATGGTTTTAATCAAAGTAGCGCAGAAGCTGCGGCTTAATAAATGTTACAATTCAAACTAGGTGTACATTTCAAAATCTACATCATTTTGGAGAAAAATGGAAATGGAGAAAATGGACAAAAAACATCAAACTTAGTCTTTTCAAAGTCTGTCTGTCTATACCCTTTATCGCGGAAACGCGTGGAGCTGTCTAGTTGAAATTAACACCGTATATTCAGGTCTACAGTCCCTTGAAGTTGTGGAAAATTAAGCTTGTCATGCGGTTAGTTAATGCACCGCCCTCCCTCCCACTTTTTCAAGCAGAAGCAAGACACGAACACGCCACCATAGACACCAATACTTGTGTGAAAAAAATCCGCGACGCGTTTCGCCTCTAACGCGAGGCATCTGATTCTATACAACATTCTAATCTTTGTCCCCAGTGACGATAAGCGTGTGCGGTCTATGGCTGGGGGGCGCGGGGTGGGGCGCGCTAGCGGCGCGCGGGGGGCGGCGGCGGGCGCTGCTCTCGGCGCTAGCGGTGAACGCTCTCTTCGCGACCATCGCTGCGTTCATGCCCACTTACGGAACGGCTATGATGGCACGGTGAGCTTACTATCTTTCTACCAATATTCTAGCGCTGCAGTATGAGCTATTCTTTCGCGACTAGTACACATAGTTAGAATATTTTCGGGGCTTAATCGCGTAGTAATTTATTGCTATTTTACCTCGACGTTTAGACGACGTTACAGTCATCGTGGTCACGAGAAGACTGATGGCTGGCACCCGCTCGCATATTCGGCTGATGAGGTTTCAGACTACCCTCAATCAGCTATCACAAAGCACTATTATAAATTACTACGCGATTAAGCCCCGAAAATATTCTAACTATGAGCTATTCTTGCTTTCAGCGTGTTCTTGAGTGGAGACCGCGACTCGGCAAACGTAGCGTAGGACGCCCTCCGACCAGGTGGGATGACGATCTGCGAAAAACTGCCGGCAGATGTTGGATGCAGCAAGCTGATGACAGGGCGCTATGGCGCCCAATAGGGGAGGGCTATGTCCAGCAGTGGACTCCATAATATAGCCTGAAGAAGGAGTATCAGCTATTTGAATCCCTTCATTCCGCTACACCCCCCACGAACTTTCTTAATACAAACATTTTAACGCAGCAGAACCAGCTATAGGTATCCCACTTACTTTATAATTTATTGCACACGAAACATTAAATAGGACATTACATAAGAAATAAGATGTACAAAGGCGAGCTTATCTCTGTAAGAGATTTCTTCCAGCAAACCTTGGAGAGTCGGAGCAGCAGTAAAAAACGGGTCTGTATACGTGTACAAAATACATACTACATAGACTACAAAAACCCTTAGCAATAAATAATACACTACATAAACTAAATACCTGTAAATAATAAATAAATATATAGCTCAAAGTTATGATAAAGATAAATAGTGCTCTTTCAACTGCTTCTTAAATGTACCAATTGTGGGACTAGCGCATATTTTCTGTGGCAGTGCATTCCACAGCCTAACCGATTGGACCGTGAATGAGTCACCGTAAGCTCCAGTGTTGTGAGCAGGGATTTCAAGAAGGTGGGAGTTAAGACTTCTAATTGGCCTATCCCCAGAGTGCAGGTACTGAAACCTTTCTCTGAGTTAGGCGGGGTACTTTTCGCCACACTCGGCGTTCACGGTGAAAGCTCTCTTCGCGACCATCGCTGCGTTCGTACCCACATACGGAACGGCTATGAAGGCTCGGTGAGCTTACTATCTTTCTAGCTAGAATGTTGGCCAGTGGAGTATGGTCTAATTTGCCTAACCACTGCTGGGGCACGGGTGTCTTTCTGCGATGCAGGAAGAGACCCGGGCCCCAGCAGTGGGGGCATAGAAATGGCTGATATCAGATATAGTTGTGATGTTATATTAGCAATACCACTGACCACCCGTGAAGGAAAACATCGTGAAGACACCCTACTGTCTGAAGTGTTAACATAACTCAGCGCTTCCTACGTATAATGACTCAACTATGATGCTAAGGGCTGGTTTCGGATTTAAGAATCTTACTAAGTAAATACTTAAAGTTCTGTCACGCTCTTTCCTGATAAATTCGAAGAAGCAGCACTACAGTTTGTAACGGTGCAAACCTCTTTACACCATTTTTATTATACTATTTTTTTTTTTTTTTAATGCACTAACCCGTGCTAAGAACAAATTTAAAAACCTATTTAGAGGCTAAAAATTTCACCCATGCCGGGATTCGAAACCGCAACCTCTGGCTATCCGTGCCAGCGCTCTACCCATTGGGCCAACGGGCGACTCACCGGCATCACTGAAATTTCGAACCTCTTTACACTATTCTCTGTATTACGTACAGGCAGCGACATCTGGCTTAAGCAAATTGCATCACTTACAGCTCCGACTACCTACTTTGCAGTTAGGCTTTACATCGGAACGATATCACTGTACCCACATGATTATACTATTTTTTTTATTTTTAGTGCACTAACCCGTGCTAAGGACAAATTTAAAAACCTATTTAGAGGCTAAAAACCATTTTTATTTCTTTTTCTATCTATCATTTTCAAATTTTTAAATTACGTCACACATTTTTCGACTTCCCTCATTTCTCATCATTACAACTTTACCCTTCGACCAGATCTGACTATATTACCTGCTTATCCGTTTTTATCCAGTTTTTCTTTTTTATTATAACATAATACTATTAATCTACAAATAAAGCCACAATTGAAGTCGTCCCAGGTCTTATTATTATAAAAGATATACAACATATTAAGTTAAGTATTTACATAGCGAAATTCTCAATTCAGACATTGGCCCTAAGTGCAGAAATGTCTGGTCCAATTAACTGTATAAAAGAAAACTCTAAAACGCCCTTCTCTCCCCACAGATTCTGCTCAGCGATCGGCTCGGGCGGTATAATCCCCACCGTCTTCACGTACCTGGCTGAGTTTAGTAGCCGCGCGCACAGACGCCGCGCTCTGGCCCCCCTGCTGGCTTGTATGGCGCTCGGCGGCCTGTATGCCAGCCTGGTAGCGAGAGCCTTGGTGCCCCATACCGGGGCTGAGACGCTCAGGGAGAACCGGCAGCATTTCAGCGCTTGGCATCGGTGAGTGTGAACCGGGATGCTATGGGTCGTTTGTATGCCAGTCGGGTAGCGAGAGCCTTGGTGCCCCATACCGGGGCTGAGACGCTCAGGGAGAACCGGCAGCATTTCAGCGCTTGGCATCGGTGAGTGTGAACCGGGATACTCTGGGTCGTTGGTATGCCAGACTGGTAGCGAGAGCTGAACCGCTTAGGGAGAAACTTCGGCGCTTGGCTTCGGTGAGTGTGAATCGGGATACTCTGGGTCGTTTGTATGTCAGACTAGTAGCGAGAGCCTTGGTGCCCCATACCGGGGCTGAGACGCTCAGGGAGAATAGGCAGCACTTCAGCGCTTGGCATCGGTGAGTGTGAACCGGGATGCTATGGGTCGTTTGTATGCCAGCCGGGTAGCGAGAGCCTTGGTGCCCCATACCGGGGCTGAGACGCTCAGGGAGAACCGGCAGCACTTCAGCGCTTGGCATCGGGGCATCGGTGAGTGTGAACCGGGAAGCTTTGGGTCGTTGGTATGCCAGACTGGTAGCGAGAGCCTTGGTGCCCCATACCGGGGCTGAGACGCTCAGGGAGAACCGGCAGCACTTCAGCGCTTGGCATCGGTGAGTGTGAATCGGGACGCTCTGGGTCGCTGGTATGCCAGACTGGTAGCGAGAGCTGAACCGCTTAGGGAGAAACTTCGGCGCTTGGCATCGGTGAGTGTGGACTGGGGCGCTGGGTGATCTGTATGCCAGACAGTTAGCGAGAGCCTTGGTGCCCGGAAGGCCTTGATCCCCGATTCCTGAGCTCAGACACTCAGGGTGAACCAGCAGCACTTCACTGGGCCACGAGCGCTTCAGAGACTTTACACACAAAAAGACACACATTACCAATAACATTGTACATTGACAATCAATAAATATAATGTAAATACTTGACGGTAAAATATGTTGGGTAAACGACCCACTTAAATACTAATAATACTTAAAACTAATTATGAAGCAAATAACTTACAACTTCTGTCCGCGTCGACGCCTCTCGACTTGGCAGCCGGCGCCGCCCGGGGTGGGTGCACTGAGGTTTGGGGATCCCTAGACTTCCCCGTCTACCCCCAAGAGCTCTTTCCCCAGAAAGCTACGTACCTGCAGTGCACTTTCACGACAATGTATCTATTCAATATGTTGGGCGATCCGTCGCCTAACAAAAATGTATTAACACTACGGGAACCGTCCCGGAACGTATCTCACACTTCACACCAAGATACAGGCCCGGCAAACGAATTACCACATCAATGTGGGCCAAGAAAAACCACTCCACGTTTTTCAATCAAAAAAGCAAGTTGTCCAAGTGAGCGCAGACCAGTGTGACAGCTGTCAAATACAGTGTTGCCAAAATCACACTTCTATTCTAAACAAAATAAATTTCTGATTTCCTTTCAGATACCTGCTGCTATGCACTCTGCCCATCTTAGCGGCGCTAGTCTGTCTCATTTGGACTCAGGAATCTCCGCGTTACCTCTTGGAAGTTGGACGCGAAGCGGATGCATGCGCTCTGTATCAGGTAGTTATATTTCCGCACTGAGCCTCATAGTTGGGCCATTGTACGTAGCAAGCGCTGAGGTATGTTAACACTTGAGACGCTAGGGTTTCCTCACGATGTTTACCTTCACAGTTAACACAGGCATAGCAATCAGACACCTTTAAACCAACGAGGCAGCCTATATTTTGTTTCCTTGAATCCTTTTAATTCTAGCATCCCGTTTTGCTAGCGGGGCATGGGCGTGGGGCATAGGATAGGAGTTCTCTCAGAGAGAGAGAGAGAGAATGGGCTTAATTATCAAGCGTGCCCGCCGCAGATTGGCAATTTCAAGTGGTGAGGTATGTAACACCATACCTGTTTCCTGTGTGAACTCAGGTTTCCCCACAATGCTAAAAAAGACATTTGTTATAGAAAAAATAACGCTAAATTAATTAAAATGCATATTTAAATTGGAACAATCATTCGTAATTGTTCCAATTTTAACGTTATTTTCTTATTACGATGGTCGACTTGTTTTCTAATACCAGCAAAGGAAACAAAACAGTATTTATTCTAATACTAAACTCTTTCTCCAATCAAATCTCGGCGAGTTATTTGCACAAGGAATTTGTACGTCGAGTATTCTTTGCACAAGGAGTTCAAAGTCGAGTATTCATGCACAAGGAGTTTCGATGTCGAGTATTCTTTGCACAAGAAGTCTCAATGTCGAGTATTCTTTGTACAAGGAGTTTGTATGTCGAGTATTATTTGCACAAGGACTTTCAATGTCGAGTATTCTTTGCACAAGGAGTTTGTATGTCGAGTATTTCACGCATAAGGAGTTTGAATGTCGATTATTCTTTACACAAGGAGTTTTTACGACAAGTATACTCTTCTACGTATCCCATAATAATTTATTATGCCAAAAATTCTTCTACCCCAAACAGAGCATACAAAGAAGCAACCAACTACTGATATGCGGCAAGAAGAACAACGTGGCTACTAGCGGATCCGACTACCGGCTGGGCGAGCTAGCGATGCCTGGCAAGCGGCGGCCCGCCCCGCATCTCGTGAGACAAAGCGTCAAGATGGTGAGATATTGTATGGAATCAGGCGTTACTTTGCGGAAATCCATAATAGATAGATAGGTAGATAGATAGATAGATAGATAGATAGATAGATAGATAGATAGATAGATAGATAGATAGATAGATAGATAGATAGATAGATAGATAGATAGATAGATAGATAGATAGATAGATAGATAGATAGATAGATAGATAGATAGATAGATAGATAGATAGATAGATAGATAGATAGATAGATAGATAGATAGATAGATAGATAGATAAAACATTTATTTGCGCTTTGATAAGCACACACATAAAGCATAACACAATGATCATCATAACATCATAACAATATAGAATGTAAAATAAATCATAAAAATTACTAAAATAAAATTATCAGATTACACAAATAGCATTGAATAATAAGAATAATAATAAGAAATTTATTTCAAAACGGACTTCCAAGTACACAATTATTGTAACAGCTTTATAACAGGTACTCACTTAAGATAATCAGCTTGTTAGTATAAAGCGTATTTACAAGACACGTCGAAAGCCAAACTAGGTAAACCTGTACTATGGCTTTCGACGCCATTATTGTGAATTAAATCACAATAATAAATAAAAATAGAATTATCAAATTACATTCAAATTCCATCGTGCTAAATAATTAATAGCATTAAGATGTGAAAATTACTTTGCTAAATTCCGCAAAAACTCCCACAAGCACCATGCGGTTAGTTAACACCTCATCCTGAGGATGCCTCGTGTTAGAGGCGAAGCATTTTCTCACACAAGTGAGAAAATGCGCGCGATGTAAAAACCTAACTGCAAAGTAGGTACTCGGGGCTGCAAGTGATGCAAATTACTTCAGCCAGATGTCGCTGCCTGTACGTAATACAGAGAGTATTGTAATGAGGCTCGAAATTTCACTGACACCGGTGAGTCGCCCATTAGCTCAGTTAGAAAAAGCGCTGGCACGGATAGCCAATGGTCGCGGGCTCGAATCCCGGCATGGGTGGAATTTTTAGCCTCTAAATAGGTTTTTAGCTTATTTTTTTTTCTTTTATAGAATTATCCCAAAACTCATGAAAGCTATACATAGCTTTCGTGAGTTGCGGGATAATTTCACTAACATGACAATTCTGACAGTTTACTGACTATGTTGGTGGATTTGAGTTTACTTCCGATATTTTTATTACACCAATATATCCGATAGTAGCCGAGGTATACTCTAAAAGCTAATATACTGTATATGTTTTCTATGTCTTCTATGATATTAGAAGCAATGCTTCTTCAATCCTAAGTTGGACGCAATTATCCTAGTGTCCGATGTATGCTAAGCGAGTTCCCAATCATCATCATCATCATTTCATCACTGCTGGACATAAGCCTCCCCCAGGGTGCGCCACAAGACCCGTTCTCCCGTTTTCGCCATCCAGTCACCACCAGCCACCTTTTTCGAACTCCAGACGGGTTCTCGAATGGAGACCACGACTCGGCAAGCGTAGTGTAGGACGCCCTCCGGCCATATGGACCGACGGCCTGAAAAAGGTGGCTGGTGGTGAGTTCCCAATATTACATTATAATTATAATGTTTGCTAAGCGACTGCCTTTTAATATATGCGTTTGTTTGTATAGAATAGTGGCCTACAAACGGCTTTCTTTCAGAGTGAGAGAGAGTTTGAGTTATCACTTTTTGGATTAACCAATTTAGTCTTAATAAATTCACGGTCTAATTTTTTATCAAGAAGAGTGTGGTTATCCAGAGGTTCTCAAATAGAAGCCTGAAAATGCGGCAAAATGGTTCCGGTAAAGATGGCAGTGTTTGCTTCGCTCTCGACTTGGCGGGGTCACTGCCGTGCCCTGCGATATATAACATACACATACACACACAAATACACACACACACATTCTTCTTCTTCTTCTTCAGGCTATACAGGGTGTCTCATTCAAATCGGTCAGTATGGGAAAGTCTGAAACTATAAGACATACGAAGATCTGTTCTTAGGAACCATGTCATCGATTTTAATAACAAGAAAAACTGCATTCATACATTTTAAAAAACATCTGTACTCCGTTCGGGAATCGAACCCGGTTGTTTTGAAAAAAAAAACTTCTATTAATCAAACACTAACAATCAATTGAAAAGCCCACTTAAAATAAGTACCTATGTAGATACTTATTTAAAGATTAAGATCGTTACCTAAACGTGTTAAATATTGTATTGAAAAAGGAGGCGGTCACTTCGAGCACCTACTAAAATAAATTAAAGTATGTGAAAACATTTTAGACATCATGTTTCATGTAGACATTTACTGCTTAAGACCTACACAATCAATATCTAAATAGAAATAGTGTAGGTTTTTATTCAAAACATCCGGGTTCGATTCCCGAATGGAGTACAGATGTTTTTTAAAATGTATGAATGCAGTTTTTCTTGTTATTAAAATCGATGACATGGTTCCTCAGAACAGATCCTCGTATGTCGTATAGTTTCAGACTTTCCCATACAGACCGATTTGAATGAGAAACCCTGTATATTAGTCCACTGCTGGACATAGCCCTCTCCTAATGAGCGCGTTGGGTTGTGCCATCATTTGGAGGAATTGCCCATAATCCCCACGCTGGGCATGCGGGTTGGGAATCGCAGTTTTGTGGAATTGTACTGCAGGGGGCGCTGCTGCCCACCCCCCGGTTTGTGTCCCTTAGTCGCCTTTTACGACACCCGCGGGAAGAATTTGGGTTGGTGCTGTTCTCTAGGCCGACACCACAAGCCACACACACAAACATACAACACCGCCCCCTCCCACTTTTTCAAGCAGAAGCAAGACACGAACACACCACCACCGGCACCAATAGGTACTTGTGTGAGAAAATACGCGACGCGTTTCGCCTCTAAGACGAGGCATCCTCAGGCTCCCAAATGCAATTGCATTTGACTTGCATTTGGGAGCCTGAGGATGCCTCGTGCTGTTTTGTTACACAAGTACCTATTGGTGCCGGTGGTGGTGTTTTCGTGTCTTGCTTCTGCTTGAAAAAGTGAGAGGGGGCGGTGCATTAACTAACCGCATGGTGCTTGTGGGATTTTTGGCGGAATTTAGCAAAGTAATTATAACTTTTTAATGCTATACAAACAGTATATGATCCGTCATCATCATGCATCATATATTGTTAGTATTTGACTGATCTCCACACTATGCCTTGCCTAGTGAGGGGGTCCGCTTATAAGTAAAACTCTACCTTTTTATGTCAATAAATACCTTTATCTTTATCATACCTCTTTATCAAACGTTGTATTGCCATATTATTTTTTAGTACAGTTGCTCAAAAAGTGGCGTATTGCAGGGACGTATAGCGTGCGGGATGTGGGCTATTACACACTCGTGCTTTTTTTTACCTTTCCCGCACTCGTGCGTTTTCTTTCCCAACTGTCAAAATAATGTCTATTAAAAAGAAAAACCAACCATGAAGTTTTTACTAAAAAAAAACTGCCCACCAGAATGGGTGAAGAAAAAAAAATCTCTGCTTGTGTTCTTTTACGGTTGGCGTTATTTTCCAAATAATTTTATTTTAATAAATTGCTTCATTTTTTGTAGCAACTGTATTAAAAAATAGTCGTTCAGTACACGTGCGGAACCGTCATTGCAACTTGTTCCGACTGTCAAGCCTCGCCTTCGGCTGCGCCTCGGCTCGGGTAGACATTTGTCGGAACTCTTTGCAATGACAGCCTTTCCGCACTTGTAATGAAATATACTATTGCCTACGACATACTCTCAGACCTTCCAAATATTTAATACACAATATACACAAGTTTTTATAAAAAACTAAAAAGACGTTTCCGGAGAGGCACGAGAATTTTCTTAAACAAGAAGGGTTTTTTGTTTTTTAAAATCAGTGTTTTCGAATACGCAAAGCGACACTCTGGCGAAAGTGCAAACCATGCATTCACTCATTCTGGTTATACATTTAAGATTAGGTATCTATTAAACGGGTCTCGATATCAACACTTATATGTCCCCACTGCTGGGGCACAGGCCCTTCTGCTGATATCGATATCAACCCTTGTGTGGAGCACGGGTCTACTCCTAAATCACAGAAAGGTTAGGCCGTACTCCACAACGGGGGCCAAGTCCGGGCTGGTGGAGCATTGTAAGACAGTGGCTCGCCTTACTGTCAGAAGTTATCAAGCCGCCCATAACTCATCTGATATGGCTTTTCGACTGCCATTACATGGCAGCGGGCACCAACGGCACCGTTTTTTTCTAGGTAGCCTCTATGTTTGTGTACCACGTCTAAGCAAAGGCCTCGCCAATTCAGTCTTTCAGTCCTGGGCCACCTCTGACCACACCGGCGGAGGTTTCCCGAGATTATTCCAACGTATACCCAATAAATAATCGCGATTTCACCCGTTAGTATAGTACTACACATCATAAAAGTCCCTTCGGGAATCTACGTTCGCGCAGACTAGGAAGAAGTGTAACGAAAGTACCCGAAGCTATAAGTACATTCAACATGATCTTTAACCGATACGGTTAAGGTGCAGAATTGATTGCCGCAGTAGCGCTACCTTATTCGCTCACGCTAATATTGCCAAACTACTACCTTATTTGCTCACGCTAATATTGCCAAACTAATAGTCACCTGCATCGATGCCGTTGAATCAACCAATAGCAACAAAGGCGCGCGGCCTGCCATAAAATGAAACTATCTGATTGGTCGATCAACTTGCCGTATATACAAAATTTGGTCATCTGCGCAGGTACATCCGCGAGACTTATTTGTTGTGTAGCACTGTACATACCTATGTATGAGCGAATCTTTAGAAATATGTAATTTTTGTATGCGAATAATCGCGATTTTAGTTTTCATACTTCTGCGTGAATTTCATTCATTCACCTCGTGACGTCACTCAAGACGCCATGACTGTCTTGAGCGTTTTTGTGGGAAATTTATATTGATTCATTTAGACTCAAAGAACATGTTACGTATTATTTAAAATAACACATATTCGTTATACACTTAAAGGTGAGTTATAAAACAATTTTCCGAAAAGCATTCTCCTCCAGCAAATCTTTGGTGTTGAAGGGACTGGCAAAGGGTATCTTATCTCATCTTTTCTTAATTTCTTATCTTATCTTATCCTATCCTATATTATCTTACCTTCTCCTCCATTGCAATACGTCTCGAAGGCCGCGGCTTGCATTTCACATTGTACATTGACATTCAGCAAGCTGAATGTAAATTATTTACGTTGAATTAAACTTCTTGTCGTATCTTAAAATTCTTTACGTTTTATTAAGTCTTATCTTATATCTTATCTTATCTTATCTTATCTTATCTTATCTTATCTTATCTTATCTTATCTTATCTTATCTTATCTTATCTTATCTTATCTTACATGTTGTCCGCAGTTCTGGCAGTCGTTCTTCCAGCTCTTCTCGGGCGCCTACCGCTGCACAACCTTCACACTGGGCGGCACACTATTCCTGACGCTGGCGCTCCAATTCTACCTCGCCGCCTACGTGCCAACGACCGTGCTGCGGATCGAGAACGAGAAATTCGAACTGTCCAAGATCACTTACGCGAATCGCACATTCGAGAACGAGGTGATTACACCTTGCCGAGCTCCTCTTTGGAGTAGTGCACGCCAAAACAGCCTGTAAGGCTAGGCCCGCACGGGTCACTTTTGTCACCGTAACTGTTTCGTCACTCTTATCAAGACCGTGGATATGTGTGGAGTTGCGCGTGCGTATGTTACGACGTGACAGCTGGGTGACATTTCGCGCATCTCCATACAAATGTACGGAGTGACGAAACAGTCACGGGCCTTACTGTCAGAGGTTATCAAGCCGCCCATAAGGCCGCTGACATGGCTTAACGACTGCCATTACATGACAGCCAACACCAACGGCTCAACGTGCCTTGCGAAGCACGAAAGCGCTCGGAAAAGTGCCACTAGCGGTAGTATACATACAATAATTGGTACAATAATCCGCTATTTGACACGTATCAAATTTGACGCGATAAATGAATATTTCTTACAGTATTTAACGTAAGAAACCGAAATATATTGATTTTGCTAAGTGAGTACGCAGGATGGCTGCTAAATTTTCAAAGAAAAAAAATATTTTCCGCTTTTAATTCGAAACGGTGAAAACGCTATCCGCCATATTGAAAGCATCTTTGGTTTGTAAACAAGCATTTGTCAGCCAGAGCCAGTGGACATTGATTATTATAGGACTTACATCAAAGTGATCTTCTCATAAATACACCCGAGTTTCAGTCGATAAAGTATCGCGGGCTCTTTTGGCAAGTTTAAGACAATTTTTTCGTATGTTCATTTCACTGGGTATACGAATCCACAACTTTCCGGGGCTTTTTCGTGACATGTTTTTGCACTCTCGAACAATGCAATAATGATTATTGCTATATTTTGCATGTAAACTCGATGAAATAATGGTTGCGTCGTTGTTATTTCACTATGCTCAGAGATCACTTACAGAAAATTGAATGTCAAACTTTGTTTACAATTTTTTGGACTTCAAACCATAAACAAAAATGGCCGACCGCGTTTTTGGCTGTTTAGGAAAATAAAATTTTAAAATATATTTTTATGTTGCTTTTAGGTCTTAAAGAAATATACTAAAATATTTTTTGGTCTAATGGAAGAGTTATTTACCTGTTAAGACTTACTTGAAAAGAG
Organism: Yponomeuta sedellus; assembly: GCA_934045075.1. Classification (NCBI taxonomy): domain Eukaryota; kingdom Metazoa; phylum Arthropoda; class Insecta; order Lepidoptera; family Yponomeutidae; genus Yponomeuta; species Yponomeuta sedellus. The sequence continues at coordinate 3,091,901 of OW203748.1, read as the reverse complement.
AGTCAAATAGCGAATTGTTGGTATAATAAATGTTTTTCTTTCTTTTCTTAGGTGTACAATCAGACCCTGGAGAACGTGGAGTATGTCAACTCGTACTTCTACAACGTGACTTACCGCGACATGTACATGATGCACGTGACGTTCAGGAACTGCTCGTTCCTCGATGTGGTCTTCTCGAACATTAAGACGTCGTACACGATTTTCGCGGGAACGCTCTTCGTCAACTCCAGGTGAGTGGTTGGTTGATATTAGATTTGCGACTTTTAAAAATGTAAGGTGGCAACTGTGGGGTGGGCAGCAGCGCCCCCTGCAGTACAATTCCACCGAACTGCGATCCCCAACCCGCATGCCCAGCGTGGGGATTATGGGCATTACCCCCTATGATAGCACAACGTGGCGCTCTTTGGGGGAAGGCTATGTCCAGCGGTGGACTAGTATAGCCTGACGATGAACTGTGAAATATTGGTCAAAATTGTGATATCGGGACCCGTGAAATATTATCAAATTGTGATCTCGGGATCCGTGAAATAATGTCAGAATTTGATCTGGGGACTTGTGAATTATTGTCAAAATTGTGATCTCGGGACCCGTGAAATAATGTCAGAATTTGATCTGGGGACTTGTGAATTATTGTCAAAATTGTGATCTCGGGACCCGTGACATAATGTCAGAATTTTGATCTGGGGACTTGTGAATTATTGTCAAAATTGTGATCTTGGGACCCGTGAAATAATGTCAGAATTGTGGTCTGGGTACCTGTGAAATATTGTCAAAATTGTGATCTCGGGACCCGTGAAATATTGTCAGAATTTTGATCTGGGGACTTGTGAATTATTGTCAAAATTGTGATCTCGGGACCCGTGAAATGTTGTCAAAATTGTGATCTCATTGTAATAACTTTTTTTGCAAGTGGATCAAACCTAGGTCCTTGAATATAATTATGTATTGTAAAATCATCTTAAATACTCAACCACAGTGATTAGAACAATGTACTTAGAAGCGAGAAACCCAGGTACTTTTTTTTGTAAGTTATGTATATTTGTGAAGTTTTAGTAGCAATACCACTCGCTGACCGTGAAGGAAAACATCGTGATGAAACCCGCGGCTTGGTTGACTCCGCACGCACTGACAAGTCTCTGCTGTGGGTTAGGTTGACTAAGTTGTCAGGATGGTATAGATAAAATAAAATAATAAAAATAATAAAATCTTTATTCAATAAGCAGCGGTTACAGTTTACACGTCATTGGGGCTCTGTACTAAGTCGAAACCTGTGTTACAGATACCCCGCTCTTCCTTATTATTACATTGTTAAGCTTAGTGAGTAAAGTACATTCTAAATTTTGTATAGTATTTAGATTTACATGCATGCAGAATGAATCAAAAATCAAAAATTGTACAAAACATAATTGATCATTTTTAAAACAGAAAGGAAAAAAAAAAAAATATCTCTGTATATTTTAGGTATAGAAGTGTGTGTGTGTGTGTGTGTGTTCGTACGTGCGCGTGTTTGTGTGTGTATGTGTGTGCGTGTGTGTAATATATAGTAATATATGTGTGAATAAATAATAAAATTATCACCATTTTTAACAGTCAAAGAGGGCGTAATGTTGTAAGAGCAGAAATTATCTATGCTTTATAATACTGTGATAAGGAGTGCTTCAGTAGATTCGTAATCAAGTTGGCTCAGCCAGGTATATATTAGGTTTTTGACGTTATGAGAGAGCAAAGGGTATATATTTAATAATTTGTTAGCTTTATTATATAGTCGCGTGGAACATGCATTGAAATGATTACTTGCAAACGTAGTTCTGCAATTAACACTTGGGGCAGCTAAATAGCGTCTTCGTAGGGTTGTTAAATCTGAGTCGTAGTAAAGGGACTTATGTTTTTTCAGAATTGCGTTCAGAATGTATAATTGACGTACGTTTAATAGTTTATGGGTATTATAAAGATCATACGTAGGGAAGCGGTAGGGTTTGAAAGACATAACTTTGATTAGGGCTCTGTGCGCTCGCTCTAGCTCTATAAACCTTGTCTTACAAGCGCCACCCCAAACAGTGATGCAATAGGTGAGAACAGAACGAACCAGCGCATAGTAGATTGTCTTGAGAAGCTCGCAGGTGGCAACATATCTAAGTTTTTTGAAGACGAAAATGAGCTTTCTTATCCTGCCAGAGAGGTAAGCAATGTGTTCGTGCCAATTTAGGCTATCATCCAGGACTACTCCAAGATATTTTATAGATTCGGCTCGAGAAATGTCAGAGCAAGAGCAAAACGTGGGTTTTGGAAAAGGGCAAATATGAATTTTAATAGAAAAAGTAGGGGGAGGCTTTGTAGAGCTGTTTATCGAAAATGTAAGATATTTGGTTTTTGATATATTCAAAGTGAGTAGATTCTGAGAGAGCCATTGTGTGACAGCATGGAGTCCGTCCTCGGTATGCCGTGCGGCCTCTTCCCAGTCCACACCATGAAATATTAAAGCAGTGTCGTCTGCGTATGAGTTAATTTTGCAGTTCCGTAAGGTTAGATCGCATAGGTCATTAATGTAGACCAAGAAGAGGGTCGGTCCGAGGACGCTACCCTGTGGGACGCCGTAATTAATTTCAGAATCCGAACTGAAGGCATTATCAACTTTTACTCGCTGTTGGCGATGGGTAAGGAAGCTTTCGATTATTTCGTAAGAATTACCCCGGATGCCGACTCGTGCGAGTTTATTTAAGAGAATTGGCACGGAGACGGTATCGAAAGCTTTTGATAAGTCAAGGAATGCCCCAATACATTTCTGCTTTCCATCCAAGTGTTTCACAATATTGGCAGTAAGTTCGAGCACAGCGTCTTCAGTAGATCTACCATATCTGAAGCCAAATTGGTGATCAGATAAGATGTTGTAAGCATTGAGATACTGTTTCAACCTATTATTTATTAATTTTTCTAGAATTTTTGAAAATACGGTGAGTACGGATATAGGCCTATAATTGTTGATATTTTCTTTGTCGCCGCCCTTGTAAATAGGGTGAATAATAGCTCGCTTGAAAGCCTTTGGGAATATGCCTTTCTGGAAACATAAGTTGTATAAAAAAGTCAGGATGGGAGCTAGTATGTATTGATTAGATTTAAGAAACTTAGTAGAGATGTTATCCCATCCCGAAGAGCTTGAGCCATCCAAGTTATTAATAATAGCAAGAACTTCCTTTAGATCGGTATCCAAGAGGACAAACGAGGTTGGGTGATTAGGAATTTCCGAGTAAGGAGTGCTTGATTGAGATTGTTGAAGACTAATGATTTTGTTTGCGAGATCATTTCCAATGTTAGCATAATGATGATTAATATGCTCCAGGGATTCAGTTGGAGATGATTTTAAACGAAGTAAGTCAGTATTTGAAGTTTTAGAGGACTGAATATTAGCTATGTTTTTAATACATTTCCATAATGCTTTGGGGTTATTTGCAGATTTCGAAAGCTCACTTTGTTCGTATTTAATCTTCATATTCTTTAGTAAATTATTGCAGTGATTTCTGTAGCGCCGGTAAGTGATAATTAATATAGGGTCATTGGGGTTCTTTTTAACTTTATAATGTAGTTGGTCCCTGTTTCGAATACAACGCAGTATGCCAGGAGTTATCCAGGGTTGAGTTATTCGTTGTCTGCATGGTATGAGCTGTTTATCTGAACAATTGACTATAATATTCGACACAGTTAGAACCAATAAATCGGCACCCTCATTTGGATCAGCGTATTTTAAAACGTCATTGATATTGGAGTCTAGCAGTGTTTTAGCAGCCAGTTCATAGTTAAGCTTTAATCTAAATTTATGTGGTTCGTTGTAAACTATATCAGAATTAAAGCTAAGAATTACAGTAGAGTGGTCAGTAAGGGTGGTATCTGAGACTACAATAAAAGCGTCACTTATAGTTCTCAGCATCATATGGTCAAGACAAGTTTTGTTGTGTGTTGGATGAATGTGTCCGGGTAACAGACCATGCGAAGCGAGTAGATTTAAGTATTTAGAGCTATTTCGATCGGTGCCAGACTGCGCAATATCAATATTTATATCGCCTGTGAGGACTACGTGAGAAGACGGACTGATCGAACTCAATAAGACATCTAAGGAGTACAGGAAATCAGAGGCGTCAGAATGAGAAGGCGACCGGTAAATACCTAAGATAACATGATTATTTAAGTTTATCTTTAGGCACGAGGCTCCCGATAAGATAGGTTCCTCAGTTTTAAATCCCAAACCGTTCTTAACATAAATCACGACACCGTCGTTTTTGTTTACCAAAGACTTAGTGTCACAGTATGTGTAGTTAGTTAGCTGGGGAGGGTTTTTTAGGGGTGATAAGTAACACTCTGTAAGAACCGTAATATCGGGTTGAATTCCATAAGAAGTCAGAATAACCTGCAATCCGTCTAGATTCCTATGTATACTCCTGATGTTCTGGGTTAAAATAAGTATTTGAGACGTGCTGTTCGTCAGGTATTTTGTGCATTGGTCAGAATTACACTTAATAGATTTAGCGGCGCTAAACGTATCTATTTCATTGTTTATATCTAATGAATTGAATTTTATAACAATAATATAATTGTACTAATGTAAAAATTGTATATGAGGTAAAAGCTTTCATCCAGTCGTATGATACGGATAAATAATATAAATAATGTATTATTACAACTTCAATGTACGGTTTCAAATAACAACAATTGTGTCTCAGTTCTCTGTAAAAATGTTTTTTGTAAGTAACAACGCTCGCATGGTCGGTGTAAGTGTGGATTGTGCATCTGTTTGATGTGGGTGTATATATGCAAATATGTGTGTGTGAGTGACTTGGTAATACCAAGGGTGTGTGTGTATAGCAGGCAGAAAAGAAGTCTGTACATAAGCATGCAAGAGATGTCTCACAATTTAACAATAAACAGCTCAGATCTAGTCAAGCTTTAATGGTCCGGAGTTGTACAGCTTGACTTTCTGTTTTTATCTGGATACGAGGCGATGAATCGTTTTTCCTTACAAATACTTTCCCGTAGGAAGTCCAGGCATACTTGAATTCCGCGGTTTTTGTCAGCTCTCTTGCCAGATAATACAAACGATTTGATTTTGTCGTTAGATGTTCCGATAAGTAGACGGGGTTTGTGTTGTTTTGAAAGCCGAGATGTGAAGCGTTCAGTTTGTTGGTTTTGTTCCTGGCATTATAGATTTTTGTAGCCTTTAACAATTCATTCTTCTTGATCGTTGAGGACAGTTCGATCACTATAGGTCTTTTGTCTTCATGTTTCCCTTGAGTCCTGTAAATATCCGAGACTTCGTCTTTCCTGAGGGAGAAACCGGTTGCCGTGGCTAGATTCAAGCTTATCTCAATAAGGTTCTCTTTGTATTCATTTTCTGATTTCGGGACATTTTTTAACTCCAGACAAGATTTACGGTTACTCCTTTGTAGGTCTTCAATTTTATCTTCCAAAATAGAGATATATTCTTTGTCTATTTTTCGGTGGGATTCGAGTAACTCGACCTTTTTCAAAACCTCGTCATACTGGGTCGAGAGGAAAGCAATCGAACTTTCAATTTTATCGAGAGTCGGTTTGATGGAAGCCAGATTCCTCTCCTGCTGTGTCATCCATGAATTGAACATGTCCTTCATTTCCTTTTTAAACTCGGTTAGCTCCAGAGTAAGATCTCTTCTTGTCGAGTCGGACGGATTAAGAGGGGCCATGGACAATGCGGGCGGCGCTCCCGCAGTAGCGGGCAAGGTAGACACCGCGGCGACTAAGTCGCTGGAGGCAGGAGAGAGGCTGATCTCGTTCGTGGCAATATTAGATCCGGCGGCGGAGGAGGTAGACAGCGGCTCGAATTGTTTGCGTGTCGGCGTATTATCTCCTCTTGCGCGCAGTCTCCTAGCTGAATTATCGCAAGCGGGACATTGCCACTCGGTTTTATTGAGTTCTCTAAAGGTTGCCGTCGTCATGTTTATGCATTGATAATGAAAACCTTTGCTGCATAGGTGACATTTTAAAATGTCCGCCCTGACAACGACGTTCATACATGCATCGCACTTCATTTTTATTTTTGAGCTGCTTGGTTAGGCCTATTTGAACGTAGAAGTCACCCGGCGGCAGCACGATAGACCGGCGAGCGTGGTCAGTCAAACCAGTATTGAGATGCGCATGCACAGACGGCGGTAATTAGCGACCGCTACTTGTCTCGCTCAGGTCTGCGCTCAATGACATCTAGGTGTCCCGCCGTCTATTCGCAGCGGAGTGGGGTTGCGCATGCGCACACAGCGGTGACCACTGGTGAAAATAAGTGAAAGTGTCGGTCTCACTTACACTCGTATACTGTGGCAGCTAGTTGTCCACCTCTCTCTCGACTCCGGCGGGACTGGTCTTGCGTCGATATGATGCCCTGGTATTTTTACTATTTTATGATACGATAAATTTCGTAAAATATTTATTTTTATACTCGTAGCTTAATAACACAAATATACGTCTGTTACGGATCAGCGAGGAAACGGAAGAGGACGACTTACTAGATGCTCGGCAAGCCTGCACCATCTTGACTAAGTTGTCAGGATGGTATAGATGCTCGGCAAGCCTGCACCATCTTGACTAAGTTGTCAGGATGGTATAGATGCTCGGCAAGCCTGCACCATCTTGACTAAGTTGTCAGGATGGTATAGATGCTCGGCAAGCCTGCACCAGCCTGCGCCATGTCCAAGGCACTACAGCATCCGAGTGGTTCTTAAATTTGTCTCGTATCATTACTTGTTTAACAGAAAGGATAAAATCTAGTTTAATCACAATTACGAATAATTAAGAAAAATTAAATAATTATAACAATAAAATAATTTAAAAAAACACACAAATATGGATACAAAAATAAATAAATATTCATGGACATGTTACACAGATCTGGTTAGCCCTATACTAAGTACAACTAAATGACTTGTGTTATAGGCGCTAACTCGACGATAGATTTAATACAATAAATACATAGATAACATCCAAGACCCGAGACAAACTAGAAAAGTTTGTTTCCTAGTTTGACCCGGCCGGGGATCGAACCCGGGACCTTCCGTTTTATAGTTAGCGTGCTAAACCGCTGTGCCACCGAGGCCGACATCTTCTATAATATAAAAATGAATCCCCGAATGTGTTGGTAAGCGCAAATCTCGAAAGCAGCTGAACTGATTTCGCTAATTCTTTTTTTAGAATATTCCTTGAAGTACGAGGATGGTTCTTACGGAGAGAAAAATTTAAAAAATTAAAGAATCTACTATTAGGCGGTAGGAAGTTCGCTGGGTCAGCTAGTATTAAAATAAAATTCATTCACAAAAGGCTTCGTCAGAAATCTACTATTTCACCTCCTTCGCAGCCTGATCGACACGGACATTTCCCCGACGCGCGATTTCGACGCGTGGTCAACGCTGAATAACACAGTGGTGCGCGGAATGAACGGCGCCTGCGCATGGCGGACGCAGCTGGGCGGGCGGCTGCACGGCGTATGGAGCGAGCACACCTCGGCTGCGCTGGCGCAGCTCGCCGCCGCCACTGTCGCGCCGGCGACGCTGCCGCCGGGTTTGTGGCCCTTTGACCCCGTTTTGACCCCCATTATTTGTTGACGCTGACGCTTTTTTGAATCCCATTATTTGTTGACTCTGACGCTTTTTTGATCCCCATTATTGGTAGTTTCTAAGGCTTTTTTGACCTCCAATATTTGTTGACTCTGACGCTTTTTTGAATCCAATTATTACTTTAAGTATAAGTATGTATATCAATATTCATATTTGCACCAACTACCCGTCTCACTTATCCTTCAGCAACTCTCCATCGTGGGTTGCCTAGAAGAAATTGCTCTAAGCAACAAGGCCGCCAATTGTACTGTATCTTTGTAATTATGGTTTGTTTGTTTTTTCCTGGTGCACAATAAAGAATATTCTTATCTTATTATTTGTTGACTGATGCTTTTTTGACCCCCATTATTTGTAGTTTCTAAGCCTTTTTTGACCTCCAATATTTGTAGGCTAACATTTCCTCTCAAGGCTCACACTCTCTGACTTATACTAATAAACACCGTATAAGCCTGGTATAGTTTCACAGTGTTTTGTCCACGTCATTTGAATGTAATTTTCAGTTGCAAGAAAAGAGACAAAACAGTGCATAGTTATACAATACTTACACCAAGTTTATTAGTAAGGCTGTAACACTTTTTGACCCAATATTTGTAATTCTAACACTTTATGACCCCCGATGTCTGTTAAAACTATCGTCACTACTATATTTATAAAATAAACTGTGAACGTGTGGCCATCTCCTGACGTGGCGCTAGTAAAAATTAATAATTGACTTGTAATGAAAATAATTAACTTACTGCCCACCACACACTGTACACTGCCAATGAGGGCTTTTCAAAGCGCCATTAAAAACAAAAAACTGTACCGCAAGTTACCGATAGCTGGTGCTGACGTCATATAATATGTCAAACTTTACACCATTTAGGAAAACGGTGAGTGCCTATGTTATTACAAAAATGCTCAATGCACGGGCTGGCCATTAGTTAAGAGACAATTCACGTACGTATGTAACGAACAAAGTAAAAATACTTCAAAACTTTCTAATTTCAACAGTTTCGAAACGTAAACTACGTTTCGAAACTGTTGAAATTAGAAAGTGTGCTTAGATCACAGACTAAAAAGAGATGTTTTATTTGTTTAAATGTTATATTTGTTATCACAAATAATAATCTGTGCGTACAACATAAAACGCGATAAAACGTATGATGGTGACATTTGTTCTCCTCGCAGCGCCATCTAGTTTTTTTTAATGCAATCAACTCACAGCTGTCATTGAAAAGCCCTCATTACCTTTTTCTAAATAAATAATTTTTACTTTGACGTTACTTTACTTTATTTAAAATCTTGCTTCTCTCACCCTGCACTATTGAAAGATAGTAATTACCTAATTGTATTTAAAGTCGTGCGTTTCTCTCTTGAAGTGACGCTAGTGAACATTAGTAAAATTATATTCCTTTTAATGCACTAACCCGTGCTAAAAACAATTTTAAAAATTTACTCTCTGTATTGTACGTAATACAGAGAGTATTGTAAAGAGGTTCGAAATTTCACTGATGTCGGTGGTCGCCCATTAGCTCAGTTGGGAGAGCGCTGGCACGGATAGCCAGAGGTCGCGGGCTCGAGTCCCGGCATGAGTGGAATTTTTAGCCTCTACATAGGTTTTATAAAAAATTGGCCTTAGCTCGGGTTAGTGCATTACAAAGAATATAATTCATTTATAATTTATTGTTATTTATATAAGTAGTGTATTAATATATTAATATTTGCACCGACTCCCCGTCTCTTATTTCCTTCAGCAACTTTCCGTCGTAAGGTTGTCTGGAAGAAATTGCTTTTAGCGATAAGGCCGCCAATTTACTTTGTATCTTTACATGTTCTATAATATGTGCTCTGGTGTACAATAAAGAATATTCTTATCTTATCTTATCTCATCTTATTTTATCTTATCGTATCTTATCTTATAATTAGTAAAATTACTAATTGACTTTAGTAATATCGTGCGTCTCTCTCCCGCAGTGGCGCTGGGCGTGGCGTGCGTCCTGCTCACGCCAGCCATCCTCTTCGCCCAGAGCGAAGTCTTCCTCTACGCCACCGAAGCTGTTTACCGCTTCTTCATCACGCTACTCTTCTTCAATGCGACCGTCACCGTCGTGGAGACTTACCCAGCTAGTCTCCGGTAAGAATACAATGATTAATGTACAAGTTATTTCTTGACGGCCTAGGTGGCGCAGCGGTTTGGCACGCTGCTGTAAAACCGAAGTTCTCGGGTTCGATCCCCGGCCGGATAAAAGTAGGAAACGAACTTTTCTAGTTTATCTCGGGTCTTGGAGTTTATCTGTGTATTTAACATATTTTAAACTTTCGCGACTTGTACACATAGTTAGAATATTTTCGGGGCTTAATCACGTAGTAATTTATTGCTATTTTACCTCGACGTTTCGACGACATTACAGTCATAGTGGTCACGAGAAGACTACATAAAATAAATTACTACGCGATTAAGCCCCGAAAATATTCTAACTATCTGTGTAGATAGATAGATAGAATATTCTTTATTGTACACAGAAATTACAGTGTATTTGTATTTATTGTATTAAATCTATCGTCGCGTTAGCACCTGTAACACAAGACATTTAGTTGTACTTAGTATAGGGCTATCGAGATCTGTGTAATATGTCTATGATTATTTATTATTATACAAGAGTTTAAAATTGCTTAGCCTCGTGCTAAATTTTGATCAACGAACAAGCGAAGGATTCTAAAATTGAATCACGAGCGCTGTGAGTGGTTCAAAAAGTGGGGGCGCTGGTGGGCAGCAGCGCCCCCTGCAGTACAATTCCACCGAACTGCGATCCCCAACCCGCATGCCCAGCGTGGGGATTATGCGCACTACCCCCCAATGATGGCACAACCTTGTGCCCATTAGTGGATGGCTATGTCCAGCAGTGGACTAATATAGCCTGAAGAAGAAGAAGAATATGTACAGTACTACACATCATAAAAGTCCCTTCGGTAATCTACGTTCGCGCAGACTAGGAAGAAGTGTAACAAAAGTACCCGAAGCTATAATTACATTCAACATGATCTTTAACCGATACGGTTAAGGTGCAGAATTCATTGCCGCAGTAGCGCTACCTATTTCGCTCACGCTAATATAGCCAAACTAATAGTCACCTAATTATAATATTTTTATTTTTAATGCACTAACCCGTGCTAAGGACAAATTTAAAAACCTATTTAGAGGCTAAAATAGGTTTTTAAATTTGATGCAATTTACTTCAGCCAGATGTTGCTGTTTGTACGTAATACAGAGAATAGTGTAAAGAGGTTCGAAATTTCACTGATGCCGGTGAGTCGCCCATTAGCTCAGTTGGAAAGAGCGCTGGCACGGATAGCCAGAGGTCGCGGGTTCGAATCCCGGCATGGGTGGAATTTTTAGCCTCTTAATAGTCACCCGCATCGATGACGTTGAATCAACCAATAGCAACAAAGGCGCGCTGCCTGTCATAAAATGAAACTATCCGATCGGTCGATCAACTTGCCGCACATCCAAAATTCGGTCATCTGCGCGGGTGCATCCGCGAGACTTATTTCTTGTGTGGCACTGTAACTGAGTGAGCCAACGGTGGGAAATTTCTACTCTGCCCTCAGGTGCACGGCCCACGGCTTCCTTATGTCCACGGCCTACATTGGCGCGCTGATAGCGCGTGAAATCGGCGGCCTCGGCCCGCCCGCCTGGGTCAGCGCCATGTTCTGCGCCGTGGTGGCCGTTTGCGCAGCCGCCGTAGCCGCCAGGATCAAGTCCAGCCACAACTATCTGCTCTAAGTAAGTTATTTATTGTATTGCTTCCCACAGTAGTAGGTACGAACTGGAGGAAAAGTAATCCTTTATGACCGCTAGCGTGGCTCATTGCCATGTATGTGTTGTGGTGGCCGTTTGCGCAGCCGCTGTGGCCGCCAGTATCAAGTCCAGCCATAATTATCTGCTCTAAGTAAGTTATTCCTTCTCACGAACATATGAAATGAAATGAAAAGGTTTTAAAAACCTATTTAGAGGCTAAAAATTTCACCCATGCCGGGATTCGAACCCGCAACCTCTGGCTATCCGTGCCAGGGCTCTACCAATTGAGCGCTGGCACGGATAGCCAGAGGTTGCGGGTTCGAATCCCGGCATGGGTGAAATTTTTAGCCTCTAAATAGGTTTTTAAATTTGTCCTTAGCACGGGTTAGTGCATTAAAAATAAAAATAGTATAATAAAAAGGTTTAATTCATGGTAGCGCAGAAACTGAGGATCAATGAACGTTACAATTCAAACTAGGTGTCCATTTCAAAAATGGACAAAAAAAACCCCAAACTTAGTCTTTTCAGAGTCCTTAATTAACATAGTTTACGTAATTATTATGTAATTATTATGTTGTTATGGGATTATGGGCATTACCCCCCAATGATGGCACAACCTTGCGCTGTGGCGCTCATTAGGGGAGGGCTACCTCCAGCAGTGGACTAATATAGCCTGAAGCCTTATAAAACATAAAACTCATACATTGTACTGGCTTTAATTCCAGACCTCGTTGTCATCTAAATAATCCTTTATGTTATAGTAGCCCTTTTGGCACAAAGTGTGCTTAACATATTTTTTGTTAGGTTTGTCGTTATGTTAGGTAGGTATAAGGTGGAGAAATCCGCTTCTTAAGTGTGCGAGAAATCAGCGGTCTGGGGGCGTGGCTTAGCCACTTCAGCAGCCGAAATCAGCGGTCTGGGGGCGTGGCTAGCCACTTCAGCAGCCGAAATCAGCGGTCTGGGGGCGTGGCTTAGCCACTTCAGCAGCCGAAATCTGCGGTCTGGTTCCGCTCGCTTGGCTCAGCCGTTTGAGCAGGCGCCCTTGTCGCCAGGATCAAGTCCAGGCATAACTATCTGCTGTAAGTTATTTGTCTTATTCCTTCTTACTAAAACAGAAGGTATAAGCTGGAGACATCTGCTCTTTAAATGCATGAGAAATCAGCAGTCTGGGCCCGCCCGTCAGCCGTTTTCGCAGCCGCCGTTGGATCAAGATCAAGTCCAGCCATAACTATCTGCTCTAAGTAGGTTATTCCTTCTCACAATCTCACAAACATATTGTTACGGGCTAGGGTTCTAGATCTGGAGGTAAAACGCCAATGACCACGTCTTAGGATTTATTCACGCAGGGTCTGGTCTGCAGGTCTTCACGACACGAAGTCCACTAAGATTCCAAATCGCGGGTTCAATCGAAGTCCAATAGTATCGCTGAGGTCGTAGGTTATCGCTCGTATAGCAGGTATGTTCGCTCGAAGTTCACTCTTCGCTAGTCCAAACTGAACTGACTGCGCGCCGCAGAGGCCGCATCGAATAGTCGCCGCATGCTGCGTTTTAGTAACGCAAGCAATAATGACTCGTATGTCTACTAGCGTAAGGCTCAAAACTCTACGAAATAACTTTTCTAGAGTCGTTGCCGCGTGCACCGAGCGTAGGTACGTACGGGAATGTTCTAGAACCCTTGCCGGCGGATATAAATAGCGGCCGCCGCGGCGCGCTGTCAGTTCCATTTGGAATAGCGAAGAGTGAACTTCGAGCGAACATACCTGCGAAACGAGTGATAACTTACGACCTCAGCGATACTATTGGACTTCGATTGGAATATTCGTGTGGACTTCGTGTAGTGGAGACCATGAATCCTAAGAAGTGGTCATTGGCGTGTTACATCCAAATCCAGAACCCTAGCCCGTAACAATATGTTAAGTATAAGGCGGAGAAATCTGCTCCATAAGTGAGTGAGTAATCAGCGGTCTGGGCCCCTACCCCTACCCTACCTACCCTCATAGCACAGCCGTTTGAGTGCCCATATGAAATCCAGCCATAACCATCTGCTCTAAGTATGTCGATATCAACCCTTGTATGTCCCCTCTGCTGGGGCTCGGGTCTCTTCCTGCATCGCGGAAAGGTTAGGCCATACTCCACCACGGGGGCCAAGCCCGGGCTGGTGGAGGATTGTAAGAGTCGAAGGCGTCAGAAGTAATCAAGCCTCTGACGTGGCTTAAAATGCCATTATATGACAGCCGACACCAACGGTTTAACGTGCCTTGCGGGGCACGGAAGCGGTCGGAAAAAATGCCACTAACGGTAGCCACGGGATGGTCACCCATTCAGCACCTGACCGCGCCTGTTGTTGCTTAGCCTTAGTGATTGATTCCGATCACTCGGTTCCTAGGCTACGCCACGTAGGCTACGACCGCCACGCGCCACGAGGTGGAATCTAGTGTAGAATAGAAATCAAATAGTAACCTTACTCAATTTTCTTTGTAGGTAAATGGAATTCGCATCAAGATGGCGCGGTATCGACCGCACAGGTAAGATTCGCGGAAATGTTACGCGTGAGACGAACTGACAGATTGGAGCTTAATACTGCTACTGCTACGTGTGGTTTAGAAATACCAAGATTTGGCGGACGGACAGTCTCCGAGACAGGGTTATGTACAGGGTGTCCTAGGGACAGTGACGTAGTGCATGTTGTCGATGATAAAAGTTACAGACTAAATTGTTTTGGCCCAGACTAAACTAATTTCTTTTGGCCCATAAATGTTTTGGAGCAAAATTTTGCGTCTCCGTTATCATTTGCAGTGAGCTAAAGACTAAACGGTTTTGGCGCAGACTTAACTAGTTTTGGCACAGTCTAACAGTGTTGGCCAAAATTTTGCTTCATTGTTACTTGTAGTGAGTTAGAGAATAAATTGCTTTGGCGCAGACTAAACTAGTTTTGGCCCAGACTAAGCTAAATTGTTTTGGCCGAAAATTTTTCGTCTCCATCATCACTTGCAGTGAGCCAAAGAATAAATTGTTTCGGCGCAGACTTAACAAGTTTTTGCCCAGACTAAGCTAAATTGTTTTGGCCGAAAATTTTGCGTCTACATTATCACTTGCAGTGAGCTAAAGAATAAATTGCTTTGGCACAGACTAAACTAGTTTTGGCCCAGACTAAGCTAAATTGTTTTGGCCGAAAATTTTGCGTCTCAATTATCACTTGCAGTGAGCCAAAGAATAAATTGTTTTGGCGCAGACTTAACTAGTTTTGTTCCAGGCTAAACTAAATTGTATTGGCCCAAAATGTTGCGACTGCATTATCGCAGGCAGTGAGCCGGAGTGCCATACTTACAGAGTAGTCTACCCTACCTAAAAAGGCGAATAAAAGTTGTGTATGAAAAGAACGCTTGTTGATAATATTCTAAACATTTTTTAATGCAAAACACGTTAAGACTGAGGCATCTAAAGTCAAAATAAGTTATTATCATAATTATTTATAAATATATACTTGTAGTGTCTAGTTAAAGAGTGCTATCTAAGGGAAGAGACATTGTTAAGAAATTTATGTTAAAATAGTAAAGAAATAAGCCGTGGCCCATGGTATTGCCCTGGACACCCTGTATAAAACGGGCCCAACTTGCCAAGATACACGAAAATGAAAATACTCGGATTTTTAAGACATCATCACATGACGAAAATAACTTTAGTTATTTTCAGATTAAAGCAATATAATTATTCTTGTCGCAAGTCGGCAATATTGGATGACAATTCATTAGTGTTTATTTGAATTATATTATTTTAGCTAATTTAGTGAATTATTGTAACATTGAATTGTGTGTTTATATGATTGTAATGAATGCTGAATATTTTTTTATGTCTAGGATACTTTTAGTGGACAATGGTTGTGTAATTTGATTCAATGAAGAAAGTCAAGCTTTTGAATTTATATCATGTTGGCCGATACGGAGACTTGAACCTGTAACCTCCGACAGTTGAGAAGTTAAAATAAGAAGATGACCACCTGGTCGTCTTTAAAGATACAACTGCATTACCTAGTGCAGTTGTATTTCTTAATGATTCGCGATACTCATACGTAGTTATATATTAAATGGGTCAAATCGCGATTATTTATTAGGTAAAAGTAATTTTAAAAACCATTTAGAGGCTAAAAATTCCACCCATGCCGGGATTCGAACCCGCGACCTCTGGCTATCCGTGCCAGCGCCCTATCCAACCGAGCTAATGGGCGACTCACCGGCATCAGTGAAATTTCGAACCTATTTACACTAGTCCCTGTATTACGTACAGGCATCGACATCTGGCTGAAGTAGATTGCATCACTTACAGCCCCGACTACCTACTTTAGCACGGGTTAGTGCATTAAAAATAAAAATAGTATAATCACGTGGGTACAGCGATATCATTCCGATGTAAAAACCTAACTGCAAAGTAGGTAGTCGGGGCTGTAAGTGATGCAATCTACTTCAGCCAGATGTCGCTGCCTGTAAGTAATACAGAGAGTATTGTAAAGAGGTTCGAAATTTCACTGATGCCGGTGAGTCGCCCATTAGCTCAGTTGGATAGAGCGCTGGCACAGATAGCCAGAGGTCGCGGGTTCGAATCCCGGCATGGGTGGATTTTTTAGCCTCTAAATAGGTTTTTAAAATTGTCCTTAGCACGGGTTAGTGCATTAAAAATAAAAATAGTATAAAACGCAATTACCTTATTTCCCGAAGTTTCGGCGGCGTTGCCGTGGTACCGGATAGACTGAAGTGGCGAGTAAACAACAATAATTGACTGTGCTCGCAAATTCAGTCTACTCGAGACCAAGGCAACTGTATCGCTGCCGAAACGTCGGGAAATAAGGTAATTACGTTTTACCTTATAAATAATCGCGATTAGACTCGATTAATACACTCCTGGACAAATCTATTTGCCCACCTTAGAGTTAAGGTTTCGATGGCCCCTACCTAAATATGATTGCTAGATTGAACAAAAACTGTTGATGCAGTTTTAAACCTGATACATTTAAAGACTGTTGAATAAAATTATGAATGTGCCTGGTTCAAAACTGCATAAAAATTTTTGCTCGGCCTAATATAAATTTTAGCTAGGACTAAACGAAACTGAAAATGCAAAGTGGGCCAATATATGTGTCCAGAAGTGTATATAACTAGGTAGTGCGGCTGACAGAAAGCCGCCAAGGCTAACATGAGGGTAGCAGGTTCGAGTTCACGTCGCCGTCGACTCTTTATTAATTATAGTAAATTGTGTTAAAGTTAGGCTTTGCAATCCGGATTTGTTATGTAGGGCAAAAGTTCCGATCCTTCTCTAATCCCGTCGTACCTCATTCGTCCTCAGCTGGACATGGGCTTCCCCAACTTGTTTTTGTCCTTAGCTATCCTCAGCCAGCCGCTGCGATCTGCCTCATGCTGCCGGTCCAGCGAGCTGACCCTAGAGTAACCTCTGGTTTCTCGTACTCTAACAAGCCGTTAATCTACTGTTAACAGCTATCAGTTAGCCAAAGTGCACACAGAAAAAACATTTGACAGCTGTTGACAGTAGATTAACAGATTATTAGTGTACGAAAAACTGTGACTCACATAGTTTTTAATAGAATTAAATAAGCACGACAATGGTTGTTATTTGCCTCAATTAGGTAGTCTTCAAAGCAATAGCACTCATTTCATAACCCGCGCAAATTAAACAGGCGTCTCACGCGCAGAAGATCGAATCGCGAGAGGCGCCGAGTTAAGTAGCACTTTTTGAACTAAAATAGTAAAAAGTCTTTCATACCCATCGCAGTCGGAGTCCGACGATTCACCATCAATGAAATTTTGATACCGGGAACTGCCGGCACTTTTCGTAAGTTTTTCGTAAGCACAACACATTGTTTTTCGTAAGCACAACACATTGTAGACCTTTAGTCCGGATCTACTTACGGGTGTTGTTATATAGCATTGGTTACTAGACTACCGATACGGTGATTGAAACGACCGTTACCGGACTAATATGACTCTGTTGAACAACTATGCCCCTCCGTCGGTGTACGGCAGAATATTTTTTCAGCAGAATAACATTTACATACAGGAACATACATTGCTTCTGCCCCCACACTAGGATACCCTGTGTCGTGGGAACCCGAAACAACGACATCACAAACATGTAAACATCCAAGACCTGGGGTTTTTTTTTGTTCCCAGCCGGGATTCGAACCCGGGAACTCTTGCTAGGTAGGTAGATAAACTACCGCTACGCCACAGAGATCGTAGAATCTTGCTTGGGCAGATTCGGCTTTACAGGCTTACCGTCAAAATATGAAATAAGGTACGGCGTAAGGTATGCGTTGACACGCTGTTGTGTCGAGTTCGGATTAAACAATTTTATGTACTAATTACGCATCATTTGTTACAGTGACCCATTTTTTGTGTGTAAAAGTGTTTTCTTTGAGGTTCGTTACAATCTAATGTAACGGTGCAAACCTCTTTACACCGTTTTTTATATTTCTTTTTCTATCTATCATTTTCAAATATTTAAATTATGTTTACACATTTCGAAAATACTCTCATTTTTCATCATTACCAACTTACTTCATTACGTAAAAATAGTCAGATCAAGTCAATCTGACTATTTTTACCTGCCTATCTGTTTTTATTCAGTTTTCTGTTTTTATTATAAAATATAAACTAAATAAAACAGAACAATAAAGCACAAAGCTAAAGTCTTTCCAGTTTTATTATTTATTAAAGTTTTGCTACACTACATTGGCGCCCAACGTGGGGCGACACTACAGTCATATTAAAATCGTCCACGTGACAATATTTAACTGTACATTTTCTGTCATAAGACGATTCTGTCCCAAGCTGATTCTGTCCAATCAAGATTCTGCCGTGACCGACGGAGGCCTACGGGCGTCTACGCTGCGTTTGCCAGTCCATAGTCCACGAACCTTTGTACCTCATTAGTTATCTGTCTTTTTGGCAGATGTGACCGGCCTGCCTCAGATTGGTATCTTTGGCCCATACATAAAAATCCGGATTGCGACCCCCTAGTCGAAGTGTTTCATAAGACTAAGTGGATACTCAATCTAGTGACATTTGAACTAAGACTGGTCAAAACGTGCGTTTGAACGGGAATTTCTAAAAAGACACATAGACAGACTTGCACCACTACTTAAATGTCATTTAAGTAGCCATTTAAGTGACTGGAAATTGGTTTGAGGTTTGATTGTTTTAAGATAAAGTGAAAAGGTAATGCTGAGGCGGGTGATTCAAATCATTTTTTTTTTTTCAATTTTGTAGCTAAACTGGTTATTGGGGCATCCCAATACTATAATTGAATTGTTCTTTTCTAGGTCCAAAATTAAGTAACACGTTATATGCATATCTCTAATTAAATAAAATGTTGAAAAACTAAGATTAACTTAATAAAGTTCTAAATTCGAACAATGATAGCATTTTAGGTATAAAATGGAAAAGAAACTTTAAAAAGAAGCTGTGAAGGCTAATTAAATGATAATTAAGCAATGTGGTCAAGTCCTCTATGAACAATATAACATATGCTAGGTATATAAAATAGATTTACACTGGTTATCCCTACTAATATAAATTCGACGGTATATTTGTTGGTTTGTCCCCCTTTCTAGTCACGAAGGGCTGACGTGATTTTTGCATACAGATAGTTTTTGGTTCGGCGGACAAAGCGCAAGTAAAATGATAATATAGATTTAATTTATTTTTGTTTAAGTTTGAAGCCAGTTTGAACTGGGTTTATAAAATACTTGCAATCCTATTTTGAGGTCTTATTTACATACCTTATTTAATTTTGTTTATTAAAATCACAATAGCTGTTTATTTCTTTTTCATATTTCAAGAAGAATCAATTTTTTTTAGATGGAGAACTTATTTTTATTATATATTTTTGTCATATAATATAATTGTGGCGAGCACATGTCAACTCTGCGCGCGCACTACAAACTCCAACATTCCTGCATCGCGCAATCAAAGTGTTTCACATGACATGACATACCACAATTATAACGTCCGACTAACAGCAGTCGGACCGGCCGTGCCCAGATACGATCAGCCTGGCGTATCTGGGCACGGCCGGTCCGTGTTTCCCTTTATAGCGGAAGAGCACGATCACCCGCTCTTGCGTGTACGAGTATAATCGAAAATGTGCGTTGTGCACTTATGTGCTTTAGTCCGCTGGGCCAAAGTTACATAGGCAACATTTGAGCCAAAGTGACAATCTTCGATTCATCTTTGACGAATCTTTTTATTTCGTCCCCGGCTTGTTTATGGGCCAAATTTACCAGAGATGGTCCAAAGTTAAAGGCAGCCTTTTATTCGAACCTAAAACGCGGACGGTATCGCGGGTGCATTTAGTCGATGATAAATTAAATGTGTTTATAATTTTGAATATAAATGCTTGTTTAGCTCTTGAATTAGTTTGAATTTATTTTTGGCATCGATGGAAAAGACTTTCTATTAAGGTGGTTTGGGGTGCTAATGGAATAAAAATCATAAAACAAGTTATCAAAACGTATTATAAAACACGTTATGATTTTATTCCGTTGGTGACGCTAGTTAGCGCCCCTAAGCGCCTTAAAATATTTACTTCTATTTTTAACTATGCAATTGAAGAATTTTTGTATAAGCTTAGACGTGGTTAAGATGAAAGCTGTAGTTACGTGTGATATAAGTGTCTGTTTTAAACAAAATCGTGTAGAACGTGTGTCAAGCGGTGCTAGAATTGGGCTGGCAGTCCTCGTAGTGAAAAAAACAAATAAATAAAATCAAAAAACATGTAATTAAAAATGCGTAAAATTAATTTGAAAACTTAATAAATGAACTGTAAATATAGAAAAAAAATGTTTCTTACACCTTGAAAAAATCAGATGTCTTTTTTGGTTTTTAATTATCGTGTTCCATAGTTATTATATTCTTCTTTTTTTTAATGCACTAACCCGTGTTAAGGACAATTTTTAAAAACCAATTTAGAGACTAAAAATTCCACCCATGCCGGGATTCGCACCCGCGACCTCTGGCTATCCGTGCCAGCACTCTTTCCAACTGAACTAATGGGCGACTCACCATTGTTATTGTCATATTTTCATCATAGTAATCCATGATCTAATGATCACATTAAAACTTGTTATTGAATATTTAGTTTTTGCATTTTGAACTCAAAAATTAACGTAAACATTATATAAACTGTGTTATATTTTTATAAATCCTTTATTTTGGCATAATATTACTTGATAGTTTTAGGGAGAAAAAAAAATTGAGACGTCCTTTTATTTTATTTATTATCAACACTTTTTTGCACTTAAGTATACACTAGGACGAAACAAACATCCTGACAGACCAATAATATATTATATATTCCATTTTATCGTTAGATGTAAAAATGAATCTGAATGTGAATGTGTTGGTAAGCGCAAATCTCGGGAGGAGCTGAACCGATTTCTTTTTCTAGAATATTCCTTGAAGTACGAGGATGGTTCTTACGGTGAGAAAAAAAAAAAAAGAATCGACTGTTAGGCGGTACGAAGTTCGCTGGGCCAGCTAGTCGTTAGATAAAAATGTTGACTAAAGGAAATAACGTAAAAACTGTGAAACCACAATTTCGCTCACAGACACAACTACGTTTTCATCTCAAATGCGTCAAGTTTAGTACAGTACGATTAAAATCAGTTAACGATTCGGCCAACCCCGGTAATTGTCGTGAATCCCTCATCTCTCACATAGAGTTATCAATTTACAGATATGACCTCTAATTATATTACCCGTTGTCTTATTGAATACAATACAAGAACGAAATGAGCAACAAAACCTCCTTTCTGGCTTAAAACTAACAAGCTCGAATCTTTGACTGATTTTAATCGTATTGTACCGTAATTTCTACAGGGTGTAATTTTCGTCACGTTACAGCCGAAGGGCTCTCCGTTCCATGATTCTGACCGCCGCACTCAGAAAAGTCAATTAAACTTAATCTCCGGTAAGTATGCTTTTGTCCTTTTCTGTTTCATTGATAATAAGTGAAACTTTAAACTTAATGGACGTCTCTGGGTGCGGCGCAGTGAGACAGCTTACTCGTTAAATAAATGACTGTGATTCTGAGCAGTTATTTCGTTTGGAGCTGAAAGAAAGTTCTACTGTAAGGCAACAAAATCGCACCCTGTTTCGATAAATATTTAGCCCCATTTACCCTAGTCATAATTAATTTTTACCTGTATTTCTTTTAAGCGACGTCACTCTTTTATATTCTTTCAATAATTTAAGTACTCTATCCCTCTGTAGATAAAACGATTAGGTTAAGGAATACGCATTTTTGTTTTCGAATCAGTAGGTAATTCAATTAGTGATAGTCTTCGTGAGTAATAAATATTTAGGCACGTTGTACTGATGTAGACTTTTCTAGAGACCATGTACTTGGTTACTCTCTTAGGATTCCTGCGTGAGTATGGCGGTAAAGTCGTGTTGGATTGTACGTAAAGCTCCTTCGGAGTGTTGGGTCTGTTCTGAGGCGTTAAACGGTGCCCACTAGGCCCAATGAAATAAAAATCGTATGTTTGTATTATAATACGTTTTTTTCTAAAAGTCAACGTTACAAGTCTTGACAGCCGTGACAACAATTTTAAGAACCTACAGGGTCAGTTTCTGAATTGAGAATTTTGTAAATCTACCGACATAGTATTTTCTAAGGTTAACACGAGCACTAGACATAATTAAAACTGTTTTTATCCGGATTTATGCTCGTTTATTACATTTTTTCAAATTTTCCGACGTTTCGGCACTTTTTCAGGAGCCGTGGTGTCGGATGACTGATAGTCAGTCCGTATAAAAACAGTTTTAATTAAATCTACCGACAGTACACAGTCCATTGACTGTGTACTGTCGGTAGCTAGCTAATGGTCGGTTTCTCAATTGTGAATTGCACTGAGTAACGTTCTGTCACGTTCAATTTTTAAAATCTACAGTTTAGGACCTAGGTGCAGGAAACTAGCACTCTAAAGCAGTTTTTGTCAATAACGGCCGTTTCTAGTGGAAATCGATTAAAGTCCCACGTTGTTCATCTTAAGTTCTAGACCGTGGGCCGGTTTCTGAGTTGAGAATTTTACTAAGCAAATAACTAAGTATTTTAAAAACCTATTTAGAGGCTAAAAATTCCACCCATGCCGGGATTCGAACCCGCAACCTCTGGCTATCCGTGCCAGCGCTCTTCCAACTGAGCTAATGGGCGACTCACCGGCATCATTGAAATTTTGAACGTCTTTACAATACTCTCAAGAATCAGCGCCTTATTTTTTGTGAAATACCCAAAAACTACCCTTACCTATTCAACCCCAATAAAATGTCTTATTTGTAGCGTCTTAGCTATACTATTTAAATTCCGCACGTAAATACTGTAACATTTTAAGACTATTTCAGCTTCATCGGACCATATTTGACTAAAAGCAACACTGTCTATGACAAAAAAAAAACTCACCTTACGCGCGCGAAAAATAACCACCTACCACACGTCACGAAAGACGGCACTGGCACTTTGGAAAAGGAATAAAAATACCAAATTCAAAAAAATACTTTTTCCCTTTTTCTCCCGCCGTTGCGTGGTGCGCTGTATTAAGTACAGCCTCTAAATAGGTTTTTAAAATTGTCCTTGTCCGTGACGTGACAGAGCGTCACTTAAGTATTTATATATTTCACTAAGCAAATGCTCAGTGAAATTCCTTGCTCAGTAACCGGCCTACAGTCTAGAACTTAAAGATGAACAACGTGGGACTTTAATCGATTTCCATTAGAAACGGCCGTTATTGACAAAAACTGCTTTACAGTACTAGTTTCTTGGACCTAGGTCCTAAACTGTATATTTTAAAAATGGAACGTGACAGAACGTTACTCAGTGAAACTCTCAATAAAGCTAGCTAACTATTACGCATTGACGGTGTACTGTCGGTAGATTTACAAAATTCTCATTTCTCTAAAGAAGGTCTAACATCTAGGATCAACAACGTGGGCCTTAAAATCGAGCTTCACTAAAAACGGCCGTTTTTGACAAAACTGCTAGTGTTTTGGACCTAGGCTTTTGTCAGTAGGTGCTGAAAAAAGCTACAATTTATTTATTAAGATTTATGTATGAGGTAAATTTTTCCTGAGTAAAAATGTGATGAAAAATTAATCATGTAAAAATGTCCTCCGAGTACTTGTCGCGGACTCAACACCTACGGTGTGCGTGAGTTTGAGGATTTCACTACGGTGAAATTGAGTGAGGCGTACGCTATGGAAGCAAATATTCTGAGATTACGTTGTGTTGTAATTTACTTGAAGTTGAAAAAGAAATGGCGTTTTAAAAGAAAACACCGAACTTTTGTCCAGTCCGGTCTCTTGATGTCCTCGGAAACTGAGGGACTTTTTGTACGGGGTACTTTTAGTCCTTCGTGTGCGTTATTCGATACAATTTATAAGAGTTCTATATCAACGGACAAAAAAGTACTCGGGGGATAGTACCTCGTCTGCGCAGGCCTTTATAAAGAAGATACGATTTTTTTCCATTGGCGGCGCCAGTTACCACCGCCTACCGCCTCAAAGCACTATCGTGGTGACATTTTCAAACTATCTCCTTACATATAAAAATCTCGTGTCAAAATTAGGGTTGTTAAGGAACTTGTTATGAAGAGATTTTTTTATAAATCGAGTTTGAGGAATAGCATTAGGATGAGGAATCTGGCAGACTAAGAAGAAGGGGATGAGGATGGGGAAGCCTCTTCAGGAGGATGCAGGAGATTCTCTCCCCCCCTCGCACACTTCGTTTCAACAAAATTTATAATATAACTCTCGTTCCTATTAAATTCCCCTTCAAATATGAGAAAGAGGATTTTTTTTAAATCAATTTTAGGAAGTGGATGAGGAACCTCAAAAATATGAAGGAAATTCCTCATTTTGAGGAAGAGGAATTCTCATCAGCCCTAGTTAAAATGTTTGTTTTCGAACTCCTCTGGAACTTCGTCTAAGATATTTCTTTGTGTTTATTTGTTAAGTCTATGGCCCGTAGGCTTATTAATATGATAAAACCACGTTGCTATTAGTGTTAATATCTACCTACAAACATACTTTACAAACGGTACAATAAACTTTATTTAATTAAGTTTATTGTACCGTTTATCGTGGCAGTCCCTGGTCTCGACCTACCCCTCAGGGATACAGGCGTGAGTTTAGTTAGTTAGACCTGAGATTTCCGCACTTAGCCTCATAGTTGGGCCATTGTACGTAGCAAGCGCTGAGGTACGCTAACACCTCAGACACTAGGGTTTCCTTACAATGTTTTCCTTCGCCGTCAGCGAGTAGTATTGCTACTATAATTTCACAAACGTACATAACTTAGAAAACAAAGTCATTGGTACATGCCGGGGTTCGAACCCACGACCTCCCGATTGAGAAGCCGGCGTTCTACACCACTCCGCTACCACCTATCCCAGGCGTGAGTTTATGTATGTTTGTAGGTAGACATTTACATTTATAGTATTATAAAACAAGTTTTTGTGATTTTTTTTCCATTGGTGGCGCTAGGCGGCACTATTAAGCGTCTTAAGAGCTTCTTCTTCAGGCTATATTAGTCCGCTGCTGGACATAGCCCTCCCCTAATGAGCGCCATAGCGCATGGTGGGGATTATGGGCACTACCCCCCAATAATGGCTCAACACCTATTATTCGGAGTGTATTTGAAAATGTCACTACGTTACTTCTCGCGTCTTTAACTGTGACCGTTGGCTAAGATCAATCCTTAAATAGATAAATCTACCGACAGTACACCGTCAATGCATAATAGCTAGCCAATGGCCGGGCTCTGAATTGAGAATTAAACTAAGTTAATACAGAAGTAACGTTCTGTCACGCTCTTTTCTGAGAAATTCGAGGAGACAGCTCTACCATCAACTATGTACTTAACGAAATTCTCAATTCAGAAACTAGCCCTAATTAGCAGTTTCTGTATTGAGAATTTCGTTAAGTAGACACTTAACTGCAGTACTGTCTTTTCTCAAATTCTCACTTCAGTAACTGCCCTTAATTGTCAGTTTCTGTATTGAGAATTTCTTTAAGTAAATAATTAACTGTAGTACTGTCTTTTCTCAAATTCTGCATTCAGAAACTGGCCATAATTGTCAGTTTCTGTATTGAGAATTTCTTTAAGTAAATAATTAACTGCTGTACTGTCTTTTCTCAAATTCTCAATTCAGACACTGGCGCTTCAGTTTCTGAATTGACATTTTCGGTAAGTAAATTCTCAACTGTATTGCTGTCTCTTTGAATTTCACAGCAAAGAGCGCGACAGAACGTTACTTAAGTATTTACTTAGTGAAATTCTCAATTCAGAAGCAGTAAGAGTCCATTTCTGAATTGAGAATATCGCTAAGTAAATACTTAACTGTAATGATGTCTCTTCCAATTTCCCAAAAAAGAGCGTGACAGAAAAATAAGAAACATTTGCAAGCACTTGCTACGAGCTACACATTCCCGTAGCACATGAGAATCGCGTAGCTAAGAGCTACGAATGCCCTACGAGTGCTACGGGCTACGGAGAGCTGAGCTATGACGCTTGACCCTTGCTCGTGAAAAGCGCGCCCAACTTATTGAGAGTTCGTAAACTTAAGTATTTACTTAGAGAAATTCTCAGTTCGGAAACTGGCCCTAAGTGTTCCTATTGATCTCAAATCTGGGATCCTAGGTATAATATAAGATACAGGGCACAAAGGGAAATTATGAGCTGTCAGATGGATATATCTTTTGCTGGATTTTTGGAAGGAACTGAAGAACTGTGGCCTGATTATGTGCACCAAATCCTTAGCGATTCCAAGTCTAACTGTCCATCTCATCGTCATCATCAGGCAATAATTATTAGTCCACTGCTGGACATAGCCCTCCCTTAATGGCTTTTTTTCCAACTAAATTTTGATTTGATTATGAAGACTGTGATCTAAACGAATGTTCAAACTACTCTCCATCAATCAAACAATCAACCTACAATCTACAACTTTGTACAACAAAATAATAACTTGGTAGAAAATATACAGCCAACAACGACATCAAGTAACAGTACACAAAATTAAATAATAAACATTATTAAAACTAATTACGTACATACTTAACAGGTACTGCCTACTATAATTCCTTACTAATTTGGCAGTTAGACCTTTGAATTATAGTAGTACCTATTAGTGCTACTATAGGTAATTCCTTACTAATTTGACAGACTGTAGAATTATAGTAGTACCTATTAGTTTTACTATAATTCTTTACTAATTCGACAGTTAGACCCTAGAATTATAGTAGTACCTATTAGTACCACTATAATTCTTTACTAATTTGACAGTTAATTCTTTACTAATTCGACAATTAGACCCTAGAATTATAGTAGTACCTATTAGTACCACTATAATTCTTTACTAATTTAACAGTTAGACCCTAGAATTATAGTAGTACTAAGTACTACTTTAATTTCTTACTAATTTGACAGTTCGACGATGGGAATAGTTTAGAAAAAAACAGAAGTGTAATGATTTGGTGCGCCTAATGTAGGCGCTGAGCGCATTTGTAATATTGCTTCAAAACTTTCATACATATCCCAAGAAATGTTATGGTTAATTCCCTCTCTTAGACTGAATTGGTGTACCTACGTTATATTTAAACTGTATTTTCTAATGTGAAATGTATGAACATGTGAACAGTCGTGTTTTTTTGAAATTTTCGCAGAGCAATTTGGCAGGTGCCGGAGTGAAATTACCCTTGCACCCTATGAGTTAAAGCACATTTTAGATTGTAGCTCACCGTCAAAGTCCGTGGATAAGATGTCTCGTCTAATCGCGACAACGGGAGTTAGAGTTCTATCCTGTAAAAAACTGTCAAATTACTTTGCGGATTTATGAATAAAAATAAAACTTTAAGCACTCTGAACTGTGTTTACTTTCTACCAACAAAGTCCTTGTCCTTAGTGCAACCAGAATATAAGACAAGATAAGAATATTCTTTATTGTAAGTAAACCGGAAGGTAGAGCGATGGAGCGTGCCATGCTGGGCATATCGTAGTAGAAATTCGTCGAAGAACCAAGGTCGAAGACGTTGGTGAGCGGATCACAGACTTAGAGTGGAGATGGGCGGGACACTTGGCTAGAAGGGAAGACGGCCGGTGGACCAGGGCAGTATCGGAGTGGTGGCCCAAGGAGGGAAGGAGGTTGGTCGGCAGACCACCGACACGATGGTCAGACGACATCGTGAGGGTTGCGGGTCAGAGATGGATCAGATTAGCACAGGACCGTGAGGAATGGCGCAGTAAAAAGGAGGCCTATGCCCAGCAGTGGGTTGATGTGGGCTGATTATAGATAGATAGTATACCGGAAAAATAGTTACAGAAACGGCAGATACAAAAGATCAAATACATTTGGCGGCGTTATTGCTAATAGCAATTTCTTCCAGGCAACCTGAAATTGTTGATTGAAGTGAGCTAATGGGCGACTCACTGGTGGCTCACTTGCAAAAAGCGCTGGCACGGATAGCCAGAGGTCGCGCGTTCGAATCCCGGCATGGGTGGAATTTTTGGCCTGTAAATAGGTTTTTTTTTTAATTGTCCTTAGCACGGGTTAGTGCATTATAAATTAAAATAGTATTACCCCAAATTGGAGAATTTGCCGAGGAGAAATAGATACTCGTAGCCGGTGAAAATACGAATACTAATAGACAAAAGTAGGTATACGTACCTTATAATAGACATACATAGATCATACTTAAATACTCTAAATAAATATCTACATATTTACGTAAATAGTGTGTTATATGAAAGAAAAAGGTCATATGCCTACATATATATGTAAAGAGAAGTGACAGCAAAATTACTTAATTAGACAGAAGGAATTCCATTACTCTGGCTTTAAATATACCAGATTAAACAACTTGGCTTAGAAGCGCCCGTGGCCTAGGCGAACCGAGTGATTCGAATCAATTAGGTACTTGGTTAAGCAACAACAGGTGCGGTCAGGTACAGGATGGGTGAGCGTCCCGTGACTACCGCTAGTGGCATTTTTCCGAGCGCTTCCGTGCTTCGCAAGGCACGCTAAGCCATTAGTGCCGGCTGTCATATACTGGCAGTCTTAAGCCATGTCAGAGGCTTTATGGGCGGCTTGATAACTTCTGACAGTAAGACCCGCCACTGTCTTACAATCCTCCACCAACCAGGGCTTGGCCCCCGTGGTGGAGTATGGCCTAACCTTCCTGCGATGCAGGAAGAGACCCATGCCCCAGCAGTGGGGACATACAAGGGTTGATAACGAAACAACTTAAAAAAGGGGAGAGGTTCTCAAATTGTTGCGATCTTTTGTTTCCCGATTGCTCGAAGACGCGTGGATCGATTTAGAAAATTATTTTCTGTTTGATACGATAGACTTAACATGGTGGTCCCATAGTCACCTAGTTAGGATCCTGTAGAATCCAAGGGAACCTACAAATTTCAAAGGTTCACTTGAAGCAATTTGGGGTTTTTATTATAGTGATTTGTGTATTTGCTTTCGTTGTGATGTTCACAATAAATCGTGACGTAGGTAAATTCGAACTAAAAGGTAACATACATTCCTTATTTTTAAAACTCCTATTATACTCACACAAAAAAGTTGATTGCAATGGAATCCAATTAGTCAATGTAGGTATCACATTTTCTGGAGGCATTTGTGATGGATGAATGACAGTGGCGGGCCTTACAGTCAGAAGTAATCAAGCCGCCCAGAAGGCCTCTGACATGGCTGAACTACGTATACTGCGGCGCAGGCACGTGCGACGCAGATATGACTGTGTCTGTCCTGCTCTGCGTCTCGTTGTAGTGCTGGCACACATTTCTGCGTGTTTAGTAAAAGTTTTGTTGCAATGACAGACCATTTAATTGAATTAGTTCGCTGTGAACCCTGTTTGTATGATACAAAATATCATCCGGACTATTAAAAAAAGACATCGAAAGAGTTATTATGGGCGAGAATTGCCAAGGAATGGAGCGAATAGTTGCGTCGCAGCATGCGGTGGGGGCCTATGTCCGCCTTAACTGCCCTACTGAACTATGCTGCGTCGCTTGCGTCTCAACATGCGCCCATCCTAACCGACGACCTCTGTGGCGCAGAGGTAGTACATTTGCCTATGATGCAAGAAGTCCCGAGTTCGAGCCCCGGCTGCGGGCAAAAAAAAACCCCAGGTCTTGGATGTTTACATGTTTGTGACATCGCTGTTCCTAGTTCCCGCGGCACAGGGTATCCTACTGTGGGGAGAGAAGGAATGTATGTGCCAGTATGTAAATGTTATGTTAATAGCCTAATTTCTAGCCTAGATTATAGAGGACCTAGATAGATAATTAGCGATAGGAATTTATAGACAAGATTTAGATAACACTCCTAGTGAGAGCACGCTAAGATTAACCAGTGGCAATGACAGAGTTATTCTGTTGAGAATGATAATTAAACTGCTTCTGAGTAGTGTTTGAGAGGCCCAGTTATTATAAAGTAGCTGTGCCCCGCGGTGTTACTTGCGGTTTATTGATTTTCCCGTGAGAATTAGATATTTTCCCGCAGTAAAACGTAGGCTATGTAGGTTAATCCACGGTATTCGCCAACTCCATACAAAATCTTATTAAAATCGCTCTAGCCGTTTAGACGTGAAGCGGTAACAAACATAAACCTACAAACATTCGCCTTTTTAAAAAACTTTTGTCAGCTGTCAACTGTCAACCAGTGCAAATCATGTGCTCTCATAGTTAGAGTTTTTGTGCGTCAAAACAGTGTTAAAGCTACTTAACTGTAATTGAAAGTGATAGTTAACACCTGAGGACCCTGTGATAGTGTTATCTACGCGTGAAACAGTTTGCATAACGAGTTATTTGTGCAAAAACCAGTGCGTGTGACAACTAAATCTTAAAGAATTTTTGAAACACCCTCAATATTTTTACTTTTGAGAAGAGTCAAAATGACGTCTACCTTTAGTGTTGCTAGTGCAAAAACATAAAAAGTGCCGAATTCCTATAAAATGAGTGAAAATAACCAAAAAGTACTCACTCAACAAATATTTCACAAAGGTCTCTTTATGAACCGTACCCGATCTAACTCATGTAGTGACTCAAACCAAAAATCACCATCAGCTGAGGTATCCCTCCAAGCACCAGTAGAAAATGTCGTAGCAGTCCCTGATGATAGCGATCAAAACTGGACGGAAGTTTCCAGCCGCAAGAGGCAACGTGAAAGCCCAGATAAACTTGGTGGTATTCCAAAGCAAAATAAGACCAACGACTACTGGCTTAGTGCCCCTGTCTCAACTTCAAATCGCTTCTCTGAACTACAAAATGAGGATGCTATTAGAACCAATCCAACCACACCAAAAGAAAGTAAACCTCCTCCAATTTACGTCGATAAAGTGAGTAATATTGAACCTCTTAGAAAGTTGCTAATTCAAGTAGCAGACAACCAATACGAGATGAAAGTGCTCAAAGATGACCAAGTAAGGATACAACCATTTAGCTCAGAAGTATATACGGAAATAGTCAAAGAATTAAAAGCTAGGAACACAGAGTTTCACACGTACAAGCTCAAACAAGAACGTAGTTTTCGCGTCGTCCTTAAGAACGTCCACCCCTCCACAGATACTGAGGAACTAAAAATTGCTATAGAAGAACATGGACATTATGTCACCAATATTTGGAATATTAAAAAAACCAAGACTAAAACTCCACTCCCTTTTTTCTTTGTTGATTTGAAACCGAATTCGAACAACAAAGACATATATAACATTAAAGGATTGCTCCACTTCCGTGTTAATTTTGAGGCACCAAGGCAGAGGAGAGAGATTGCCCAATGTGCTAATTGTCAAAGATACGGACACACTCGAAAATTCTGCTTCCGCCAGCCTAGGTGCGTAAAGTGCGCTGCCGATCACCCTACATCCAACTGCCCTAGGAAGGAACGTTCAGACGATGTAAAATGCATCCTATGTGATGGTAACCACCCTGCCAACTACAAGGGCTGCATTGTGTATAAAGAGCTACAAACAACAAAATTTCCTGCTCTCAGGAAAGTACAAATAAAACCTCATATCAGTCAACCCCAAGATATACCTACAGCACCCACTGCCAACACCTACGCTAAAACATACGCCGATATTACAAGCAAAGGTCGCCAACAACCTAACAAAAACATTCTAAATCCAACGGACCTACAGAACGATGACGTCAAAGACCTCCTTCGAGCACTAATGAACCAAATGTCAGCGATAACATCTATGCTCGCTGAATTAATGACCAAACTAATGTCAAATTCAATATCTTAAAACTATGTTTTTGGAACGCCAATGGGCTGCCACACCACAGGGAAGAAGTCATATTCTTTCTGCGTAATTATAACATTGATATAATGCTGGTCTCCGAAACACATGTTACAGAAAAAAACCTCCTTACGATTCCCAATTATTCTGTATATCACACAATGCACCCAGACGGTAAAGCACATGGGGGAACAGCTATCATAATTAAAAATAAAATCAGACATCATCAATCAGTGAGTTGGAAAACGGCTGAGCTTCAGGCCACTTCAATAGTCGTGCAGGATTGGCACAGCGATATAATTTTATCTGCAATTTATTGTCCACCTAGGCATAAAATCACCAAAGAACAGTTTTCTGACTTCTTCAACACGCTTGGACATCGTTTCATTGCTGGGGGAGATTACAATGCAAAGCACACCCAATGGGGTTCTCGATTAATCACACCTCGAGGGAGGGAACTTAAAAAGGCAATAGACGCCCAAAAGCTCCAGACAGCTTCTTCGAGTGAACCTACTTTCTGGCCGGGGGATAGGAAGAAAATACCTGATCTACTAGACTTTTTTATCTTCAATGGAATATCTAACAAATATATGGAGGTGGAATCCTGTGCTGACTTATCCAGTGATCACTCTCCTGTATTCATGAATCTAAATAAAAACATAGTTACCGTGTCGCACCCATGCAAGCTTCACAACTCAAACACCAACTGGGAGGATTTTAGAGACATTCTGGCCTCGTCTCTAAATACCAACATACCCTTGAAGACTGAGACGGACATAGAAACCGCCGTTGAATCATTTAACAGAACAGTGCAAAATGCGGCTTGGGCTAGCACCCCTATATCTAAGTTGGATAAGCAAGAAATTATCTACCACCAAACAATTATTAATGAAGTTTCAGAGAAAAGAAGGTTACGGAGACTATGGCAAAAATTTAGGTGTCCTAAACTGAAAACATGTTTGAACAGACAGAATAAAAATCTGAAAGTCTTGCTAGATCGTGATAGAAATGACTCCATCCAAAATTATCTCATTAACTTGGATGCAACAATGGCCACAAACTACTCACTTTGGAAAGCGACAAGGAAACTGAAACAGCCAGCGAAAGTTACTCCACCACTTAGAAACAGAAATAGCAATTGGGCGCGTAGTGATTCTGAGAAAGCAGATGTCTTTGCTGATCACCTTTATAATGTTTTTAGCCCTCATCCTTATGAAGGTCCCATGGAACACTTGACACAGGTCGAAAAACACGTAGAAGCAGAAGTTACAAGTACTGAATTACCAGATGTGAAAAAGATCACCAGGAAGGAACTTTTATCTATGAGAAGAAAAATACCCTGCAACAAAGCACCGGGGTACGACCTCATCACAAGTAGAGTCATCCGTGAGTTACCCGAGAATGGCATAACGTACCTCACTCTGTTGTACAATGCCATGTTGAGACTTAATTTCATTCCCACCCAGTGGAAGGTTTCCGTGGTCGTCATGATACACAAAACTGGAAAGCCAGCGGAGGATCCAAAATCGTACAGGCCAATAAGCCTTCTTTCTGTTCCCTCCAAATTATTTGAAAAATGTCTACTCTCTCGTCTCTACCCAGTGATAAATAAACATAAATTATTACCTGACCATCAATTCGGATTCAGATTCAATCACGGAACAATAGAACAGGTTCACAGGCTAGTCAACAGAATACACCAGGCGTTTGAAGAAAAAGAATATTGTGCGGCTACATTCTTGGACATCTCACAAGCTTTTGACAGAGTCTGGCATGAGGGCTTGCTAAGTAAAATAAAGTTAAACTTCCCCACAAAGCTGTATCTTATCATCAAATCTTACTTGACGGAGAGAAAATTCATGGTTAAAGTTGGTGAAGAGCTCTCAAGTCTGCGCGTGATCAGAGCGGGGGTGCCCCAGGAAAGTGTGCTTGGACCAACATTATACCTACTCTTTACAGCAGATCTTCCAACTAACGATCAAGCTACGTTCGGGACTTTCGCTGATGACACTGCTATCCTGGCAACACACGTCAACCCACAAATGGCATCTAACCTACTCCAACATTGCCTCGATAATATATCTTTATGGTTTAAAAAGTGGAGAATTAAAGCTAACGAAACCAAATCTGTAAATGTCACATTCACCACACGTAGAAACACGTGTCCGTCAGTTAAATTAAATAACATAGAGATACCACAAGAAGACCACGTGAGATATCTAGGAATACATCTGGATAGACGACTGACCTGGCGCAAACACATATCAACAAAAAGGAAGCAACTGGGCCTTACATTGCACAACATGTACTGGATGCTTGGACATAACTCACAGATGAGCCTCGACAACAAAGTACTTCTGTACAAGGCAATCATAAAACCAATATGGACCTACGGCATACAGCTGTGGGGTACGGCGGCAAACTCAAACATTGAAATCCTTCAAAGATTCCAATCAAAAATGCTCCGCATTATCACAAATGCACCATGGTTTGTCACCAATGAGTCACTACATAAGGACTTACAGATCCCAACTATCAAGGAAGAAATCACACAAAGACTAGAGGCTTATAGAGATAGAATCTGCAACCATCCGAATAAACTGGCAATCAATCTTTTGGATCCAAAAACTACTAAGCGGCGGCTGAAACGGAAAATTCCTCAGGACTTGCTAAATAGTCAATAAAACATAAGAGTTGAATTTGATGAAGCAGCTAGGCCACTGGGCTTACACTGCACACGCCACAGACAACACATACACAAATTGCTGAATGCCTTTAAAAGGCAGATTGCAAATGAAACCGGAGATAAAAAAAAAAAAAAAAACTTTTTAGAGGCTAAAAATTCCACCCAAACCGGGTCGCCCATTAGCTCAGTTGGGAGAGCTCTGGCACGGATATCCAGTTTTCATGCTAAATAATATTAATACGTAATACAGAGAATATTGTAAAGAGGTTCGAAATTTCACTGATGCTGGTGATTCGCCCATTGGCTCAGTAGGAGGGAGCGCTGGCGCGGATGGCCGGGGGGTCGCGGGCTCGGGTCCCGGCATGGGTGGAATTTTTGGCCTCTGAATAGGTTTTTAAAATATTAATACCTCACTACATATATAGAATATAATATACTTTAATATAATCACTTGTTTGTATAATGTTCCATGGCACTTTCAGCACTTTTACTTTGTTTTGCTTTGTAAATCTGATAGAGCAACCTCTGGAAGCATTATAATCTTATATGAAAGATTTTTAGCCTCCAGTACAAGAAAACTTTTGCGTACTTTTTTACTATGAAATAAACAGTTAAAAAAAAAGGTCGCGGGTTCGAGTTCCGGTATGGGTGGAATTTTTAGCCTCTAAATAGGTTTTTCAAAATTATAGTGCTATAAAAAGAATATAAACATTCGCCTCTGTAACATTAGTGTGATAACAACGTTAGCGCTCCGCTAACAATTAATACAAATAGGGTATTTACAAACGACTTTATTTATTACACTTTCTACTTACACAACTAAATGAAAAACATCATTTTTAAATAAAGGATTCAATTGCGTTGGTATTCCAGATACCTATATTACAGTAAAGTTGTTATGTATCCTTGAGGTTGGACCAATGTTGTTCCTGCCATCATCCAAACGAAATCCGAGTGCTATAAGCTGATAATATTCTGGTCGTGGAATAGCCCTTACTGCGAAGGATATGTCAACACTTCCGACTCAAGGGTTTCCCCACCACGTTTTCCTTCACAGTTAGCGAGTGGTATTGCTACCATAACTTCACAACGTACATAACTTAGAAACATACCGGGATTCGAACTTACGACCCCCGCATTGACAAGCCGGCGTTCTATCACTCCGCTGCCATAGATCTAGTAGTTTAAAGTAAAACATTTTTCATTCGTAACAATCGCTATTAGACCCGTTTGAATAAATAAAACTGTTACAGTATGTTAGCTTTCAGAATATACCTCGGGCTATAGAGTAGGCTTCGGTTTTCGCCGAAAGCACACGAGTGTAACAGTACTTTATGCTCTGTATAAATTAATAAGTAATTAATTAAGGTCTGATTTTTCAATCCTCGGATACTACTTATCCGTCTAATAAAGTATTACACAATAATATAAAAAGTCACCGTGAAACAACAAAAGAAAGACAATTAGAACACATTTTTGAAATGTTTGTTTAATATAATATTCGACGAATAAGCTTTATCCGAAGATTGAAAAAACAGCCCTAAATTAATATAATTAATGTCATATTAGTTCCAATATTTCTATGACACGAATATATCCGACTCAATCCGATAGTAGCCGAGGTATATTCTAAAAGCTAACAGACTATAGAAGCAAACGGTCAATGTTAATGAAGCTAATTTCTGTAGCGAATAGGAGGGCAGGTGTCCAACGATGATTTAGGTACTCTTGCTTTTAGGAGTCCACGGCTCCACTTTGGGACGGGTAGTGCTGTAAGGGGTGTACTGGCCCGTGGTACCAGAAAGGTTCTCGTTGCCGTACGCCATCCACGAGTATTTGGGGCGGCTCGGGTCCTGTGGAGCGAAGAGATACGGTACTGAGGAATGTTTTCGATTGACTGTAGGAAAGAAGCGCTCGTGGCCTAGGCGAACCGAGTGATTGGAATCAATCAATTGGTTAAGCAACAATAGGCGCGGTCAGGTACGAGATGGGCGAGCGTCCCGTGACTACCGCTAGTGGCATTTCTCCGAGCGCTTCCGGGCACGTTAAGCCGTTGGTGCCGGCTGTCATATAATGGCAGTCGTTAAGCCATGTCAGAGGCCTTTTGGGCGGCGGCTTCTTTATTATGTGTGCTAAAATTGACATAATATTAACAAAAAAGCAACCACAGGCGCGGTCAGGCGCAGGCTGGGTGACATCCCGTGACTACCGCTAGTGGCATTTTTCCGAGCGCTTTCTTGCTTCGCAAGGCACGTTAAGCCGCTGGTGCCAGCTGTCATGTAATGGCAGTCGTTAAGCCATGTGAGAGGCCTTATGAACGGCTTGATAACTTCTGACAGTAAGGCCCGCCACTGCCTTACCATCCTCCACCAACCCGGACTTGGCCCCCGTGGTGCCAAGTCCGGGTTGGTGGTGGCCCCCATGGTCCCACCAGGGGTATGCCTGATGGTACCGTGGGGCTGAAATGAATCGCTATTCATAGATAGATCTATGAATAGCGAAACGTTGTATTATGTAAACTTTTAATACAACGTTTCCTCACGATGTTTTCCTTCACGGCTTGGTTGGCTCCGCACGTATTGACTAGTCTTTCCTGTGGGCTAGGCCAACTAAGCTGTCAGGATGGTATAGGTGCTGGGCAAGCCTACACCATCTATAAAACCATGTCCCAGGCACTACAGCGTCGGAGTGGTCCCTTCACCCATCTAGATGGAGTGAGGATACTACTGGACGCTGTAATATCATCTCATTACGTAGATGCAAAAAGGCCTATCGTCATCAATACAACGTGCTTATCTGCAATCGTGCCATATTAGCCGCGTACTGACTGAGCGAGGATCCTCGCAAGGCAGCCTCGGACTTTAGCCGCGCGAGGCATGCTCGGTTGGTGGTCCGATTCGCAACTCACGAAGGTAACTATACCATTGAATTTTACTTTAAATTCAATGATAATACAGAGAGTATTGTAAAGAGGTCCGAAATTTCCCTGATGCCGGTGACTCACCATCTCACCCATTAGGTCAGTTGGAAAGAGCGCTGTAAAGATAGCCAAAGGTCGCGGGTTCGAGTCCCGGCAGGGGTGGAATTTTTAGCCTCTTCTAAATAGGTTTTTAGTATTGCATTCTTTGCTGTTTACCTGGTGTGGGGGCAGGTCGGTCTTGTAGTGAAGCCAGCCGTACCACTCAGCGGGGACCTGGAACAATTACACAAAGCCTTTTTTAGCAATGTCGCAGTTGTTTTGTGTAACTTTTCTGTTTAAGAATGGCATCGTCTATTTAGAGACGTCCTCTCCAAGATAGGACTCTTTGGTCATAAGTGAAAAGACTAAAAAACGGCTGCATGAATCAGATGCATCGGACATTGATATGAAATTCCAAATTTGAAATTACGTTTTACTTATTAAATAATTGCCATTATTTAGACCTGGCTAATATAGGTTAAGAAATATCCGTGTAATTTCCATTTTTATGTACAATAAAGTGTTCTCTATCTATCTATAGAACTAAATTACCTGGCTGCCATCATAGTTCATGTGGAACTGATCAGCGTACTCGACCCAGCGATTGCGTCCATAGAAGTAGCGTGGATTCTCGAAATACTTGTTGCCAAATTTGTCTTCTCCGATGAGTGTACCATTTTTCAGTTCATCTTGTCTGGAATTTCGAATGGTTTTGGATGAATGTGAATGTCATGACTAATGTGACCAGACGTCCTGTTTTAAACGGGACTGTCGCTTTTTATAATTATGAGTCCCGGTCTCCCCGAAATTAACTCCGGGACGAAAAATTGTCCCGCTATCGGAAACCGCGTGAAAATTTGATTAGTCGAGCAGGCGGACGGCCGGCGTTGCTCGAGGCCTTTCGGTCGGACGTGAGCGGTGCGCAATAGAACGAGACGCGTCGTCGTCGTCAAGATGTCATTACTTGCGCTTTGTTCACTACTGTTTTGCAGTAAAGAAAGTACAAGTTACCAACTGGGGTTTTATGGACCCCAGTTAGTAACTTGTCTGGGGAGTCTAGACTATCTGGCCTTAGACTTCATAAAACCACAGAAGTTGGCTCCAGTGTTAAGTTCGAATGATTTCCTATGGCATCTCTAGGATTCAACGTCAAGTTTGTGAAGACGGCAAGAAAAATTATATATTATTATTATTTGTTACTCCAACAGTATATAAACAGAGAGTGTGCATATTTGACACTTCAGTAGGTCTACAATGGAGGTCAGCGGTGCCAATTGTTTATTATGTGTGTTAATATTGACATAATATTAACAAAAAAGCAACAACAGGCGCAGCCAGGCGCAGGATGGGTGACGTCCCGTGACTACCGCTAGTGGCATTTTTCCGAGTGCTTCCGTGCTTCGCAAGGCACGTTAAGCCGTTAGTGCCGGCTGTCATGTAATGGCAGTCGTTAAGACATGTGAGAGGCCTTATTTGCGGCTTGATAACTTCTGACAGTAAGGCCCGCCACTGTCTTACAATCCTTCACCAACCCGGACTTGGCCCCCGTGGTGGAGTGTGGCCTAACCTTCCTGCGATGGAGGAAGAGACCCGTGCCCCAGCAGTGGGGACATACACGGGTTGATAAGGAAGTTACAGAAACGGGGGCTGAGATTTTAGTAATAGATACTCGTGAAAACTCTGTTCCCTACTGAATCGTAGCAGCAAACATATCTCGGTCTACCACCAAATTATTTCCATGAAACGATCATCAGCAACAGCGAAAATGGAAAGGGCAGACGATAACATAACCTCACGAAACAAATTACATAATTGACAAAAAATCTGATACCTGTAGAGTTTCCACAGGGAACCACGGATCCCACCATTCTGACGGATAATGGTGAAGAAATTGGCGACCTTATCCAACGCCAGATACTTAGCCAGCGACATTTTTGCGTAATTCTCTTCGTTTTCTACTGCCACAGTATATTGACGATTTTTGACAATCACAGACGTAGTAAGCAAAACTAAAACTGTCTTTTTTTTTTTTAATAAAGGGTTTTACGGCCCTGGATCCGTGTCCTTTTGAGCCTTGAGTATTGTATTAGTTTTTTATAGTATTAGTTTTCAGATAAGAGCACTTATCACTTCCGTATCACTTCACTATAATGTTCAGTTTTTCCAGTCACTTTAAATTTTTATTCCACTGTTCATAATGAATTTATATAAGGGGGCGAAAAAGGTAGGATTGCTAAGTAGATTTGGAAGAAGAGTTGGTGTAGGGACACCCGTTTCGCAGCTGATTGTGTCAAGTTCCGTGATAAGTATTAATCTGTGCAATTTAAATTCTTGACAGTTGAGCACGAGATGGTTTAGGTCGGCGTTAATCTGTGACCACAGACTAAGAGATCTCAGATCTGTGACCTGCGAACTTATGCAGCTGCAGCCAGCCAGCCAGCACCGATCGATCCTCAAAGAGTTGGGTCGCGGGAATATACCCGAAAGGTATATTCCCGGGTAAATACCCAAAACGGGTAAATACCCGGGTAAATACCCGAAATGGGTATTTATGTGTGTAAATACGTTTATTGGTGTTTTCGTTCGCTAAAATAGATTGCATTACCGTTAAATCCATTTTTACTCACGAGCCTCAGGACTATATTCAATATCTTTCATTTTTTTTTGACGAAAGAACGAAATAAGTATATCTCAAGAAAATTACTTTTTTGTGATGGTTTTATTTCATGAATTATTGAGAGATTGTTAAAGATTCTTACTTAGTATTTATCCACCTGAGAGTAAATAACCATAAATACCAGTTTCTACTGAGTATTTAACGAAAACTGACAGCAAATATTTATAATTGGTTTTTTACAGTAAAATCGTTTAGTTAGGGTCTTATTTGATCGGTGTTGATGAGATCTTTGTTTAAACTTGGGAAGCATGGTCTGATGATAGCGCTGGAAGGTGTGTATGGGATCTCCTCAACGGATAGCAGTAGACCATTTGAGTTTGTACTTATTCGATTAGTATTTATTAAATCTTTGTCAAAACTTGGTGACAAGTTCTTGGATGGCACAGCAAAGTACCCAAATTCTAGTGCTATCATCAGACCCTTCAGACACTAGATCTTCACAACGGATAGTAGGAAACTATTCGAGTTTCGCCTTATTTAATCTGTATCTATTATTGAGATCTTTAGCAGAACTTTCTGATAAGATCTGATTACGGCAAAGTAAGGTGATTAGTGGCATTTTTCCGAGCGCTTCCGTGCTTCGCAAGGCACGTAAAGCCGTTGGTGCCGGCTGTCATATAATGGCAGTCGTTAAGCCATGTCAGAGGCCTTATGGGCGGCTTGATAACATCTGACAGTAAGGCCCGCCACTGTCTTACAATTCTCCACCAACCCGGACTTGGCCCCCGTGGTGGAGTATGGCCTAACCTTCCTGCGATGCAGGAAGAGACCCGTGCCCCAGCAGTGGGGACATACAAGGTGATTAGTTAGTTAGATCTGGGAAAAAGAACGTGGTTACAGGATCTCCTCAACGGAGAACCTAGAATGATTCATATTCATTTATTTTATGATATTCATTTATTTGATTTCACTAAAATCAAATTAATAAAAAAACATAACATACCGTAACATATTCACATATGCAGCGACCTCTGGCTGAAGTAATTTGCATCACTTGCAGCCCCGAGTACCGACTTTGCAATTAGGTTTTACATGGAAATGATATCGCTGTACCCTTATGATTATACTATTTTTATTTTTAATGCACTAACCCGTGCTAAAGACAATTTTGAAAACCTATTTAGAGGCTAAAAATTCCACCCATGCCGGGATTCGAGCCGGTGACTTCTGGCTATCCGTGCCAGCGCTCTTTCCAACTGAGCTAATGGGCGACTCTTACGTTCTTAAAACAATTAATTACGATTTTGGCTGTTCAAAATATCTCCGTTCAAAGATACCCAAAATTCGGGATAACTTTGAATGTACACTTATGACTAAAATTCTCAATTATGTTGTAGTAAATTTGATAATAACGTTAATTTTACGTGAAAATTTATATATGAGAACACTCATTAAGTCATTATTGACTAAACGTTACTTTGATTCATACATTTTTATCGAAGTATCTGCAAAAATATAAAAAAAGTGTTCAAAGTTACCTAACTTGACTGTATGTTATGTTTTTTGTTAATTTGATTTTATTGAAATCAAATAAATGAATATCATAAAATAAATTAATATGAATCATTCTAGGTTCTCCGTTGAGGAGATCCTGTAACCACGTTCTTTTTCCCAGATCTAACTAACTAATCACCTTACTTTGCCGTAATCAGATCTTATCAGAAAGTTCTGCTAAAGATCTCAATAATACAGATTAAATAAAGCGAAACTCGAATAGTTTCCTACTATCCGTTGTGAAGATCTAGTGTCTGAAGGGTCTGATGATGGCACTAGAATTTGGGTCTTTGCTGTGCCATCTAAGAAC
Organism: Yponomeuta sedellus; assembly: GCA_934045075.1. Lineage (NCBI taxonomy): Eukaryota > Metazoa > Arthropoda > Insecta > Lepidoptera > Yponomeutidae > Yponomeuta > Yponomeuta sedellus. Next base: position 3,050,054 of record OW203748.1, on the reverse strand, counting down.
TTGTCACCAAGTTTCAACAAAGATCTCATAAATACTAATCGAATAAGTAGGTACAAACTCAAATGGTCTACTGCTATCCGTTGAGGAGATCCCATACACACCTTCCAGCGCTATCATCAGACCATCAACAACAAAGATCTCATCAATACCGATCAAATAAGACCCTAACTAAACGATTTTACTGTAAAAAACCAATCAAAAATATTTGCTGTCAGTTTTCGTTAAATACTCAGTAGAAACTGGTATTTATGATTATTTACTCTCGGGCGGATAAATACAAAGTAAGAATCTTTAACAATCTCTCAATAATTCATGAAATAAGTCCATCACAAAAAAGTAATTTTCTTGAGATATATTTATTTCGTTCTTTCGTCAAAAAAGAATAAAAGATATTGAATATAGTCCTGAGGCTCGTGAGTAAAAATGGATTTAACGGTAATGCAATCTATTTTAGCGAACGAAAACACCAATAAACGTATTTACCCTCATAAATACCCGTCGGGTAGATTCAATGGGAATATTCCCGCGAATCTACCCATTTCGGGTAAATACCCGGGTAGAATCACAACTTCAAGGCGCTTTCAGTTTTTTGTATATCCTTTGGGATTTTTTATAGATGAGAAAAGTACTTTTTTATTGGACAGAAATTAACAGCTTCATGTATTTATAGAAAAATATTTATTTACAACCAAGAACGATATTATTTAAGTATTAGTTATGATAAAACTTTTTGACGTTTTTTCTTAGATTTTACAACTGATTCATGATTATTTTCATTTCTATCGCTCTTCTTATCCTTGGATATTTCATGGACATCTTGCAACTCCCCAGTTTCAGGATTTTCCAAGTTTTCCGCTAGTTTTTTCTTCTTCTTACTTTTTTTTGGCATTGATACTCCTGGTTCCGCATTATCAATATTCAACCCTACAACAGACTCATTCATTTTAGGTACATCAATATGTTCATGGTGCAATTTTACGTTTTCTTCACTCGGGCGACATTTTCGTTTTTTCTTCTTTTTAGTTTTGGCGTCCCCATCTCCATCACTATTTAGATTCATATCTTCAACAATTTGCAAATCATTAATGGACGGGACATTTCTTTTGTGCGAATAGCCATCATACTTTGTTTGACTTAGCAGCATTCTTTCCTGTTCTTCTATCCTCGCCAGTTTACCCAAGGCCTTCAAGCCATGACGAGCTCCTCTAAAACATAAGTAAAATTATATTTAAAGACAATCAAAACTATCAGGAGGGTAGAGATTTTTCTCTGTATTTTTTTTCTTTTTCACTCTGTCTCGAAGTGCTATAAAAGCACATGAATTTATAAATAATAATTTATTGATTATACTATTTTTATTTTTAATGTAAATAGGTTTTAAATAATTTATTGCAAAAGACGAAGCTGTTAGGCCACTGGGCTTCCACTGCACAATTCACATGCAAAAGTTAGATGTAGGAGCCTTTCAAATGTAAATTATAAATGAAAAATGATGTGGAAAAACTGTTCTGATTTAAAACATTTCACAGCAAATATCAGCATAATCATGTTGTTAATCTTTTGATTACCAGAAATATTAGTGCACCCTGACAGTGAGTGCATGCCAGTATTTTTAGGGAATTTTTAGTTACCACCATACTTTCCGGCAAATAAATATTCTTATTCTTAAAACTATCACAACTCCTTTTTTTTTTTTTCATATCATAGTTGTCCATCTGCCATCAGCTTCTGTGCCATTATCAGATTGTCTGTTTGCTTTTTAGTGTTTGGGAAGCTGTCTTCCATTGAAGGCAACTTCATTGTTGTTAACTTAGCTGCACTGGCTAAAGTTCAATCGCAATTTCTGTCTCTCAAACAGATTGAGTTTAATCAGCGCATGACAAAATGAGTTGTGCCATATTGATAAAGAATAAACATACTTATGTGCAGTCCTGCCTTCACATGCAGCAAACAACTCCTCATCAGTCATTTTAAAGACATCTGTATTAACTGTTTCCTCATCATCTGACTGTGCATCATCAACTTTCTTGGTCTTAGATCCACCGTTGGTCAAAATTGCCTTTTTCACAAAAAAATCACCGTATTCATCTTTCTCAGCGTTATCTTTATGTTTACGTTTAAGTTTCCATGTGCTGTTGGTGATCTCAAATTCCTCCTTCGGTTTAATTTTTTTCGTCATACCATTTTTCTCTTGCACCTGTAAGTGAATCAAGATTAATATGTAACAAATAAACTCAAACACTTGTGGTTCGCTCTGGAATGTCCACGACCTCACCTGGCTATACAATTTAGGAATCCTAACAAAAATAAAGAAAAAATTGCTATACTCTATGTTTTGTTCATTTCGGTTTGAAGCATTCCACCTCTGAGATTAATTACAGGAACAGGTATAAAGTTAAATGTCAATCGAACCTCAAGATTACTTGATGCCTTGTTGTAGAGCGCGCTCCACCAGTGTTCGGTGAAGTCTGCTGCTGCATCGTGACCTATACCGGCCACACTGCGCTTCAGTTTCGGTTTTAGAGCCTGGGATATCCCATTCTCATGCTTTCCTAGACCTTTGCCTGAAAAAAAACATGAGAATTAGTTAAACATGACATGTCCGCATGTACCTTCAATATGTAGCAAGTGCTGAGGTACGTTAACACTTCAGACATTAAGGTTCCTCGCTATGGTTTTCTTCACAAATAGCCGGTGCTATTGCGACTATAACTTCACAAATGTACACTTAACTTGGCAAAGAAGGTCATTGGTCTATGCCGGGATTCGAACCCACAAACTGCCGATTGAGAAGCCGACATTCTGGCTCTCCACTACCACAGCTTCTAAAAAAACGTGTGGTCAAAACAAATTGTTAACACTTATTCTATTTCTTGTTAAAATGGCAACCAGCCGATGACAACAAACTCTGCAAAGTGACATCCAGAATTTCGAAATATTGAATGCCTCTGGAGACGAGTAAACTTGGTTCAGTCATCGATCCAAATGAGCAGGTTGAAATTCTTGCAGTGTTCAAAACTTCGCCTAAAGAAATTCTTACTTTGAATATTTGCTTAGAACATGAATTCAACTTTCTTGATGTAATGGGTAGCTTACCTTAAATGCATTTGAATTGAATAAATCGAGCTTTTAAATAAGCCTTTGGATCGGATGTTTGTAGGTATATTTTCGTGGAAATAAGGAAGCTTACCATCACTCCAGCCGTACTTCTCGAGCTGTTTACGTGCAAAGTCCATGTTGAAGTTTCGATCTCGGATAAAGTTCGTCAAGTTTGTTTCGAATTTCAGGGTTTTCAGGACATTTTTGTGAAAGTTCGGAATAAGTTTACGTAAACATAACCAAAAACATAACCTCAAAAAGTGGCGCGTGGAAATTCGCCACAGGTTAAAGAAAATAAATGTCACATTTCGCCTTCACAGAGTAGCTTTTTGTGGAGGACCCTCCAGGGGCATTATTACGCGTAGATAGACCCTCTACGTTATTACGTAAGCATCCACTGAGTTGAGTGACGTTGATTTTTACTTTTTTTTAAGCTACTCCAGATGTCAAATGCATACATTTTTTGACACTTAAGAGTCGTCTAAATGCTTCACTCGATAGAGGGGAGTGCTACGTAATAGGAGGGCAGGGCCGGAGCCGGCAGCCTTATAAAAACCTGAGCTAATAAACCTGATTTATCATCATCAAACTAAGAACTTATATTCTAGGGGGGTAAACTGACTAAGTTCAAATACCTACATAAACATTTTTATGATTACCTATATTGTATCGTGAAATCTTTATGTAGTCCACAGACTACAATGGTTAGCCTTTCTGATGTTGACTCCCACCTCGGGACAAAAAATAACAATAATACTATTGTTCTCATCACAGAAAAGGTTGTGAGGCTCCCACGTATATACTCTTTGGCTCCCACTGTTGAATTCAATGCCTGTTACCATTATCCCAACCAGCAAAATCAAAATGCTAGACTTTGCAATAAAATATTTATTAAATGCAACAATTTGTACCTAATTTAATTTCAAAATAAACAATCACAGATTGAAATGGAATCATTCCAGTTATTATCAGCTTTTCTTCTTTGCCAGTACTTCATCGAGGTCATCCGGAGTTGATTCGTTCTGGCTGTGGACAAAGAATCATCATCATCAACCAATTATGTCCCCAGCGAGGGGCACGGGTCTCTTCCCTAAGGAAGGTATAGGCCAGACTCCTCCACTGGGGCCAAGTACGGAATGGTGGAGGCTTGCAAGACTAGTGGCTGATCTTAAGGATGACTCACGCTAGACCGTGTCGCGTCCGAGCAGAGTGTCGGCTGTCACGGTCACCGAGCTGATTCCGTGACTGCAATTACAAAGACGGGCCTCAACCGCGCCAGTATCGTTAAACCGTGATGCAGTATATTCGTCCGAGCAAAATTAGTGTTCTAACTAGTCTACAATCATGTTGAATTTTGACGACCAGCCCTCCTATTACGTAGCAATCCACTCTATCAAGTGAAGCATTTAGATGAGACGACTCCTGAGTGTCAAAAAATGTATGTATTTGACAGCCGGAGCCGGTAGCTTAAAAGAAGTAAAAATCAACGTCACGCAACTCAGTGAAGCCGTTGGTGCCGGCTGTCATATAATGGCAGTCGTTAAGCCATGTCAGTGGCGCGGCTTGGAAACTTCTGACAGTAAGACCAGACACTAGCCGTGCAAGCCTCCGGACTTGGCTCCCATGGTGGAGTATGGCCTATACCTTACTTAGGGAAGAGACCTGTGCCCCAATACTTTGTGATATTACCGTCTGTTTAAGCCTCATCAAGATCAAGCCACCCATAAGGCGGCTTGATAACTTCTGACAATAAGGCCTGCCACTGTTTTACAATCCTCCACCAACCCGGACTTGGCCCCCGTGATGGAGTTATGGCCTAACCTTCCTGCGATGCAGGAAGAGACCCGTGCCCCAGCAGTGGGGACATACAAGGGTTGATAACGAAGCTTTAAATACGGTTAGTCAGTTTAAGCTACAGGGGGTCACCGTTGGGGGCTACTTGTCCATCATTTTGACCGCGCCCCGGTGGTCATAGGTAGGATCGCGCGAAGACCTGTCCAGGTAAGGGAGGCCGTGGTCGCCCGCAGAGGAGTACTCCCGAAGCGTCGGGCGCTGCAGCAGCTCCGTCTTGAAGTTCTTGAGGAAGTACACCCAGCATTTGGTCGGCGTCGGGAGATTAGTCTCGCTGAAATAGGGGGGAAAAATTTATGGGTTTAGACATTTTATAGAGGTTACATTTTATACGGGTTGAATCGCTTACATGTATGTATATGTATATAGGTAATTATTATATATTTTATAAAAAATAAAAAGAAACTAATGGTTTAGTTCAAAATTTTTTAGATTTAAGATTTTTAAGTTAATATTATTTTTAAGTTTCTCGTTGCAAAATTGCAGTGCCCTTGAAGGGCTCATGTTATGGATCTACCTTATTATTAACAACTTTGTGCCACATGAAGCAATAAATAGATTGATTGATTAATTGATTGATCGCTCGTGGCCTCGGCTGCCTGAGTGATATTTAACGATCACGAAGTTAAAAAAACATATGGCGCGTTGAGTGCATGGATGGGTGACCGTCTATGAGCGGTTTCGTGCTTTGCAAAGTACGCTAAGCAGTTGGTGCCGGCTGCTGTCGATAGATGGCAGTCGTTAAGCCAAGTCAGAGGCCCTAGAGCGGCTTGGAAACTTCTGACAGTAAGACCAGTCACCAGTCGTGCAAGCCTCCGGACTTGGCTCCCGTGGTGGAGTATGGCCTATACCTTACTTAGGGATGAGACCTGTGCCCCAATACTTTGTGATAACACGGTCTGTTTATCCAGGGGTAATCCCTATACAGGGTCAAATCAAGTGTTGCTGTATTATGTTAGTACTTTAGCCAAGGATTTAACTTGAGCTTGAGCTTAACGTCTGCGAAAGTCGTGTGGCGCCATTTGTTATTAGAGTTCGAAAAAATTTTAATATAAAAACCAACTTCAGCACACTAAGCAGAAATAATTTAAACGAATATGGAGTCGGTGCCCAAAATGTATGTGCTGGTCTGGAACTTGGCACAGACTCCAAAATAGACTTGCAAACACCGACATGCATAAGAGTTTCGAATTTAGAGGTCATCACATGACCTCTAAATTCGAAACTCTTAAATTCGAAACCTGGTCGGACTTTTCCGATATAAAAACACCCGTAAGTAAATCCGGACTAAAAGTCTACGTCATGTGATAAATTTGTGAAGTTATAGCAGATTAGATTAGAACTCTTTCTTGTACACACCAGATAACAAAATACAAAAAAGTAGCAATACCACTTGCTAACGGTGAAGGAAAACGAAGTCAGGAAAAACTGGAGTCTGAAGTGTCAACATACCTCAGCGCTCGCTTCGTACAACACCTCAACTATGAAGCTAAGTGCGGAAACTCTGGGAGCCAATTCTCACTTCATTAGGTACCAAATAGACGACTCTTGAGGCTGATGACTTAAATTCTACATCAAACATCGATTGACCGCTAAATTCTGTTTTCTGAACAACATGCTACATTGAATTCGAATGATAAAATAGATGTCTAATGAATGACACTGTCGAGTTATCTTATTTTTATGCGACAAATCTAAACCTTCGAATATTTTGCTCCTACGCTTTCAATTCGCATGGGAGAATCGGCTCCCAGGTACTGACTGCCAGTTTCTCGTACACTAACCATTTGTTAATCTACTGTTAACAGCTGTCAAATGTTTTTTCCGTACGCCCTTTGGCCAACTGACAGCTGTTAACCGTAGATTAACGGCATGTTAGTGTACCAGAAACCGGGGGTAAGACTTACGCGTTGTCAACCATTACGTCGTTGACCTCTCTGACATAGTAGTTGGGATGGTCTTCCAGGATATCCAGGTTACCAAGCATTGTATCGTCTACCATATAGATTTCCCCTAAAAAAACGTGATAATTAAAAATAACTTCCACACACCACAATCAATAGTCGACTTAAATCAGAATTACTCGTCTGAGACGAGCAATTCGTCGGAAATGACGGCGACGCCTGATCCGTCTATCACACCGGACCCTACGCCTTGAATATGTAACTTTTAACGTTTACACCTGTTTGCGAAAGCGTTATGTTTACTTAGCTCTACCGTGTAGCCCAAACCGCATTTCAGTAGATATCTGAGACATGACAGTGACATCTAGACAAATTGTACGACCAGTCCAATAGATATTTCGTTTATGCACACATATCTATACGTAAGTAAGTGAACTTGCGCTGAAACTTCGGCTCATTACATTTTATTTTTATCCATACCATAATTAATAATGAATCACCGAATAAGCTTGCAATCCTCCTTAATAAACAACTCCAAACAAGACGTCTGAAACGACGACACATACCTATGGGCAACCTATGAAGTAAAATAAAGGCTACCCAACTCTGGAAGGGCAAGCCTAACACGCCGATTGCATGTCAGCATAAAAAAGTATGGTGCTGCTATGTGGTGTCGGCCTAGAGAATAGCACCAACCCAATTCTTCCCGCGGGTGTCGTAAAAGGCGATTAAGGGACGCAAACCGGGAGGTGGGCAGCAGCGCCCCCTGCAGTACAATTCCACCGAACTGCGATCCCCAACCCGCATGCCCAGCGTGGGGATTATGTGCATTATCCCCTATGATAGCACAACGTGACGCTCTTTAGGGGAAGGCTATTTCCAGCAGTGGACTAGTATAGATAATATAGACAAAGACGAAGATAAATAAAAAAGTATATATCCATAGGAATAAGTGTGCAGCATTTGATCATATTACAATTTCTTAAGAACCTAGAGCACACACGGACACACCTTGTCGCACTTACGCCCTACCGTTTCATTGCTGCACACATTTCATCATATAGTTTAATATTGCTTGTTTACAAATTGCGTAACACTTGCACCATCATACTATGTAGACAAGTGTTATTTAGTTAGTTAATAAGGTTGAACATTACATTGTTTTGATGCTGAATTATTTGTGCTTTTCTGTAGCGTTCATTGCACCTAAATGTATGTGTTTTGTTGTGCAACTAAAACATTATCTTACTTATCATTCGCATAGCAATCATACAACCCGTGCAAATTAAATAGGCGCCTCATGCAATTCAATCTTCTTTTCAAGAGATGCCTATTTGATTTGTGCAGATTACACTATAGGTATGACATTATTGATATATACGGCTATTCACGACCTCTGTGGCGCAGCAGTAGTGCATCTGCCTACACGCACGAGGTCCCGGGTTCGATCCCCGTCGGAGTACAAAAAAAACACCATAGGTCTTGGATGTTTGTTATGTCACTGTTTGCGGTACCCACAATACAGGGTATCCTAGTGCGGGGCCAGAAGCAATGTATGCTATTGATTTGTAGCCTACCAAATATTGGCAAATAACAACCTACTGTCGTCATTGACTAAAAATCTAGATTAACTTAGAAGATTTTCATTAAGATAAGATAATAATATTATTAATTGTACATCAGGACACAACAAACATAAAATATTTACAAAGACACAGTACAAGTGGCGGCTTTAACTTCTTCGAGACAACCTAATTTACTTAGGGCTGATTTTTCAATAGTCATATAATTTTGAAAATGAAACACTTGATCCAATGAAAATTAAAGAAACATCAAAAAAATGATTTAGGGCTGATTTTTCAATAATCAGATAACTTTTATCTGAGGAATAAAAATGGCGGTTTGACATAATTTTCATACATAAGCTGTCAAACCGCCATTTTTATTCCTCAGATTAAAGTTATCTGACTATTGAAAAATCAGCCCTTAATCAAGATTAACTTACTTATGTACTGAAATCTGGATTTAGGTCAATAGTAAATTCAAGTAGTGTTTATGAAAGTATTGGTTCAAAAACTATTGGCATGCTTGTATCGCACTATGGAAAAACTATGCGAGTATTAAAAGGACAGCGTCCTTGCTGTATAGGATCCGCGGCAGTAGCAATAGTTTCCTGAAGGTTATTGGAGCCAATGTGGACAATCCATTTTTAAGGCACTGGTTGGCAACGCACATATTGTCCTGACGGTGTAGTCGCCCAGCGGGGAGTGTGATTGTTTCAAAAATAATATTTGTTACATAATTTGTATTGTATTATATTACCATAGTATAAGACTATTATAGACAAATGTTATAATTTAAAACGTAAATATGGACTAATTGTCTGAAATAAATAAATTGAATTGAATTACTCCAGGGACTGGTCCCAAGCCATTACACTCTGAGGAGGAGATTGTCTTATAGAACTCTCCTTTTTAGTACATCTGTTTTTTAATAATTAAATAGGTATGCCTGTTGATTGATTGATTTATTGATTGAAGACATTTATTCAAATAAAAGTACAGAAGTTGGTTTCTGCCAAACCACTGACAGCTTACAAGCATAACAGCTTGTAAGCTGTCAGTGGTAATCAAGCGTAATGTTTTGCCAACAATATCATGACAAGATAATCTAGCCTCTTAAAACATCATTTTTAGACTATTAGAGACATAGGTACCTTTGACATTGTGTCCCTGTCCTGGGCAGCTCAGTAGGAACGGTATATTGTATTTTGTAGCGATTATCAAAGGGTATTTGTACTTCGTCACACCCTCAGAGACGAATTTTGCTTCACCATTCTCTTTGCTTGTAAGCCAATAGTGGTTCGGCTCATTGCGTTTCAGTGTGCCATAGACGAAGACTCGATGGATCATCTGGACAAAATATTGCCATGAAAAGATATTTGTGACCGCATTATACTTGTAACCGCAGAACACTGAAATATTTTGGTTGACATGCCCTAAATGGGCATAATTTAATGATAACTTCCACACAACACTTGATTGAAATAAATTACAAGTACGCATGTTAGAAGACAACAAGGTTGGTGAGTAAAGTTGGGGGCGGCTGCCGCGTCAGGTTATTTCCATTTTAGAGTAGCTATGAAGCTATTGTCATCAGAACTGACCAATAGAAAGTTCGTGAAGTGAAGTTAAAGTTGTGGAACAAAATAAAACTTACAGTGTATTTCCGAGAATAGTACTTGAAATTTTCATTGCAATTAGCAAGTATCAGATACTTTTGTAATAATCGTAACATTAATGGCAATAATTAAGCTTATTTACCTCAAAGAATATTCGTAAAAACAATATTTTTTTCAAAACAAAAGCCTGCTGTTCTGACACTAGTAGCCACAGACTAGAAGAACAAACAAAGACTTCCATGACTCCTCGCCTCGACTCAACACTAGTCCACAGACTAAAGAGGAGATATTAGAACGAATGAAAAGTTCAAAAACCTAACTTTTCACCCGACTGCGAAATTAAGAGATGGCAGTGTTTTAAATAGGAATGTACCTGAGTGTGTACGTATGGATCATATAGGGTTATTTTTCTGGCCCATATTTTATAGAACTACATTTCGATACACTTTGTAAAGTTGACTCCCGAACACCCGGTTCCTCCTGAGTGCTTAGTGCTAGTTTGAAAGATCCAATCGAATAACTTTACTACCGCGTTAATCGAGCATTGAGTAGTGAGTATGGGTAAGTTAACCGTTCGAACTGACAAAACGCTGTCACAGTACAACTCGCACTCGCGTTTATTCGTGTTTTGGCTGGTAAATGTGTTCACTTCTCAACGTAAACCATTACAACTCGCACTCAGCAATTTTAATTTCCATACTTGTCGCTAGGTGGCGCTTCCTCGATGCCATAGAAATATGGCTTTACGTTAACGCGATCGAGTAGTTAAAAAACTCGCACTAAGCACTCTGGTGTTTCTTGATGGTTTTTTATGACCACAAAGACACCAAAACGATGGATTGATAAATAAGGTGAGAAAGGAAAAATATACAAACAACACGTCAGAGTATCTGTTTCTTATTATTATGTCACAAAATATACACAAAAGTGGATGTGAACTGTCGCTGTTAACGTCACCGGCCACGTCTATTGCCAAAGCTCTCCGAATAAACATTGTGGTGTGACCTTAAATGATCGCCTAGGTATGTCATTCTTACCTGAGCCTATTAAACATTGAAGTTAATTTAAACACGTTTTCATCAATCGCATTCTTTCTTAATCAAGAACCACCCCCATAAAATTGTAAAACGTCTTAAGAGAGGCTTATAACCATACTACTAATATAGTTATATATTAAACGGATCTAATCACGATTATTAATTAGGTAAAACGTAATTATATACCTCATTTCCCGACGTTTCGGCAACGTTACAGTTGCCGTGGTCTCGGATAGACTGAAGTGGTAATTACGTTTTAATTATGTTAATAAATAATCGTGATTAGACCCGTTTAATATAACTATATAAGTATCGCGAATTATTAAGAAATACATATTACGAGTACTAAAAGTTAGACGATAGGAATCGCTTAGGACTTCGTGCGAGGAATTGCAGATCTAGTATGTATATTTCACAAAGGTTTCGGCTCTAATAGATATTCAATGGCGTTTGTTTTATGACTTTGTAGTGGTGTTTTTTTAGTTTTTGTACTAAGTTTCGTCTTTACACGGTACATTATTATTATTATTATTTCATGATATGGCAACCAGCCGATGTCGACAAATTCTGCCACAGTCAAGTCTTGACACGAAATGAGCAATTTTTTTTTATGTTTACCTACTAATTTTGATTTCTTTGTGAAGACTTTGAACTAAGTGTGAACTAAATGAATGTTCTATCTACAGCAACTCTGAAACAATATAAAATTAACAATGAGTACATTAAACTGAAATAATACATATTTTTAAAACTAAATACACGCTTAATAATACAACAACTAAAATAAAACTCTAATTATAACTTAATATCATTTTCTCCAATGAATTTTATAAGTAATATATACAGGCCCATGGACGATGATAAATGCGTTAATAAACACATGAAATTAATTGGTAGTGGAATATCTACAGATGGAATGCAACTATACAAATTAACTGATCTATTATTATTTGAGCAGTTAAAGAAAATGTGGTCGAGATCACCCTCCTCCAGACCACACTCACAAATCGAGTTATCACGCACTCTGATTTTATTTAAAAAGACAGGCGTACAACAGTGACCGATCCGAAGCCTTGATATCACCGACACTACCCTCTTACCAACCTTTTTAAATTTGAAAAACCAAGGTTTGGGTGTTATAGTTGGTTGAATAGAGAAAAATCGAGAACCCTTGAAGCGACTACTCTCTTCCCACAGGGTCGACCAGTGGACGTAAAGACGTGGCTTTGACAACGCTAGCAAGTCATAGGGATAGTGAGAGGAGTGCTTCAAGTCCACTTCATGAGTACAGGCGTGTTTAGCAATAGCATCTGCATTCTCATTACCCAAAATACCTGAGTGGCCAGGTATCCAGACCAGGTTGACTTCAAGGTTATTCTTATAACAATTTAGCAAAGATTTTTTAATATCCATAATGAGTTTACTATTTAATTTTGACTTGAACTGATTCTGGTCCAGAGCTTGGAGGCAACTTAGAGAGTCAGTAAAGATAACTGCATTATTAATATTGTGCGATTCAACAAAAAGACAGGCCTCCAATATTCCAATACACTCGCCAGTAAATACAGTGGACTCCGGAGGGCATTTAAATTGAATAGCCAATTTAGAGTTTTCTAAAAACACCGAAACACCTACTGAGGAAGATGATGATAACTTCGACGAATCAGTGAAAAATCTTTTCCACCCATTCCATCGCTCACTTATAGCAGCATTAAATTTGGAGTTGGCTGAAGGATCATCTTTACCTATACCGATGCTCAGAATTGTTTTAGGCTTATACTGAATTACATCAAAGCTGTAATCAAAAATAGGCACTTTACTGGTTGTTACAATAGAGCCCCTGAAATTCTCTAACCATCTGAAACTCTTGACAATTTGAGGAACTTCTTTGTTATTCCAGTAGGAACTTGTAGAAGTGAGGGAATCAAGCTCTTGTAATTTTCGAGGGAGGATGTGAGACGTACGGGAACAAACTTTGGTTATAAAGCGGTCCGAAAGTAACTGGCGTCGAAGATGAAGAGGTGGATCAACAGCCTCAACTTGAAGGGCATTAGTCGGTGTCGATTTCATACAGCCTAAAACAAGTCGCAAACATTTATATTGAATGCGATCTAACTTAACTAGCGAGGTTTTATTCATTGGCTCCAGGGCGAAACAACCGTAATCAATAACGCTTCTAATCAGAGCATTATATACTAATTTAAGGCTAAAGGGGTGTGCACCCCACCAAACCCCGGCAAGAACGCGCAGGATGGTATAAACGCGTTCGCATTTTTTAACCAAGTGTTCAATGTGATAGACGCCAGTTAACCTAGGATCAAGATGGACACCAAGAAATTTCACCTTCGATTTCAGAGGGATAGGGATATTTTCAATGCTTACCTCTATGTCGGGTATACGTCGTTTTCTAGTAAATACCAATAGGGAACTCTTTTGAGCTGACACAGAAAGGCCATGGGAGAAGAGCCAGTGACTAAGGGATTCAAGAGATAAGCTCAAAGAATTCGCTGCGTCCTCAATGGAATTGTCAGAGACATACAAGGCCACATCATCAGCATACTGAAGGATTTCACAGTTATAATTAAGGCTAGAATTCATGTCGTGGGTATACAAATTAAAAAGTATTGGGCTTAACACCGAACCTTGAGGGAGGCCTTTCCATAACATTCTGGTACCAGAGTTAAACTCTGGCAGTCGGAGAGTTACAGACCGAGCCATTAACAAAAGGTGAATGCAGCGAACAATCTTTGGGGGGATCTTTAGCTGAAGCAATTTATTTCTAAGAATTGAAAGGATAACACTATCATAAGCTGAGGAAATATCCAAGAAAGCTGCCACCGTCGACTTATTTTTACTAAAAGCTATCCTAATGTCGGTCACAAGTACTGCGATACTATCTACAGTTCCCACTCCCTTTCTGAAACCGAACTGCGTTCTAGGTAAAATGTCTCTATTTTCTACAAGCCACTCAAGACGATTTTTAATAAGATGTTCTAGAATCTTTGATAATGCAGATGAAAGAGCTATAGGACGGAAACCATTCGGATCATCAGAGCTTTTCTGAGGCTTAAGGATGGGCATGACCAATTGTTTTTTCCAAGATTCTGGAACAAAACCTGTTTCGAAACACATGTTTGCAAATTTTAAAAAATAATCGATTGTCTTAGGTCCTGATTTTGATAGGAACGAATATGGGAAGCCATCCTCTCCTGGAGCAGAGTTCTTTACGTGGGATAAAACAGATGCCAATTCGTCTGCAGAAAAAGGTTTGTCAAAAGGGTCCTGAGAGCTATTGGCAGAGACATCAGGAACCCATAATTCTTCTTCATTAGGGACATAGGGAGGAGCTAGTTTAATAAAGAATGCTTCGGCAACTTCATCCGAGATATAAGAGGATTGTTTAGGAGAAAAACTATTTCTAAAACGATTGATTTGTCTCCACACTAGAGAAGGTGGAGTTGATGGAGATAAAGCAGAACAAAACGCTACCCAACCTGCTCTTTTCTTCCTTCGTAGAAATCTTCTAGATTTGGCCAGAAGCCTACGGTACTCAATTAAGTTATCGATAGAGCAGAATTCATTACAGATTTTTTCTGCGTCAATACGTTCTTTAATGATACGTGTACACTCCTCGTCCCACCAAGGAGGAGAAGGGATTTTTCCAGTGCGCAGTTTTTTAGCTGGGAAAGCATTCCCGGCAGAAAAATTTATGGCATCGGCGAAAGCATTATAGGTAGAAGCTAAATCAGAATTTTCAACGTTCGGTAGGGATGGAATCTCTCCCTCTAAAGTGTCTGAGTAAGTGACCCAACCATTTTTAGTAAGTCGATATTTCAGTAAAGGACTAACTGACTTTTCTGGGACAGATTTATTAGGTAAACAAACAAGGATTGGAAAATGATCACTTTCATAAGTGTAATTTAAGCGATCCCAAATACAGCGAGAACTTAAATCCAGTGAACAGATAGTTAAGTCAACACAACTTTTCCTCCCTCCTATGTAACCCCTACGCGTAGGTCTACCATCATTTAAGACACATAGACCTGCATCATCAATGGCCTCAATGAGTTCCTCCCCAAAGGTGTCACAATGGTCTGAACCCCATCTATAGTGATGCCCATTAAAATCGCCCATAATAATAAATGGAGTTTGTAACTGTGACATAAGTAAATTAATTGATGGAATTAGTGTGACGGAAGGGTTTGAAATGTAAATAGAGACAATAGTAATGCCTAAAGATTTTACACCGACCAAATTAACATCACTGCCCAGATGGGGAAGAGAAACTACTGAAAAAGGAATTTTGTTACTGACAAGAATGGCACAACCACCATAGTTGTCAGCCCTATCATTGCGAACACAATTATAGCTATTTACATTAAAATTGGAACTTGGCTTTAGCCAAGTTTCACTCAGGCAGCAAATTGCTGGTTTGTATTTGTTTAAGATATGAATTAGTTCATGTTTTTTATTGTTTATGCTTCTCACATTCCACTGAAGAAGATGAAGGGTCATTATGAAGAACAAATAAAATATTACTAAGTTTTTGGGCAACGTGGTCAGGTAGGGACTTGGCAGTAATAAGTTTAGTGAGAAGGGAAACAAGCTGCTCAATGGGATCCTCAGTAGCTATATTTGCTGAAAGTTGATTTTGGCCTAGAGCACAACCATTACAGGATGGTGAAAAGGAATAGTCCCTAGTCAGTTCTTGATGTGCAAGCCTATCATACCCTGGAGTAAGGGGAGAATGAGTCTTTGGTTTTGAAAAGACAGTTTTTTTATATGCTCTACTAGATTGCTGCCTTTGAGTGGGGCTAGACAGTGACTGTGAAAACAAGGGAGGGGATGATTTCACTGCGTTTGCATAAGTTCTGGAAATAGCAGGTATCCTTTTATTTGCCTCAAAATATGAAATAGCTTGCTCCGCCATTAGAATTTTAATAGCACGCTGTCTGCTGTATTCTGGGCAATCCTTGCTAGTAGCAGGATGTTCACCATCACACAGTAAACATGTAGCCTCACATTCATTAATCTCGCAACCATCACCAGGATGGTCTTTTCCACACTTATAGCATCTAGGTTTTGACCGACACTGATTTCGTGTATGTCCAAACCGGCAGCAATTATAACATTGCACTGTTGGATAAGTATATTGCTCAACCTCTAGAGCAGAGTAGCAACAGAATACTCTTTTAGGGAGGACCTGCCCATCAAATGTAAGGACCACTGTCTGCCTTGGGACCCATACTGAGTGACCTTCATTATCAATAGTTTTCCTATTCATTCTGCGAACTTTAATAACATTTCCACAGCCTGTTGGAACTTTTAACAAATTTTTTACTTCGTCCTCTGACCATTCAGTTGGAACCCCTCTTACGAGGCCCATTCGAGTCACATTATATTGGGGGACTACAGCCTTGAATTGATTCTGCTCTAGAACCGGATTAACAATGAAGGCATTTGCATCTTCCGGAGATTTAAACTCGACAGAAACTCTGTTGCGCCCTAATCGTTTTATGCCATCGTTCAAGACATTACCAATGTTGTGCTTCAATAGGAATAAGCCAAACTTAACATGGTGCAAGCTTGAACCAGAATTCTCCTCTGCCTGGACTTTTGAGACATGCACAATAAATGGGCCTTTGTCGAATGCAGAGTACTTTTGCCTAAGATCAAGAGTAGCTCGGGGAAGTTTAGATGGTAACTCAGGTGGCGGTCCGGAGACTGCAGCACGCTTTCTACAGGTACTATCAGAAGTATCCATCTGCTGGCACATCGGCGATTCTTGAGGTAAGGTGATCGTACAAACCGGCTCATATTCAAAAGGGACTGGGTCCGGGGGCTTAGGCGGGATCTTTTTGTCACCCATATTGAAGAAAAGTAATGATAATACTCACCGAAAACTGCTGAATCTAACTAATGGAAGTAATTAACTACACAATGATGATGAATAATAAGAAAAAGCCAACAAAAAGAATAAAATGGAAAATTCCGGAAAAAAAAAACAAATGAAGCGCATGTACCAGCCAAGAGCCCGACACAGACTACACGGTACATACGACGAGACACAGTTTCACTTCATAGTCTAATTAAAATGACAGTTCAAAAAGAAGCTGTGAGAACAAAAACGAACTTACAGTATGAATCTCTCCAGCTTCTTCTTTCTCCAGCTGTAAAGCAATGTGTAGCAGTTTTCCAGATATTAATAACAATTATTAGCATTGATGATGAGATCAAAATCTCCCTCGAGCTATATAATGCAGTCGACAAAAAGTGACGGCTGGGTACGACACTATTATCGACAACTTCGTTGATAAGAAAACGTCAAGTCTCACTCAGCACCACTCACTAGTTAGTCGAAAAACCTTCGTGTGTTCGAGAACTTGTGCGAAGTGCGAGAATAAAATCATTATTTTGACTGAAATTACGTTACGAATTCAACGTTGCATCACGATGTTTTGTTACAACGACCAGTAACAAATAACTACATAACTTTTGTCGAGACTTTTGTGTGATTTGTATAAAAAAAAACAGCTTCAAAATGAGGTTGGCCGGGCTTATGTTCAAAAATGTGAGCAAAATGCTGGACTTCTACTCACAATTCAACCCATCGCCGCTTTCAATAAAACAATTCATCGACTTCGGTAAGTTTCGTTCTCTTTATAAGCCGCAGATATCGATTTTTCGAGCAAAGTTGTGTAAGGGACCTACTGCTGTTCATTCAAGGTCGTAACCTCACAGATGACCCTTTATAAACAATAATAAAGTGGTATCCGGAATTCAAGCTTCCGGTCATCATTATACTGTGGCATATTAAGATTCTAAACCTCGAGGAAAAAGCGGAATTAAAGGCCTTGAAATTCTGTTGAAATGGGAAATTATACATGACTTAAATGACACAGAAACTAGTCTGCAGTCACAGAAGTGACTTAATGTGATAATGATAAATAAATTATTTTTCAATTTTAATTATTGAATGTTACAGTGATTTACATCCGTGGTTACAGTAAACTAGGTCTCCATTTCAAAATCTAGATCATTTTGGAGAAAAAATGGACAAAAACACTCCAAACTTACACTTCCAAAGTCTTTTCATACTTTTAATTGACAGAGTCTACTTATTATTCTATAACTTAGTACTAATGGATTGAACTGGCATTAATTCCAGACATCTTTGTCATTTGAATTTTACAGTAATTCTGTAACACATAGCAATACAATATTTTGTACTGTATGCATTTGCAATTTATAATTTCAAAGAGAAAAACCAGATTATGAAACTTGGCAGTGAAGCCTAGCAGAGCTATTTAAAAAAAGCAACATTCCACTAAAACAGTGGCTCTTAAACTTTTAGTCATGAGAGGATCATTTAAACAAATTTCAGTCTTGTCAGGGACCACCCAGTTGGTTTATTGGTGGTACCTAAATG
Source organism: Yponomeuta sedellus (assembly GCA_934045075.1). NCBI lineage: Eukaryota > Metazoa > Arthropoda > Insecta > Lepidoptera > Yponomeutidae > Yponomeuta > Yponomeuta sedellus. The sequence goes on along the minus strand of OW203748.1, from coordinate 3,031,553 downwards.
TAAATAAATAGATAGATAGATAAATTATTTATTTACATTTATAAAGGATTGTTTGATCTATCCGGCTATAAATGAAACATGCATAATTTTGGGACTGACACTCATTTAATAATTATAATGCAACAATGGCTTAGCGGACTATTTGGAATGCGACCCTCAGTTAAGAACCAGTGCTCTAAACTTAATTTAAGTAATTTGTTAGGTAGTTTACGTAACTTAGTTTTAAAGTGAGAGTAAGTCTGCCAACAAACTATCACTTAGTTTGGCGGAAACGATTGTTGTAAAAGTTGCATGTACCTTTCATAGAATAAACCTTTTTTTTTTATTTATTTTATACAACATTATTATTCAAAGCCAGTAGTACATATTCTTTACCTACCTGTAACTATTGTGTTGTAAGATCAACCTTTGATTTTGGTTCAATCTTTGGCTGACTTCAAACTGAAATCTTATGCTGCCCACTGTTGGGCATATCCAGAAGCTAGCAAGCAGTATTAGGCGGGAGCCCTTTATAATTTTTCTGCATTTTATGATATTCCTATTTGTTATCACAAACCCACATGACACATAATAATTTTTATTTGAAACTAGCTGTCCCAGGGAACTTCGTACCGCCTAACAGTAGATTCTTTATTTTTTTTTTCTCTCCATAAACACTATCCTCGTACTTCAAGTAATATTCTAAAAAAAGAATTAGCGAAATCGGTTCAGCTATTCTCGAGATTTGCGCTTACCAACACATTTAGCGATTCATTTTTCTATTATAGATCTAGACGTATTGGGCGTTGACATCAGTGAACACCCAGCATAATTTTCAGCACAGATCTCTGTGCTCTTTCGACTTCTAACAAAATAGGATCATTAATTTTATTAGCCCTCCATCATGATTAAAGTCTACTGACGGCCATTTTGTTTTACAACAAGAATCAAATCCAGTTTTAGTAAAAAGAAAATACCTACGCTCACTGAAAATTCATCATTTTTCCTTGAGTGTATAATATGCGTACATACAAGCATCAATACTATAGTGTAAGGAATTCATGGAATTCATGCAGATGCAGCGCCCATTTATATTAAGGGATTCATGCAGATGCAGCGGCCATTTATATCATGTGTCAAGCACAAATACCTGCAGTGCCTGTGACGACTTGGTATGTTTGTGTAGTAAATGAGACATACAAATATCAACATCAAGAAAGAAGTAAGTACTTTAAAGGATTATACATACATCAACCTTAGCTATACAATAGACTAATAGACTATTGTGATATACAATGACTCTGCAACAGTTTCTACTTTACTTCTTTGAGATAAGCACACTCCCCAGCTCTTTGAGAGAGAGAGAGTTTGTTAGACCTGAGATTTCCGCACTTAGCCTCATAGTTGGGCCATTGTACGTAGCAAGCGCTGAGGTACGCTAACAACTCAGACACTAGGGTTTCCTTACGATGTTTTCCTTCACCGTCAGCGAGTAGTATTGCTACTATAATTTCACAAATGTACATAACTTAGAAAACAAAGTCATTGGTACATGCCGGGGTTCGAACCCACGACCTCCCGATTGAGAAGCCGGCGTTCTACACCGCTCCGCTACCACCCCTGTTTGAGAGAGAGAGAGAGCGAGAGAGAGAAAGAAAGAAATAATTTATTCAACGGCACAGTACTTACTAAAACATAAAAAAATAGTAACAAATTCACAAAACACAACAAAATATATACATACACAAAGTTTCCAACACATTATAAACAAACAGAGGAAAACAAGAAGCAAGTAAGATAATCGAAAAAAAAACAAATAATGGGCGAATAGACATTTAAAAAAACATTTTAAATGTCTGTGGCGTAGCGGTAGCGCGTCTGCCTACCATGCAAGAGGTCCCGGGTTCGAATCCCGGCTGGAAACAAAAAAAAAAAAAGTCCAGGTCTTGGATGTTTACATGTTTGTGATGTCGTTGTTTCTGGTTCCCACGACACAGGGTATCCTAGTGTGGGGCCAGAAGCAGTGTATGTGCCTGTATGTAAATGTTATGTTATGTTATTTAACATTTAAAATGAATAAAAGACATACAAACATAAACATGGATTAGATAAATACGGATTTGCAAAACAATAATAATAATCTATGTTTTGTTTAAAGCAAGAAATCCTGTGGTTTAAAGTATTGAGCCCCTGAGATGGTTCCCGTCATTAAACCATTTTTGAGGTTCCGTACCTCAAAAGGAAAAACGCTCAGAAGAAACTCGCCCAGAGGTCGGAGGGCGTGTGGGACGCCCAGGGCGAATTTGAATCAAATTAAAATATTGATTTAAAAAAAACCTGATTTTTTATCAACCCTGGTTCTCTACCACCGTTCAGTAGCAATCTATCTACCGCCTATACAATTCACTTGAAGGTCACACCAACTTTTTAAACTTCCCTGATCGATAAAGGCTATCTCTGTGACATCATCGATAGTGAGCTGTGTTTTGAAGCCGTAAATAACGAGTAAAAGGTATTGAAAGCAAACAAATTTTGATAATCCAATTCAATCATTTATTGCCTTATTTACAGTTATTTAAGGTGATCGATATTAACCCTTGTATGTCCCCACTGCTGAGGCACCGGCCATACTCCACCACGGGGGCCAAGTCCGGTTTTCGGAGGATTGTAAGACTTACTATCAGAAGTTATCAAGCCGTCCATAAAGCCTCCATTATGGCTTAACGACTGCCATTACATGACAAGTGGCATCAACGGCTTAACGTGCCTTGCGAAGCACGAAGGCGCTCGGAAAAATGCCACTAGCGGTAGACACGGGATGGACACCCATTTTGCACCTGACCACGCCTGTTGTTGCTTAACTCAAGTGATCGATTCGACCAGGCCACGAGCTCTTTTGGCTTTATGGTGTTACATTTTGACATGCATAATACGTTGTACTTTTACCGGTAAACGGTACAGGAATTTATTACATAAAGCAAAATCTTCTTTATGTACATAATTCTAAAGCGGTGGTAGCTCAGTGGGTAGAACCATGGACTGGCAAGCGAGAGCCCCAGTTTCGATTCCGAGTGCGGGCATGTACCAATGACTTTGTTTAATTTCAAAGTTACGTACATTTGCGAATTTGTAGTCGCAATACCACACGCTAACTGTGAAGGAAAACATCGTGAGGAAACCCGCGGCTTGGTTGGCTCCGCACGTATTGACTAGTCTTTCCTGTGGGCTAGGCCGACTAAGCTGTCAGGATGGTATAGGTGCTGGGCAAGCCTACAACATCTATAAAACCATGTCCCAGGCACTACAGCGTCGGAGTGGTCCCTTCACCCATCTAGTGTGGGTGAAGATACCACTGGACGCTGTATAAATCATCTCATTAAGTAGATGCAAAAAGGCCAATATTATTATTATATAATTGTACTGCACGTGTGTATGTCAGTATACTCCTCCTTAACGCTGGACAGATTTGAATGATTTTTTTGTATACGTTTGGGTGGCGCCCTGGATGGTTTAGTTTAGATTCACAAATCGGCCTAGCAGATGGCGCTGCATGCATGAGAACGTTTTTTGGGTCCGCTAGTAATATATAGAATTTATTATAATTATCATGTTCTCGTAGTCTGTCGAAATAATTTAAACCCCTTCGTCGTCGTCGTCGTCGTCGTCGTCGGCGTCGTCGTCAGGCTATAAGTACTAGGCCACTGCTGGACATAGCCCTGCCCTAATGAGCGCCACAGCGCCCTGTCTTCAGCTTGCCGCATTTATTTAACCCCGTAGAATAAATAAATGGAACAATTTCAATACATTTTCTACTCGTTCCCCACTACCGGAAAACAATGCCTTCTTATCGGTTCAATCCAATTTCTATTATGTATGATGCTCTGTAGATAGCTGCGTTTTCAGGGTTAATTCTTGATACGATAAGAAAGTTGAGTACTTCAATTCAATTCTTGTCTAAGGCACCCTCTAGGATACTGCCTGTGTCAAGTTTGTGGAGATGGCACTTTTTTTTTCCACTAGTCGCGCACCTCGCAAATTGCAGTAGATAAGTTGAGGAACTTATAGTAACCAAAAATTATTGAACATAATAAAATAGTACATAAATATTATGAAACGACTAATTAATATATATCTACAGTTTAGTTGAGTACTTCCAAAGAAACAAGTAAGTAGTACTAGTAAACAAGTTAAAAATTGAACCTAAATCGAAAAGAACTCAGAAACGAGGAATTTGTGTAATTTATTCTAATCGATGTAATAACAATAGTAATACAGAGAATATTGTAAAGAGGTTCGAAATTTCACTGATGCCGGTGAGTCGCCCATTAGCTCAGTCGGAAAGAGCGCTGGCACGGATAGACAGAGGTCGCGGGTTCGAATCACGGCATGGGTGGAATTTTTACCCCAAAATAGGTTTTTATAATAATAATAGTCATTTATTTCAGGCAAAGGGATCAATATACAAATAATTATCACAAGTAACTAAAAAACTATAATAATAAAGGTAAGACAAATTACCTAACAACTTCCACATAACCCAATCACTTGCCCTGATCCCAAACTAGGATACTCTGTATTATGGTAACCAGGCTAGGACATTGCAAACACGGAATTGCATCCACACAGGCCATTTGTACAAATGTCCGGAATCTCCATCAACGAAGCAGTTGAAGCGGTATCACGTCTGTATCTGGAGATCGTGGGTTCGATTATTCTGGGGGGCCCACATTATGGTGATTATATGTATGTACTCTTTTAAATATACTTAATATGTTGGAGAACCGCGAACACACCACCACCGCCACCAATACTTGTGTGAGAAAATGCGCGACGCGTTTCGCCTCCAACACGAGGCACCCTCAGGCTCACAAGACTCGCTCGTCTGACAATTCTGTCACATCGGTCATTAGACCCTACCTAGTAAATAATCTCGATTACACCAGTTGACTGCGTAGCTATGCGAAAACTGCATAAAACCTACGCTTTACCGTTGCATTCTGACATTTATTCCCTAGCCCATTAGAACTGTTATCTGAAGGGCTGGTGGACAGCCTGACCCACTTGGCTTGCCGATATCAAGTGTCTAGAATGAAACTACACAGACCTTAAGTACAAACAATAGTAACCATATCTGTGCCAAAGTAGCTCTTATCCCGCTAGTCACAAGAGTTGCTGGGGTAGCCTGTTGAATCATTATACTCTATACTTATGTAGTGTTACCATGAGGACTTGAAATATTCGGCCATTTTTACTATTCAAATCGTACTATTTGCTCGGAACGGAATCGCTCGTAGCCCCGGCTGCCGGAGTGATCTTAAACGATCACGAAGGCTTAGTGGTTATATTCTATTTGGCTTAGCAACATAGGACGCGTTCTTTGCATGGATGGGCAGCCGTCTATGACTATATTGGGCAACGGCATTTGCCGAGCGGTTCCGTGCTTTGCAAGGAACGTTAAGCAGTTGATGCCGGCTGCCGTCGATAGATGGCAGTCGTTAAGCCAAGTCTGACGTTTGAAGATTTCAAACCGCCCGCCCTGAGGGCTCACTTAGGGCGGCTTGAAAACTTCAAATCAAATGCATATTTGTCCAAACATAGGTTTTTGCTTACATTAAAGTATAGAGTAGCGAGATAGTGTAGTATAGTATGGTATAGTGTAGCAAGCGTTACTTCTGACAGTAAGACCAGCCACTAGTCTTTTTGCAAGCCTCCACCAATCCGCACTTGGCCCCCGTGGTGAAGTATGGCCTATACCTTCCTCAGGAAAGAGACCCGTGCCCCTTGGTGGGGACATAATGGGTTGATGATGATAATTAAGGATTATTAAAGCACAAAATACACCAACGCGGTGGCGATCCATACATAAGTAAAGGACATACGTATGGACCGCCACTGCCCACCGCCACCGCGTTGGTGGAAGAAGATCTTTTCATGGTAGAAGGTCTTTTCGACGATCTACCATCTTTTAAACGTGATTTGTTTAATTTATATCGAAAGGCTATTAAAAAATAATTTAATTTTTGGATGAGCGTTTATTTTAGGTCCGATAATGTGAAGCCTAATGTTGACTTGTAATCTAAATCTATTTACTTAATAAAATGCATGCTTTAGGTTTAAACTTTTCGATATTGTCACACCAGAATGGTAAAATTGCATTGAAACTTAATGTACTTACTTATAAACAACCTCGCACATGTAATTTATGACAATAAATATATGATTGATTGATTGAAGACTAGAATAAACGCAGTGTTGATATAATTCTGTAGATCTTCATCGGTAACGATTGAACGATTGATTTTTTTTTCTTGCTAAGGCCAAAACGTAACCGGATCACTTGAATTAAATCAGTGATTTAATTCGCGATTAATATCATTTGTGTTTTTATCAGCGTGTCCAATCTGTCACGTGTATGAGTTTTCTTTTTTTGTGTTTAGTATTAATTTCATCCAAATGCTTAATGTGTGTCTTGTGTATGAATAAAGCATTATCTATCTTATCTAACTATCCTATTCTAGGAAGCCACGGTCCCGGATCGTGGTGTATTTTCGGGAACACTTACGGACGCGGGTCGTTCGGAAAATTTTGTTAACGACACACCGCTATGTTGTACTGTGTACAATTTGTAAATACATTGGCATTTTGTCAGCACGACTCTTGTGGCGCGCCTAAAAAGTTTCCGCACTTTTATTCGATGCTGGCGCTCCACAAAATCAATACGAAGTGTTTTATTCGAAATTGCAATTTACCACGTCTCAACTCCTAATAAAGGGTTACTTGAGTTCTAAAGCCGTTTGGACGAAATTTGATTCACCGAACAAGATTCATCTATCTGCAGTCTGTTAGCTTTTAGAATATACATATCGGCTACTATCATATATATACACTCGTGTAATAGAAATATCGGAACTAATACGACACTTACCCCCAGTTTCTCGTACACAAACAATCTGTTAATCTACTGTTAACAGCTGTCAGATGTTTTTTTTGGTATGCACTTTGGCCAACTGACAGTTTTGCTTAACAGTAGATTAACGCCTTGTTAGTGTACCAGAAACGGGGGCTTAATTTCGAAATCAGAACAGGAAGTAGTATTACACTCGTGAAAACCGAAGCGTACTCTAGGCCCGAGGTATATTCTAAAAGCTAGTTGTATGTCACTATGGCACGAAGTTTTATTGCACCGAAGTAACTTAACACCTATGTGACGTTTCACCTAATTTTGGTTGAGAACTCACGTACTCGTAAGTATCCCCTGATAAATAGGATCAAGTGTAGAGTGAAAGAATACTACCTTTCAGTAAATTAAATAATGCAATTAATTTAATATTACGTGCTTCCTTGAAGCTTGCCTGAATCGCGGTTCATAAAATGTGTTAAAATACACTTTGTGCCAAAAGGGCTACTATAACACAAAATATTATTTAGATGACAATGATGTCTGGAATTCAGTACAATGCATGATTTCTATATTTTAAATGAATTATCTAAACTATAATAATTATGTAAACTCTGTTTTATTGTGTAAAGTTTGTAGTTTTTTTGTCCACGTTTTCTCCAAAATGATCTACATTTCGAAATGGACACCTAGATTCAATTGTGACGTTCATTAAGCCGCAGGTTCTCGCTACCTTGAATAAACGTTTTTACTACATTTCACTTTGTTGGCGTGGAAAGTTAACTCAACAAAAGTGTACAGAGTGCTTAGTGCGAGTTTTTTAACTACTCGATCGCGTTAACGTAAACTTATATTTCTATGGCATCGAGGAAGCGCCACCTAGCGACAAGTATGGAAATTAAAATTGCTGAGTGCGAGTTGTAATGATTTGCGTTGAGAAGTTAACACGTTTACCAGCCAAAACACGAATAAACACGAGTGCGAGTTGTACTGTGACAGCGTTTTGCCAGTTCGAACGGTTAACTTACTCATACTCACTACTCAATGCTCGATTAACGCGGTAGTAAAGTTATTCGATTGGATCTGCCAAACTTGCACTAAGCACTCAGGGTGAACTGACTGTACAGCAGGGAGGTCAATCAGACAATGCAGCCGTTTGGCGTTGGTTGGCGGACCGCCAAAACGCTGTCACAGTAAGGAAGTGATTACGTGCCTCCGTGGATTTTTGATGAGTTACTTTGTCGAGACAGAGTCAAGGCTACTGCGTAGTGCAATTACTTTTTTTTGTTATTTGTGTCACCTGAGGGAACCTCGTGGCCTAGGCGAACCGATCGGAATCATGCGTGATTGGTATCAATCACTTGAGTTAAGCAACAAAAGGCGAGGTCAGGTGCAGGGTGGGTGACCGTCCCGTGACTACCGCTAGTGGCATTTTTCCGAGCGCTTCCGTGCTTCGCAAGGCACGTTAAGCCGTTGGTGCCGGCTGTCATGTAATGACAATCGTTAAGCCATGTCAGAGGCCTTATGGGCGGTTTGATAACTTCTGACAGCAAGGCCCGCCACTGTTTTACAATCCTCCACCAACCCGGACTTGGCCCCCGTGAATGAATGAATCGAGACTACGAGCGATTCATTCATTAAATCAATATTTTGTTGTATTGACTAAAAACAACTGATTTGTTGATAACCAAGTCTTTGGCTTCATAACATAATCAAATCAAACAGTAATAAGAACTTATCGTTAAACAACTATCGATACATATGTGTTTTTCTGCATCGGTATCAACCCTTGTATGTCCCCACTGCTGGGGCACGGGTCTCTTTATGCATCGCAGGAAAGTAAGGCCATACTTCACCACGGGGGCCAAGTCCGGCATGGTGGAAGATTGTAAGACAGCGGGCCTTACTGTCAGCGCTTATCAGCCGCCCATAAAGAAAGAAAGAAAGAAAGAAAGAAAGAAAGAAAGAAAGAAAGAAAGAAAGAAAGAAAGAAAGAAAGAAAGAAAGAAAGAAAGAAAGAAAGAAAGAAAGAAAGAAAGAAAGAAAGAAAGAAAGAAAGAAAGAAAGAAAGAAAGAAAGAAAGAAAGAAAGAAAGAAAGAAAGAAAGAAAGAAAGAAAACATTTATTTAAATTGCCACAAATGCACACACATAAAAAATTACATAGTAATGGGAAAGATGAAAAAAAAACAGTACAATCTTCTAACAAATTATTGTGCCTCTGTGGCAAGAAAAAAAGGTCACCAACTCTGAGTGCTTAGTGCGAGTTTGACAGATCCAATCGAATAACTTTACTACCGCGTTAATCGAGCATCGAGTAGTGATTATAAGTAAGTTAACCGTTCGAACTGGCAAAACGCTGTCACAGTACAACTCGCACTCGCGTTTATTAGTGTTTTGGCTGGTAAACGTGGTCACTTCTCAACGTAAACCATTACAACTCGCACTCAGCAATTTTAATTTCCATACTTGTCGCTAGGTGGCGCTTCCTCGATGCCATAGAAATATGAGTTTACGTTAACGCGATCGAGTAGTTAAAAAACTCGCACTAAGCACTCTGCATGCATTGCTGGTGTGTGCTGTGAATAACACATCACCAGCAAAACTGATTTTCAGTTGGGACCGGTTTTTTTTGTTCCCCGCTACCCGGTACAATATACAATAATAATAATACAATACATATTATGGACAATCTATAATGTATAAAATTCAAAGTCCTGACTGACTGACTGTCTGACTCACTCATCAACGCCCAGCCCAAGCCGTTGGACCGACGAAGCTGAAATTTTCCACAGGGGGTCTATATATAATGTAGGCAAGGAATAAGAAATGATTTTTTGAAATTCAACCCCTAAGGGGGCGAAAAGGGTTGCCAAAATTTGTATGGGAGGTATAAAAATGTTGTCTTATTTTCTTGAAACTTGAAATACATACTCTTCAACACAACTAGTACCCCATTAGTGAGAAAGCAACTCCGGTCACAAATAGTTCGATCCATTATCAAGACACACCCGCTTTAATGACGTAGTACCCACTTGCTTGTTTGTTTGATCTACTTATTTCTAATGGTGTGTACACACGGGAGTGAATGAACGAACAAATATGAATGAATGATTCAATTTCGATGAAGGGAGGCCTGTTTAGTAAAGATACTAGATAGATTAGTCACGGGACGGTCACCCATCCTGCACCTGATCGCGCCTGTTGTTGCTTAACTCAAGAGATTGATTAGAATCGATTCCAATCACTCGATCCGGCTAGGCCTTACATAAGTACATAACTTGGTTTTTATATTTTGTACGCCGCAGGGTAAAATATGGACCACCTAAATATTTTTTACCTGCACATGTACGCATTATAATGTTTGTTGCAACCTATATTTCACAAATAGAGTATTTGTATTACCCGCGGAACATTACACTGCGCGTGTTTGACACGCGCTTGGCCGGTTTTTATAGATGTTTTCAAAGATCGCTTAGTGAAGATTCCATGTATAATATATCAAGGAAATCGATCAACATTTTAATTACCATTCAATTACTATTATTAGATTGTTCTGTTACGCGTATGCTAACGTCACTTTTATGAGTTGATAACACAGCAGGTCCGATAACACTCACCCCTGAGCTTATTTTCATTCATTCTCGTAAGAAGTAGCGCGGTTGCATAGAAAAAACATACCATACACTTCAGATGTTGTATATCATTATATTATTTTTAATGCACTAACCCGTGCTAAGGACAATTTTAAAAAACCTATAAATTAGAGGCTAAAAATTCCACCCATGGATTTGGGGATTCAAACCCGCGACCTCTTTGTGCCAGCTGTGCCAACCTATGCGTGCCAGCGCTCTTTAGATTCAAAGAGTGCTGGCACGGATAGCCAGAGGTCGCGGGTTCGAATCCCAGAATGGGTGGAATTTTTAGCCTCTAATATGTCTTTTAAAAAAAATTTGTATATCTTTTATAAATAATAAGAACTGGAACGACTTCAGGTGTTGTTTTATTTGTAAATACCTAGTTATTTTATAATAAAACAGAAAAACTGGATAAAAACGGATAAGCAGGTAAAACAGTCGGATCTAGTCGATGGGTAAAATTGTAATGGTGAAAAATGAGGGAAATCGAAAAATGTGTGACGTAATTTAAATATTTGAAAATGATAGATAGAAAAAGAATTAAAAATGGTGTAAAGAGGTTTGCCCCGTTACAAACTCACGCCTGTAGCCCGAAGGGGTAGACAGAGACCAGGAGGGCGAGTCTCCAAAAGGCATTTGTTGTTCAATAGAGTCATGTTAGTCCGGTAATGGTCGTTTCGTTCACACTACCGGTAGTCTAGTAACCAATCAAATTGCAATAGTATAACCCGTGCTACTCAACTCGGCGCAACTCGATCTTCTACCCGAGGGATGCCTATTTAATTTGCGCGGGTTATACCCTGGAATGACATTGTAATACTATTGATATGTGGGCTAGCAAATTGAGGCAAATAACAACCATTGTCGTGCTTATATCATTCTATTGAAAAACTATGCAAGTATTAGTATCTATAGGGCTAACGTCCGCCACATGTGACGATTCTGATATACATGTGTCGCTTCATCAATATTATATTCATAATATTCATTAGCCGATGGACTTAAGCCGGTTTCCCGTACATTTTATCTTGCCCTCGGCTCCCGCACCTCCAATTTGAGCCTTGGACGTCCTATACCTTCCGCCCATAGTCGCCCGATATATAGTTTTCGACAATTTTTCTTCCTTCGTCCACAATACGAAGTTCACTTGGTCAGCTAGTATTTTATAAAATTTTATGGAATTGAAACTCATAAAACCACGAAACTCCTGTCTTAATTTGATTATTAAATCTTAATTTGAAAATTGCAAAATATCCCAAGTGTGAAGTCTCAAAAAAGTGATCAACTGCGAGAAGAACACGGGAGGTGTTATTACTTTATTTTATTTTTATTTTATTTGTTGGGGTTACAAGAGGATGAGTTACACATAAAATTAATCAGTAAGATACACAAATGAATAAGGTAAATTAACACATCCCTTAGAGCATCCCACTGAGAACAGAACTGATTGTACTTTACGAAGATCAATGTTTTGTGACGAACAGGACCTTATGTCACGGAAGTGCAACACCCGGTCCCCAATGACAACTCGAGGTAACCACATCACCAAGTTGATACTTGACACACAGAGTATCGAGACTACTTACTGAACATCGAGCCGCACCAGTGAACCAAGTGATGCCGTTCCACGAGATACGGCCCTGAAATAGCCTAAGTTTAACAAGTAGTGACAGTATACCAAACAGGAAAATTCAAGTGAAAAGAGAACTTAATAATCATTAGTGTTCCTATATGAACAGTATGTTCAGTCTACTAAACTCAAATCTAATACTCAAGGAATTTGTGCGAGATTTTCGGCATGCCCCGTTTCACTCACTCACTCACTGTGTCGTTCACTCCGGTGTGTACCCGCCATTAATACTTAGCGCCTATTCACACCCACTCCGGTTTTTCTGAGTTCAAAGTCCGTCAGGTGTTTGTTACGTTACGAGGCAGTAGGGCTAGCACGCGTACGTAGGCGTCTGCTTTGCCTACGTACGCGTTCGAGTCTGCTTTGAATAAAACTTTTCATCACTATTTTTATTTCGAAGTCAAGTGTCATACTAGTTCCGATATCGCTGCACGACATGTCGTGCGATAAGTTAGCGTAGACTTAAGTATAATAAGTCCCATCCCCTTATCTCAATCTCTCATCCCAATTAACCCACAGTTTGCAATAACCAACAGCGTTTTGTGGGTATTTTGAACCATTAATTGATTTTCTAAATATGCAAGTGGTCCCAGGTTAGAATCCCGGCTGGGAACAAAAAAAAAAGAAACCCCAGGTCTTGGATGTTCACATGTTTGTGCTGTCGTTGTTTCTGGTTCCCACGACACAGGGTATCCTAGTGTGGGGCCAGAAGCAATGTATGTGCCTGTATGTAAATGTTATGTTATGTGAAATATTCTAGTTTACATTATTTAACTATATTCTCACCATCCAGGATTCGAACCCGCGACCTCTGGCTACCCGTGCCAGCGCACTTTCCAACTGAGCTAATGCGCGACTCACCGGGATCAGTGAAATTTCGAACCTCTTTACAATATTCACTGTACTACGTACAAGTTAAAATTGTCCTTAGCACGGATAAGTGCATTAAAAGAATATAATCGTATCTTCTGGTCAATCATTGGCTTAAATTTGAAGAAGAAGCTTATATGCAATTTAGTTTCATTCTGTAAAAAAACGCTCTATGGTGCCTGGAAACACACGAGGAGACAAACCTGCCGCATGTAACAGGAATTATGTTTCATTATCAATACTAAAGAATAGAAAAAAAACACAGCATTGTTTGAAGAGAATAATTATTTCGGATTAATACCCCTTATTCACACATAAATTTTGAGGGTCCGTGATAAACTTAAAGATCTAAGTTTTATTTAGTATACAACTGGCGGTATAATAGCTAAAAGCGATCTTTTCCAGACAACCTTAGTACGGATAGGACTGAAAGATTAAGAGTATGATGGTGTACGTAAAATATAATAAAGATATAGGTACTGTTATGTCCGATTTTCCCCGCCTCACCTATATTTTGTCATTGTCAGCACTAAAGAGCAAATAAAAGTGTTTTTCCGCACAACACGCGCAGCAGTCACAGCAATGACGGCAGTGACAGCAGTCAAGAGCAGTCATGCACGAATTTCTGTAGCTATCGTCATGTCGGTTTGTTTACCAAACAGATGACGTCACGGTTCTTGTGTCATCCTTGGATATCGGGGGTTCAAATGTTGAGCGACTCCGATTCCGACGGTCAAATTCCATACTAACAGACCATTGAAATCGCGTCAGATAGCGCGCCTAATTTATTCTAGCAGTGTAGGCTTTATTAGCGACCACCATATTGGTTTCTTATCAAAACGTGACCTCACAGTCCTTGCAGCGTCTTCAGCTGATTTACACTTATCCTTGTAATGTTCCTTAGCACGGGTTAGTGCATTAAAAATAAAAATAGTATAAGTTTGATTTTTTATTTTATTGTTTATTGTGATAGTGTTTATGACGAAGCTTTGTGCGAATTTTCAGACTGTGTAATGCCTCTTATTAATCAATGAATAAAGTATCTGCCAGGGTTGACACACTGGATAAACAGTTAGCTGACGCTAACTCCATGCCATATTTATAATTAAAATCGCTCGAACCGTTTATACTTGAAGAAGTAACAAACATACATACTCACAAACTTTCGCCTTTGTAATATTAAAGTGATGCGAAGTGTGAATTACATAGATACTAAGCTAGATAAAAAAACATGTCGACAAATATTGTCATAAAAATACTGAAATTGCGTTACGAAAACGACAGGCAACCTTCGAATGAAAGCAAATATTTGTGTTTTCGTCGGCATCATTAAGTGCGTGCAATATTTGCAGTAAGGCCCGCCCACTGTCTTACAACCCTCCACCAACCCGGACTTGGCCCCCGTGTTGGAGTATGGCCTAACCTTCCTGCGATGCAGGAAGAGACCTGTGCCCCAGCAGTGGGGACACACAAGGCTGGATATCGATATCCTCATAAAAATACTGAAATTACGTTACGAAAACGACCTTCGAGTGAAAACAAATATTTGTGTTTTCGTTGGCATCATTACGTGCGTGCAATCTGTGTCCCGTTTGTGAATGGACTCTTCTATTTATACAATCGCGCGAAGTCCACTTCTCGGGGGCCGATGCGCGAAACTCCACGGCTGCGACGTCGTAGTGTGAGGCCGTTCTGTGTGGCGCGCTTTTGCACCACGTGACTAGAGTGACTTTGCGACAGGTCACAGTATGAAAAGTATTAGTCGTAGAACACATTATTTTTGCATAAAACAATAGATTCTATACTCATCACAAGAACAGACACGTAATTAGCTTTTTTTTGTGATCGCGGGTCCCCGCGTGTCTATTCAACACGTAACCACTAACCAGCCAGTAATTCATACAATTTGCGTTCGATTTATATGAATGATAGATGTTATGTTCCAAATTCAAATCTCATTTCCGCGCGCTAAAAAGTTCCTATCGGAAGAGAGCTCCCGCTTACAGAGGAACAAAGCGACACTTTTCAAATAGAAGTAGAAATAATAGAATAGAAATAGAAAAAAATACTACGATTATTTCTCTTTTGGCCACTTCTGCAGTGATATTAAAGTGTTTTCAGGCGAGTTCTCCATAGTGATAAGCCCAGTTCGAGGCTAACGAGTTATACCACTGTCTCGGTAGCTATGCGCGATTGCGAATGAAATTGTAAGTCGACAAAATTAAACAAAGTAACGTTGGTGTTCGACTTGTTATTATGGGACCAGGAAAAATATTGTGTTATGTAGAAATTATTTTGTAATATTTAAATAAACAATCTTTATTTGCTAAAAAACATTACAAGGCTTATACTTAGTGAGATAAATATGTATGCACATCTCAAACATGGAAACGCACCGCGCTTAGAAGGTTCACCGAGTTCGATGCGCCCGCGCCGCTCGGACGTTGCAACTGAGCCCATCGCATCATAGTTAAAAGTGAAATATTTTTTTGTATTCAATAATACAAAAATATATTTCACTCTATAATATTCACAATATTCCATAGCAATCAAATAAGAATCAAAATATTCGATTGCAGATATTCTCTGTTATTTCGTGCTGTTTGATTTCCAAATATAGAATAATAATAATAATAATCATCGCAGTCTCGCGTTCGCCCCAAAATAGCCTTTGCTCCGATCCTTTTGACCAGTGCCGTTAGAAGGCGCTAGTGGCGCGCATTTCACGTTACACTAACGGCCGTGTAACATCTTGTGGTGTTGTAGAACATTTTTTGGATAATAAAAAGACGAATGACTTTACTTTTTATGACAAAATATTTATGATAGAAACAGAAAACTTCATAAAAAACAGAATCAGCAGGTAAAGGGAGATTTATATTGTCGAGTCTGGCTGAGATGTAATATTATGTAAATATTTTTAAATTTTGAAAATGAAACACTTGATCCAATGAAAATTAAAGAAACATCAAAAAAATGATTTAGGGCTGATTTTTCAATAATCAGATAACTTTTATCTGAGTAATAAAAATGGTGGTTTGACATAATTTTCATACTTAAGCTGTCAAACCGCCATTTTTATTCCTCAGATAACAGTTATCTGACTATTGAAAAATCAGCCCTTAGTGGTAAAAAGATTTGAACCGTTACAACCTTAATACTTTCGATATTATGTATTTACACTTACCCGTGCGTCAATTAGGTTACAGGCTCTTAAAATCATTAAAGCTGTTTCACTTCAAAGTTAGGGGTGGAAGTTTTATTGTGATGTCATTTGAATATTTTTTTTCTCTCAATCTCTGTTCATGGATTCCTTGTAGAACAATCTTTGAACTGAGCGTGCATTAGTTTGTTTGATTTCTTAGTTAAATAAAAAAATAAAACAATGTTTTAAAATATGGATGTACGATTAACTATATTTTTTAACGCGTCGTCTCTTTGAGACACATTGTGCTTCTGTTTGTTGTCCCTGATCAGGAAAATAAAAAAAAAAACACTACACATTACCATCCGGTTTTAAAAAAAGTGTGTGTTATGAATTAATGGCATTACCGCCCAAAAAGGCCGTGTTTGGACAAATGACTTTGTTTTTTGTATATTTCCCACTTAGATCCTAATTGCATCGTGTATTGCGCGTCTTATTTAGGATGTTAACATTATCTATCTGCGGGCATGTACCAATTACTTTGTTTACTAAGTTCTATGAAGTTATAGTATAGCAATACCATTCGTTAATTGTGAAGGACAATGTCGTTATCCATTAAAATTTCTAATCCGCGGTGGGCACGCGTGGTAATTAAGCCCATACTCTCTATCATACAGGGCACGGAGTGAAGGCCCGTGCCCTGAAGTGGAATGTTTATAGGCTAACATTTCTTTTGGTGTTTTCCACAAAATTGTTTCTTTTTTAGTGTTTTGTGTGTGTGACCGTTGATGCGTTTATCTTTCTCATTTCTTCCAATCTTCTTTCATTTAAAATGAACTGACGGGACGTGATAAAAAAGGCAGGGTAATGGTAAAAGGTAAAACTCTATCCTTCTTATTACAAAAAACCACTAAAGTACCAAGTTTAAACCAGGACTAATAAGTCTCCGTTTAGTACGGTACTAACGATAAACCATGGACTAAAATAAGTTCTTATTACAAATCACAAATCATCTGAGGACTGCTTAGTACCGGAGATCGTCTCTGGTTTAGGACATATTCACAGATTAAAAGCAACAAATCATAACAAACCATTCATTCATTCTGCGTAAACGCCACGTTCCTTCTCACAAAATGTTATTAAGTGAAAACATTTACGAAGTTGTTAATTTTGCAAATAAAACGATAAGATTTAATATCATTACCACATTTTTTGAGTATTAAACGTGACTTGTACTTTGGATATCGCATACGAAGGGATTGTGTTATTAAATTGTTCAATAGATTCGCAGGGCTTTATCTATCGCGTGAAACGGAATTAATGTCATGTCGCGCGTAATTCAAATAAACGTCATTGAAATGTATAAGTTAATATTGCATTGGCAGCAGTTTGTTAAATATAAGTTAAAGTTAGCTTAATTATGGATCAATCAAAGAAAAAACGGGGTGAAAACTGGACTGCAGAAGAAAAAGTAAGTTCAAATTTAAATAGTGTAGAATAAGAATACCTACAAACAATTCATTCAATGCAATAAATGCAGGCACTCCAATTAACATAAATTATTATTTTGTCGTAGGAAATATTGCGACAACTGATTGCCCAATCGTCACATATATTAGAGGATAAATCCACTAAGACAAATATAAATAATTTAAAGACCAACGAATGGAAGAATGTTAAAACTAAGTAAGTATTCATTTACTTTGTGATAGTGATGATATTATTTATTATAATATAGGTATTATATGCAATGATTTTTCTTTTAAGATTCAACGAGCTAACAGGTAAAAATCGTACCGATGGAGAAATCAAGTTGGCTTGGAAGCGAATGAAATTGGCAGCCAAAGCCAACTTGTCTCTCCATAGGAGGGAACAATTACAGACCGGAGGTGGTAATAAGCCACCATCACCTTCTCCAGAGGATTTGCAGGTCATGGCAATAGCTCCTCATGATTTCATCATAGAGTTTAATAACTATGACAGCGATGCTATGCTTGTGGTAAATATCAATTAATGTTCTATGTATGTAGAGTAGATATGTGTCTAAGAATCCTATACTTATCAAAATGATTGGTCAATCATGTGCATATACCTGTTCCAGAATCCAACTCAGACGACAGACACGACAGAATCAGTGGATGAACCCCAGGCTGGTCCTAGTCAGACGAGCTCTAACGTCGAAGATGATCTTAGGCTTAGTAAGATTACTGAGGAAGAGTCTGAACCTAACATTAAGGAGAAGCCAGGTAAACGAGAGTCATATTAAAGAAATTAGCAAGTAAAAAATCTATTACAAGATGTGTAAGAAATTACTGCTTTTTTTTCAATGAAACTTTTTATTTTCAGTGATAAGTGATATAAGAAGCAATACTAAGTCACATGATAAGAGAAATGAGCCCAAAAATAAAGGAAAAGTTTCTCAGAATAGGTACGTACTAAATACAATCAATTCTTAATGCACAATTACAGGTTAGGTTATAGATTTGAAATAATTACTTTATTACACATTATTGAACTGTATTTAATTTTCTGTTACAGAAATGAACAAAGCCATCAAGCTATTGTTAATAGTAATAGAGAATTTAAAAAAAGACAATTGGAAATGATGGAAGAGGAACACCGCTATAAAATAAAAATTTCAAAATTAAAAATTCAAAAATTGGAATTAGAAATAGATTTATTAGAAGTTCAAAAACAGGGCAGTGGACAATAAAACGTAGGTTACTTATTTTCACTTTTGGATAAATAACTTCACCAGTTTATCACAAAATAAAGTAGGTTTGTGGCTTATTTTTTAGTTTATAGTTTCAAGAAAACATATATTTTATCTCTCTCTATTAGTATGATAAGAAATTTATTTGGTTCCCATACACCTTTGTTTCAAATGTACTAATACAAAATAATTCTTTTCAGGTATGAAACTTAGAAGTAAACTACAAATGAATAAATGAGACTGATTAGTTAATAAAAAAGAAAGTAATTATTTACCAAATTATATTATTGAATTAAGTGAAATATCTTTCAATGAACTGCCTCCTCCTAATATTCCCCCGTATAGTATTTACTACACTTGGCTTTCCTGGCTGTCTCAATATCGCCATACATGCCTCTCAATAAACAGCGGAAACATTGCTTCCATAACCCAAAGCAACGTTCGATGGTGTTTCTTGTTCGAATGTGGCTTCTATTGTATCGTTGCTCTGCTTCTGTTGTTGGGTTTAATATTGGGGTAAACAAATAAGGTGTGCAGGGGTAGCCGCTGTCACCAAGGAGTAGCCCAGAAAATGCACCAGCTTCAAACCTCTGCTTCAGGCGGCACTCTCTGAAGATTCTGGAGTCATGTACACTGCCACGCCACCTGGTAACGATGTCCATGATTTTCAGGTCAGCGTCACAAACCACCTGCAAGATGACAGCTTATTAGAACTTTCCATTCTACTCTGTTATTTCATAATTACTTCATATATTATTCTATTATTTATATAATATTTGTTGCCATAACACAGTAGGCATAAATAAATGTTAATCTCACTACACAAAGTTAAAAGGATTTGTATAAATACTAGGTACCTGTACATTGATTGAAGAAAATCCTTTTCTATTAATGTACAGCTGACCCCCATCAGCATTGACTTTTTTTACTCTAATATGAGTACAGTCGATTGCGCCTATTACTGTAGGAAAATTAGCAATTGTGCGGAATTTCCTAATAGTTTCCTCTTGATCAGCTAAAGTAGAAGGCATTTTAATAAATCTTCTGGACATCCGTGATAGTACCTCCGCTACCTTCTTGCATGTTTTGCTGACGACTGGTTGAGATACACCATGTAGATCAGCTGTATCATCTTGAATCTATAAATAATACAAAAAATTTTAGCATTGGCTTATAGATTGGGAACATAATCAAAGGTTAGGATTGACAAACCTTTTATAGTACCTACTTTCTTCATGGCGAGCCCAGTTGCGTAATGCGCAAACTACTTGTACTTCAGGGCTCAACGGGCATCCTCGAGAGTCATGCGCCAAATCCTCGCGTAACAAGTCAACAATTTTTTCGCCAAAACGTTTTGTGAACCTATATTTATATCGAAAGTCTTCGTCACTCAATTCGAAGGGATTCACACGATGACGAAGTCTGCTGGATCGCCAAGACGTCTCCAGCATGTCCAAATCATCCAAATCATCGAAATCCATCATATCAATGGCGTCCATTATATCAATTATTGAATTTGTGAATTTATCACACACACGAAACCAAATTCAAACGTCAATTTGGAGGTTAGTCCATAGATAAACTAGGGGTATCAGAAGTTTAAGTTTAGTACCATAGTTAGTCCATGACGTAGCGATAAACTTCGTTTTGTAATAACATTTTACTTGGTCTATGGTTTAAACCTGGTAACAATCCCAGTACTAAATTTAGACCGCGTTTTGGAATAAGACAGTATACGTTTCCACGGCCTCGCGCCTCGTCTCCTTCCCATTGAGTGCTGAGTTAGCTGCCTATTGCAGCAGCAGAGACAAACCGTGACCATTGTTTGTAAATATTTTTAAAAACCTATTTAGAGGCTAAAAAATCTACCCATGACGGGACTCGAACCCGCGACCTCTGGCTAACCGTGCCAGCGCTCTTTCCAACTGAGCTAATGGGCGACTAACCGGCATCAGTAGAATTTCTAACCTCTTTACAATACTCTCTGTATTACGTACAGGCAGCAACATCTGGCTGAAGTAATTTGCATCACTTGCAGCCCCGAGTACCTGCTTTGCAGTTAGGTTTTACATCGGAATGATATCGCTGTACCGACATGATTATATTCTTTTTTTAATGCCCTAACCCGTGCTAAAGACAATTAAAAAAAAAAACAATTTAGAAGCAAAAAATTCCACCCATGCCGGGACGGAACCCTAATGTAAATGTTTTGTCAAGTACTTTGATTTGTGGTGTGTCAATGTATTAAATAGTCAATAAGTCTAATGGGCTCCTAAACGGGCCATATTTTCATTTCACTGCAATATGTGGCCGGCAACCATTGGTGTCCTTCTCTAACACGTGCGTAAGAGAGGGACACCAATAGTTGCCGGCCACATATTGCAGTGAAAATATGGCCCGAAAATATGGCATAAAAATATGTGAAAATATGAAAATTTAGGAGCCCCATTATGTTTTGTGTAACTGCTGTAATAAATATTATGTTTTCTTTCTTCTTTTTATTTGCATCACGCCTCTGAGAATAGGGTACCGTGAAACAGATGGATTCGGCGTTGCGTCAAGTGAAATGTAACGTTTTTCCTTTTGTTTGTGTTGTTCGTATGTTTTTGTGTGCTCGGTGACGTTGTATGAGTTCACTGTATCTGGGTATTTTGTGGGCGTGTTGTGCTAGTCATGTTCTGTTTACAGTGTAGCTCGTGAAATAGCTGCTTACGTACACTGTGTTTTCTATAATATCTTAGTGGTTTTACTATTTTTATTTTTAATGCACTAACCCGATATCATTCGATACCCGATAGCGATATCGTAACGATGTAAAAACCTAACTGCAAAGTAGGTAGTCGGGGCTGTAAGTGATGCAATCGACTTCAGCCAGATGTGGCTGCCTGTACGTTATACAGAGAATAGTGTAAAGAGGTTCGAAATTTCACTGATGCCGGTGAGTCGCCTATTGGCTCAGTTGGTCAGAGCGCTGGCACGGATAGCCAGAGGTCGCGGGTTCGAATCCCGGCATGGGTAAAATTTTTAGCCTCTAAATAGGTTTTTAAATTTGTCCTTAGCACGGGTTAGTGCATTAAAAATAACAATAGTATAATAATTATATGTGTCAACTAAAACGTAAAGCGCTGGTAGTGGAGCGGTGGCAGGCCGGCTTCTCAAAGAGGTCGTGGGTTCGGACCCCGGCACGTACCAATGACGTTGTTGTCTCAGTTAAGGACATTTGTGAAGTTATGGGGCTTCCAAGCGGGCCATATTTTCTCTGCAATATGTGAATAAGACACCATAGTTGTCGGTATTGCAGTAAAAATATTAGCCGTTTAGAAGTCCCTTTATAGTAGCAATAGAACGTCGTGAGGAAACCTTGTGACTGTCTTATGTATTAACGTACCATTGCTACTTACAATGGCTTAACTATGAGGCTAAGTGCGGAAATATGACGTATGACAAACTATCAACAAAAACGTGCTGACATAACATTGATACAAACATAATAAATATTGTTTATAAACATTGGGTGATATTGCGCTGGTGGCCTTAACCTTATGTAGATTTAACTCTGTTCAACTGAACACGAGGAAGTGTGTTACATTTTTTTTTTTAATTAATTTTGTTTTAAATTCCAATTAGTTGGTATCAACCCTTGTATATCCCCACCACTGAGGCACGGGTGTCTTCCTCCTGCATCGCAGGAAGGTTGAGCCATACTCCACCACGGCGGCCAAGTCCGGGTTGGTGGAGGATTGTATTGTAAGACAGTGGCGGGCCTTACCCTTGTATGTCCCCACTGTTGGGGCACGGGTCTCTTTCTGCATCGCAGGAAGGTTAGGCCATACTCCACCACGGGGGCCAAGTCCGGGTTGGTGGAGGATTGTAAGACAGTGGTGGGCCTTACTGTCAGAAGTTATCAAGCCGCCCATAAGGCCTCTGACATGGATTAATGACTGCCATTACATGACAGCCGGCACCATCGGCTTAGCGTGCCTTGTGAAGCACGCAAGCGCTCGGAAAAAATGCCACTACCGGTAGCCACGGTACGGTCACCCACCAAGCACCTGACCGCGCCTGTTGTTGCTTAACCCACGTGATTGATTCCAATCACTAGCGCTTCGTGAAACTATTAAATAACCTAAAATATTCGTCAACAAGACGCGTCCATATCACTTAAAGGAATGTCTAATACGAAAACGCATAAATTAATTAGCAATGCTAATACTCTAGTACAGTTACTAAACCGTTGATGTGTGCAAAAGAGACTTAAGATAGAAGGTTCCCGTGGGCGCGAGTGAGATAGGTATATGTCACGTGCCTTTATCGCCTGGTGCAGCCGAGTATGTAGAATTAGGTCACGCAGGTTGCATAATATGAATTGGATGATTTGTTGAATACTTATTCGTCTTACCACAAATTTTGATTAGTGTGGAGCAAGTGTTTCAAAATATCAGGCTATACTAGTCCACTGCTGCACATAGCCCTCCCCTAAAGAACGCCACGTTGTGCTATCATAGGGGGTAAGGCCTATAATCCCCACGCTGGGCATGCGGGTTGGGGATCGCAGTTCGGTGGAATTGTATTGCAGAGGGCGCTGCTGCCCACCTCCCGGTTTGTGTCCCTTAGTCGCCTTTTACGTCACCCGCGGGAAGAATTGGGTTGGTGCTATTCTCTAGGCCGACACCACACAGCAGTCTTTTACTTATTGGCTACATCAAAATAATTTTCTCGTCAACTGTGAAGAAAAACACCGCGAGGAAACCTGAGTGTCTGTGTTCCAATACCTAGGAGCTTGAAATTGCCAATCCCCGGTGGGCACGCCTGCCAATAAAGGCCATACTCTTTTCTACTCTTCTCATTATATGTTTTATTTTTTATAATGGTACCAAATAAACGTGTCTATTTTATTTTATTCTTTTCTGTTCTGTTCTGTTCTATTCTGTTCTGTTCTGTTCTGTTCTATTCTTTCTCTGAGAGAAGGCCTGGGCCCTGTGACGTATAAATTCATTTTTTTTTTGTAAATTTAATTTAATATTTAAAAAAACCTATTTAGAGGCTAAAAATTCCACCCATGCCGGTATTCGAAGCCGCGACCTCTGAATATCCGTGCCTGCATCAGACTCACCGGCATCAGAAAAATTATGAACCTCTTTACAATATTCTCTGTATCACGTACAATAGGTTAATAATAGGTTTTTAAAAACTGTCCCTAGCACGGTTTAGTGCATTAAAAAAAGAATTTAATTAACATTTTAATTTATAATTTATGTATGGCTTGTGATCTCACTAACAATTATTTAGTTTTAATACTGAGTGTCATTTTAGTAACAACCTATGGATTTTTATTTATCCGAAATAAAGAAATAGGTACAATACAATACAGGCCACTTAAGAGAAAAAGTTATTAAGTTTCAACCAAAATTATGAAATGAAAAGGTTTTATTCAAAGGAGCACAGAAACTGCGGCTTAATGAACGTTACAATTCAAACTAGGTGTCCATTTCAAAATCTAGATCAATTTCTAGAAAACATGGACAAAAAAACTCCAAACTTACTTTTCAAAGTCCTTAATTAACATAGTTTACATAATTATTATAAAACATAGAACTCATACTGGCTTTAATTCCAGACCTCATTGTCATCTAAATAATCCTCTATGTTATAGTAGCCCGTTTGGCACAAAGTGTGCTTAACATATTTTTTGAACCGCGATTCAGGCAGGCTTATAACTTGCCTTCCTATTAAATTCCCCTTAGAATATGTAGAGGAATTTTTTCAAAATCAATTTTGAGGAAGAGAATGAGGAACTGCAAAAATATGAGGAAATTCTTCATTTTGAGGAAGAGGAGTCCTCATCAATACATTATTTTATTTTTGTTTTTCTTGCATGCAAATAATATTTTTATTATTTATTACCATATCTTACAGCTATCATTACAGGATATCCTATTGCGGTAGCTGAGTAATATAAATAATATTTAAAAACCTATTTAGAGGCTAAAAATTTCACCCATGCCGGGATTCGAACCCGCAACCTCTGGCTATCCGTACCAGCGCTCTACCAATTAATATTCAATTGGTAGAGCGCTGGTACGGATAGCCAGAGGTTGCGGGTTCGAATCCCGGCATGGGTGAAATTTTTACCCTCTAAATAGGTTTTTAAATTTGTTCCTTATCACGGGTTAGTGCATTGAAAATAAAAATAGTGTAATATAAATAATAGTTCGCAGACACATTGATTTCCAATAGAAAATTAAATTTAATCATAACCAAATAAATTAAACATGCGGACCAAATTAAAAATAGATAAAAATACATTGAATTCCAATAAAATTTAAATTAAATCATAATCAGTTACATGTCAATAATAATTAAAATAGAACATTAGATACAAATAATAATTAAAACAATATAATGGGATGTCGATAAAAACACTTAGCAATGGATAAAATGGATGATCACTGATCAAGTGATCACTAAGTAAGATAAATAATTAATATAAATAATAGCTCGTAGCCACATTGATTTCCAATAGCAAATGAAATTAAATCAAATCAAATAACATCAAACATGAGAAAATAAATTCAATTCCAATAAAATTTAAATTAAATCATAATTACACTATTTTTATTTTTAATGCACTAACCCGTGCTAAGGAACAAATTTAAAAACCTATTTAGAGGCTAAAAATTTCACCCATACCGGGATTCGAACCCGCAACCTCTGGCTATCCGTACCAGCGCTCTACCAATTGAGCCAATGGGCGACTCACGGCATCAGTGAAATTTCAGTTGCGGGTTCGAATCCCGGCATGGGTGAAATTTTTAGCCTCTAAATAGGTTTTTAAATTAAATCATAATGTCAATAAAAATTAAAATAAAACATTCGATACAATTACTAATTTAAAACAATATAAATGTATGTCAATAAAAGCTTAAAAATGGATGGAATCACTCATAAAAATTTGATTTACGCAAATTCAAGTTATAGCATAAAATAAGAAGCGCATATCTTGTGAATTCATTCAGAGAGCAACAAAACAGGTCAGTACTTTCTGATGATATACAGTATTGTTATATTGACTGACAGTCGTCCGCTCAATGTATCTCGACGAAAGTTTATACGCACATGTTTTATGCTTTAATTTAATTACACCTTCTCCTAAGATACAGGTTTTTCGCCTAGTTAAGGAGACAGGATGCAACGACAAGAATATTGTACAATAGATTTAGCACCAAACGATTGTAGTCGATTTATTAACATGTAAAATTTTGGTATTTAAAATAAAGAATTTATAGCAATATTCCAGGGGTATAGCCCGCACAAATTAAATAGGCGTCTCTCGCGAAGAAGATCGAATGGCGCGAGGCGCCGAGTTAAGTAGCACGGGTTATACCATTGCAATACGATTGGTTACTAGACTACCAATAGTGTGAATGAAACGATCATTACCGGACTGCATGACTCTATTGTATAACTATGCATTTTAACACAAAACCACTTCACGCGCCATACCTATTCTAGTACAAACTATGGACAACATGCGGTAATTTCTTGACTTGTTAATACCTATAATTCACGTTTCGCTGAAATTGACTTATTCTCATCTAGCAAAGCCTCCTACAAACATCAGGCTCTACAGGTGCTACTCAACTAATCTCACACACACACACACACACCCTTACACGCGCACACACACACACTAACGCACACACATACACCCTCGCACACAAACGTACACCCCTCCCTCTCCTCGCCCCGTCCACTTCGTAATTCCATTTAATTAAAATTTTCTCTTCTATTTTCTATTCTATTTAATTTTCTCCACTGCTTGATATTGTATTGTAATATTTACAAGTGAAATCTATTTTTGGCTTAATTCTTACAATAATTGTTTGCAGATATTTTTTGTTATTTTGTGCTGTTGGATTTCCAAATAAAGAATAATTATAATAATAAAGACTGACCCCCTGGTCGCGTGAGTGTCGAAGTGATTATTGTTATTATAGCTGGCATGTCGCCGGAGCATTGTGCGCGAGCGCATGTCAGACCAAACAGAGCGCTTCCGGGACGGAAGTCCGCAGTTAGGTGCTCAAGGCCCGACGGGCGATGCAATCTGCATAGGCAATGCAATGGGGAACTTGCACCGAACTTAGGACGAAGCATAGGCGTGACGACAGTATCAAATAATCAAAGATTTAAGCATATTAGGGAAAAGTACATGTTAAAATTTAAAACACTAATTTAGTATGTATTAGAAAACAAAAAGAGATTACCAATATTTTCAGAGTAAAAGATATTGTATGTAATCAGGCGTTAGGAAAATTACTTTGATAAGATAAGATAAGAATATTCTTTATTGTACACCAGGAAAAAACAAACAAAACATAATTACAAAGATACAGTACAATTGATAAATTCTGCCAAGAAAAAAAAGGAATAAAAGATTATAATACTGCTTTAATTTTGAAACACCAATAACACTGCGTGACGTCATGCTTAGGTAAACATTTGTTTACTTTCTTTGGCTGCGCGTAAACACATTTGACGCCTGATGTTTGCCTACCTAGGCGTGACGTCAGACGCCTTGACACTTGACGCGAGCGGTTTTCCCACAAATTTAAAATAATTTTAGTAAGATGGCTATACCCTTCGTTAAACTTTAGTTTATTACTGAAATAAGAAATGTAAATAGTATATCCAGACATTATGGAAAAGCATTTAGAAACTTTCTTCATGCGTATTCCGAAACACACACACGCACCCCCCGCCCCCACACATACACAAATACACACACGCACGCACGATAACGGTACGTAAAAGGAAGGTGCACAGAATTTGAATAAAAATACGACTGCTAGTCTCGTTGCCCAATTAATCGATAAAACTATATTTGTCATCTTTTCAACGAGCGTACAGTACAACCTTGTGATTGTTGAGATAAACACACCTGCTTGTTGCCTTATTATTGACATTCTCAAGGATCGTATTTGTTTTAATGTTGTTTAGCAAACGGCAACGTCTCGGCGCTCAATGTCAGCGGAAACTTGTTAAAGGGCAGGCTGTTATTGTATCAAGTCCAATCGAAATTGCGATAAGATACGCCGTTTTATCATACAGGGTGATAAAACGGCCTTTGCTACTCTTGCACAAAGGAGATTTTTAAAAAACCTATTTACATATTCATATTCATATTCATATTCATTTATTGCATTGTCATGTCTCATTACAGTTCGTATTTGTAATTTTAAAAGTAGGTACATGACACCCTGTAAGGGCACTACAATAATATTAAAACATATTAAAGCAACAGTATTTAAACGTAATAGGTGTAACATTGAGCCTTAAATTATTCATCTATATTATCCAGTATCTTCATGCAGAAACATTATCATCATATATTATAATATTGTTAGAGTATTATGTATGTACATTTAGGCAAAAAACAGTGTGAATATCAAAATACATTATTTATGTTGGCCTCGGCAACGTATATTTGAATCACTCGAAAAACTCATGTAGTGAATAATAGCATTTTTGGACCAGGTACTTATTAAGTGCATTTTTAAATAGTTTATTTCTATTTATGTCTTTTATTTGCGTTGGTAAGGAGTTAAAAACTTTTGCTGCCATTGTGAGAGGACCGGAGTTGACCATTTCTAATTTCGCTGTACTTGTGGCTAAGCATTTTTTAGGTCTTAAGTTTTCGGGTCTTACATGTGGAGGGAACAATTTTGTGTTATTTCTAACGAAGATGCACAGTTCAAAAATGTATAACGATGTTACAGTTAGGATTTCGTATTGAATAAAGAATTTTCTACAGCTCGTCATTGAATCTATATTCGCAAGAATTCGTATACACTTCTTCTGAAGGGTAAAAAGCTTATTAGCATCTGTACTATTTCCCCAAAGCATTATTCCGTAACGGAGCCAGGCTTGTGCGTAGGCATGGTATGCGCACGAAGTAGTTTTCAGGTCTGTTGTCCTTTTTAGCTCTGATAACGCGTACACGAAGCTCGAAAGTTTACTGGCTACTTTCGATATGTGACTTTTCCAATTTAGATTGGTGTCTAATATTATTCCTAGCAGGCAGTGTGAGTCTACTAGCTCTATAGTAGTTCCGTTATATTGATACTGTACATCTAAGGGGCGCCTCTGGTATGGTTTAAATTGCATTAGTTTGGTTTTTTGATAGTTAATTTTAAGATTGTGACTGTTTAGCCAAGTCTCTAGTTTATTTAAATTTGAATTTAACGTTTGATTAATTTCTTCTACGTTCTGACAAGGGAAAATAAGAGATATGTCATCTGCGAACAGTATACATGAAATGTCGATAATATTTGGTAAATCATTAATGTATATTAAGAAAAGTAAAGTTCCTATCACGCTGCCTTGAGGGATAGATTTACTAAGGTGAATTTTATTAGATCTTTTTTTGCTAATCTGTCCAGTGGAAGAGTCAAAATCTTCGATATCTACATATTGGGTCCGACCGTTTAAGTAAGACTCAAACCACTTGTACGACATGCCTCTCACTCCTATACCGTAAAGTTTTTTTAAAAGTGGTTTGTATAGGACTCTATCGTATGCTTTACTCATATCTAGGAGGATGCCGATCGCGTGTTTTTTGTTCTTTAGTACTGTTAGTATTTCGTTGACATATGCAGTTACTGCTGATGAAGTTGATCGTCCTTTACGAAATCCATATTGATAGTCACTTAGTATATTGAATTTTTCGCAAAAGGAGTATATTCGATTGTACATAGCTGACTCTAATATTTTAGAGAATGTGGGAAGCAGTGCAATGGGACGATAGTTGTTGCAATCACGGCGGCTATCATTTTTGTGTAAGGGTTTTACGATTGCTATTTTTAAAAGATCAGGAACAATCCCTTGTGTAAACGATTGGTTGATAATGAGAGATAGAGGCTGTGCCAACTCAGGAGCGCATTTTTTTAAAAGTGTGGGCGGTATTTCATCGTATCCACAGCTTTGCTTATTTTTCATTTTTCGTATTAAAGAGGAAATTTCATTTGCGTCGGTAGGACAAAGAAATACTGAATTTCCTGTGGGGGAGAGCACCTGATGGCCGGATGGAGGGCTTGCGCCTTGTTCAGGAGCACCCACAGATGCAAAGAAGTCATTAAAATAGTTCGCAATTTGAAGTGGGTCCTCACATAGTTGATTATTGATATCTAACGTTATATTTTTTCTGTCTCTTTGCTTATTTTTATTAGTGCGTATTTTAACTACTTGCCACATTGCTTTTATTATATTGCTGGACTTCATGACTTTATTTTTAAAGTAAATTTTTTTTGCTTTCGCTACGCTCTTCTTTAACAGTTTTTCATAATTTTTGTAATAATTATTCAATATAGGATTATTTGTTTGTGAAATAAATAGTTTAAGTAATCGTTTAGTTTTGCAAGATATTCGAATGCCTTTGGTTATCCATGTGTTTTTTGTTCTATTTTTAATTTTAATTTTGGTTTTTGGGATAGTGTTTTCTAGAATGTCTGTTATATTTTTGTGGAATAAGTTGTAACTTTTATTAGGAGATTCATTACTATGCAGTATATTATTCCAATCAACTTTACCAATTTCTAATTTAAACCGATTAATATTTTGCTCAGAAAATATTCTTTCGTAAGTGAACCAATTTTCCTTTTTATTTTGAGTATTAATTGGTAAACGTACTAAAATTCCTTTGTGATCAGAGAAACCAAAGTCCTTTACTTTTACAGACACTTTTTTCTTCGGATTATGTACGTTGCTGAAAACTAGGTCTAAACACGAGGAAGTATTTTGCGTTACTCTAGTTGGTTCTCGTACTTCCTGTGTAAAGTTGAAACTTTTCATGACATTTAGTAAATCCGATGACAAATTGTTTTGTTTTAATACGTTAACATTTAAATCACCGCCTATGATAATATTTTTTGTTTTATCTTTGATCGTAATAAGCGTTAGTAAATTTCTGAGTGATTCATAAAATATATTTCGATACCTTTTATTATCAGGCCAATACAACGCTATTAATAATACATTTATTTTTGGTAATTCTACTGCACAGATCTCAAAAATAGATTCTATAGCCATATTTAAGATATCCAAACGTTCCATATAGTCTAAATTTTCCTTTAGCATAATGCAAACCCCTCCCCCTTCTCGCTCAGAACGACAGTAGCTCGTTACCAACTTAAATCCTTCGATCTGCAATAAATCTTTTTTTGCTGTTGTAATCCATGTTTCTATAATACATATGGACTGAATATTAGAATATTCGTCTGTGGCTGCTTCTAATAAGTGGCGCTTGTTCTTCACACTTCTTATATTTTGGTATAGTATGTTAAAATGTGTTGCTCGCGTCGGCTCGAAAAAATTCTTCTCTATTTAAACTTGTATTTAAAAGCTCTGACTCATGAGAGTAGTCGCTTTCGTAATGAGTACAGGACCAGTCATTTATGATGCCAATTGTTTTTTTTATGTCTTGGAATATCTGCTTTAAGCCGTTCTTATTTAGTGCTCCGTTTCTTGGGTGAAACATGGTATGATCGTATTTCAAGTTCAAGTTAGTGTCTACAATATATGCTTGCTCATGCGTCATAATATCTAAATAGAGTAGATTATTAAATATCTCTATTCTTGAGTTGAATAAATCTTGTTTTTTTATTCCTTGTTTGTAAGTTGGGAGGCATACTAAGACATTTGTGTGAGTAATTTTTAGTAGTATTTCCCTGATGGATATAATTAACTCTTGGTAGTTGTCCGTGTATTTGAAGTCTTCACCCCCTATAAGTATAATAACGTAATCTTCGTTGCAAAAATCTTCTACTTTGGTCTCTACTCCTTTAATAAGATTCACAATACCTCTGTTAGGCAATAAATAGTGGCATATCTCATGTGTCTCCCCGAAATTAGTCTGTGCAATTTTTAGGGTTTCATTGTATATATCTGTGCTTAGCATACATATTTTGTTTCTCTTCTTTCTTTCGTGGATCTCTGCTGCATAAGATATCACTGGCTTGGTCACATCAGGTTTCTTCCTTGTATTAATACGCAGGCTTTGGCTTTTCGTTTCATGTGATAAAGTTGACGCGAGGTCATTGTGCATTTGTGACGCGCTGTATAACGCTGTACAGCCTGCATTCGGCCCTGAGTGGTGACGGGGGTGGACATACATACATACATACATACATACATACATACATACATACATACATACATACATACATACATACATACATACATACATACATACATACATACATACATACATACATACATACATACATACATACATACATACATACATACATACATACATACATACATACATACATACATACATACATACATACATACATACATACATACATACATACATACATACATACATACATAACCTCACGCCTGTATCCCAGAGGGGTAGGCAGAGACCAGGGACTGCCACCTGCCACGATACTTACAGATCGCCTTCGCTTCATCAGCGTTCATAAGTCGTTGCATGGACGCACGCACCTATTTAGACGCTAAAAATTCCGCCCATGCCGCGACTTTAATCCGCGACCTCTGGCTAACCGTACCAGCGCTCTTCCAACTGAGCTAATGGGCGACCACCGACATCAGTGAAATTTCGAATCTCTTTACAATACTCTCTGTATTACGTACAGACAGCAATATCTGGCTGAAGTAATTTGCACACTTGCAGCCCCGAGTACCTACTTTGCAGTTAGGTTTTACATCGGAATGATATCGCTGTACTGCGTAGAGGCTATATTGCTGCCTGTATGTAATACAGAGAGTAGAGGTGGTTCGAGTCCCGGCATGAGTGGAATTTTTAGCTTCTAAATAGGTTTTCAAAAGTGTCCTCAGCACGGGTTAGTGTAACAAAAAGAATATAATCAAAGGAGAGTTTGTTCTTATTACCTCTGTGGCGTAGCGGTAGCGCGTGTGCCTACCATGCAAACCGGCTGGAAACAAAAAAAAAGTCCAGGTCTTGGATGTTTACATGTTTGTGATGTCGTTGTTTCTGGTTCCCACAACACAGGGTATCCTAGTGTGGGGCCAGAAGCAATGTATGTGCCTGTATGTAAATGTTATGTTATGTTATTCCATTTGTTTCTTGTTTTTGTGACGACCTCTGTGGCGCACCGGTAGCGCATATGCCTACATTGCGAGAGGTTCCGGGTTCTAACCCCGGCTGGGGATAAAAAAAAACCAGGTCTGGGATGTTTACATGTATGTGATGTCGCTGATTCTGGTTGCCACGACTCAGGGTATCCTAGTGTGGGACCAGAAGGAATGTATGTGCCTGTATGTAGATGTTATGTTATTTATTTGGAACTAACATTTCCCCGTGACTTCGTTCGCGTGGCGTTTAATCTATTAGCTTTTAGAATATACCTCGGGCTCTAGAGTAGGCTTCGGTTTTCGCCAAGCTTCGCCGGTTTTCGTACTGATGAACGAGTTCTGATTTCGTAATTAAGTGTCATATTAGTTCCGATATTTCTATTACACGAACATATCCGATTCTATCCGATAGTAGCCGAGGTATATTCTAAAAGCTAACGGACTATATGTGCCTGTATGTAAATGTTATGGTATTTATTTGGAAGTAACTTTTCCCCGTGACTTGGTTCGCGTGGCGTGCAGAATTTTCTTGTTCTAATAGGATTAGAGAGGCCACGTTTTATGCATTTAGGACTAGCTTTGGCCCGCAGCGGCCTCGTCCGCGTAGCGTAGAGTTTTTTTTAGTATTTTTTCTGCTATCAGTCTGGGCACACCTAGTGTAGCCTCATGGGGGCAAAAAGTGCTCAAAAGTGATTGGAATCAATCACTCGAGTTAAGCAACAACATGCGCGGTGAAGTGCAGGGCGGGTGACCGTCCCGTGGCTACCGCCAGTGGCTACCGCCAGTGGCTACCGCCAGTGGCTACCGTCAGTGGCTACCGTCAGTGGCTACCGCCATCGCCAGTGGCATTTCTCCTAGCGCTTCCGTGCATGATATCAATACAGAGAATTCCACTTGAATTTATCCTCCAAATATCATGTTTTCGCAAGAACTTGCTTTGATTTCGCCGATAGCATGGTGCACCCGATAGATATTGCGCAAATTGTTTGACAACATTTCGTTTTCCTATACCCTATCTTTGAGTCACGTAGATCAGTATCTAAATAGCTGGCTATCTATAGCACAGGCAATCCTGGTTTGGGAGCCAGGATACGACTTGTAACGCTTAATTAGTTAAGGACTTTGAAAAGACTAAGTTTGGAGTTTTCTTGTCCATTTTTCTCCAAAATTATGTAGATTTTGAAATTGACACCGGTTTGACTTGTAACGTTCAAGTAAGTTATAGCCGCATTTTCTGTGCAACTTTGAATGAAACTTTTCATTTCACAATTTGGAAGAAAATATTATTATTATATTCTTTTTAATGCACTAACCCGTGCTAAGGACAATTTTAAAAACCTAATTAGAGGCTTACAATTCCACCCATGCCGAGATTCGAAGCCGCGACCTCTGGCTATCCGTGCCAGCGCTCTCTCCAACTGAGGCGACTCACCGGCATCAGTGAAATTTCGAACCTCCTTTACAATATTCTCTGTATTACGGACAGGCAGCGACATCTGGCTGAAGTAAATTGCATCACTTACAACTCCGAGTACCTACTTGGCAGTTAGGTTTTTACATCGGAATGATATCGCTGTACCCACATGATTGTACTATTTTTATTTTTAATGCACTAACCCGTGCTAAGGACAATTTTAAAAACCTATTTAGAGGCTAAAAATTCCACCCATGCCGGGATTCGAACCCGCGACCTCTGGTTATCCGTGCCAGCGCTCATGCTCAGCGGCATGGGTGGAATTTTGAGCCTCTAAATAAGTTTTTGAAACTTTTCATTTCAAAATTTGGAGGAAAATATATATTTAAAAACCTATTTAGAGGCTAAAAATTTCACCCATGCCGGGATTCGAACCCGCAACCTCTGGGCGACTCACGGCATCAGTGAAATTTCGAACCTCTTCACACTATTCTCAGTATTACGTACATTAAATTTTAAATTTGTTCCTTAGCACGGGTTAGTGCATTAAAAATAAAAATAGGAAAATAATATAATTCTCAATCAGTGTCCCTTCTAGATACTTCATCCCCGTGAAGTGAAGTTTGAGGTGTTCAACTACCTCAGCGCTTGCAATTGCCAATCCACTTCAAATTTTCAAATTTCAAATAATTTTATTTCAACGTAAAGAATTTACATTCTGTTTGCTGAATGTCAATGTACAATGTAAAGTGTAAGCCGCCGCCTTCGGGCCGTAATTGTAGTGGAGAAAAAGGCAGCGGAAAAAAAAACTCCACTCTGACCATCTTTTCTCAAATCATCTTAAAAACCAAATACATCAGTTGCCATATGTAAACCTAATAAGATTTCATGATTGCCATTAACAACCCTAAATGCCAAAGCATTAGTCAAATGTCTCACAATAATAGGGGAAAACATAAGTGCTGCGGCCAGACACACGAACAGCACTCGTTCACGAGCATAACGCAGTGCTCAGCCATCATCAGTCTCAACCATTTTGGAGGGAGATAGATGACCCGAACACCACGCTACCATTCGAATGACCTTTAGCAAACTTGCAGTTAAGTTTTTGTCAGTTATATAAGGTATCATATAGTTATTAATATGCAATCACGTCGTCTGTACACACTTGTATTATAAAATATGTTATACTTAGTTATACTTAACAATAAAATCGCGGTGGAATTGGTTTACTACCACGGATTAGGATCGTTTATATAGTCGTCTATTCTATAATATGCCTTTTTACATAGCGAATTTTTAATGAAAGTTTTAAATTTATTTTCAGACAAGCATAGAACACGTTCTGGAATTTTGTTGTAAAAACGAACGCAGTAACCTACAAATGATGTGCCTACCTTGGCTAATCGGGATTTAGTACAAGCAACCTTGTTTCTATTCCTTGTGTTTACGTTATGAACGTCCCTATTTAATTTAAACATTGTTATATTTTTTCGGACATACATTATATTATCGAATATATATTGGCAAGCCAGTGTAAGAATGCCTATTTCTTTAAAACGCTCCCTTAGCGATTCTCTACTGTTTAAGTTGTAAATAGCTCTTATTGCTCTTTTTTGCAAGACAAATATGGTTTCTATATCTGCTGCCCGTCCCCATAATAACAAACCATACGACATGACACTGTGAAAATAACTAAAATAGACCAGCCTCGCCGTCGACACGTCTGTAAGTTGTCTAATTTTTCTGACTGCAAACGCTGCTGAACTCAACCGACCCGACAGTTTTCCAATATGCTGACCCCATTGCAGTT
Source organism: Yponomeuta sedellus (assembly GCA_934045075.1). NCBI lineage: Eukaryota > Metazoa > Arthropoda > Insecta > Lepidoptera > Yponomeutidae > Yponomeuta > Yponomeuta sedellus. The sequence goes on along the minus strand of OW203748.1, from coordinate 2,995,336 downwards.
TTGAGTCTATCGTTATGCCTAAAAAAAGCGTGGACTCTACCAGCTCTAGCCTCTCACCAGATATTTTTAAACTCGTGTCAACATTTTTAACATTGGGTAGTGAGAATTTGATGCATTTTGTCTTTTTTGCATTTAGCATCAGATTGTTTATAGTGAACCAGTTTAGAATAGTAGATAAAGCATTGTTTACATCGTCTACATTACTTATACCTCTCTTTACTTTAAAAATTAAGGAAGTATCATCTGCAAACAACACTATCTGCGAAAGCTTTTCTACTAGGTAGGGCAAATCATTTATATATACCAAAAAAAGGAACGGACCCAGTATAGAACCTTGAGGGACTCCTACTTTTACATCAGAACCCGAGGATTTAACTCTATTAATATCAACCTTTACAGTTCTGTCTGTTAAGTAAGATCGAAGAAGACTTAGTGATTTATTACTTAAACCATATCGGTGCAATTTTATGAGAAGTGTTTCGTGGTCAACGCAGTCAAACGCCTTAGAAAGGTCACAGAAAACCCCAATGGCATCCTGCGACTCCTCCCACGCCTCAAAGATATGCTTTACTAACGCTATGCCTGCTTCCGTCGTTGAGCGGCCTTTTGTAAACCCGAACTGTTTCTTATGGAAGAGCTTATTTATACTAAAATGAGTTTGCAATTGATGTAATATTACTTTCTCAAAAACTTTACTTAGCACCGGCAGTATTGCTATAGGTCTGAAATTATTTGGATCTTCACTATCACCAGATTTAAACAAGGGTACGATTTTACTTAACTTTAATAGATTAGGAAAGGTTCCCTGGTCAACACATTTATTAAAAATCAAAGCAAGGTAAGGTGCTAGAATATTGATTATAGTGGATATTAATTTAACCGATAACCCCCACAAATCTTCAGTCTTTTTTAAGTTTAACTCTTTAAATGTTTTGACAATAGTTAACTGCGGGCACGCGTGGCAATTAAGCCCATACTCTCTCCCTGAGAGAAAGCCTGTGCCCTGGAGTGGGAAGTATGTAGGCGACAGAAAAGAAATGCATGAAATTGAAAAAAGATAAGATAAGATAAGAATATTCTTTATTGTATACCGGAAAAATAGTTACAAAAACGGCAGATACAAAAGATCAAATACAATTGGCGGCCTTATTGCTAAAAGCAATTTCTTCCAGGCAACCTCAAATTGGAGAATTTGCCGAGGAGAAATAGATACGGTTAGCCGGTGCAAATACGAATATTAATAGACAAAAGTACCAACGTAGATATTTCATTACCAACAGATTTGACATGAAAAAATAACTAGGAGTCGTGCACTAGGAAATCCTGTATCGCAGGTACTCTCAGGGAGTTAACAATACATAACTGTAAAGTAAAACTATGTACGGTATCGCTCGTAGCCCCGGCTGCCTGAGTGATCTAGAACGATCACGAAGGTTAAGCAACAAGAGGCGCGTTCAGTGCATGGATGGGTGACCGTCTATGACTAACGCTAGTGGCCTTTTTCCAAGACGTTCCGTGTTTTGCAAGGCAGGTTAAGCAGTTGGTGCCGGCTGCCGTCGATAGGTCTACTATACCGCTAGAATCTTGTTTACTAAAAGTGATAATTAAAGATAAACAGACTATAGATTGTTAGTGGAGAGACACTTGAAGACCTGGGTCTTTAGACGAGAAAAAATGCAACCAAAGACGTCGATACCTAAGTAACTTACTGTTGTATTGTGTTTTGTTGTATCTACTTAACAGTACAACTGTTGTACTGTGATGGTGTTAAGTTTTTTTAGAAATTTCTATAGTTAACTCCCTGAGTGATTCATCGACTCACCAACTGCAGAGCGCCAATACGCGAAGCGTTACCTTAGCAATGGCTTAGCAACGGCCGCCGGGGACGTTTTGGCAGGTCGGCCAAAGAGTGCATCAGTGGGATTCTACCGGGGCCGCGTGAAATAGCTACGCGCTATGATTATTTACGTACCGCAGATGTTGGACTTTGCACGCGCTCTTGGTATTTGTTTACTTTCGTGAGACTTGCACCGGCTTGAAGTGGCTCAGAGATCAAATCAAATCAATTTATTTCAACGTAAAGAATTTACAATTTGAATCCTCCCCACGGGGGCCAAGTCCGGATTGGTGGAGGCTCAGGGTGGAGGCTTGCAAGACTAGTGGCTGGTCTTACTGTCAAAAGTAACGCTTGCTACTCTATACTACACTATTTCGCTACACTATACTTTAATGTAAGCAAAAACCTATGTTTGGACAAATAAATGCATTTGATTTGAAGTTTTCGAGCCGCCCTAAGTGAGCCCTTAGGGCGGCTTGAAATCTTCAAACGTCAGACTTGGCTTAACGACTGCCATCTATCGACGGCAGCCGGCATCAACTGCTTCACGACTTCACGTGCCTTGGAAAGCACGGAACCGCACGGGCCTCTTCCTGCATCGCAGTAGGGTTAGGCCATACTCCACCAAGGGGGGCAAGTCCGGGTCGGTGGAGGATTGTAAAACAGTGGCGGGCCTTACTGTTAGAGGTTATCAAGCCGCCCATAAGGCTTGAGTGAACGACTGTTATTATATAAACGACTGTGAATGAATGAAACGGCTTTATTCAAAGTAGCACAGAAACTGCGGCTACAACTGAATTGAACGCAAGTCAAACTAGGTGTCCATTTCGAAATCTAGACCATTTTGGAGAAAAAATGGTCAATAAAAAAGGTTGTTTCAAGTCATTTTGGATTAAAACCAAACTACGTTTGTATGGGAATTGACCTCGAGAGATCACCTAAAAGAGTTAACCCTGAACATACTCTGAAAAAAAAAATACGAATAAATTGAGGACTTCCTTCTTTTTTCCGTCGGTCAAAAAGTGTTGTTCAATTAGTCTCACTACAATGCCACAACAAAGGCGTGTTGCAATTTAGTACAATCAACTTTAACTACGCTAAATTAGACCTAAATTTAGTAATGAATAGGGTCCACAGTTGCATAAATTGGCAGTCCTTGAGTATCTGATGTGATGACGAATAAGGACTTGGACATCTTAATGACTCGCGTTACTCATACCTACATAGTTACATTTTAAACGGGTCAAATCGCGATTATTTATTAGGTAAATCGTAATTACCTTAATTCCCGACGTTTCGGCAGCGTTACAATTGCCGTGGTCACGGGTAGAATGAAGTGGCGAGTACAGTCAATTATAGCACTAATCAGTAGTGATTAGTATAATTTAAAAAAATGTCACTCCGGTGGGAAACGTTTTTAATCTAGCAGCGTCAGAAGTTAATCGTTGATGTTGTGTACAGATGGCATTTAAGTATTTTGTGTACGGAATTCAAGTAATTAAAAACTTTGTAATGTTTTGCCTAATATTCTGTTCTATTCTATTTTATTCTGTTCTGTTCTGTTCTGTTCTGTTCTATCTATAATCAGCCCACATCAACCCACTGCTGGGCTTAGGCCTCCTTTTTATTGCGCCATTATGTTAAAATCCTTCCTGAAATCAAACAAGAGCCGTTCGTAGTCACTATTTATTGCTTTTCAGATACAATATATGCCTCCTTCCACAACGCCAAAACCACACATCACATTTTTTCACAGAGTAACTTACATTTTCTCTTTTTTATTTTTGAACACAGAGTTGTATGCTGACATATTTATTCCTTCAGATTTAAATGTTTAACATAAACAAAGTATTGGACTTTACTTAAAAATGCGATTGTTAACAATTCCTCACGGTCCTGTGCTAATCTGATCCCTGTCTGACCCGCATTATTCTATTCTATCCTATCCTATTCAGTTCCATTCTCTACTCTACTCTATTTTATTGCATTTCTTACCATTCGTTCTATCCTATTTTATATTGTGTTTGATGTGAGTCAACTCGTATTCCGCAACTGTACAGCCCTATCTCATTTCGTCTGCCAGTTCAAGGAAAACGGGTCTTTCCCTTGGTCTGAATGAATAACGTGATAACTGGGCGTCATGTGATCTCTAACGTTTGGCACTGACCTCACTGGTCGCCCCGTCGTCAAACTGAATTGTACGTTTGCAGAGGTCCCCAGTCCTTTCACATTTCTGCGGATATAATTACGTATTGTTGGTAGAAATAGCCAAGTACGAACTTCGCTACCACTGACCGTTCCATTACAATTATTATGTTCACGATGATTGCATCCTTCCTGCGTTTTTAGGACTTCGAACTACTATTTGTTCGGTTATCTAGACGTGTATAATTTGTATACTTCTGTAAATCAACATGTTCTATGTTTGTACATCTACTTCCTTCGTCAATGTATTAGTCTAGTTCATTCAAACAATCGATCTGTCATATATAATATCCCTGCATAGCGAGAGAAAGCGCTGACTGAGGATGCTTATCCAGCACCCTCGTCCCGAGGTCCTGCGCGACGCTCGGCGGCCACTCAGTTCAGTCTCAACACCCGTCGTGGTGACATATCTCTGTTTCCGTACTATTTTCGTTCTAATTTCTGTATTTAATTCGTTTAGCAAATAAATCCTTTTTTTTTAAAAGGCCTTTGCGTATTATCCCGTAACAGATCGATATCAACCCTTTATATGTCCCCACTGTTGGGGCACGGGTCTCTTCCTGTATCGCAGGAAGGTTAGGCCATACTCCACCACGGGGGCCAAGTCCGGGAGGATTGTAAGACATTGGCGGGCCGTATAGTCAGAAGTTATGAAGCCGCCCATATGGCCTCTGACATGGCTTGACGACTGCCACGCCATGTATATGACAGATGACATGACCTAAATGACAGGCTTCACCACGGAAAAAATGCCACTAGCGGTAGTCACGAGATGGTCACCCATCCAGTACCTGACCGCGCTTGTTGTTGCTTAACCAAAGTGATTGATTCCAATAACTCGGTTCCGCTAGGCCACGAGCGCTTCAAAGAATCAATAACTATTAACTTAATTACTTGATTTTTTGTCGGAAGAGTCCGACCAGTTAGTCTGGATTTACATTACATACATTTAAATTTTCATACGGGCACACACATTGCTTCTGGCCCCACACTAGGATACCCTGTATCATGGGAACCAGAACCAGCGACATCACAAACATGTAAATATCCTAGACTTGGGTTTTTTGTCCCCAGCCGGGGTTCGAACCCGGGACGTCTTGCATAGTAGGCTGATGCGGTACGGCTGCGCCACAGAGGTCAGAGGTAAAACGCAAAAAACAGACAAGAATTACAGAATACAGGCAGTATAAACTAAGGCTACGAAAGAAAAAAAGTGCAATGCAGTGCCACAAAACAAAACCAACAGTAAATAAAATCAACACTGTAATCCACACCTGTATGGCCCAAAAAAATGGTTAAGACACAATTAAGACCTAGTTAAGTAAGTAAACGTGTAAAGTACCACACGATCGGTACCAACTTATACCATAGAAGTGAAAAACTGTAGATGGAGTAGAAGCGGGAGCAAAGAAAGGGAAAATAAAAATTGCAACATGTATACAAAAGGCACGGGCCCCGAGTCTGTGGGAAGCCGATGTAATTAATAAAAAATAACCCCGATAGGAGATGGCAAAACTTAGCGTGTCGATGGCAAGCCAACGTGGTGAAAGGATTTGCCAATCAGCGTAAGGTACTTGTTTTTTTTTTTTTTATTTATTTTTTACAAAAACAAAAAAACCTTATCCAATTACACAATTACGCCAAACTGCAAAGCAGTTTGTTGGCGAAGCGCTCTATCTCTGTATATAGCTAACTTATTTTATACGTATATTATTTGTATACATAAACAACATAATACATATTAATGATTCTTCTCAAGTACATCATTATGTTTTCTATGTGTTTTCCTGGCACAATAAAGAATATTCTTATTGTTGGTTGTAGACGGCACTCAAGTGGCCATATCTCGCGAAGAACCGACAACCGTTGGAGTAAAAGTGTTCTTGAGTGGTGACCGCGACTCGGCAAACGTAGTGTAGGGTAACTATTATCTAATCTGTGGTGTAGGACGCCCTCCGGCCAAGTGGGATGACGATCTGCAAAAAACTGCAGGCAGATGCTGGATGCGGCAAGCTGAAGACAGGGCGCTATGGCGCTCATTTGGGAAGGGCTATATCCAGCCGTGGACTAGTAAAACCTGACGAGACGCGTCTCAAATGCGTCATTCATTTGCGGTAGAGGTGCCGTTCAATTTTACGCCCTCTAGGTTACAATTTACTGGTACACCGCAAGTTTACTGAGTCGCAAAATTGCCTCAAGATTTTATTATACGCTACACGTTAGACAAATGAGACCTCCATCGCCTTACCACGTTTAACACATTTTTAATACAAAGCTCCTGGTACAGGTACCGTGGTATTTCAAGACAAGATTTTTGAATTTTTCCCTACATAGCCGTAAAGATAAATTGATAAACTGATACTTTAATACATGCGTGAATGGGTGACCGTCTATGACTATCGCTATTGGCATTTTTCCGAGCGGTTCCATGTTTCGCAAGGCACGTTAAGCAGTTGGTGCCGGCAGCCGTCGATAGATGGCAGTCGGCAGTCGTTAAGCCAAGTTAGAGGCCGTAGAGCGGCTTGCAACTTCTGACTTGGCCTCCGTGGTGGAGTATGTCCTATACCTTCCTCAGGGAAGAGACCCGTGCCCCTCGGTGGGGACATACTGGGTTGATGAAGAATCCCTAAACTTCTTTTCCCACGTTTTTTGCGCCCCAGGTCTGAAGATGATCCACCTCTCGACTGGCTATCCAATTAACATTATATTTTCATTACACTATTTTTATTTTTAATGCACTAACCCGTGCTAAGGAACAAATTTAAAAACCTATTGAGGCTAAAAATTTCACCCATGCCGGGATTCGAACCCGCAACCTCTGGCTATCCGTACCAGCGCTCTACCAATTGAGCCAATGGGCGACTCACGGCATCAGTGAAATTTAGAACCTCTTTACAATATTCTCTGTATTACGTACAGGCAGCGACATCTGACTTAAGCAAATTGCATTACTTACAGCCCCGACTACCTACTTTGCAGTTAGGTTTAACATCGGAACGATATCACTGTACCCACATGATTACACTATTTTTATTTTTAATGCACTAACCCGTGCTAAGGAACAAATTTAAAAACCTATTTAGAGGCTAAAAATTTCACCCATGCCGGGATTCGAACCCGCAACCTCTGGCTATCCGTACCAGCGCTCTACCAATTGAGCCAATGGGCGACTCACGGCATCAGTGAAATTTCGAACCTCTTTACAATATTCTCTGTATTACGTACAGGCAGCGTAATAGCCTTTTAATTTAGCCTTGTAATTTTTAGCCTCTAAATAGGTTTTTAAATTATATATTTTCGTCAAGAACACAAAACACATAAAATAAGAATAACTTAAGCATACAAAAAATAATCCTAACTGAAACCACACCGGAAAATATCTGAACCAAAGGATCCCAACACGCTGTCAGCATTGCAGCGCTGCACCACCAAACAGACCCTTTGTCCAAGATACCCACCGGAGCGGCAACCGGGCCCAAGGTCCCTCAAGTGGCGTCCAGCTCCTTAACAAGGATTTTGGTCTGAGTCCCCCAAACCCCCATTGTCTCTACCGCAAATGGAACAAAAATATAATCATCCATAAGGGCACCGACCATATGACACTTGAGCCTTTGCTGCCGATTCGCCAGCGGCACCGGGATTATTGTTCGCAGGTGTTAACATTCTTGTTTTGTTTGTTGCAGGTCTAAATGCGTGCGAGAAGAAATCCTACCTGTTCCTCAGGAAAGAGCTTCCTGTCAGGTAAGGACGAATTATAGTGTTTATGTTAGTTGGGCCTAGTGGCCTAGTAGGAACTCAGTGATAGGAATCACTCACTTGAGTTAAGCAACAGCAGGCGCTGTCCGGTGCTGGTTCGGTGACCGTCCCGTGAAGTGAAGCCATGCCAGAGGCCTTAAGGGGGCGGCTTGATAACTTCTTGTCAGAAGTTATCCTTACTGTCGTAAGGGCCACCACTTACAATTCTCCACCAATCCGGGCTTGGCCCCCGTGGTGGAGTATGGCCTAACCTTCCTGCGATGCAGGAAGAGACTCGTGCCCCAGCAGTGGGGACATAAAAGGGTTGACATCATCAACACCATCAATCTTGATAAGTCTTTTTATTGAAATGCACACTTAATAAATCAAAATATTAATATTATTTGAAACTTGCTGACCCAGCGAACTTCGTACCGCCTAACAGTCGATTCTTTATTTTTTTTTCTCCGTATAAGAACCATCCTGGTACTTCAAGGAATATTCTAAAAAAAAATTTGCGAAATCAGTTCAGCTGCTCTCGACATTTGCGCTTACCAACACATTCAGTGATTCATTTTTATATTATAGATTTTCATGAAATTATATTGAATTGGTAAAGTGTAAAGATCTTTGTTTATAAAGTGTCTGTCAATGAAAAGACGTATCAAGATTGTTTACGTTACTTAAGTACCTAAACAAATAGACTATAGGTATTGTCAATTTAGCAACACACAAATTATCGTACAAATATGTCAATTTCGTTATCATCAAACCTACCGCGTATTTATTCAAGCGATGGACATGCGACCTCGATCTGGTACAGTCGTCTCTGCCCGGAGATGTCAGGTTTGCTCAAAAATAGCTTCTATATCGTCCCTGATAAGGACTGCCGTTAGATAGTACTGAATATCTTGAATATTACCACCGAGCGCGTCAACAACAAGGTACATTGTATTGTTTTTGTATGATAAATATATAAAAAAAGATAGAAACGATTTGTTTGCACGTTCGTGTGGCAAGTTCATGTTATCTCAACTATAGTGCAATGTGTCATCATTCTGTAAAAGTTTCACAAATGATAAACTAGATTAGTCAGCGGCCTTATGGGCGGCTTGATAACTTCTAACAGTAACGCCCGCTCTGTCTTACAATCCTTCACCAACCCGGACTGGGCCCCCGTGGTGGAGTATGGCCTAACCTTCCTGCGATGCAGGAAGAGACCCGTGCCCCAGCAGTGGGGACATGCAAGGGTCGATTTATAGAAAGATTGCCATTACATGACACCCGGCACCAACGCTTTAACGGTAGTTACGGGACGGTCACCCATTCTGCACCTGACCGCGCCTGTTGTTGCTTAACTCTAGTGATTGATTTCAATCACTCGGTTGGAATAGGCCATGAGTGGTGGCAGCGGAGCGGTGTAGAACGCCGGCTTCTCAATCGGGAGGTCGTGGGTTCGCACCCCGGCATGTACCAATGACTTTGTTTTCTAAGTTATATACATTTGTGAAATTATAGTAGCCATACCATTCGCTGACGTGAAGGAAAACATCGTAAGGAAATCTTAGTGTCTAAAGTGTTACGTGCCTCAGCGCTTGCTCCGTACAATGGCCCAACTATGAGGCTAAGTGCGGAAATCTCATGCCGCCTCTAAACGGTGGCCCATGATGGACAGAATGGGCCATGATTGCCGCCATGATTGCGCAGTCGTCTACACTGTCGGCCATGATGGACAATCACAGAAGTGGGCCATGATTGCCACTTAATTTTTCGACGACTGCTTTAGCAACATTTGGCCTGTGGACATCTACCGTGGGTATACCATAAACCATGGACGTTGAAACAGTAGCAGCTGCCGCAGTTTATTTAGTGTGTATAACCACTACATGCCCAGCGTGGAGATTATGGGCACTACCCCCCCGCCCAATGATGGCACAACCTTGCGCTATGGCGCTCATTAGGGGAGGGCTATGTCCAGCAGTGGCTAATATAGCCTGAAGAAGAAGAACCACTACGGTTTTTCGGACAGATGTTTGTCCGAAAAACCGACACAGCGGCGATTGCACGCCAACGTCGCCCATCATGGGCCAATGCAGACGATTATGCCCTCTCCGTTCGTCTGTATTTGCCCATCATGGGCCATTGTTTAGAGGCGGCATCAGGTGTAACTAACCAAATTTGTTGTTATGTCGCAATTGTAGGCCTATAAGATGTCATTATAATTTTAATTTTATGGCCTTGTATTGATTTTTTTAAATACTTTGCCGAGCGCAAAAATGATGATGATTTTAATTCAAATTAACTACTGTATGATTTTATCTTTTAAGATCTAAATGTCTTCTGTTTAATTATTGGAAGAGACTAGCTTGCACGACACAGGGAATCCTAGTGTGCAAGTTAGGGTAAGAAAATGACAAATACTCATTGAAACGTTTTATTAATTCTGTGATGAAAATGTTATTTGTCAACAATGTGTTAAACCTAATTGATAATTATAAAACTTTTTCACTTTTAACTACCTATGTCTCGGCCTGGTAAACTTTGCTATTATAAATCGATTGTTTGGTACGTGTTGTGGCAGGTGGCACCGTCCTGTTGAGACCACACCATTCAGATAAGGCGGCGAGAACTGCTTTATCGTGTTCCTGTATCGAATTACCATTTCTCTGTCACCCACGTTACTGCATTTCCGGCCTCGTTTTAGAACGATAACGCTCAATTGTGGCCCGTTGTTCAATTGTGTAGCGCTGCATTTTTGATAATCGAAACGATCTTTCATGTCGGATTCTAAGGCGCTTCGGGGCGCTACCTAGCGCCACCAATAGAATGAAAATCATAACTTGTTTTATAAAACTTTTTTTTTTACTCTGATACTATATAATACAAAGATTATAAAACTGAAAACAAAACTCTTATGACAAACATTACGCATAGGCCAAATACAGGTTTTGTATGGATACCTGTATCATAATATAATTTTTTAATCATAACGAGACACCTATGCAACCTCCATCTGGACCAAGAAGGTTGAACCTTTACTTTTAACGAAAAAGGTTTCAATAAACGAGTCCGCGGCGACGCAACACGCATGCGCAATCGATGTTGCGCCTTGGCGCCAACACTTTACATTTAAAAAAACTTTCCAATGTTTTTTTGAGCTGCAAAAGTCTTAAACTAAGTTTGGTTCTGATTAATATTATTTTATGTATTATAGTATGAGAGTAGATAAAGTAGTGTAAGACACTGTACATAACATGGTCTTATAACACTCGTGTGATACTATAAAAAAACTCGCCTGACGGCTCGTTTTTTTAAAACACACTCGTTTTATAAAAACCCCTAATATGCAACAGTATCATAAACTACTATTATCTTAAAGTGAACATCAAACTGCTGTGACAACTGTGACAACTTTTTTTAGAATTTATAGCCTAGGACCTGGGATCAACAGCCTGCGACCTAAACAAGTTCCGCCATAAACTTCCTAACCTTAATAAAGTTAACGGACGCCTTATAATCCTTCGCAGACTCGCCAACATCATGAAGGAGATAGCCCTTCTACCAGAGAATCTGCTCCGAATGCCGAGCGTCGGTCTCGTCAACCAGTGGTACGAGCGCTCTTTCGAGGAGATCATACAATTCGAGCGGGAGGAGCCCGACAGCCACGCGTTGACGCAGTAAGTTCCAATAAATATTACTTACTAGCTGTCTCCGCGAACTTCGTACCGCCTAATAGTCGATTCTTTATTTTTTTTTAGTTTTCCCCCTTGTACTTCAAGAAATATTCTAAAAGAAGAATTAGCGAAATCGGTTCAGCTGCTCCCGAGATTGGCGCTTACCAACACTTTCAGCGATTTATTTTTATAGAATCGCTAAATGTGTTGGTAAGCGCAAATCTCGTAAACTGTAAACTCTTCAGTCGTGTAACCATTTTATTGAATAAAGAACTTTTTACTTTTTAAGCAACAGCAGGCGCGGTCAGGTGCTGGATCCGTGACTATCGCTAGTGGTATTTTTTTCCGAGCGCTTCCGCGCTAGGCACGTTAAGCCGTTTGTGCCAGCTATCATGTAATGGCAGTCGTTAAGCCGTGTCAGAGGCCTTATGGGCGGCTTGATAAGTTCTGATAGTAAGACCGCTGTCTTACAATTCTCCACCAATAAGTAGCACGGGTTATACCACTGCAATGCGATTGGTTACCAGACTATCGATAGGGTGAATGAAACGACCATTATAAGACTAATATGACTCTATTGGACAACTATGCAGTTTAGAGGCTTCAACAGATATCCTCCCAAGCCCTGGCGTCCTAGAAATCGGACATCACGAATAACTTTCTTAATTCGCATCCAATGATTTAGTAGGAAGTCCGGAAAACTTACTGTTCCAGGTCCAATATTTTCCTCATTATTTTTTGGACCACAAGAAGAAAAAGTTCTTCAACATCTACGTAGTTTTCGAAGACTTGAAGTAGCTGTTACCTTTGTCCGCAGGTTCTGCGAGCGTCTGGTCCACATCCGGAATCGGCACGCTGACGTGGTGCAGACGATGGCCCAGGGCGTTCTGGAGCTGAAGGAGAGCCACGAAGTGGACGCCGGCACTGAGCACTCCATCCAGTACTTCCTGGACCGGTTCTACATGAGCCGCATCTCTATAAGGATGCTCATCAACCAGCACAGTGAGTCTTAAGGAAGTCTGTTGGAGTTTTGACAAAATGGTACCCTACTCGTGTGAACGTGGGAGGTTTTGGGACCAGAGTGGTTAGTGCGAGTTTTTTAACTACTCGATCGCGTTAACGTAAACTTATATTTCTATGGCATCGAGGAAGCGCCACCTAGCGACAAGTATGGAAATTAAAATTCCTGAGTGCTAGTTGTAATGTTTTACGTTGAGAAGTGAACACGTTTACCAGCCAAAACACGAATAAACGCGAGTGCGAGTTGTACTGTGACAGCGTTTTGCCAGTTCGAACGGTTAACTTACTCATACTCACTACTCAATGCTCGATTAACACGGTAGTAAAGTTAATCGATTGGATCTGTCAAACTCGCACTAAGCACTCAGGTGGAAAGAAGACATTCGCAAAGCGGTGGGCAGTGACTGGAAGAGAAGAGTCGAAGAATGGTATAGCATGGGGGCCATCCATTAATAACCTCACACGAATTTCGTGATTTTTTACCCCTCCCACGTCCTTGTCGCAGCTGGTCACATTTTTAAGACTCCCTCCTCCCTAGTGTGACGTCACATATTTTGCATTCATATAGAAAATATTGAATTCAAACAGCAGTTCGGAAATTAGTCTTATATCAAGAATTGCAAATGGTTTGAGTATTCCGTTCGTGCTTGGTAGGTTTGGAAATGTGAAGTCACGAAAATTAGGATATCTTCAAACCCCCCTGTCACACAATGTCGCACTTCATCGAGCCCCTCCCTCCCTCTAAACGTGTGACGTAATTTATGGATAGTCCCATGTCTTGGGTGAGGCCTTTGTCTAACAGTGGACCTTACTCGTGGTGCAGCTGTTGGCTCAGGGCGTTCAGGAATTGGACGAGATCCACGATGTGGACGCAGGCACAGCACTCCATCCATTACTTCCTGGACAGGTTCTACATGAGCCGCATTTCCATCAGTATGCTCATCCACCAGCGCAGAGGGTCTGTTGGATTTTGTTATAAAATCTGAACTTGCTCGTAGTGCTGTCCGTGGATAGGGCCGTTTTGGGGAATGAGGACCACGATTTCTACGTGAGCCGTGGTTCTGTAAGGATGCTCATCTACTAATACAGTGAGTCTCAAGAAAGTCTGTTTTGGATAGCTTAGGTACCCGTTGGTTTAGCGACCCGAAGCGGGTCTTGGCCTCCAACTAAACCTGGTTTAGAAAGGATGGGAGAGGATCGTGAAGTGGAGAAGGGACCTCAGGGGGAAGGGAAGCGGCCAAAGGCCGGTTGGAGGCCCCAGATATCGCTGGAAGAATAAAGTGGCTAAGGAACTGCGTGAGCTCCAGGCTGACCACTGGCAAGAAAAACAATTAATACAATATTATTATGACGTGACACACTTGACCCAAAGTATTCTATAAAGCTAGCAGCGCTCCCTCGCTGCACCGCCAGGGAAATCCTTTGCATCAGGTATGCCCCGGAACGAAGGGAATGAACATTCCCTCATCCCCCCCCCATAGTTTCCACAGCTACTTTATTGCAATAATAATTTAAACACTAAACACTAAACAAAGCCCTTTTGCCCTCAGCTCTGCTCTTCGGTGAGCAGATCGGCGGGAAGCAGGTCTCCGTCAACGGCATCGGCGCGGGCGGCCGCCACGTCGGCTCCATAGACCCGGCCTGCGATGTGGTCTCAGTAGTACGCGACGCTTTCGAGAACGCGCGCTTCCTGTGCGACCGGTACTACCTGGCTTCACCGGATTTGGAGCTGCTGCAAGCTGGCGGTGAGTCAACAGATACCTCAGCTTCCTAGCCCAAACCTTTGCTAATCATAAGTGGATCTGGGTTGTATGAGTTCAGAGCTCTTAAGGATCCGAGAAGTACCGTCGGCTCCATAGACCCGGCCTGGGATGTGGTCTCAATAGTACGAGATGAGTTTGAGAAAGCGCACTCCCTGTGCGACCGGTACTACCTGGCTTCACTGGATTTGGAGCTGCTGCAAGCTGGCGGTGAGTCAACAGATAGCTTCCTAGCACAAAACTTTGCTAATCATTAGTGATGTAGAAGAATATGTTATTTTTAATGCACTTACCTGTGCTCAGGACAGCTTCAAAAACCTATTTGGAGGCTAAAAATTCCACCCATGCCGGGATTCGAACCCGCGACCTCTGGCTATCCATTGGCTCAGTTGGAAAGAGCGCTGGCACGGATAGCCAGGTTCGAATACCGGCATGGGTGGAATTTTTAGCCTCTAAATAGGTTTTTGAAAAAGATGTAGAAGAAGATATTATATTAAGCTTCACTGAAACGCGGTTTCAAAAATGTGTGAAGTACACTTTGTGGCAAAAGGGCTACTATAACATTAAGGATTATACAGATGCCAATGATGTCTGAAATTAAAGCCAGTACAGTGCACGAGTTATTATTATTATTATTATTTATTAGTTACTCCAACAGTAATTAAAACTGATTTTATACGGATTTATGCTCGTTTATTACATTTTTACAATTTTCCAACGTTTCGGCACTTTCAGGTGCCGTGGTCCCGGATGAAAGTGCCGAAACGTTGGAAAACTGTAAAAATGTAATAAACGAGCATAAATCCGTCTAAAAACAGTTTTAATTATGTCTACTGCTCGCGTTAACCTTAGAAAATACTATACTCCAACAGTGTTTTCATGAGTTCTTTGTTTTATAATAATCATTTAAACCCTGTTAGTTAGGAACAATGAAAATACTAATATTGGGGTTCACTTGTCCATTTTATCTCCAAAATGATCTAGATTTTGAAATAGACACCCAGTCTATTATGTAACGTTCAAATAAGTCACAGTTTCTGTGCAATTTAGAATGACATTATTACTCTCTCTCTCTTTCTCTCAAATACTTTGTTTGTTTGTGTTTGATTGTTTTAGGCGCAGAGTGCTTAGTGCGAGTTTGACAGATCCAATCGAATAACTTGACTACCGCGTTAATCGAGCATTGAGTAGTGAGTATGAGTAGGTTAACCGTTCGAACTGGCATAACGCTGTCACAGTACAACTCGCGCTCGCGTTTATTCGTGTTTTGGCTGGTAAACGCGTTCACTTCTCAACGTAAACCATTACAACTCGCACTCAGCAATTTTAATTTCCATACTTGTCGCTAGGTGGCGCTTCCTCGATGCCATAGAAATATAAGTTTACGTTAACGCGATCGAGTAGTTAAAAAACTCGCACTAAGCACTCTGATCAATGAAAAGTCTTAGTTACACGTTGTCCACTTATATTTTATTGCTTTTGGGGCACACTGCACACTTTTTACTCCAATATTTGAATTTAATATACGGAGTGACCGAGAAACGTTATCGCTGCTATCAAACGTAGTACGGAACGAAAGAGACAGATAAAAGGAAAGAAAGAGATGCAAGATTTAGATACTGTTGGGTTTAGGACCCCGCCCTATTACCAAACGTTACTTAAACTAAGTGGTGGCCCACTAGGATATAATTAGGTGGTCGGAAAAAAAAATGTACAGGGAGAACGAACTGACAACACAAGCGCATTTACCCTCAGATCGTGATAAACTAAAATGAATGAAAATGGTACTTACATTGACCGCCGGTCCCTGCTCCCGAAGCCGAGTCGATCCAGTCGATTTGTGGCGACTTACACGACGGCTAGCATTAGCCCAGCCAAGGTCCGGTCCGTCAAAATTCTTCATAAAAGTAAGCTTGCGCATTTTAGGTCGCCACTGAGATCGCTCTTTTTGGGTCACCGCTCTTTCACGATCCGGGTCCGACCTAGGTCTCACCTGGGTCTCGACTCCAGAGTGCTTAGTGCGAGTTTTTTAACTACTCGATCGCGTTAACGTAAACTCATATTTCTATGGCATCGAGGAAGCGCCACCTAGCGACAAGTTTGGAAATTAAAATTGCTGAGTGCGAGTTGTAATGGTTTACGTTGAGAAGTGAACACGTTTACCAGCCAAAACACGAATAAACGCGAGCGCGAGTTGTACTGTGACAGCGTTTTGCCAGTTCGAACGGTTAACTTACTCATACTCACTACTCAATGCTCGATTAACGCGGTAGTAAAGTTATTCGATTGGATCTGTCAAACTCGCACTAAGCACTCAGAGCGTTCATTCATTCCCGAAGCGACGTAAGGAGCTAAAATCGCTACCAATACTCCACTCTTTTTTTGTTTGTTTATCTTCCAAACAAACACTTCCCATTTTGGTTTTGGGATCGTAGAGAGTAGTGCAAGTAAACTGATTAAATTATTATAGATGCGATATTAAAATTAACACAAAGACTTTTTATGCGTAATCAAATCAGTCTTAATTTTTAGTATCATAAAAAATATCTTTTATTATTTCTTATCACTAAAATCACATTATATGGCACTCTAACACTCTTACAATAAGATCGGCGACGGCGCGCGCTCTCAACGAACACGAACTAGTGGTGACTGGTGACCCATAAGATCCATTAACCTAGCTCGCGAACTAGCTCGCACGGGTCGCGTCAAAGATCGCTCTTCCGAACTAGTCCGTTCGCGACCTACCCAAGACTACATAATAGTAACTTTTGTCTTTTCCCCACAGTGCCGAGCGACCGGCCAATGCCGGTGGTATACGTGCCGTCTCACTTGTACCACATACTGTTCGAGCTGTTCAAGAATGCTATGCGGGCCGTCATGGAGCATCACGAGAACTCGCCACCGCCCATAGTCGTCAACCTTGTGCAGGGTCGCGAAGACATCTCCATCAAGGTTCGTTTAGTCATCAGAACCCACCTCTGATACGTTTAAGTATTTGAGCGATAGGTATTTGCTGTGTGGTGTCGGCCTAGAGAATAGCACCAACCCAATTCTTCCCGCGGGTGTCGTAAAAGGCTACTAAGGGACACAAACCGGGAGGTGGGCAGCAGCGCTCCCTGCATTACAATTCCACCGAACTGCGATCCCCAACCCGCATGCCCAGCGTGGGGATTATGGGCATTGCCCCCTATGATAGCACAACGTGGCGCTCTTTAAGGGAGGGCTATGTCCAGCAGTGGACTAGTATAGCCTGACGACGATTTGAGTGAAAATGCCTTCATAGCTTTTCTATTTTACCATTATCATCGTCGTACCATTATGTCCCGAACTCCCGACCGAGGGGCACGGGTCTCTTTCCTGAGGGAGGTACAGGCCAAACTCCACTACGGGGGTTACGTCCGGATTGGTGGTGGATTCTATATTATAACAGCATGTATTATTTACCTGTCAATCTGGCTGTACTCGTCGAATGATGGACATAAGCCGTCCCCACGCCACGCCACTACCTTCTATCATCGGCCCACTAAGTTTATTTCCTTGCTTGCTAACTTGATTGAATTTATATTTATTAAATTAAGAAAAGGCGGAGTGACAGTGTTAATTTTTTATTTATTTAAGGAATGGCTGGCTGGCCGACCGAACGACCGCCTCACTGACTGTCTGACCGCCCGACTGACTGATTGACTAAACGACGGATTGTCTGAATGACTGACTGATTGACTGACTGATTGACTGACCGATTGTCTGATTGACTGACCGACTGACTGACCGACTGACTGACCGACTGACCGACCGACTACTTGCCTGATTGATTGTTTGATTTGATTGCTCCAATGTTTGATTGAAAAATTATTAGGTATAATTTCTATACCTAATTATTTAAATCAATCGAACGAAAGAAATCGAAAGAATATTATATTTATCTATCTATGTCCTAGAAACCAACCTGTGCCTGCCACCTCACATGTAGCCTTGTCTGTCCGCAGCTGTCAGATCACCTGCCATCTATGTCAAAAAAATTTTTGCTTGCCAACTTGATAGATTGTTTGACTGACTTACTTGTATATTTATTTCAGGAATGGCTTACTGACTGACTGACTACCGACCGACCGACTGACTGAATGACCGATTGACTGCTTGCCTGATTGATTGATTTCATTGCTCGATTGATTAAAATCATTCGGTATAATTTCTGTGTACAATAATAGTTATTTGTTATACAAGAGTGCAAAGTTGCTTTTTAACCGCGTGTTAAATTTTGATGACCGAGCAAGCGAAGGATTCTAAAATTAGAATCCTGAGCGTTAGCGAGGGAATCAAAAGAGCACGAGGTGAAAAATCTTTGCACTCGAGTGCAACACGTAACTTTTCATTCCACCTCAGCGAGGAAATGACTAAATGCAAAAAAAAAAAAAACGTTTACAATCACAAGATAGGTACACTTTTATTTCAGTTTAGGTATTAATTACTACATTATGACAGGTAAGTATTACAGAATAATCTTTAAATTATAACAAAATGATACTAAGGTATAATTAAGAAAATTTTAAAGTAACGTTGCTACAGTTATTTAAATTGAGTGTAATATTTTTTTAATTCACAAACTTAGTGCACACGATGTTCTAAATTCAATTTACTTTATCCTCCAGAGAATAAAAACGGCTTTTCCACTCAGATATTGAAGATTAAAAATACTCTTTCCGAGATGGTGGGATGAAAAGAATATTATATTTATATCCCAGGAAGGAACAATCCTGTGCTGCCACCTCACATGTAGTCTTGTCTGTTCGCAGCTGTCAGACCGGGGCGGCGGCATACCTCGGAGCGTCACGGACCTACTCTTCAAATACATGTACAGCACAGCGCCACAGCCCAGCAAGTCTGATGACCAGCACAATGTACCTTTGGCCGGTGAGTGACCATGTTTGACGTGAAAATGAGAATTCTCTTTTTATGTGAGTCGAGGGCTTAGTACCCAATTCATCCCGCGGGTGTCGTAAAAGGCGACTAAGGGACACAAACCGGGGGGTGGGCAGCAGCGCCCCCTGCAGTACAATTCCACCGAACTGCGATCCCCAACCCGCATGCCCAGCGTGGGGATTGTGGGCGTTAACCCCCAATGATGGCACAAAGTGTTCGCTCATTAGGGGAGGGCTATGTCCAGCAGTGGACTAGTACAGCCTGACGGCGATGGTTAAGGGGTTGTCGTACAAGTTAAACTAGTTGTGAAAAGGTGGTTAATTGAAAACTCCAATTGATTACTTCTGACAGTAGGTCCCGCCATTGTCTTACAATCCTCCACCAACCCGGACTTGGCCCCCGTTGTGGAGTATGGCCTATCCTTCCTGCGATGCAGGAAGAGATCCGTGCCCCAGCAGTGGGGACATACAAGGGTTGATATCGAACCATAGACTGAGACAAGAAATAATTTATCTAGACATTAGAGAGATGGGTGGTAGGTGCAATACACGACAGTGCAAAAGTAAAGCCCCATGATTTTATTGCCTTTTCGAGAAGAGAACGAAACCATAGGGGACGCGTATTTTTTCTTTGGAAATAATATTTATTTTTAAGTTTTAAAGTTGATTTTTTAGAACCGGAAGTGACGAAGGCTAGAAGGCAACATAAAACATAATGTTTACCTCTACTTTACTTGAAAAAAAAAAAATATTCGACACACCACAGACTAAAAGTTGTTGACAATTGACATTTTACTTTTTTTTTGTGACAAAGGTAAAGGCGTAGATTCCACGCTGTAGAGCCGCTTTGCCGGTTTTTCTATTTTATTTTATAATTTGTAATTTTCCTCTGAAAAGGTACAGAAAAATCTTCGAGTATTTTTCTTGTATTCCCTGAAGCTTAGTCTCTAAATGGTTTTTTTATTACAGCTTAATATTTTTTTGAATTATTGTCCGTTTCTTCTTCTTCTTCAGGCTATATTATGTAGTCCACTGCTGGACATAGCCCTCCCCTAATGAGCGCCATAGCGCCCTGTCTTCTCTGTCCGTTTAGAGAAGTTAAAATTAAGAACTGTAAGTTGATGATTTGTGTGCCCCGCAGGGTACGGGTATGGCCTGCCAATATCTCGTCTGTACGCGCGTTACTTCCACGGCGATATCTCGCTGATGTCCTGCGAGGGGTACGGGACTGACGCCGTCGTCTATATGAAGGTACGAGTTTATTTTATTTTACTAGAGAAAACAAACAGATCATTTTTTTTAATGCACTAACCCGTGCTTAGGACAATTTAAAAAACCTATTTAGAGGCCAAAAATTCCACCCATGCCGGGATTTGAGCCCGCGACCTCTGGCTATCCGTGCCAGCGCTCTTTCCAACTGAGCTAATGGGTGACTCACCTTCATCAGTGAAATTTCGAACCTCTTTAGTAGGTAATCGGGGCTGTAAGTGATGCAATTTACTTCAGCCAGGTGTCGCTGCCTGTACGTAATACGTAATAGTGTAAAGAGGTTCGAAATTTCACTGATGCCGGTGAGTCGCCCATTAGCTCAGTTGGAAAGAGCGCTGGCATGGATAGCCAGAGGTCGCGGGTTCGAATCCCGGCATGGGTGGAATTTTAAGCCTTTAAATAGGTTTTTAAAATTGTCCTTAGCACGGGTTAGTGCATTAAAAATGAAAATAGTATAACTTAAAGTTAGTATTAAGGTTAGTTACATGTATAACCAGCTGCGTTTTCTACAGTTTACTGCGTTTTATTACAATACAAGAAACACAGTGTGTTGAAACAAATGTATGTGTCGTAAACATACAATTAACATGAATTGCAATCATGTTAAGCTCTTTTCTAAACTGGATAAACACTAAAAACAAAAAAAATGCTTGCTGTGTGGTGTCGGCATAGAGAATAGCACCAACCCAAATTCTTCTCGGCGCGGGTGTCGTAAAAGGCGACTAAGGGACACAAACTGGGGGGATGGCAGCAGCGCCCCCTGCAGTACAATTCCACCAAACTGCGATCCCCAACCCGCATGCCCAGCGTGGGGATTATGGGCATTACCCCCCCAATGATGGCACAACCTTGCGCTATGGCGCTGATTAGGGGAGGGCTATGTCCAGCAGTGGACTAATATAGCCTGAAGAAGAAGAAAAAAAAGTCAACACAAACAACCGGCCGAGTACGTACACTCCAAAGACAAATCACATCCATCATGTAAAATCACAGAATGGAAGATGCAACATGAGTTACAGATTTCCTAAGTAAGTAAATTTATCGTCGAGTTAGCACCTGTAACTCAATTTTCATTTAGTTGTACTTAGTATAGGTAGCCCTACACTAAGTACAACTAAATGACTACTGGTGCTTAGTGTAGGGCTAACGAGATCTGTGTAATATGTCCATTAATATTTATTTATTTATAGTTACACACTAACCTCCCCTCTTCATTCGCAGGCCCTCTCGAACGAGGCCAACGAGCTCCTCCCGGTCTTCAACAAGACCTCGTCGAAGTTCTACAGGCCGCAGGTGGCCATGGCGGACTGGTCGGGTCCCATCCACAACCTGAACGCCCCTAACAAGGACAAAGAGAAGTCTGCCCGGGAGAAGACTCGCGCCAGCTAGTGGCGACGCTGGCTGCTGGGTGAGTGAGCGGACGACTCGCTTGGGTAGCCCGGTAACTTAATTGTTAGGTCGGTAACTGACTTGTTTAGCTCGTAACTGGCTTGGCGTGCTAGGGAGCTCTGGTGGCTAGATCGGCGACTCACTTGGCTCAGCTGGGACTCGCTTGGGTAGCTCAGTAACTTAATTGTTAGCTCGGTAACCGACTTGTTAAGGTCGTAACTGGCTTGGCGTGCTAGGGGATAGATCGGTGACTCACTTGGCTAAGCTGTAACTCAATTAGTTAGCTCCGTAACTTAATTGTTAGCTCGGTAACTGACTTGTTAAGGTCGTTATTGGCTTGGCTTGCTAGGGGATAGATCGGTGACTCACTTGGCTGAGCTGTAACTCAATTAGTTAGCTCCGTAACTTAATTGTTAGCTCGGTAACTGACTTGTTGAGCTCGTAACTGGCTTGGCGTGCTAGAAAGCTCGGGTGGCTAGGTCGGTGACTCACTTGGCTAAGCTGGGACTCACTTCGTTAGCTCGGTAACTTGTTGTTAGCTCGGTAACTTGTGGGTAGTCCGATAACTCAGTTGGCGAGCTCGGTAACTCATATGGCTAGTTCATTAGTTCGATGTACTGACGCATTTGATTTCCTAGTAGCCTTAACTTTGTGAGTCCTTGACTGGCCGAGCTTAGATTACATTAGAACTCTTTATTGTATACGCTAGAAAATAAAATAAATTAAAAGGCCGACACATCTAAGCCGCATACAATTGGCGGTCTTATCGGTAAAAGCGATCTCTTCCAGTTCACTAGTTCGACTTACTGACGCATTTTAATCCCGAGTAGCGTTAGCTTGATAAGTTCTTGCCTAGCCAAGTCCTTGATTGGCTCTCTCGAGTGATTAGCCGAACCTGATCCTCCTGGCGCGCCTATTATCATAGGCAAATAGAAATCTGTTGGACTGTAACTGAAAAACAAATAATATATAATATGTATGTACTAATTTTATTATAATATTACAATCGTGTCTAAAAATATTAAGTTGTTATTTATAAAAACATCTGTGTATTCTGTGGTATCTTTGGACTATTTAAGTGTTTTTATAAATGATACTGTTTCCGCATAGGATAAGATAGGAATATTGTATTTTTCTTTTCTTATCCTTATTCGTGTAATTTATTTAGTACCAAAAAAGTCGCAAAAATATTGTGTTGTCGCAAAAAGATGTGTCTTGGTTACTTTGACTCTAATTTCGGCCTCGGCTTTGACGGAGTTAGCCGAAGGCCGAGACTAGAACTGAACTTGAGTTTTGTTGAACGACAATTCGTACTTTATTACGACAATTCCAGGCCCTACAGTCATAGACATAGAATCTTTATTCGTAATTATAATTTGCACGTCATTTTACAATTGACAATCAACACACTTGTTTAATTGTGGAATGACTATTAGTCTAATACCTACTTAGTCTTTCAATATAATGAAATAATCACGACAATTCAAAATTCAATTCGAAATTAGTTGGATGCAATCATTTCTAAATGTAATATTGCAAAAAATATGTGACGTCACATTGTCTCTTACATTATGACCAGCCGTGACAAGGGCGGGGGAGGGGTCAAAAAATCATGAAATTCGTGTGACGTAATTATTTTATGGATGGCCCCTAACAGCAAACAAACTTAATTAACGCAGGAATTTGAGAATAAAAAGGCCAAAACTTCTAATCATAATCTAATTATTATTCTCAAAAAATATAGATCATGACAATGGTTGATATTTGCTTTAATTTGGTAGTGTACAAGTTACGATTTTTATCCCATTGGTGGCACTAGTCAGCGCCCCTAAACGCCTTAAACAATTTCGGTAAAAAAAGTTAAAAAAAAAATAATCGATTGAAAGAGTGTTCATACGACGATATTTTCGGCACGTTTTAAATTTAAGGTTGCAAATCCGTTAACTTAGATAAATAGAAACAGAGTATTTTTGAACGGGTCTAATGGTGTTATATTTTACGTAATAAATTAGTCGCGACTCGCTATCGTCAGGCTATACTAGTTCGCTGCTGGACATAGCCCTCCCCTAAAGAGGGTAGGGCATCACCCCCTATTATAGCATAACGTGGCGCTCTTTAGGGGAGTCGCGATTAGACCCGTTCAAAATATAACTAAATAGAAACATGTTATAGCTGCCCGCAGACGCACGGTTGTCTCATGAAATCTTATTAGGTATACGTATAGGTGGCCACTGCTGTATTTCGTTTAAGACGGCTCGAGAAAAGATGGTCAGAGTCTAGTTTTTGTTCCCGCTGCCTTTTTCTCCGTTACAATAGGTACGGCCCGAAGGCAGCGGCTTACATTTTACATTGAGCAAACAGAATGTAATTGGTTTTACGTTGAAGTAAATTGATTTGTTTTGATTTAATCATGATTTCAGATTCGGAAACCTGCACGTCTTGCATACCTATTAAATATTCAACAAGGCGCACACGCTCCGACCAATTACGGAAAATAATACGGAAGACGTGCTTTGATTTGATTTAATCGGGATTTCAGATTCGGTAACCTAAATGCACGTCTTGCGTACTAAATATTCAACAAGGCGCACACGCTCCGACAAATTCCTTCTCGAGAAAAGATGGTCAATTCATATTCGGAAGCCTGAATGCACGTCTTACCTACCTAATCAGGAAACCGTACGTCTGCGACTAGCTTCAAGCGGTCGCGAAAGTGCGACGCGCATTCTTGTGTAGTGTAACCGAGTCTAAGTTTTAGTTTTTCTTAAATTTTAAGGTCCATATTACGCACGCTAACCTTCAATGTGATATCATCTTTACAGGACTCGATCCAGTAAACTCGCGAGCGCAAGGATCTTAGAAACATCATGTGACATTATCATAAAAAAAAACACGAATATTGTCTAGTTTGCTACCTCTGTACATCCTACTGCATTTTGTAATAAGTGTGACTGACTCTTGAAGATTGTTAATATCAGGGTAAGATAGATATTTTACATTGTACGGTGGGGGGCCAAAAAACTTAAAAAAAAAATACTCAATTGGATATTCAAAGGCAAATCCCTAGACTTTTATATAAGTTTAGACAACTCACGAACAGACGCGATACAAATGGAATTAATTTCGTGAATTAGTAATATTTATTCACACTTCGCGAATAAGTAAACGTTCACGAAGGTACTATGAACGGTCTGTCACTAATTGTTTCACAAATCCATGTCACTGAGGTTCCAATAAAGGTAACTGTTCATTTCATTAAATGTGATATTTAGTTAAGCGTTTTAAGAGAGTGTGTGAGGCGACGAACGGTTTAGGACATAATTAGATGAGTTGTTTTAAATGTTACATGGATTTTTTAGTTATAGTTATACACATACACACCTACGTTGTTGAATACGCGTCGAAACCTCGGTGGTATACAAGCCGCGGTGGTAGCTCAGTGGGCAGCACAATGACTTTGTTTAATTTCAAAGTCACGTACATTTGCGAATTTGTAATCGCACTACCACACGCCAACGGTGAAGGAAAACATCGTGAGGAAACCCGCGGCTTGGTTGGCTCCGCACGTATTGACTAGTCTTTCCTGTGGGCTAGGCCGACTAAGCTGTCAGGATGGTATAGGTGCTGGGCAAGCCTACACCATCTATAAAACCATGTCCCAGGCACTACAGCGTCGGAGTGGTCACTTCACCCATCTAGTGTGAGTGATGATGAATGATGATCTGGACGCTGTATAAATCATGTGATTAAATAGATGCAAAAAGGCCAATATATATACAAGCCGCAGATATGCATAACTCCGATCGATTTAACTGTCATCATAATCAGCCGGTGACAGTCCACTACTGGTCACAGGCCTCTCCCAAGACACGCCACTGAGCCCGATCTTCGGCTCTCTTCCAGTCACTGCCCACCGCTTTGCGAATGTCGTCGCTCCACTTGGTCACAGGACGCTGCGTTTGCTGATTCGCGGTCTCCACTCTAGAACCAGTCTACCACAACGGTTATCGCTCCTGCGGCTCATATGACCCGCCTATGGTCACTTCAGTTTGCTAATCCGTTGAGCTTTGTCGATCACTTGAACTGTTGACGTAAATAAAAAACATACTTGAGAAATCTTGTTGGAAATGGCGCGGACAATTAGTACTGCCACACCACATCAAGTTTGCCAAAACACTTGCTTTCTACTGATGTAGAAAGCAAGTGTTTTGGCAAACTTGATAAGCTTAAGGTGCTTTGGGTTGCTAACTGGTAGCGCCACCGATGGAGTAAAAATCATAACTTCTTTTGTAGTACTTATGTTTTTTTTTTCAAAAAAGTATAGTACCCCAAAGCGCCTTAAATCAAATTATCATCTCCATGCATCATTATCGAAAGCTATCAGGACTATCTCTTATGTGACGTACGAGCGGCCCATCTAAGCAATATTATGGGATAGTTTAGTCTGAGACAAAATCACCATTGATTCCTGTTGAAGAAAACTTCGTATTTCATAATGACTAGTGACTCGATGCTCATACATAGTTATACATAAAACGGGTCTAATCGCGAGTATTTATTAGGTAACGCAATTACCTTAATTCCCGACGTTGCGGCAACGTCGCAGTAGCCGTGGTCACGGGAAGACTAAGGCTGGCTTGCTGAGACGCAGGCGACGCAGCACAGTTCAGTACAGGGCAGGGCAGTTGAGGCAGACACAGGCCCCCGCCGCATGCTGCGACGCAACTATTCGCTCCATTCGTTGGCAATTCTCACCCATAATAACTCTTTCAATGTATTTTTGGAATAGTCTTAATGATTTGTATCATACAAACAAGGTTCACAGGCCAGCGAACTAATTCAATTAAATGTTCTGTCATTGCAACAAAATGTTTACTCAACACGCTTCGACGTGCACGCGTCGCGCAGAAATCTGTGCCGAGACGCAGAGCAGGGCAGACATATGTCTGCGTCGCACGTGCCTGCGCTGTGCTGCGTCGCCTGCGTCTCAGCATGCGCCCAGCCTGAATTGGCGAGTAAATACAAGTCACGCGCCTTATCACCGGACCTGTCCGCAGACTTGTAGTCTGACCGAAAATACAAGTAACCGGAAGTGAAACTTTATCATTAGTATTATCGAAAACTAAGATAATTTTTCAGCTTTGATTAAGCACAATACATATTTTTAATGAAATGACAAGTTTTTATTTTTATAAGGCGTTTAAGTGCAAGAAATTAACTCACACAGACAAAAAGTCTGAGCAAAATTTTAGTCTTTAATTTCTACACTTTTTGGACAAAGTAGAGTACCTAAGTTTCGTGTGTAGGCCCGCCCGCTGCCCTACCTCACTATAGATCGACCCTCGCTACCAATAATTAACTATAACCAATAAGTAACTGTAACGTTGCCGAAACGTCGGGAATTAAGGTAACAAAGATTTACCTTATAAATAATTCCGTTTAGACCCGTTTAATATATGATAACTTAGAGATACTCTATTTTATTTTAGATTGTTCTAAGTACAATTTTAATTTACTTTGTACATAATTGTATGTGATGTGTGGGTGTATGATGAGATGAAG
Organism: Yponomeuta sedellus; assembly: GCA_934045075.1. Lineage (NCBI taxonomy): Eukaryota > Metazoa > Arthropoda > Insecta > Lepidoptera > Yponomeutidae > Yponomeuta > Yponomeuta sedellus. The sequence goes on along the minus strand of OW203748.1, from coordinate 2,967,963 downwards.
TTGAGCTATGAAGACGGCATTTTGACTTTAAATTATTTCAGGAGGAAATTAATTAAGTAACTTGTTTAGAAATAATTGTTTGTGTTTAAATAGTACCTAACTAATTATTTTCTACACCTATTTATTGTGAATTAATTATGATGAAATAGTGATGTTCTAATTCCAAAATTGTAATGTAAGCACTAGCGAGAGTAAAATGAAAGAAAGATATTTTACAAATAAAATTGTATGAAATGAATTTTTGTTTCAATTCTAAACAATGGAGTCTACATTCCATTTATTCTTACTTGTCCAATTTAGTAAACAAGATTCTAACCTTAAAATTGAGATTAGATGCCTAAACTAGACATTTTCTCGCTAATTCATGAACTATCATGAACTATGTTTATAAAATTGGCAGCGTGTTATCTAAAAGAGTGTTCCAAGTTACTTCATTTATGGAAATATGGCAGTTTTGGACTAAAAAGTCACAGTTTACGGGTAGAATCTTGTTTACTAAATTGGACAAGTAAGAATAAATAGACTGTAGAGTACAAACTCTTTTATGTTAGCCAAATGCCAAAGCATTAGTCAAATGTCTCACAATAGTAGGGGAAAACATAAGTGCTGCGGCCAGTCACACGAACAGCACTCGTTCACGAGCACAACGCAGTGGTCAGCCATCATCAGTCTCAACCATTTTGGAGGGAGATAGATGACCCGAACACCGCGCCACCATTCGAATGACCCTTAGCAAAGTTGCAGTTAAGTTTTTGTCAGGCAATCTGAGATATCACTAGAAACTGACCACTTCTAGGATCTCAGTTGACGTACTTCCGTAAGTACATGACGTGCTTTACCCTGCGTTCAGAGATGCGATGAAATCGATGGGACTACGAGAAATAGTTTATCCCTCGTGGACCCGTTGATGGCGTATAACGGGACCACGAGGGATAACTATCCCTCGTGGACCCGTTAACGGCACAACTGTAATCGATTCCATTGCATCTCGGAACGCATCCTTAGCCGTCTGGACGATATTATTGATAGCTTGCTGACTAGGAAGACTCCACTTTGAACACAGTAAAGACCTTGGCGCCCTTGTAAATCGACCTCCGCGCTACAGAAATAAGGGCGCGGCCGGCAAATTTACGCAGTTTATATTATTATTAGAGTATGTACATAGATAAGATTTTAGTTGTTTCGTCGTCGTCGTCGTCAGGCTATTGGTACTAGTCCACTGCTGGACATAGCCCTCCCCTAAAGAGCGCCACGTTGTGCTATCATAGGGGGTAATGCCCATAATCCCCACGCTGGGCATGCGGTTTGGGGATCGCAGTTCGGTGGAATTGTACTGCAGGGGGCGCTGCTGCCACCCCCCGGTTTGTGTCCCTGAGGGCCTGTTTCACAATCTGCAAATAAAGTTCCGGATAAGCTATCCGAAACCAGGGCTGCATTTTGTTCTAAATTTAAATAAATATTCCTATATTGCGTGTGTTTGTTTATGGCTTCTTTTGTTCTTCTTTAGAACAAACGGCAGCTCTGGTTGCGGATAGCTTATCCGGAACTTTATTTGCAGATTGTGAAACAGGCCCTTAGTCGCCTTTTACGACACCCTCGGGAAGAATTGGGTTGTCAGATGTTTCAGTGGTGTACAAAAAATCACTCCACTTTACAACCTTGTTTATTGTATAGAATCAGGCGTTACTTTGCGGAAATCCATAATAGCATGAAAAAGTTAAAATTACTTTGCTGAATTCCGCCAAAAATCCCACAAGCACCACGCGGTTAGCTAATGCACCGCCCTCCCTCCCACTTTTTCAAGCAGAAGCAAGACACGAACACACCACCACAACATCAATACTTGTGTGAGAAAACACGCTATTTATTTACTATTGCGTGTTTTCTCACACAAGTATTGGTGTTGGTGTGTTCGTGTCTTGCTTCTGCTTGAAAAAGTGGGAGGGAGGGCGGTGCATTAGCTAGCCGCATGGTGCTTGTGGGATTTTTGGCGGAATTCAGCAAAGTAATTTTAACTTTTTAATGTTAAACCTTGTTTATATTCTTTTTTTTAATGCACTAACCCGTGATAAGGACCATTTTATAAAACCTATTTAGAGGCTAAGGCAGAGGTCGCGGGTTCGAGTCTCGGCATGGGTGGAATTTTCAGCCTCTAAACAGCTTTTTAAAACTTAACCATGTGTTCAGAAAACTGCACTATGACGAAGGAACGGCATATGTTAGGTTTAACAAGGCAGATACGTCGCTGCCTGTACGTAATACAGTGAATATTGTTGAGGTTCGAAATTTCACTGATGCCGGTGAGTCGCCCATTAGCTCAGTTGGAAAGAGGCACGGAAAGCCAGACGTCGCGGGTTCGAATCCCGGCATGGTTCGAATTTTAGCCTCTAAATAGGGTTTTAAGGCAGAAAAAAACAACGCATCAGTATGCAGGTAGATAGTTTCACTATTATTCAAAATAATTCCTTACGTACACACAATAAATATATCTTAAAAACAAAATACACTTTCTTCCGCGCTCACACCAAGAATTTCTTACATTAATATAAATACAGGAATTATAAATAAATAAATAATAAATTAAGTTTTCGTTTCACAAATGCGACTTCACCCATCGCCTTACCACGTCTAAGACATTTTTAATTCAAAAGCTCCTGACACAGTTATACCGTGGTACAGATATTGGTATTTTAAGGCCCTTTGGGGTGCTATCTAGCGCCACCAATGGAATAAAAATCATAACTAGTTTTTTTAAAACTTTTTTTCCACAACATAAGAAATCTTAATATCTGTGACAACTATTTTTATAATTATACTATTTTTATTTTTAATGCACTAACCGGGCTAAGGACACATTTAAAAAGTTTGTGCATTAAAAATAAAAATAGTATAATCATGTGGGTACAGTGATATCGTTCCGATGTTAAACCTAACTGCAAAGTAGGTAGTCGGGGCTGTAAGTAATGCAATTTGCTTAAGTCAGATGTCGCTGCCTGTACGTAATACAGAGAATAGTGTAAAGAGGTTCGAAATTTCACTGATGCCGGTGAGTCGCCCATTGGCTCAATTGGTAGAGCGCTGGCACGGATAGCCAGAGGTTGCAGGTTCGAATCCCGGCATGGGTGACATTTTTTAGCCTCTAAATAGGTTGTTAAACTATTTTTATAAATTTTGGTTCTAAAAGTCACAATCACAGTTGTTAAGATTTATGATCCACTTCTTCAAATCAAAACGTATTTTAAAACCATTGGTGGTGCTAATTACCAACTTTTAAGACACGATTGTTGGATTTTTCATCATGATTTCCGTCTTATATTTCAATAGAATTATTCAGCTCTATGCAATGATAAAAGATGCTACCAAAAATCGGGTCTCAAAATACACTGGGCGAATTCTACTTGGCTCCAATGCAGTTCACAGATAGTTCAACCTTGCCGCTCGCAGACGGTATGCAGTAAGCCTGCGCAGCGCTAATACTGTGTAATAATAATAAAACCATAGACACATTACGGCCATAGAGCCAAAATGGCGCTGGGGGGGGGGGGGGCAACGGTGTTGCCATATATGAACATTGTACGAATTTAATCTAAGATTAAAACAATTAACTTATTAACCTGATTCTGGGCCCAGCCACAACAAAGCTCTCTATGAATTACATTAAAAATAAATTATGGAACGGATGGAACAGTGGCACCTTAAATAGTGTGGAGTGGTGAAAAACAAAACTTGATAAGGGTTTTAGTCAACAAAAAAAAGTATAAAAATGAATCGCTGAATGTGTTGCTGAATGAATTGAAACGCTGAAGCGCAAATCTCGAGAGCAGCTGAACCGATTTCGCTAATACTTTTTATAGAATATTCCCAAAGAGAAAAAAAAAACAATCGACTGTTACGCGGTACGAAGTTCGCTGGGTCAGCTAGTTATTTTTAAGTTTATTTTTACACATAATAATAAACTTATTTATAAGTAGTAAATTTATTATTATTTATTAATTCATTTAATCATACGTGAATGTATTTTAGTCGATATGGACGTACGTCTGAAGTAAATCAATGAATTGAACCCAAACTTTCGCAAGCATAAGACATTATTGATTTGCGAATCAGAGTGAAACCTGGGAGTCGATTCTCTCCCATGCGAATTGAAAGCGTAGATGCAAAATAAAAATAAGATAAGATAACTCGACAGAGTTATTAGGCATTTATTTTCTCATTCGAATTCAATGTAATTTGGCGTTCAGAATACAATTTTCGGCTGTCGCTCGACTTTTAATGTACAATTCAAGTCATACGCTTTAGAGTCGTATAAGAATTGCTAGTCACCTGAGAATTAGTAGAGCTCCCTGGGGCCAATTCTCACAGTATATAATTCGTATACGACTCTGAGGTTTATGACTTTGAAATGTACATGAAAAGTCAAGCGACACCAAACATCTGTCTTCTGAACGCCATGCTACATTGCATTCGAATGAGAAAATAAATGCCTAATGACTCTGTCGACTTATCTTATCTTAATTTTATTCGACAAAAATCTATGCCTTCGAATAATTTTCGTCTACGCTTTGAATTCTGATAGGCGAGAATCGGCCCCCTCTGGTCGGACTTTTCCGATAAAAAATCAAATAAATTTGTCTGTTTGCAAATCAGAAATATTGAGTTCGTATCGAATTATGTGAATCGCTCGTGGCCTAGTCGAAGTGATTGGAATCAATCACTCGAGTTAAGCAACAACAGGCGCGGTCAGGTGCAGGATGGGTGACCGTCCCGTGACCACCGCTGGTGGCATTTTTCCGAGGGCTTCCGTGCTTCACAAGGCACGCTAAGCCGTTGGTGCCGGCTGTCATGTAATGGCAGTCATTAAGCCATGTCACAGGCCTTATGGGCTTGATAACTTCCGACAGTAACTCCCGCCACTGTCTTACAATCCTCCACCAACCCGGACTTGGCCCCCGTGGTGGAGTATGGCCTAACCTTCCTGCGATGCAGGAAGAGACCCGTGCCCCAGCAGTGGGGGCATACAAAATACTTCTCTGTTGCCTATTGGCATGATCAGAAATATTTATCAATAATATGAAGCCAAGAAAATAGGTTGAAAGTTATGTTGGAAGAAATACTTCTAAGGTTCCTTTTAACCGTACTCGCGTAAGCTACAAATCGTCTGCAAGCGGCGTTATTGGTCTGAGACAGATAAATTAATATTAAATAATAATAACACAATTTGAGGAGACGTCCATGAGAAACAGCGGACTCGTTCCACAAATCTGAGGTAAGGGATGGCAAGCTGCGTTAATTCACTTCAAGCAGCTGCAGATTTCTTTGGATTATTCGATTCCTGCGGGAAAAGAAAAACAATAAGTTAACGTCTAGAACAGTGGTTTGTTTTGTAGACCGTACAAATAAATAGAAAGAGTGGAACAAGTAAAAGAATTTGTCTATTTGGGGAGCCTGTTTACGAGGGATGGAAAGTGTGAAGGTGATATAGAAAGAAGAGTAAAAGCGGGAAATTGTGTAAACGGTGCCTTGCACTCCATTGTGTGTAGCCGAAACATCTCCAAAAGAGCTAGATTGGCTATTCATAGTGGCGTGCTGGTCCCAACACTTATGTATGGTAGCGAGACTTGGGTGTGGCAAAAGAAGCAAGAAAGTAGAATTAATGCAGTTGAAATGAGGTCCTTGAGAAGTATGTGTGGTGTCACTTTGAATGACAGGATACGCAATAGTCTGATTAGAGAACGTTGTGGACTGAAAGAGGATGTAGTGACTAGAATTGAGAAAGGAATGTTGCGTTGGTTTGGACATGTGGAGAGGATGAAGGAAGAAAGATTGACGAAACAAATATATAAGATAAGATAAGAATATTCTTTATTGTACACCAGTTCAAAGTCGCTCAGCGAGCTATGGAGAGAGCTATGCTCGGAGTTTCTCTGAAGGATAGGATTCGTAACGAATGCATCCGACAGAGAACCAAAGTTATCGACATAGCTCAGAGAATTAGCAAGGTGAAGTGGCAGTAGACTGGCCATATCTCGCGAGGAACCGACAACCGTTGGAGCAAACGTGTCCTTGAGTGGAGACCGCGACTCGGCAAACGTAGTGTGGGACGCCCTCCGACTAGGTGGGATGACGATCTGCGAAAAACTGCAGGCAGATGCTGGATGCGGCAAGCTGAAGACAGGGCGCTATGGCGCTCATTAGGGGAGGGCTATGTCCAGCAGTGGACTAGTATAGCCTGACGATGATTCTTTATTGTACACACCAGAAAATAATTACGGAGACATCAGTTACAAAAGAAGAGGTAAAATATATATTGCGAATGTGAGTGGAAGGGCTGGTAAGGGACGTCCCAGGCGGACATACATCGACCAAACAGCAAAAGGAAAGATAAAAGGTACCCGGAGCCGGCGTGCGTGCATGCAACGACTTATGAACGTTGATGAAGCGAAGGTGATCCCCCTACCCCTCTGGATACAGGCGTGAGGTTATGTAGGTATGTATGTACAAATAAAATAATTGATTATTATAGATAGTTCAAGCAATCTGGTGTTTATTTACATCTAGGTTAGTTTTATTACCGTTAGGGTAAACGTCTAAATGTGCTTTAAATTTATGAAAAACTGTGTGTAAAAGGTTTCTTGCTGCCAAAATAAAGATACATTTAATTCAATTGAATTTCACAGGTTTATTTTTGGTTTTATATAAATGCTGGCTGTGCCCCGCGGTGTTACCCGTGGTTTGTCGATTTTTCCATGGGAATAAGATATTTTCCCGCAGTAAAACGTAGCCTATATGATAATTCAGGGTGTTCGCGCGAGAATCGATCGCGCGACGTAATCATGAATCTGTGGTCATTCATTCACCACTCATTCGTTCCGGTGCCGTCGCTCGTGCCGCTCGCTCGCTACTAATTTATCCACCCATCTGCATACACATTCGCACGGTGACATACGCGCGTGATAAGTGCTCGAATTCTCGTGAAGTGATAGACATTTGGTGACTAATTAACTTTATCAGCTCAAAGAACAATATTAGACTATAAGTGAACATTGCAGGAGTGTTCTCCGTGCGCTGGACGCATCAGCTCATCCATCACCGCTCAGCTCAGCTCATCCATCACCGCTCATCATCTGCCCAACAGCTAAAGCGAGCCATCATCCACCATCACCAAGTAAGTCCATTCACTTCACCTCCCATTCCGCTCTCTCAACCAGCTCATCGTGAGGTAGACCTAGCCGACACTGGCTAACTACCACAGGGTGTCAGCTATCTCAATACCAAATTATATTAAAATCGCTCCAGCCGTTTAGACGTGAAGAAGTATCAAACATACACACTCACAAACTTTCGCCTTTATAATATTAGTGTTATGTGATGTGAGTATCTTTTATCAGTTATATTATTTAAAAAAAAATCAACTTTTAAAAGAATTATCAATTTATTAATTATTATTCTTTATGGCACTCGAAACATGTAACAGGACATTAATGAGCGGAAACCTTTTTGGTACCTACCTTGTAAACTTTAGTTCTATATTAAGCTTAAGCTATTGTATTCAATATCTGTAGTACCAAATAAAGATTTTCTACTTCTACATCTACATTACATAAGAAATGACATGTACAAAGGCGAGCTTATCTCTGAAAGAGACTTCCTCCAGCAAACCTTATAGAGTCGGAGAAGCAGTGAAAAGCGTTAAATTTCTCGATATAAACCCACCTTTGCCTCGCGCTCGCTTTGTGTGCCGGCGTACTTTTTCTTCAACACCTCAAGGGTCTCAGGTTCGATCTTGCTGAACAGCGGCTCCGGTCTGTTCAGGACATGCCCTGCCGGCAGATACTGGAGGAAGGACGGGTTCCTGAGAACAGAATACGTGGTAGTTAGTTAGACCTGAGATTTCCGCACTGAGCTCCATAGTTGGCCCATTCTACATAGCAGGGGCTGAGGTATGCTAATTTTATTTTAATTATTTATTTATTCATTCATTCATTCATTCATTCATTCATTCATTCATTCATTCATTCATTCATTCATTCATTCATTCATTCATTCAGACAACTAAGATCTAATAGTGTTAGTAAAACAGTTGTTTAAAATCTATGTTACTTCAGAAATTAGGGTTTCCTCACGGTGTTTTCCTCCGCTGTCAGCGAGTGGTATTGGTATTGCTACTGTAACTACACAAATGCACATCCGACATATATTAGTAATAGGATTTTTTGCACAGAGTATTATTATTATTATTACAGTATTTTCACTATAGAGAGCAGAGTAAAACTATCGTATTAAGTCTAAAACCAGAATCACTCACTCGGAGTTCAGCCTCAGCGCCTTGGAGTCCACATTCAGTCCACGTGCCGTTTCTGCCTCATAGGGCGCTCACTAAAGCTCAGTAGGACAGGGACGGGACGGACGGGGCTCAGTAGCTTAGACTAGTCTAAACCTAGCGCCCAATTCACTTACTCAGAATTCCACGTCACATTCAGTGGTCACCGCAGCCTGCGAGCCGCCTCTCCCTTACAGGACACAAAGAAACAATACCATCTGACATGACGGGTCTTCTTAGGTCTAGTCTAAGTCTAGAACCAGAATCACTCACTCAGAATTCAGCCTCAGCGTCTTGGCGTTCACATTAAGCTGTTCCCGAAGCCTGCTAGTCGTCTCAGGATTATAGAGCGCACAGTAATACTACCATGTGACGCGATGTCTATTATTCTTAAGTCCAGTTTAAGTCTAGGGTCTAATTCACTCACTCAGAATTCAGCCTCAGCGCCTTGGCGTCCACATTAAGCTGTTCCCGCAGCCTGCGAGTCGTCTCAGGTTTATAAGGCGCACAGCAATGCTACCATGTGACATGATGTCTATTATTCTTAAGTCTAGGGTCTAATACACTTACTCAGAATTCAGCCTAAGAGCCTTGGCGTCCACATTCAGCTGTTCCCGGAGCCTGCGAGCCGTCTCAGGCATGTAAGGGGCAATTAGAGCGCATAGTAACGCTACCAACTGACAGCACAGTCCGATCGTTGACGCGCCACGCTCCCTGGGACAAGAGAACCTTGTTAACATATCATCTTCTTCAGGCTATATTATGTAGTCCACTGCTGGACATAGCCCTCCCCTAATGAGCGCCCTGTCTTCAGTTTGCCGCATCCAGCATCTGCCTGCAGTTTTTCGCAGATCGTCATCCCACCTAGTCGGATAGTCCTACACTACGTTTGCCGAGTCGCGGTCTCCACTCAAGGACACGCTTACTCCAACGGTAGTCGGTTCCTCGCGAGATATGGCCAGCCCACTGCCACTTCAGCTTGCTGATTCTCTGAGCTATGTCGATAGCTTTGGTTCTCTCCCGGATGCATTCGTTACGAATGCTATCCTTCAGAGAAACTCCGAGCATAGCTCTCTCCATAGCTCGCTGAGCGACTTTGGACTGAACTGACTTTGAACATAAGGCAGTCTAAATACGTCGCACTGCAGGGCACAGGCCTTCTCTCAGAAAGAGAGAGTTTGGGCTTAATTACCACGAGCGCCAAGATTTGGAAAATTCAAGCGCTGATATTAGATTAGAACTCTTTATCGTCCACACCAGAAAACAAAATACATAAAAACGCTTACATATCTAAGTATTGGGGACCGTGAGGAATGGGGCAGTAAAAAGGAGGCCTTTGCCCAGCAGTGGGTTGATGTCGGCTGTTTATAGATAGATTCTATAACATAAAAGTGAATCGCTGAATGTCGCAAATCTCGAGAGCAGCTGACCGGATTTCGCTAATTCTTTTTTTTAGAATATTCCTTGAAGTACGAGGATGGTTCTTACGGAGAGAAAAAAATAAAATATTTTAATTTCCATATTAGGCGGTACGAAGTTCGCTGGGTCAGCTAGTTATTTATAAAAGTTCGACAACACTACAAGGTGTCTTGACGACCTCTGTAGCGCAGCGGCAGCTCATCTTCCATGCAAGAGGTCCCGGGTTCGAGCCCCGGCTGGGGACAAAAAAAAACCCCAGGTCTTGGATGTTTACATGTTTGTGATGTCGCTGTTTCTGCCCACGACACAGGGTATCCTAGTGTGGGGTCAGAAGCAATGTATGCGCCTGTGTGTAAATGTTAAATTTCTAGGGTTTAAATTCATTTTTTCACTTACTTGTCCTCGTCTGATCCCTTCAGCAGTACCCAAGGTTGCTGGGCTTGCATGCGCTGGTTGCCCAGACGAGAGATGGACATCACGTGCCTTAGGGCCTCCCTTAGCCGGCCCTTCTCCATGTTCTGCACGTAGGCTGCAGAAGAGATATGTCGATATTAACCCTTGAACGTCCCCACTGCTGGGGCACGGGTCTCTTCCTGCATCGCAGAAGTTTTAGGCCATACTCCACCACGGAGGCCAAGTCCGGGTTGGTGGAGGATTGTAAGACAGTGGCGGGCCTTACTGCCAGAAGTTATCAAGCCGCCCATAAGGCCTCTGACATGGCTTAACGACTGCCATTACGTGACAGCCGGCACCAACGGCTTAGCGTGCCTTGCGGAGCACGGAAGCGCTCAGAAAGAAGACATATGTAATACAGTAGAAATGAAATATGTTCAATCCGCTACTTCGCTGTCAACCCTTGTATGTCCCCACTGCTGGGGCACGGGTCTCTTCCTGCATCCCATCCGCTACTTGACACGTATCAAACTTGACGTGATAAATTATCATTTCCTGTAGTATTTAACGTAAGAAACTAAAATATATTTAGTTCGATAAGTAAGTATGTAGGATGGTTGCAAAATTTGCAAATTAAAAAAAATATATTCTCTTTTAATTCAGTACGGCGAAAACGCTATCCGCCATGTTAAAGGCACAATTGGTTTGTAAACAAACATCTGTCAACCAGAGCCAGTGAACATGATTATTATAGGACTTACATCAAAGTGATCTTCACATAGATACACCCGAGTTTCAGTCGAAAAAGTATCGGGGTCTCTTTTGGCAAGTTTGAGCCAATTTTATCGAGAATGTTTATTTCATTGGGTACACTGTCAACCATTGCCTTGAATTCACAAAATACTCCTCTGTCAACCATTGCCATGAACTCACAAAATACTCCTCTGTCAACCATTGCCATGAACTCACAAAATACTTCTCTGTCAACCATTGTCATGAACTCACAAAATACTCCTCTGTCAACCATTGCCATGAACTCACAAAATACTCCTCTGTCAACCATTGCCATGAACTCACAAAATACTCCTCTGTCAACCATTGCCATGAACTCACAAAATACTCCTCTGTCAACCATTGCCACACAAAATCATCACAAAATATTTCTCTGTTGCTTATTGCCATGATCAGAAATACTTATCTGATGACCAACGCCAAGAACACAGGTCCTTTCTATGTCTTGAATGGGAAATACATACCAATAACTTCTCTATTGACCAGGGCCATGAGCTCATAATCGTCTGCTCGGGGCTTCACCGGCGGTACAGTCCCCTGCAGCCGCGAGTAGCAGAAGCTGAGCGAGCGATGGCAGAAGTTGCCGAGGTTATTCAGCAGCTCAGAGTTGTTCCTGTGGTGATTAAGACAATAATCAATCAATAAATCAGTCAATCAATCAAACAATCAGTCAGTGAAACAATCAGTAAAGTAAATTAAAAATAATTTATTTAGTAAAAGGTTATTGGCAGTGTACGAGTACGTGTCTGGTGGGCCCCAGTCAGTCAATCAATCATTCAATCAATGAATCCATCATTAAATCAATCAATCGGAATACATATTCAATGTTAGATATCTGGCTCGCCAAAAGCACGCCGCGTCTTTCTGTTTCACAGATCATCTTTGTATCAAATTGCTTAGGTAAAAATAGTATACTTATTTCAGATTTAATCTACATTCAGATTTGATCCGGGCAGAAATAGTCGACTTCGGTTGTTTGCCATTTCGCCAAGAATTGAGAGTACGTATTCACGTGTGAAACGAAAGTCAAAATAAGCTACAAATTCACAGAAATAATGTAGTTAGTTAGACCTGAGATTTCCGCACTTAGCCTCATGATTGGGCCATTGTACGTAGTGGAGCTGTGAGTTTACTCCAGCCAGCCTATCTCTTTCCAGAAAGCCAGCAGTGCTCTGATGTCACTGCGGGCTTCCTGAAGGGGGTCCCTTCAGGAAGCCCGCAGTGACATCGGAGCACTGTCGGCTTCCTAATGTTGGAAGTAGTAAGAATATTCACAATAAATCTGTAAATATTCTTAATTTATAATTGTAGCATTATTTTTACTGACTAAAATGAAGTGTCATAAGTATAACATAACATTTACATACAGGCACACACACTGCTTCTGGCCCCACACTAGGATACCCTGTGTCGTGGGCAGAAACAGCGACATCACAAACATGTAAACATCCAAGACCAGGGTTTTTTTATCCCCAGCCGGGGTTCGAACACGGGACCTCTCGCATGGTAGGCAGATGCGCTACCGCCGCGCCGCAGAGGCCGATTATTTGTAACTATTGTCAATATATAGAACAATGCCCATTCAACGCACCTGGTGCCGAGCTCCACCCAGCTGAAGCTAGAGTCTGAAGTCTCGGGTCGTATGCTGGCCAGATAGAAGCGCCACACATCCGATGGGATACCCGTGTCCTGACAAAGAAATCAAATATAATTTACATCTAATTTGTTAAAATTCTAATTGTTTACAAACGCAAACTATCTCTCTCACAAACACACACACACACACCCTCACACACACACACACACCCTCACACACATGCAAACCTGTACACACATTTTGTATCAATCCTTTGTATACACACACTTATATACCCATCTTCTTCTTCAGGCTATATTAGTCCACTGCTGGACATAGCCCTCCCCTAATGAGCGCCATAGCGCAAGGTTGTGCCATCATTGGGGGGTAGTGCCCATAATCCCCACGCTGGGCATGCGGGTTGGGGATCGCAGTTTGGTGGAATTGTACTGCAGGGGGCGCTGCTGCCCACCCCCCGGTTTGCGCCCCTTAGTCGCCGTTTACGACACCCGCGGGAATACCCATAAAAGTACACAAATACATACACCCACACACAATTCAATTCAATTTATTTCAACGTAAAGAATTTACATTTTGTTTGCTGAGTGTCAAAGTACAATGTAACATGAAAATGAAAGCCGCCGCCTTCGGGCCGTAGTGTAGTGGAGAAAAAGGCAGCGGGAAAAAAAACTCCACTCTGACCATCTTTTCTCAAGTCCTCTTAAATCTAATACATTAGATACCACCTTTACGCATAAGATTCCATGATTGCCATTAATAACTTTAAATGCTAAGGCATTATTCAATTGTTTTACATAGGCCGTGAAAACATGACAAGTGCTGCGGCCAGTCACACGAACAGCACTCGTTCACGAGCATAACGCAGTGGTCAGCCATCATCAGTCTCAACCATTTTGGAGGGAGATAGATGACCCGAACACCACGCTACCATTCGAATGACCTTTAGCAAACCTGCAGATTAGGGTTTTGTCAGTTATAGAATGTATGATATATTTACTAATATTTTATAAACCTATTTAGAGGCTAAAAATCATGTCGGTACAGCGATATCATTCCGATGTTAAAACCTAACTGCAAATTAGGTACTCGGGGCTGCAAGTGATGCAAATTACTTCAGCCAGATGTCGCTGGCTGTACGTAATACAGAGAGTATTGTAAAGAGGTTCGAAATTTCACTGACGCCGGTGAGTCACCCATTAGCTCAATTGGAAAGAGCGCTGGCACGGATAGCCAGAGGTCGCGGGTTCGAATCCCGGCATGGGTGGAATTTTTTGCCTCTAAATAGGTTTTCAAAATTGTCCTTAGCACTAACCCGTGCATTAAAAATAAAAATAGTATGTTTACTAATATGCAATCACGTAGTCTGTACAAACTTCCACACACACAAATACACACACAGCAAAGAACATTACCTGTGCGTCCGTTCCGAAGACGCCGACTCCTCTGGATTTGGAGAACTTTCCTTCTTCGTAGTTCAGATATTCTATAAAAACAGAATAGGGATTTAGATGCTTTTATAATCAATCTTAGACCATTTTTAGATAAAATACATCAATTCAAAAGCTTCGCAAGGCACTTCAATAATAATATTGGCCTTTTCGCATTTGTGGGTACAGTGATATCGTTCCGATGTAAAACCTAACTGCAAAGTAGGTAGTCGGGGCTGTAAGTGATGCAATTTGCTTAAGCCAGATGTCGCTGCCTGTACGTAATACAGAGAATAGTGTAAAGAGGTTCGAAATTTCACTGATGCCGGTGAGTCGCCCATTGGCTCAATTGGTAGAGCGCTGGCACGGATAGCCAGAGGTTGCGGGTTCGAATCCCGGCATGGGTGAAAATTTTTAGCCTCTAAATAGGTTTTTAAACTTTTCGCATTTACTTAATGTGATGATTTATACAGCGTGCAGTGGTATCTTCGCTCACACTAGATGGGTGAAGGGACCACTCCGACGCTCCGACGCCGACGTGCAAGGCACTTTAAGCCTACACTCGGTACACGCGGCAACGTCGCTCGAACAGTTTCATATCAAAGAGTTTTGAACCTTATGCTAATAGACATACGAGTCATTATTGCTTGCAGCGTTACTAAAGCGCGACTATTTTATAGGCTTCCAGAAGGCTCTATTCTAGACAGTATTTACTTGGCGTAATTCTCAATTCGGAAACTGGCTTTAAATATTGGCAATGAAAGTTTATGCTTTCTATTAGTGTTACTAATAGAAAGTGGTGGACCAAGGCCAAGGGAGGGAAGGAGGTTGGTACGCAGACCACCGACACGATGGTCAGACAACATCGTGAGGGTTGCGGGCCAGAGATGGATCAGATTAGCACAGGACCGTGAGGAATGGCGCAGTAAATAGGAGGCCTACGCCCAGCAGAGGGTTGATTGTGGGCTGATTAAAGATTATAGATATGTAAAAAAGTATATATAAACGATAGAAAGAAATTGATACCACCATGATTAAGCTCTGCGAATCGGAGCGAAACCTGGTCAGACTCTTCCGATATAACAACAACCGTAAGTAGAACCGGACTAAAAGTCTACAATGTGTTGTGCTTACGAAAGTTTTAGTTCAAAAATTGATAGGTGATTATTAATGTGCAATTAATAATATGCCTCAAGATAAGATAAGATATTTATTGAGCTTTCTTGTTGTACATGAGATGTCTTATATATAGTAAAAGTATCAAACAAGAACCCTGCTAGGGCGCTGCCAATATAAATTTGTTAATGAAACATTATGTAACTTAAATAACTAGTTCATAGTACTTATATAATTACAGCTTTTCTTTTATAGACTCTTATTAAACACAACAATCATTATAATATTTAGTAAGTTTGTACAGCTATTCTACCGACTGAGCTACCACCGCTTTGACTGGCAAGCGAGAGCCCCAGGTTCGATCCCGATTGCGGGCATGTACCAATGACTTTGTTTAATTTCAAAGTTACGTACATTTGCGAATTTGCAGTCGCAATACCACACGCTAACGGTGAAGGAAAACATCGTGAGGAAACCCGCGGCTTGGTTGGCTCCGCACGTATTGACTAGTCTTTCCTGTGGGCTAGGCCGACTAAGCTGTCAGGATGGTATAGGTGCTGGGCAAGCCTACACCATCTATAAAACCATGTCCCAGGCACTACAGCGTCGGAGTGGTCACTTCACCCATCTAGTGTGAGTGAAGATAACACTGGACGCTGTATAAATCATCTCATTAAGTAGATGCAAAAGGCCAATATTATATTATTATTATTATACAGCTATTATTTAAAGAACCTCACCGGTGGCGAAGAGATGGCTGACCAATACGTGGCCCTCGTTGACTCCAATAAGCGTCGCTGGGAACATCACCGCATGGAATGGCACGTTGTCCTTCGCCATGAACTGGTACAGTTTCACCTGTCGGGAAACACGCAAAGTGTCTGTTCTTCTTCAGGCTATATTAGTCCACTGCTGGACATAGCCCTCCCCTAATGAGCGCATTAGCGCAAGGTTGTGCCATCATTGGGGGGTAATGCCCATAATCCCCACGCTGGGCATGCGGGTTGGAGATCGCAGTTCGGTGGAATTGTACTGCAGGGGGCGCTGCTGCCCACCCCCCGGTTTGTGTCCCTTAGTCGCCTTTTACGACACCCGCGGGAAGAATTTGGGTTGGTGCTATTCTCTAGGCCGACACCACACAAAGTGTCTGTTACGATACGATTATGATACAAGATATTTATTAAATCATCATCATCATTTTTGTTTTATTTATTTGGAAACCGAACAGGAAACAGGCTTACATGACATAACATTTACATACAGGCACATACATTGCTTCTGGCCCCACACTAGGATACTCTGTGTCGTGCGAACCGGAAACCACGACATCACAATCATGTAAACATCCTAGACCTGGGGTTTTTTTTTTGTCTCCAGCCGGGATTCGAACCCGGGACCTCTTGCATGGTAGGCAGATGCGCTACCACTACGCCACAGAGGTCGTCTTAGGTTTATATAAAAAAATACTACAGGACAATATAAAACCCGAACCCAACACAGCTGGTATTATATAAACAAAACTCACATCATGTTCTTTGTCGGGTCGCCACCACTTCTCGTAGTCTTTTGTAGCGCACTGCGTTATGCTGAGGTACCCCATCGGTGCGTCAAACCAAACGTAGAACACCTGACAGAAAAGAGACGCGGAAAAGGTTTAGAATCAATCTCAGCGGATTGATTCTAAACCTTTTCCGCTACCCTCAATAACGATGATAACTTTAATGGAAAGTGTTTATAATCCTTTAAGCAGCACACTGCCCTCAATAATGATAACGACTTCACTGGAATAGTAGATTGCTTAACGAGGGTAGAAAGAATCAATTCCCGAGGTATTTAGACGCAGTGAGGGCGGCTATAGTCCGTGTAGGAATTGATTCTTTTACCCGTGTTAAACGCTCTACTTTTCATTTCGAATATGAGGAAAATAAAAACTAATTTTTAATATTCTAATCTTAGCATAAAAGATTAAATATTACCTATTTTTTTGAATTCCGTGACAGATAATATAACAGATTAGTACCCGCCTCATTAAGTCGACTTTTTAAAATTTAAATATGGAACTCACCGCGTAATTGTTGCGGCTTATTCCGCTTAAAGAAGTTTGCGCTAAATTCACACTGGCTGTTTAGAAACTCACATGGCCGCAGCATTTTTTTCAGCACAAAAACTCTTCACAACTGACAGTAGTTCTATTTTTAAAGTTCATTCCCGCCCTTGGGTGGGAAGTAATTTGTATGAGTTTTTCCCTCCCTATGGAGGAAAGCAGCATTTTCCACCCAATAACCAGATCAAAACAACACTACTTTCCGAGTATGAGAAATGAAAAATGTTTATAATCTATAAAAAGCAGCCCACTGCCCCCAGTATGATAGTAACTTTACTGGAAAATGTTTTGTATCTAAAAAGCCGTACGTAATACAGAGAATATTATAAAGAGGTTCGAAATTTCACTGATGCCGGTGAGTCGCCCATTAGCTCAGTTGGACAGAGC
Organism: Yponomeuta sedellus; assembly: GCA_934045075.1. Classification (NCBI taxonomy): domain Eukaryota; kingdom Metazoa; phylum Arthropoda; class Insecta; order Lepidoptera; family Yponomeutidae; genus Yponomeuta; species Yponomeuta sedellus. Next base: position 2,950,408 of record OW203748.1, on the reverse strand, counting down.
GCTGGCACTAATAGCCAGAGGTCGCGGGTTCGAATCCGGCATGGGTAAAATTTTTAGCCTCTAAATAGGTTTCTAATAAGCCTACTGCCCTCAATAATGATAACAACTTTGGCAGAACACAATCACTGGAAAATGATTACGATCTACCTTAGCAGCCTACTAAGCAGTTTTGAGCAAAACTGTATCTGTATCAACCCGTAAACAAAGCCCACCGTTGGGCGCAGGCCTCTTTACTTTCAACATAGTAATCACACAAACTATGTGCATAAAAAAACGGCCAAATGAGTGTCAGCCGTGTTTAGAGGAACATAGAGCTGCTTTGAGGTCCCCAGAGGTAATCTCAGCTTATACCTAGCTCCAAGCAGTTTCGAGCGAATATATGTAGGTATCCTTATCATGACAAGATTTATACCAGTTTTGACAGCGAATTTGTGTAGGTACGCATAACAACATTAACATACAAGCACATACATTGCATCTGGCCCCAGACTAGGATACCCTGTGTCGTGGGAACCAGAAACAACGACAACACATGTAAATATCCAAGACCTGGGCTTTTTTTTTGTTCCCACCCGGGATTCGAACCCGGGACCTCTTGCATGGTAGGCAGACGCGCTACCGCTACGCCACAGAGGTCGGCATGTACCCACGTACCTTCTTGCTGTATTGAGGAAGGGGCACGGCGACGCCCCACTTCAAGTCCCTGGTGACAGCCCTCGCCCTCAGTCCCTCCCGAAGCCAAGCCCGGCAAACGGCGCGGGCTGGGGCCGACCAGCCCGGGGAAGATTTGTCCGCCCAACTGCGCAACGCTGGCTCCAACTGCCGGCAGTCAAACCACACTTCAGGGATTCCATGACGCTTAGCCTTCGGTAACTCAAAAGCCAGATATGAGTGGACACACAACTCCCTCGCCGTCAAGTGTGTCCTAGTCATATCCCAGAGATGTCAACGATATCTTTTGTATTTATTGTAGTGTTGTGTTGTGTTGTGTTGTGTTGTGTTGTGTTGTATTGTATTGTATTGTATTGTATTGTATTGTATTGTATTGTATTGTATTGTATTGTATTGTATTGTATTGTATTGTATTGTATTGTATTGTATTGTATTGTATTGTATTGTATTGTATTGTATTGTATTGTATTGTATTGTATTGTATTGTATTGTATTGTATTGTATTGTATTGTATTGTATTGTATATCTGGCTCCCTCACACATACTCTCAACTCAGTACGGTAGTCGTCTCCTGCTCACATACAATGCGCGAGAGCGAGATCAACATCGTCTGACATCGGTTACATTCGGCCGCATTTCTCGTCGTAACCAACGAGCGATGAGAGAAAGTTCACCAAAAAAAACGTGAGATCTGGATAAAGGTCTTCGCACATTAAAACAACTCAACGGCGACTCGACTCTATGCCAAATATTGAAATTTAAGCCCTGTGTCATACAGTTTGTCTATAAAGTCGTGAAATGAATGTTTCATGAACTAAAATTATTCCTGTGTCTGGCAAAACCTAACGTCAGTAGATCAGCTGTCATCAAGTTCATTTGTGAAATAGTTTTTCTTTCGTATTTTTTGTTGTTTTGATTGTACTGCGATAAATTAAGAAATAACTACGCAAAACAGCATAAAAATGAGTAAAGTGAATAGAAGTGGTACTCTGGAAGTTATTTTAAAGTTTTCCAGCGATGTTTCGCGGAGTTCCAAGCTGGGCGAATTTTATGGGATTTGGATGATGTTTATGGGCGAACAGCGTCTATGACGGGTATGTAATCGTGTTAATGTTTGTTTGTAATCTCCCTCAAGTTACAAATTTACGATTTCGAGACAAAAAAGGCATTGTTTACATTGCACATTTTTAGGTTAGATTGATATTCTATTAGGTCCTAATATAGTATGACCAAAAATGTTGATACATTAGGTTGTGGTAAAACTCAATTTATTCAAATTTTCTACAAATTTTGAATTTGTTTAATTTCCTTTATGTCAATAACTTATAGTTTCCATTCCATAAGGTTTTTAATTTTTTTCTGGAAAATCTGAGAGTACAGTTAGGCGGATAGTCAACGAAGGTTTTCAGAATGACGGAAAGTTTGAAACTCCTGGGAAACACAGGAAGGGCCGACCAAAGAAAGAAATGGACGACGAAATGGATTCAATATTTGTGCACTGCGACAAAAAATCCAATTCTTTTACACAGTGCGAAAAGAGGTAGCATTTTTTGTTTTAAGTTGTATGTTTTTTGTGTATGCCAAAAACTACAACATTTATTGTACTAAATTTAGAGTAAAAAATTGTGGTACAGTCAGATATACAATCAATGGATTTTTTTTATATTTCAGGTCTCAACTCTCAGAAAATTGCAAGTGATTGCGAGAACTGATCTGGATTTTCACTGTAGTCTTGAAGTTCTCCGTAAAATTCTAAAAGCAATAGGGTTCACCTACAAGAAATGCCAAAGTAATAAATAGAAAGGCTCTAATTGAACAATCGCATATTGCTGCAAAACGAGAAGAATACTTGGCGATCATTAAAAAAAAATCGAGATTTGCCCGAAGAATTAAAAAAAGACATAATTTATCTTGATGAGAGCTACATTCACTCTTCATATAAGGTAAAAACTTTGTTCTTATTGTGTACTTGTAATTTTTGTTACGTAAAATGTTCACAAACTTTCTTTATCCTATTTATTGCTATATTGCTATTGTTTGACTGTTCATTCGGAACAATCTAACTCAAAAATTTGGGACCAATTATTTAAAACTTCGTCTTGTGGGTTGAGATAAACCGGCAGTAAGACTCCCGGGGATTTCAACTAAAAAGCCTAGGTCGATGAGACCTAGGTGTCTTTATTAAATAAATCGGTCACATATTTTGGAGTTATTTCTCATGGTAACGAAAACATGAAATAATTGGCGAAGCCGTAGGCGAACGCTAGTTCACAATGAATAAGAATATTTGTTTTCCCACCAGGTCACAAAATGTTGGCAATCTCTAAACATGGAAGGTGTTACAAAAGACATTTCCAAAGGAAAGCGTTATATCATAGTCCATGCTGGAAGCGAAAAGGGGTTTGTGCCAAACTGCCTCCTTATATTCACAGGTAGAAATAAACTAGAAGACTACCACTCAGAGATGAATGCGCATAACTTTACTAAGTGGATTAAAGAAAAGCTTATACCAAATCTTCACGAACCTTCAATCATAGTTATGGATAATGCGCCCTACCACTCCGTCGTGACAAATAAGGCGCCCACCTCTAATTCCCGAGTAGACGAGATAAAACTCTGGCTATTAGAGAATAATATTGATTTTGATCCTTCACTCAGGAAGCCAAATTTACTGAGTTTAGTGAAAAAAACAAACCTTGGCCCATCTATGCTGTTGATGAACTTTTAGGAGAATATGGTCACACAGTGGTACGGCTTCCCCCGTATCACTGTGATTAAAATCCCATTGAGCTCATTTGGGCTAACCTAAAACAAAAAGTAGCAGCACAAAATGTTGGGTCACGCGATGTGAAACAACTTACTAGAGGCCTTTACCAGCATTACGCCTGAAATATGGAAAAACTGCTGCCATCACGTTGAAACGCTAGAAAAAGAGTACGTCGCTCGCTACTACGAGCGAGGACGTCACCTGTATCAAGATATAGACGAGTTGATTGTTCGCTTAGGCGATGGTAGCAGCAGTGGTGACAGCAACTGTAGTGACGACAGCGCAGCTGATGATTGTGACAACGAAATGTTTCTTGACGTTCAATATTTGGAATCCGATGATGAGTGAGAGTGATTAGTCTTAATTTTTAAATATAATAATTTTACTGTATAATGTGTCTTATTTCCCTACTTATTTTACTTGAAAGAACTGCAAGTATCAAAATCACTTTGGTTACACTATTTAGAGTTGCTATCTGCATGTGAACAGCGCCATCATTTAATTTCACGACTTTATAGACAAACTGTATGTTCAAGGTTTAATTTTAAAAAATGATATTAAAGTAGTGAACGACGAGTGGCCTACGCATCGTACACTAAAGGTCAACCCCGACACGTTTGTCACGCAATGACCACACGTTGTCCACGCAACGACCACACGTTGTCCACGCAACGACTATGCGTTTGCGACTGACGCGTGACGGGCAACCATTTGCCAGCCCCCCCGTCCGCCATTACAATATTCACCTTCTGATTTCCTTTGTCGCAACATATCATGTACCCAATATCTTTTTTTCCTGCTGTTTCGTTCATTTTCATTATCGAGTATAATAGCTATAATCGCCAGTTCACTGAATGTAAAGTTCGACATTTCATAAGCAACACGACTTCTTTGGACAAAATTCAATACGCATTACCCACTCGTTGACACCGCGTTGTCCACTCGTTGACAACGCATTGCCCACTAGTGGCCATGGGGTGGTTCAACTAGTTGACTACTCATCGAGAGTGTGAGTAGAGTTGCTGCCGCGTTGGCGTGGAGTTGTTATAATGTGCGAAGACCTTAAAGTAGGTAATAGGTAGACTAGGCTGACTCACCACTTGTGTCTTTTGTTTCCACACGCACTTAGTTCATTGGACGGCGTATGAGCTAGGACACCAGAGGTGAGCGAGATATAGTGTGTCTCGGTGAGCAAAGATATGAGATATAACAACTCCCTCTAAGGACACACTTTGCCCAAGTCTAAACGCTAATGCTAACTTATTTGGCAAGAAATGTTTTTGTGTTTTTTTATAATGAATGTTGATGAAGGTTAAGAGATCAGTCAGGATTGTAGATTGTGGCAGTGCCTGGTCTCTGCATCCCTCCCCCTTCTGATATAGGCGTCAGTTCGTGTGTATGTGTGTGTGTGTGTGTGGGGGGGTTATCAATGGAACAAAAATCATGTTTTTCACAGTGAGTTTTTGCGAAGTGTCAGATCAATATCTCAATCATGTTAATAGTGATTGTTAGAATTTGTGGCCGTGAACCTAAGGCAAACCCATCTAGTATCTAATGTAGTGTCTCATCTAACCTTACGCTTAAATTAAATCAGATCAAGAAGATTTATGTCTAAAATGGCAGTTTTGGACGTTAACAATTTCCCTGTCCATGAGTCGTATATGACTCAGAGGAGTGTATTGGAATAAGTTCTTGAGTCACATTTGACTCATTTTCATCACATATTCGGGCATAAAACTATCCAACTGTGAACGTAGGCAATTGGAATTGAGTTATATCTTGGACAGGGAAGTGGGTAACGTCAAAGGTGAGGTTAGAAGCCGGTTTTACAGTTTTCAAGATACAATAATGGACAGGAAAGTTGTACCGGTCTTCACTTGAATATTCTATATTGTGGTCACTTTGTACCATTAAGTGAGTGAATGAGTGAGCGACTGAGTGGGTGAGTGAGTGAATGAGTAAGTAAATAAAGACATACCTGATTCAGTTCAATGAACAGCTGTTCGCTTGCCCGAAGCACCGGCGTTGCACTGCACACCTGAAATTCATAATAGATATTCATACAATACACTTTACACGCCCAATTTCTAAGGGGCCTATGGCATCTAATCTAAAAGACAGTGTCCCAGGCACTGCAGCGTGCCATTGTGAAATGAAATGAAATTTATTTGTCTCCCAAAATTCTTTAACAGGTATCCTTAAAATTACGGTATTTTATTATATTCATGTACAGCAGCGTTGCCAACTCTACGTCTTTTTACGTAGATCTACGTATTTAGGCCGTTCCAGAAAACCTACGAACTTCAGTCACGGAATCTACGTATTTTTAAACAATTCAAATCCAAATCCATTAGGCTGAATAGGAAAAATATCTATTACTGTCGCAAAAAAGAAAAAAAAAAGTTCAAACATTCCGTTCATCGCACACACGCCTCGCCACAACAACGGTCACGTCTTTCATACAATGAAATGAATTAACTTTTGGACCTAATCGGAAGATGGTAAAACAAGCCCTCAATCCTTTTATTTTCCCCAAGAAATGGGAATGATTTCTTATTTAACATGGTAACAGTAAACATTCCAGTGCTACCAATTCTCTCACGCGTCAAGTTAATGTGAACGCACTCTAGAAACCTGATAAAAACTCACGTCATGGCGACTATCTGCTTACCTAAAACGAAACGTCTCTTGCTCGCTCGCCGCTCGCTGAAACGTCAACTGAGTATTCTTTTCAAATCCCTTCGAGTTTCGTTTCGTCGTTCGTTTTTGTTAGTTTTCAGCTTCCATTACTCAATTGAATTCAATATGGAAATAAGCAGTGACAGTGAGGAAAACCGAATTGTTACTCCCACTTAAAAAAAGAAAGCTACAACAAAAATACTCAAACTTATGGGAAAAAGACAAGAAGTATTCAGCTTGGGTTTAAAAAAGCAACAAAGGTCATAAAAAAAGAACGTAGATCTACGAACTTTTCATTGCAAGTTTTACTAAATCTACGTAATTTTCTAATCTGGCCTACGACATTTTCAAAATCTGTGTTGGCAACACTGATGTACAGTTAGATAGTTTTTTTTAAAGACTTATAATTAGGCAGTGGTCCCCACACTAGGCCGAGCCTGTCCTGTGGGGGCCGCGGGGGGGTGGAAATTTGAAGAGGTTGAATCGTTGTGCAAACGCTGATTTTACAAAGGGTACCGGGACTCTGATAGTGCGTTGTTTGAGTCTTTCACCTACATACACACATACATAACCTCAAGCCTGTATCCCAGAGGGGTGGGCAGGGACTGCCACTTGCCACGATCCTGACAGATCACCTTCGCTTCATCAACGTTCACAAGTCGTTGCATGCACGCACGCCGGGTCCGGGTACTTTTATCTCCCCCTTTCTTTCACCTATCTAGTGTGAGTGAAGGTGCCTCTGGACACTGCATAGATAATCTCACTACGCAGAGGCACAGCCATGCATAAATTACGTCACACAAATTTCGTGATTTTTGACCCCTCCCCCGTCCGAAGGTGGTCACATTTGTGATACTTCCCCTCTCCCTAGTGTCGTCGTCGTCGTTAGGCTATACTAGTCCACTGCTGGACATAGCCCTCCCCTAAAGAGCGCCACGTTGTGCTATCATAGGGGGTAATGCCTATAATCATCAAGCTGGGCATGCGGGTTGGGGATCGCAGTTCGGTGGAATTGTACTGCAGGGGGCGCTGCTGCCCACTCCCCGGTTTGTGTCCCTTAGTCGCCTTTACGACACCCGCGGGAAGAATTTGGGTTGGTGCTATTCTCTAGGCCAACATATTCGAGGCGCTGGCGACGGATTCCGTTATCTTGGTCGGATGTGACGTTGCAAGCTCACCTTACATTTGGGGTCAATCAGCTCTACAGCGTTGACCAACTTCCCGCATTTGTCACACTGATCACCGCGTGCGCTGCCGTAGAGGCAGCCGGGGTGATGGCAAGTGCCTTCAACGAACCTGAGGGAGACGGGACAGCGGAACACAAGTGAAATTCTCAATTCATAAAACTATAATCCTACATTTTTGAGAAAAAGGTAGCACCTCTGCTGTAAAAACTGTGGTGTACTTTAGATGGTAAGACTGGTGTTACTTTAATGTTTATAAGTAACTTATAATATTTATAAGTAACATACACACAATGTTACTTACTTTAACCGCGGTGTTACCAGCGGTTAAAGATTCTTTCCCGCATTAAAACGTAGCCTATGTGTTATTGCAGGGTGTCAGCTAACTCCAAACCAAATTTGATGAAAATGGCTTCAGCCGTATAAGAATATAGAATAGAATAGAATATTTATTGGGCAAAAGCATTAGTACACAGCTTTTACAAAATGGTTTTACTTAATGCTATATACAAAATTAACGATTAGCTTCTGACGCTGTGCTAGGTTAAAAACCTGTGTTACAGCAATCAGTGCCAATTCCCCACCGAAGTGACAATGTTAATTTGAGTTCGGATTGTACAGACAATTAGTTTCACTTAACATACAAATTTTAATAATTTTACTCATGTAAAGAATATTATATATATATGTACTTTATTTGAAGCGCTCGTGGCCTAGGCGAACCGAGTGATTGGAACCAATCACTTGGTTAAGCAACAACAGGCGCGGTCAGGTACAGGATGGGTGAGCGTCCCGTGACTACCGCTAGTGGCATTTTTCCGAGCGCTTCCGTGCTTCGCAAGGCACGTTAAGCCGTTGGTGCCGGCTGTCATATAATGGCAGTCGTTAAGCCATGTCAGAGGCCTTATGGGCGGCTTGATAACTTCTGACAGTAAGGCCCGCCACTGTCTTACAATCCTCCACCAACCCGGACTTGGCCCCCGTGGTGGAGTATGGCCTAACCTTCCTGCGATGCAGGAAGAGACCCGTGCCCCAGCAGTGGGGACATACAAGGGTTGATAACGATGTACTTTATAACCCAGGAACCATGTATAAAATTATGTCCTAGGATTCAATTACCTTAAATTAGTATATTTGTATAAAAGTAGGTGGATAGGTGTAGTGTAGTTGGTGAGTGTATTCCTCTTTATTGACGTGAAGAAGTAAAAAACAATAAGTATCGCGAATCATTTAGAAATACTAAAATAAAATGTAAAAGCTAACTGACCTGTCAGCCAAGAACCTGTCGCATTTGGTGCAGAGCAGCTGGTCCACGGACTGAGTGCTGATGAAGCCGTTCTGGTATAGCTTCATGAACATACTCTGCACTATTCTGTGGACAAAAACAATGTTATGACGTTTAATAGCAACCAAGGCTGTAACGGTGCAAACCTCCTTACACATTTTTTTTCATATTTCTTTAATGGGGAGAAAAACTGCTTTTTTATCCCGGCAGAGGGCGAATGATCGACTAGGCCTAAATAAACTGTCAAAGCTGTCAAACGCCATGCATTTTTTTTGTTTACTTAGTTGTTTTCTCGTGTAGTTAACAAAATGACGAACCGTGCTGCACGTGGTTGTAAGAATAAAGGGATTCATATGTTCCCCAAGGATTCTAAAAGAAGAAAGTTGTGGGAAAAGGCCATGAGAAGAAAAAAATGGACAGCCTCTCAAAACAGCTTTTTTACCAACAACAGAAGCTTTCCGTTTTCTTAACTCTTCCTTTAGCTGCGACACGGTCATCATGGAGTACATTTTGTTAGTAAATATTAAGAAAGAAAACTCAACATGGCGGCGTATTGGGCCTACTCGCCGGTGGCGACATCTGGTATCAGCTTTGCGTTTTCCTCCCCATTCAGTCTATCATTTTCAAAATTTAAGATTTTTCACCCATTTGAGAGATTTTCTTAATCTTTTGGTATTATACTACTTTACATTTGAACTAGAACGGACTATTAAGAGCAGTTACGAAAACGGCCGGAGGGAAATTATCCTTTGCCTTCTTTTTTTTAATGCACTAACCCGTGCTAAGGACAATTTTAAAAACCTATTTAGAGGCTAAAAATTCCACCCATGCCGGGATTCGAAACCGCGACCTCCGTTTCAGCGCTCTTTCCAACTGAGCTAATGGGCGACTCACCGGCATCACTGAAATTTCGAACCTCTTTATAAAGATAAGATAAAAAAAATATTTATTGTTCATAAAAAGTGAAGTACAATTTTTCCTTACTTACTAACTTTGTGGGTACAATATATAAATCTAGTTCCTTTGAATATAATATTCTCTGTATTACGTACAGGTAGCGACATCTGGCTGAAGTAATTTCCATCACTTGCAGCCCCGAGTACCTACTTTGCAGTTAGGTTTTTACATCGGATGGGTGGAATTTTTAGCCTCTAAATAGGTTTTTAAAATTATCCTTTACCTGCTTATTCTGTTTTTTTATCAAGTTCTCTGTTTATATCTATATAAATAAAATTCAAAGTCCTGACTGACTCACTTATCAACGCCCAGCCCAAGCCGTTGGACCTAGGAAGCTGAAATTTTGCACAGAGGGTCTATATATAATGTAGGCAAGGAATAAGACCGGATTTTTTTGAAATTCAACATTAAAGGTGATGAAAAGGGTTGCCAAAATTTGTTTGGGGGGTATAAATAATGATGTCTAACTTTCTTGAAACTTAAAATAACTCTTCAACACAATTGATCGAGCACAAGTTTCGCCGTTTTTTTAAATTTAACCCTTGAGGGTTTGCAAAAAACTAAAGTTCACGCGAACGGAGTCGCGGGCAAAAGCTAGTTATTAATAAAACACATTATAAATACAAAATACAGCTCAAATCGTTCTAGTTTTTTATTATTTATTAGACGTTCTGCAACATTACAAGGCTATAATAATAATATAATAATATACGTTTATTTCAGACCCATAGTTATTAGTATAAGCTTAACCTATGTTAGTGACCATAAAATAATTTAGACATTAAAATTACAATGGGTGTGAGACATGCATTTGTACCCAATGCCTCAAGATAGGACAGTCTATTTCAGATTTTTAATTTAGATCAATGACTTTTGTCTTCTTGTTTTTCTGAATGTTGTTAATTCAAAAATATTAATTACACGTCTTTTCATTAACGTATGAAACGAATACAGGACGGTCGTCTAAGTCACAAACAATAAATTGGTGAATTTTGTTAATGTATGAATGTATTGCATTGCAATTATTTGGTGACTTTATGTCTTTGAAATGCCGTAGCATTTGTAAATTATTGTCAATATTTAGGACAGTGCCTATTGATGTAATTTTCTTTTACTCTTCATCTTCTTGATGTTCCGAGTGTATACTTTGGGTGGTATTCTCGATCTTCACTGAATTCATCGGTTGGTTGCCATAACAACCGGTGTCGGTGTGTTCTGAGACTAGTAGAATTAGTTAATGCACCGCCGCCTCCCTCCCACTTTTTCAAGCAGAAGCAATTCACACCGCCACCGACACCAATACTTGTGTGAGAAAATACGCGACGCGTTTCGCCTCTAACACGAGGCATCCTCAGGCTCACAAGTGCAACTCACTTGCACTTGTCTTGCTTCTGCTAGTAGAATTAGTTGACAACACCTGGTTGCCATTATGACGGATATTGATAAATAAGTTATCGGTGTACTGACACTATTCGTCGACATCGGCTGGTTGTCTTTTCAATAGAAATTGAGAACTTACTCGGTCTGTTCTGAGATTAGCAGAATTTGTAAATTTTTCGATGTGAGAATTTGGTTGTCATTACAACAGAAATAGTTCACTTACTCGGTCTGTTCTGGAGTGGTGGTGCGTCCGAAGTGGTCAAAGCCAATGTTGAACCATCGATACACGTCGTTGTGAATGGCGAAGTACTTGTCGCAGATCTGTCGCGGCGTCAGTCCTTCTTCCAATGCCTGTAAGGGGAAAATAAATATTCGGATGTAAACCTGCAAAGTAAGTGCTCGGGGCTGCAAGTGATGCAAATTATTTCAGCCAGATGTCGCTGCCTGTACGTAATACATCGCCGCCTGTACATTCACTGATGCCAGTAAGTCGCCCGGCATCAGCTCAGTGGGGAGAGCGCTGGCACGGTTAGCCAGAGGTCGCGGGTTCGAGTCCCGGCATGGGTGGAATATTTAGCCTCTAAAATAGGTTTTTAAAATTGTCCTTAGCACGGGTTAGTGCATTAAAAAAAATATAAGGGGAAAATATTCAATAAATTATTGCATTACACAAGTTTAAAAACCTATTTAGAGGCTAAAAATTTCACTCATGCCGGGATTCGAACCCGCAACCTCTGGCTATCCGTGCCAGCGCTCTACCAATTGAGCGCTGGCACGGATAGCCAGAGGTTGCGGGTTCGAATCCCGGCATGAGTGAAATTTTTAGCCTCTAAATAGGTTTTTAAATTTGTTCCTTAGCACGGGTTAGTGCATTAAAAATAAAAATAGTATAATTACACAAGTTTTTTTTTATGTAGCCTATAAAGGTCCCACCGCAGGGCACAGACCTACTCTGAGAGAGAGTATGGGGAGTGTGGGCTTAAATACTACTGGTGCCCACCGCAGATTGGCAATTACCAGCGCTGCGGTATTTGAACCTCAGACACTCAGGCTTTTCAAGTGTACCTATATAGATGATCATCATCCCGGTAAACCCCGCTGCTGGATATAGGCCTCCTCATTTACACGCCAACCAGCACGGTCTCGCGCTAGTCTCATCCACAGTTTGCCGGCTACTTTACACAGGTCGTCTGACCATCTGGCTGCTGGTCTGCCCACCGACCGTTCCCCCTCCCACGGCCACCTACATATAGATGATATTTAAGCCAAATTATACGGATATTTGTGGCCCGTGTAGGGCTTGCCACGTTATAACTACGACCTCTGTGACGGAGCGGTAGCGCGTCTGCCTACCATGCAACGGGTACCGGGTTCGAACCCCGGCTGGGGACAAAAAACACCCCAGGTCTTGGATAACATGTTTGTGGTGTCATTGTTTCTGGTCCCCACCACACAGGGTATCCTAGTGTGGGGCCAGAAGCAATGTATGTGCCTGCATGCAAATGTTATGTTTCGTTATCAACCCTTGTATGTCCCCACTGCTGGGGCACGGGTCTCTCAAATGTTATGTTTATCGTATGTTAATTATAAGCCTACAAATATTTTATTACCCCTCAATGATGGCACAACCTTGCGCTATGGCGCTCATTAGGGGAGGGCTATGTCCAGCAGTGGACTAATATAGCCTGAAGAAGAAATATTTTATAAATATTCGTTTGAAATATTTTTTAGGAAAATTACGGTGGGCCCGCGTGGTAACCGAGCCCATTCTATCTCTCTCTCTAAGAGAAGGCCTGTACCGTGCAGTGCCCACCTCGATAAGCGGCGGTAGCAAAGTAGGTGATACAATGGACTCGGAAGCGAGAGTCCCAGTTTCGATTTCCAATGCGGGCATGTACCAATATTAATGACTTTGTTTTCTAAGCCATGTACATTTGTGAAGTTATAAGTGGCAATACTACTCGCTATTTTCTTTAATAAACTGGCTGACCCAGCGAACTTCGTTCCACCTAACGGTCGATTCTTAATTTTTTTAAATTATTCTTTCCGTAAGAACCATCCTCGTATTCAAAGGAATATTCTAAAAAAAGAATTAGCGAAATCGGTTCAGCTGCTCTCGAGATTTGCGCTTACCAACACATTCAGCGATTCATTTTTATAATATAGACTAGCTGACCCAGCGAACTTCGTACCGCCTAACGGTCGATTCTTGATTTTTTTTATTTTCCCCTCCCTAAGAACTATTCTCGTACTTAAAGGAATATTCTAAAAAAAGAATCAGCGAAATCGGTTCAGCTGCTCTCGAGATTTGCGCTTACCAACACATTTAGCGATTCATTTTCATATTATAGATAAATATAACATAACATTAACATCCAAGCACATACATTGCTTCTGGCCCCACACTAGGATACCCTGTGTCGTGGGAACCAGAAACAACGACATCACAAACATGTAAACATCCAAAACCTGGGCTTTTTTTTTGTTCCCAGCCGGGATTCGAAGCCGGGACCTCTTGCATGGTAGGCAGACGCTACGCCACAGGGGTCGTTAAAATATGCATAAAATATTTATTTATTATTTATTTTGTATGCATAAAGATGCACTAATGTGTATGCCTTGCATACCTTGGTCTCCGTCGCAGTTCCATACTCGTCGGTGCCGCAAACGAACAGAGTATTGTAGTCGCATATGCGGCAGTACCTGGAAACGGGAACGGCTTTAGACAAAAGCGAAATTAACAGAGTCATATACACTCTATCTCTCTCTATCTCACACGCACACACACACACACTCACACACACACACGCACACTCACAGCCGCGCGCGCGTAAAACTACCGACAATTATTACCTTGAAAAATTGTCTGAAACTAACTGTTTTTTATCGTTACAAGCAGATTTCGACAATGTATGCGAGGTTGAAATTGTCAGTAGGGTAGTGATTGTGAAATTTAAAAACCTATTTAGAGGCTAAAAATTTCACCCATGCCGGGATTCGAACCCGCAACCTCTGGCTATCCGTGCCAGCGCTCTACCAATTGAGCCAATGGGCGACTCACGGCATCAGTGAAATTTCGAACCTCTTTACAATATTCTCTGTATTACGTACAGGCAGCGACATCTGACTTAAGCAAATTGCATTACTTACAGCCCCGACTACCTACTTTGCAGTTAGGTTTCACATCGGAACGATATCACTGTGCCCACATGATTACACTATTTTTATTTTTAATGCACTAACCCGTGCTAAGGAACAAATTTAAAAACCTATTTAGAGGCTAAAAATTTCACCCATGCCGGGATTCGAACCCGCAACCTCTGGCTATCCGTACCAGCGCTCTACCAATTGAGCCAATGGGCGACTCACGGCATCAGTGAAATTTCGAACCTCTTTACAATATTCTCTGTATTACGTAATCCCGGCATGGGTGAAATTTTTAGCCTCTAAATAGGTTTTTAAATTTGTTCCTTAGCACGGGTTAGTGCATTAAAAATAAAAATAGTATAAGATTGTGAAATGGTGAAGTGGATAGTGAAATCACAGAAGGAATCTTGAATGTTTCACGCAAATTTAAACGTTGAGTTTAAAATTATAGAACAGAAGGAAAGAAGTAACAAAAATAGTATTATATTTATTCGATTCCCATTGAGGGCAGCCGCACATTTGTACAAGTGGCCTCAGTCTGGGTGTATTTTCTTGTTTGTGACCACCTTGCTTGGTTATCATAGTACAAGGTGTCCTAGTTTGGGACCAGGTCAAGTGATAGCGTTATGTGGTTATTTTATTATTTTCATTTTTATATTTTACATACATTACTCTGATTATCTCACCAACATATTTAGTTTTAATACGGAGTGTCATTTTACCAACAACTTATGGATTGTTATTTGAAATGAAAAACGTTTATTAGGTACCAAAAGTTACAGTATTTGTCCTGGCTCCCAAACTAGGATACCCTGTGCTATGGGTAGCCAGGCACTTTCATAGTTGTATGTGCAATGTGCATAATTGCAGATTTCTTAGATCTAGTTAGATTACGTTTGTTGTACATAATTAATACATAATTGCAGATTGTTGTACCTTAAGTTCAACACAGTCATGTTAAAATCAATAAATAGGTTTTTAAATTTGTTCCTTAGCGCGGGTTAGTGCATTAAAAAATAAAAATAGTGTAATCATGTGGGTACAGTGATATCGTTCCGATGTTAAACCTAACTGCAAAGTAGGTGGCCGGGGCTGTAAGTAATGCAATTTGCTTAAGTCAGATGTCGCTGCCTGTACGTAATACAGAGAGTATTGTAAAGAGGTTCGAAATTTCACTGATGCCGTGAGTCGCCCATTGGCTCAATTGGTAGAGCGCTGGCACGGATAGCCAGAGGTTGCGGGTTCGAATCCCGGCATGGGTGAAATTTTTAGCCTCTAAATAGGTTTTTAAATTTGTTCCTTAGCACGGGTTAGTGCATTAAAAAATAAAAATAGTGTAATCAATATAAAATATAAAAAAAATAATTATCCGAAATAAAGAAATACAATACAATTACATTATAACATAAGGCATATTTTTCGAGCGCTTCCGTGCTTCGCAATGCACGCTAGGCCGTTGGTGCCGGCTGTCATGTAATGGCAGTCGTTAAGCCATGTCAGACGCCTTGTGGGCGGTTTGATAACTTCTGACAGTAAGGCCCGCCACTGCCTTACAATCCTCCACCAACCCGGCCTTGGCCCCAGTGGTGGAGTATGGCCTAACCTTCCTGCGATGCAGGTGCCCCAACATTGGGTACATACAAGGGATGATATCGAACTTCTGTGTACAATAAAGAATATTCTATCTATCTACCTGGCAAAGATGTCAGCGGAGAGTACGCAGCCGATGATGTTGCCCAAATGTGGCACATTGTTCACGTAGGGCAGAGCAGACGTGATCAGCACATTGCGTCTGCCTTTCACTGGAAGCCTGCAGGACAACGGTACAATTAATCAATCAGGACCTCGATTCTGTTTGTAGACAATACGTTTTTATTGGTGTAATTACCTAACTAAATATTTCTACAGCCTTACTAATAAACTTGGTGTAAGTATTGTATAACTATGCACTGTTTTGTCTCTTTTCTTGCAACTGAAAATTACATTCAAATGACGTGAACAAAACACTGTGAAACTATACCAGGCTTATACGGTCTTTATTAGTAAGAGCCCTAATGTTTATTTTCATAAGCACACTTTTGTACGCGTAACGCCATCTGTTGGCGAACTGTGACAAAACAATAAGGCGGGACATCACACGCGTCGGTGCAGCAGGACCCTTGCGCATGCGTATTATTGATTCCAGAAGGAAATCTGTGACCCCCACCGCGGCCATATTGGCGTAGTCAGTTTGACGATACGAGTATTATGTTTTTTTTTAGATGGAGTTGACCGCCCAGCAGCTATACCATCCTGACAGCTTAGTCGACCTAGCCCGCAGAAATGACAATTCAAGACGCAAGGAGCCAATCAAGCTGGGGGTTTCCTTACGATGTTTTCGTTCATTCATAGCGTGTGGTATTTCTACAACACATTCGCAGATTATACGGACTTTTCGTATACAAATGGTATGAACATGAGACTCGGTACACGGCACACGTAATATTAACATAATCCCTTACATATAATCCCCTCTTAAATCTTTACAAGTAAATATGTCGGGCGGAATCGCACAAAGAACTTTAGCGTCATAAATATTTTATCTCTGTAACTTTAAAAGTAAGTAATTGTGTTTACATGAGCATTACGATACGAAATTAAGGTCATCAGTGGAATAGCTTGAATTCTGCTTTTCTTAATCTTTACAAGTAAATAGATCAGCGGAATGGCACAAAGGCGTTTTGCGTCACAAATTGTTTCTACTTGAATCATTCTTTTTTTAATCTTTACAAGTAGGTAAATACGTCGGCGGAATGGCACAAAAAACTTTTGTGTTACAAATTGTTTCCCGTTGAATATTTTTTTCCTTAATCTTTATAAGTAAATACATCGGCGCAATGGCATATAGAACTTTTGCGTCACAAATTGTTTCAACTAGTATTACTCTTTTCGTAATCTTTACAAGCAAGTACCTACATCCGCGGGATGGCACAAAGAACTTTTGCCTCACAAATTGTTTCAACTAATGCAAACATAATTCGCTATAAATTTAATAGATAAATGAAATGAAAAGGTTTTATTCAAAGTAGCGCAGAAACTGTGGCTTAATGAATGTTACAAGTAGAATAGAATAGAATATATTTATTTGTCTTCAAGCGAAATAAGACACAACAATCACTTATACGAGAGGCATTAATGACAGTTTAAAGAGACTTTTATTTAACAGTTTATAAATTACAAATGAAGACAAAAAGGTCTGTGCCTCGGCTTGTAACTAATGTACACCACATGCAACTAGTTGCCGATTTTCAGGCAAGGCCTTTTCTTAAACTAAATTATACCTATCTGGGTATAATTATACTAAAGGTCAAAGGTTCAAAGTCAAACAAGGGTCCATTTTTTTTTTTAAATTAATATTCATGGTCATATGACTTACGCTTACTAAAGTGACTGACTATATTGTAATCGCATCAAAAAGAAAAAAAAGTTGTTTGTCGGCCAGGCGTTTGCTTTGGCGTGTATTTTTCTTTTTATTTCAATATTTTTGCACTCATATTTACTTATTGGATTTATTTGTATTTTACATTATCATTACAAATTAATAATATATATATCGCTCATTAGGCAGAATATTGACGCAAATGTCCTTTTTCCAATTTTACAGGAGAGACCGTTGTTTCATTCAGAAGTGTTAGAACTTTGTCAAAATGCCACAACGACAGTGGCGCTGTCACGCGATAAAAAACAAAACTACATTACTGTCATTTTTTCCCCAAGTGTAAACAGTTATTTCGGGTGTTTTGGCATACTTAACTCAAATTGGCAAAAAAGTACATTTGCGTCATTATTCTGCCAAATGAGCGATATCTATATCGTGTATGTATGTGTGTATATGTATGTATGGATATATTTATGTATTTAAGACGACCCTTTTACTTTTATATTTATGTACCTATCCTATTCATATATTCTATAAATGCACCACGACACGCACCCCGCAGGACCATTCAGTTACCTCGGGCACTGACTGAAAATCAGCGCTGAGGGCTCAGTCCCTCAGCACAACGCTGAGTCAGCTGCCTTTTGTGGCAACATAGACACACCTCAGGCGAAACCTATGTCTGTTTTTTGTTTCGTTTATTTGTATAATTATTTTTATTTCTGTTGTGCTCATGTTGTGTTAATTTTCTGGTTTTTTGTTTCTGTGATGTGTATTGTTGCTATAATAAATGTCTTTCTTTCTTTTTCTTTATATTACACAGATCTCGTTCGCCCTGTACTAAGTACTATTAAATGACTTGTGTTACAGGTGCTAACTCGACGATAGATTGAATACAATAAACCCACAGAACATAAAAAAGAGTAGAAGTAGCGACATGACCACAGAACATAAAAAAAGAGTAGAAGTAGTGACATGACACATTAGTACGAAAACCAGTGTAACCAAACTGATACACATAAACCAAACGCACACTACGAATGCCAAGCTGTCATTGGTAAATAAAGTCTATGCCGAAAAGGTTTACATCATAAAAGTTTCAATTACAATATGCACCTTTTTATAATGTCAACAATGATCAAAGTCAAATGACAATGATGAAATTAAGGTTGACATTTTGTAGTAACGCTACTCTACACTAGATGGAACTACCACCGTGTCGGACCGAAAAGAACTTTTACCTACTAAGACATAAAGGTCAAAATTGAGAAACAAGTACATTCTCAGTTTGGGATGGGACAATGCGAGTTCTAGATTGTCGATAGGGAGAACCTATCGACAAATTATACCCGTACAAACAGTTTAACACATTAATGGCCGAATACGAATACTGGTGCTTAGAAGAATTTTTAGCTATTTCTTTTGCCTGCGGGTTGTCTGGTAGAAAATGCATCTTTTTCACGTTATCTTTTGTGCAATAAAGATTCAACACTAATAGGGTAAATAGATGCACAAAGAAAACAATGTGGTAGATTTCATATTTTAAAATGTTCTCTTATTTTATACTACCTTTAACCCGCTGCTTCGCGGGCGTTAGAAAATATAACACGGGAAATATCATGTATTCTACGACTCAATTCAGATCTTTGTCTATCTGTACGCCATGTTTCATACGTTATACTAATTTTTTTGATGATGGTACTAATATATTTCAATTATACGCAAGAGTCTAACCTGGAAGTGAAGCACATTTTTTTTTGGTATTGCTGCATAAGTGCCACCTTCCGCCTTTTTAGTTATTATGAAGTTTAAAAACCTATTTAGAGGCTAAAAATTTCACCCATGCCGAGATTCGAACCCGCAACCTCTGGCTATCCGTGCCAGCGCTCTACCAATTGAGCCAATGGGCGACTCACTGGCATCAGTGAAATTTCGATACCACTTTACACTATTCTCTGTATTACGTACAGGTTATCTATCTTAATAGGTTTTTAAATTTGTCCTTAGCACTGGTTAGTGCATTAAATATAAAAATAGTATTATTATGAAGTGTTCATGAAAATGCTCTGAATATATTGTGCTCATCGTCGTTTTTAACCAATTTTGCCTTCCTGTCGCTGCCATCCATTTTACTTTCGTATTCGGTTTCTTGGGAAAACTAAACGAAAACTCACTTCCAAATTGTTTTGATTCCGAGAGGGTTGTTGTATCATTGCCACGGTTTTCTGTTGTATTTGATTAAAATTACTTTGATAGTTTCTTAGATATTTCAGTCACTGATAAACTGGTGAAGAAAAACTATATCGCGATCTAGCTGTACTCCAATGACAGTTTTCACATGCACGACGACCAGCCGGCGGCAAGAGCTCATACATTAATACTTTACTCGGCCCGGCGACCGGAAGCATTTGAAAAGGCACTTAGGAAGTAGGTATAAAATAACAATAATTATTTTACCTACTTAGACGAATTGGAATTTACAATACGTAAGTACCGTTAAGTATGTATGACTACTACGTCATAGACAATTAATTATCGATAGATTTTTATCATGTGTGCCCCCATCCGTAATTGAGTAGAATTCAAATTTTGACAGAAACTTCTAGAGAATGTACACTTTCTTCGATGAAAATTTAACTTTATTAACCAGTAAATAAAGGTGGTTTCACTTTCTCATTTTCGGATTGGTTTCCGTGTTCATGTCATTACAAATTTAATTAAAAATACAATGAAATACGTCTTACAGATGAAATGTTACGGCATGATCGGTATATTTTGGTCCCCAACTTTTATTTTTGCTCTCTAACACAGCATAACAAGGCATTTTAATAAATTTTTCACCATTTTTTATTTACTAGAAGCGCACGACAACTGAAGTCAACAAAACTGTCACCGACTACGCATAGGCAATACATTGCTAATGTGAGGCACGCGGGCACCGCCCACTTACGACTTCTACTCTTTTTTATGTTCTGTGAATAAACCCGAGACAAACTAGAAAAGTTCGTTTCCTAGTTTGACCCGGCCGGGGATCGAACCCGAGACCTTCGGTTTTACAGTCAGCGTGCCAAGCCGCTGCGCCACCGAGGCCGTCAATTTTAAAATCTAGCACGAACAAAATTAGCACGTTATTCGCTGTAATTCAAAACTTAAATTTATTTATTTCAGACAATTATTAGTACATATTTACACTAGAAGTAATCTTATAACTATGTAGTAATTTTAAACTTTCGCGACTTGAACACATTCTTAGAATATTTTCGGGGCTCAATCGCGTTGTAATTTATTGCTATTTTACCTCATATACCTAATATATAAATAAATGTCACATATCGATTCACAAAACTTAAGTACTAATGCATGTGCATAGTTAAGATTTACATACTAATAATCAATTTTGTTTTTGTATTTTTCGTCAGAGAGTGTTTAATGCGTGGCGACTATTCAATTATCATGATTCGCAAATAATTCGCAATTGAATCCGTTCAGTTCCGTTTCGTGGGACTCCATTTTGTGACCCGTTTCTCCAAAATGGAACCGTTTCTTCCGTCAGTAATTCGCAATAAAAATCGGGCAGTAATTCGCAATAAAAATCAGGCAGTAATTCGCAATACATTTCAGCCAGTAAATCGCAGTAAAAATCAGCCAGTAATTCGCAGTAAAAATCATAAAAATCAGTCAGTATATCGCAATAAAATCAGTCAGTAATTCGCAGTAAAAATCAGTCAGTAATTCGCAGTAAAAATCAGTCAGTGATTCGCAGCAAAAATCAGCCAGTAATTCGCAATAAAAACCAAAGCATTGTTTAGGGGACCAAAAAACCCCTAAAGCCCTAGATTGGGATAAAGCCGAGTACATAAAACAGCCTACAAACGACCCACAGCAAGGCACATGCTTTCTCACGGAAAGACAGTGTGGGCTTAATCATCACGCGTGCCCACCGCAGATTGGTAATTTAAAGCGCTGAGGTGTTTGAACAGAACATCTCAGGCACTCAGGTTTAGGCACTGTTAGGGTTCTAACCTAACTGGATTTAAATGAGTGGACTGTATACCTATTCACTGGTACAATATAATACTCCGAAAATACTATAATAAGTAACATGTAAGTGCAACGACCTAACAGTAGCGTAGTCCAAGCGAGAAGAAGCCATCCGGAGCCGTTGGCGTTGGTGCGGTGACGTCGGCGGCGCATGCGGCGGTGCGTGGGGCTTTAGCCAATCAGCGCCCAGCAGCCGCGCACCTCAACTATCGGTGTCTCGGACAGTCACTATGTTTTCCTTCACAGTTGCCGAGTGCTATGGGTACTATAATATAATAAAGCCATATCATTCCGGTGTAAAAAACTGCAAAGCAGACACTCGGGGCTGCAAGTGATGCAAATTACTTCAGCCAGATGTCGCTGCGTGTAAGTAATACAGAGAGTATTGTAAAGAGGTTCGAAATTTCACTGATGACGGTGGTCGCCCATTAGCTCAGTTGGGAGAGCGCTGGCACGGTTAGCCAGAGGTCGAGGGTTCGAGTCCCGGCACGGGTGGAATTTTTGGCCTCTAAATAGGTTTTTAAAATACTATAACTTCACAAAAAAAATGCATGGCAGCACTGGAGCCTCGCATGCTCTTAACTATTGTAATTTACTTATATAAAATGTACCGTGTACGCCTATGTTATTATTAAGTACTAGCTGACCCAGCGAACTTCGTTCCGCCTAACAGTCGATTCTTAATTTTTTTTATTATTTTTCTCTCCGTAAGAACCATCCTCGTACTTCAAGGAATATTCTAAAAAAAAATAATTAGCGAAATCGGTTAAGCTGCTCTTGAGATTCACCAACAAATTCAGCGATTCATTTTTATATTATAGACTAGCTGACCCAGAGAACTGCATATCGCCTGACAGTCGATTTTTTTTTATTTCTCTCCGTAAGAACCATCCTCGTACTTCAAGGAATATTCTAAAAAAAAGAATTAGCGAAATCGGTTCATTTGCTCTCGAGACTTACAAACATATTCATTTTTATGTTATAGAAGATAAGTATGTGTCAATATTCAAATATGCACTGGCTACCAGTATTCCTAATTTCCTTCAGCAACTTTCCATCGTCATCGGTTGTTTGGAAGAAATTGCTTTTAGCAGTAAGGCCGCCAATTGTACAATATACCTTTGTAATTACTTTGCATTTGTTGTTTATTTTGCCGCTGTACAATAAACTACGTTTGTACGGAAACTGCTCCTTAAAGGTCCCGCTTTAAGACACCCGCCCTTCAGTACTCACACTACTTTCTCAGGCACCAGAGGCGCCTGCAGCTTCTTCAGACCCTGTAGCCAGTTCTCCTTGGCCAGCTCGCACTCCTCAGCCGTGGGACCGGTCTCGCCCTCGGCTTCCTCGGGTGATCTGTGGGTGCAAAATTCACTGTTACAATGCATTAGTTGCTGGCTTGTGGTTTCGGCCTAGAGAACAGCACCAACCCAAATTCTTCCCGCGGGTGTCGTAAAGGCGACTAAGGGACACAAACCGGGGGGTGGGCAGCAGCGCCCCCTGCAGTACAATTTCACCGAACTGCGATCCCCAACCCGCATGCCCAGCGTGGGGATTATGGGCAATTCCTCCAAATGGTGGCACAACCCAACGCGCTCATTAGGAGAGGGCTTTGTCCAGCTGTGGACTAATATATAGACTGAATAAGAAGTTGCAATATTAGTTAGACCTGACATTTATGCATTTATCCTCATAGTTGGGCCATTGTATGTAGCGAGCGCCGAGGTACGTTAACACTTCAGAGAGACAGGGTTTCCTTACGATGTTTTCCTTCACCTTCAGTGAGTGGCATTGCTACTGTAACTTCGCAAATGTACATAACTTAGAAAAGAAAGTCATTGGTACGTACGTTTTCACGTTATCAACCCTTGTATGTTCCCACTGCAGGGGCACGGGTCTCTTCCTGCATCGCAGGAAGGTTGGGCCCTACTCCACCACGGGGGCCAACTCCGGGTTGGCGGAGGATTGTAAGACAGTGGCGGGCCTTACCGTCAGAAGTTATCAAGCCGCCCATAAGGCCTCTGACATGGCTTTACGACTGCCATTATATGACAGCTGGCACCAGCGGTACATTTTTTTTACTTGCAAATTTTGCAGCCATCCTACATACTTACTTAACAAAATCAATATATTTCAGTTTCCTGAGTTAAATACTACAGGAAATATTCATTTATCACGTCAAATTTGATACGAGTCAAGTAGCGGATTGAGACATATTTGATATCCCGATAATGCGTTCCCATGGGATAATATTTCATTGCTACCGTAACCGTTTTGAATCAAACCGTTGCTATGCCGTGACAATAGCCGTATAAACGGATTCGGTGGCGATACCAAGTTTGCCAAGACAGCATCATATCAATAACAAATCTATGTGACATGGCTTGGTGATCGCAAAAAATGGCTTGACGTGGAAACGGCCTAATAGATTCAGCCCAGCAGTGGGCAGTGCTTCGCAGGGCACCTTAGGCCGTTGGCGCCGGCTGTCATGCCAGGTGTGGCAGTCGTTAAGCCACGTCAAAGGCCTTATGGGCGGCTTGACAACTTCTGACAGTAAGGCCCGCTACTATCTTACAGCCCTCCACCACCCAGGACTTAGCCCTCGTGGTGGAGTAAGGCCTAGCCTTCCTTCGACGCAGGAAGAGACCCGTGGCCCAGCAGTGGGGGATTTAAGAATAGTAACAGGGCAGAAATGGGCTGATGATGAAGGTGGCGTCCGTACCCAACCGGCGACAGCAGGCTGGCGACTTGTGGCAGCCCCAGCGCCGACGAAAGGCCGAAGGGTCCAGTGGCGGAGCCTCCCCACTGCGATACGGCTTGCTGAGAAGGATTAAACATAACAAAACATAACATTTACATACAAGCACATACATTGCTTCTGGCCTCACACTAGGATACCCTGTGTCGTGGGAACCAGAAACAACGACATCACAAACATGTAAACATCCAAGACCTGGGCCTTTTTTGTCCCCAGCCGGGATTCTAACCCAGGACCTCTTGCATGGTAGGCAGACGCGCTACCGCAACGCCACAGAGGTCGTCAATATCAATTTTTAACTAATTTATCTATCTATCCACAGTTAATATAATAATTTTCTTAATTAAGCATGTATTATTCATAAGTGTCTGAAATAATTTGATTTATTTGTACATCAACTTCCTCCTCCAATATATTGTATTGCTCCAGTTCATCTAAATGTTGTGGAAGAAATCACTTCTAAGGCCGCCGCCGTCTGTACTCTTAGGTTAAGAAATATCTGTGTAATTTCCTTTTTTATGTACAACAAAGTGTTCTCTATCTATCTAACAGAGCACTACCAACGTGCTGCTTAGGGTATATGCTGATAAGCCGGATAGCCCTTTTATGCGACACTGGGTTGTTGTGCACAAAGAATTAAATTAATAAATGTTAGTGTAAATAATAAGCGCGTTAGTGTAATATACATAGCTACTAACATTGTCCTAAGTTTTCCGTTTAATAATCTACTAATATAAAAATGAATCCCCGAATGTGTTGGTGAGCGCAAATCTCGAGAGCAGCTGAAACGATTTCGCAGATTCTTTTTTTAGAATATTCCTTGAAGTACGAGGATGGTTCTTAAATTAAAAATCGACTGTTAGGCGGTACGAAGTTCGCTGGGTCAGCTAGTTATATTATAATAATATGGATACACTAGTCGTTTCGTCGATTATGATCTAAAATGTTTTCTGTTTCATTTTTTAAGAGACTAGCTTGCACGACACAGGGAATCCTAGTGTGCAAGTTAGAGTACGAAAATGACATAAGTATTCATTGAAACATTTAATAAATTTTGTGATGAAAATATTATTTTTCGCCTGTGTTAAACCCATTGATAATAATAAAAACTTTTGAAATTTTAACTTTTTTAACATTGTGTACCTATGAAATAAAAATAAATTATTATTATTAATCAGCCCCTACACAGTACAGCCCATAAGGCATCATAAATTACTTTTTTTTACAGTGTATGATTATATTTTTACAGCTATATCATGTGTATTTAGCATCATTTAGTTGTTTATGTTTGTTAAAAAAGCTTTCCTACAAGTATAGACTTAATCCCCTGCGGTGATCGAACCCAGAACCGCTGCGGACGCAAGACACCCACCTGGACCGCCGTGGCAGCCGCCAACTCTTCGAACCAGCTCGCTATGTGTTGGGTTTCGCTCAAGTACTGACTGTGCAGCTCCTTGCTGTAAAAGAGCGGATACAGCGTGCTCCAAATCGTCACATCTGCCGCCGAAAGCTTATCCTGTAATCAGAAATTTAAACCAACGTAAAGTATTTACCAGCAGTACAATTCCACCAAACTGCGATCCCCAACCCGCATGCCCAGCGTGGGGATTATCGGCATTACCCCCAATGATGGCACAACCTTGCGCTATAGCTCTCATTAGGGGAGGGCTATGTCCAGCAGTGGACTAATATAGCCTGAAGAAGAAAGAATTTACGAAACGAAATGAATTTAATCTGCGAAAACTGCCGGCAGACGCTGGATGCGGCAAGCTGAAGACAGGGCGCTATGGCGCTCATTAGGGGAGGGCTATGTCCAGCAGTGGGCTACATAATATAGCCTGAAGAAGAAGAAGAATTTACATTCTGTGTGTTGAATGTCCATGTACAATGTTATCACTGTCTTCGGATCGAGTTGCAGGAGAGAAAAACAAACAGAAAAAAAACTCCACTCTGACCATCTTCTCTTTGTCAACTTTGCCACACTTAAAACAGAATAAAAATTAGAGACTACATCAGGTAAACTATTCTAAAGACTGTAATTTATTTTTTTAAGTTTATTACTAATTCTCAGCATGCTAAAATCTCAATAATTTGTCTCTTCTAAAACATTTTCAGCAGAAAAAAACTCCAATTATCTTTTCTTTGTCTTAATCACGTAAAGTATTGTAAAGAACATAATTTTTTTTCTATAAGTTTATTTCCTATTCTCAGCACAATCAAAGCTCAATTTGTCTCTTCTAAAACATATTCAGCAGAAAAAAAACTCCACTCTAACCATCTTTTCTTTGTCAACTTTGCCAATACTTAAAACAGAATGTTCGCGCGAGAATCGATCGCGCGACGTAATCATGAATCTGTGGTCACTCATCGTTCATTATTCTGGTCGTTCCGGTGCCGTCGCTCGTGCCGCTCGCTCGCTACTAATTTATCCCATCTGCACACACATTCGCACTGTGACATACGCGCGTGATAACTTGATAAGTGCTCGAATTCTCGTGAAGTGATAGACATTTGGTGACCAAGAAACTTTATAAGCTCAAAGAACAATATATTGACAATATTAGACTATAAGTGAACAGTGCAGGAGTGTTCTCCGTGCGCTGGAGGCATCATCCTCATCCATCACCGCTCAGCTCAGCTCATCCATCACCGCTCATCATCTGCCCAACAGCTAAAGCGAGCCATCATCCACCATCACCAAGTAAGTCCATTCACTTCACCTCCCATTCCGCTCTCTCAAACAGCCCATCGTGAGGTAGACCTAGCCGACACTGGCTAACTACCACAGAATAAAAATTAAAGACTTTTCATTCATGTAAACCAATTTTAAGTGAAAGTGAAAAAGTTTTATTTACCACACAAAAAATAACAAATAATAATTATTGTCTCATTCACATATTTGTGGTAAAAAGGAATGGGCTCAGCTTTATTGCCGTGACTGCATGCGTAGTCTCGGCGCTGGTTTTCAGCCCGTCCCTTTTAGTACGTATATTGATATTATTACATAATATTCGCCATTACATAAAAAAAAGAAAACAAATATATATATCACACACAAAATAGCAACAGAACACAAATAGTAATTGTTAACAAAAAAATAATAATAATAAAAATTATATTATAAACTTCAATGACAAATTAAAATTGATTAAATATAGAGCAAATTAATTGATTACAACATATTACACATTGCAATTATTATCGAAATTTCATTGTATACACATTACCAATTCATTATAATTACCAATTCTCAGCACGATCAAACCTGGATTTGTCTCTTGTAAAACATATTGGCAAAGTTTCACTGCAATCTGGTGTACCGTTAGTATATAAAAACTGAACTACTCCTTGCTTGGTGAGAAACCTGCCTAAGCAAGACTATCTGCTGAATAAAGAACACTTCTGAGGCGCTCGTGGCCTAGCCGAACTGAGTAATTGGAATCAATCACTTGAGTTAAGCAACAACAGGCGCGGTCAGGTGCAGGGTGACCGTCCCGTGATTACCTAGTGGCATTTTTTCCGAGCGCTTCCGTGCTTCCCAAGGCACGTTAAGCCGTTGGTGCCGGCTGTCATGTAATGGCGGTCGTTAAACCATGTCAGAGGCCTTATGGGCGGCTAGATAACTTCTGAAAGTAAGGCTCACTACTGTCTTACAATCCTTCACCGACCCGGACTTGGCCCCCGTGGTAGAGTATGGCCTAACATCCTGCGATGCGGGAAGAGACCCGTGCCCCAGCAGTGGGGACGTTCAAGGGTTGATATCGAAAGAATACTTACACCAAGAATGTACTTCTTGCCTGCCAGCCGTTTGTCGATATCCTTCAGCTGTGAAGTCAGTGCTTGCTTCAAATCCGCGGGGGCGGCCTTGGATGAGACGACAGCCTGCAGAGTCGGGTACAGTCGCGTTGCCTCCCACTCGTGCATTTGCTGGCTGCAACAGGATGTACATCTAAATAGTAAGAGATTCTCAAGTTCACGTAACGGTGCTGCGTGGTGTAGGCCTAGAGAATAGCACCAACCCAAATACTTCCCGCGGGTGTCGTAAAAGGCGACTTCCCTTTAGTCCGCCGTCTGTACTCCAAGGTTAAGAAATATCTGTGTAATTTCCATTTTTATGAACAACTAGCTGACGCAGCGAAGTTCGTACCGCCTCACGGTTGTATCCTAATTTTTTTTTTCACTCCGTAAAAACCATGCTCGTACTTCAAGGAATATTCTAAAAAAAGAATTAGTGAAATCAGTTCAGCTGGTCTCGATATTTGCGCTTACCAACACATGCAGTGATTCTTTTTTTATATTATAGAAGATAAAGTGTTCTCTATCTATCTAATTACATTGGGGTAAGAACTAAAAAAAATATAGTTTTTTTTTCGCTAATGTACAAACGAACTAACCACTCTCCGTGTCCTAGGTCTAGAACTGGAAACAAATACTGGGTCGCTGCATTGCTCGAGAAAAACACCAGCTGTTCATCCACTTCCAGCAGTGGCAGTGACCGTGGGCCACCGAACAATCCATCTGCAAAAGAATAAAAAAACAATTTTCAAATAACAACCTATTCTATTCCCTTGTTGAAATGGCAAACAGCTGATGTCGACAAATTCTGCGAGTTACATTTTGATAAGAAATGGGCAGTTTTTTCATGTTTGCTTAAAATCTAGCCTAGGATAAAAGCAGGCTAAAAAGTTTACACTGAAGCCCAATAACATGATAATAGATGAACTGGTCGGACTGTTCCGACAAAGCCTACTAAGTTGATCCAGTTATGAATCAATAAAACATGATATCAACCCTTTGTATGTCATCACTACAAGGGCATGGGTTTCTTCCTGCGTCACAGGAAGGTGAGGCCATAGTCCACCACAAGGCCTCAGACATGGCTTGATAACCACCATTACATGACAGCCGACACCAACGTCTTGACATGCCTTGCGAAGCATAGAAGCGCTCAGAATAAATGCCACTTGCGGTAATCACAGGTTGATCACTCATCCATTACCTAACCGCGCATGTTGCTTAATCCAAGTTATTTAATCTATTAACTCGGTACCACAAGGCCACAAGCGGTACAATAAATAAAACAATAATAATAAAAATTTTGTAATAACATCTTAACATAACATTAATATTATTGCAAGTTATGTGTAGATAGTCTGAAATATTCACTGGCAGCCTGTTTTTTTATATTTATTTACTATAAACAAATCTCATTTGTTATCAAACTCCGCTGAAAATGCTGTACCAATTATAATGTAATAATTAGTGTACATTTGGTAGCTCTGAGAATAGGTCGTAAGTTAATTATATGTAATTTATCAAAACACCATTTGAGGGCTCAGCTAGATAATATATTAAATCTTTTAGTGTTAACTTTTCCTGTAAACTTTCTAAGAAAACGAAGCTGGGACGTGGTGAAGTAATCGTTTCAGTTTGCTGACGTCTAGACCCCAATATAACTGTAAATTGAATCATTACCCTAATGCAAAGCACGCAACAATATTCTGATGAAATATTTAGTTACCACAAAACTCTAACAACTAAACACTTACAAGTAAACCATTCTAGAACGGATTAGCCCTGCTTGTTTCTAGTATTTGTAATGTATAAAATAAACTGAGTTAGGGAAAAATTTAATTTTTTCCTACCTCCGAAAGAAGCCTTCTTCAACTCCACATTTTTACTCGCCAAATTTGCTGCTATAAGCAATTTCAACGTGGAAGTGTTATTTTGATTAGTATAAATCTTCATGTTCGCAACTGTTCCTTCACTTTTTCATATAAAAACAGTTTAATTTTATAAGAATTCTCACTTCTAACCTTGCAGCGACGTGCACAAAAGTTGGATTCACAGAATATTAAGATCGATGGCTGTCAGATGAAGTCAGGGTTCTGTGATGGCCACTCACTGTCCCACAGAACAATTAAACCCACTATCCTAAATTGTTCTGTGCCGGATTCTCATTCATTCACACATTCATTCATTATTATTATTATGGCCCCAGTACACAGTGGCCTGTAATGGGCTGATGGGCCATGCTTTGCCATTCACAACTGTAGGCCACGATCACTTGCTGCCCTCCTATTACGTAGCATTCCACTCTATCGAGTGAAGCATTTAGACGACTCCAAATAAATTGTCAAAAAATGTATGCATTTGAGAGCCGGAGTAGCTTAAAAAAAAGTAAAAATCAACGTCACGCAACTCAGTGGATACTTACATAATAATGCCCCTGTTTACACAATGGCGCGTGACTCATTGCTGTCTGGCAAATCACTTGCGATGGACGCGGAAGTAATGAGGGCTTCTCAAAGTGCCATTAAAAACAAAAAACCGTACCGCAAGTTACCGATAGATGGTGTTGACGTCATATAATATGTCAAAATTTACATCATTTAGGAAAACGGCGAGTGCCTATGTTTTTACAAAAATGCTCAATGCACGAGCTAGCCATTAGATAATACACAATTCACGTACGTATGTATGAACAAAGTTAAAATGCTTCAAAACTTTCAAATTTCAACAGTTTAGAAACATTGCTTAGCTTGGATCACAGACTACAGAATGTAAATTCTTTACGTTGAAATAAATTGAATTGAACTGAAAAGAGATGTTTAGGTTATCACAAATAATAATCTGTGCGTACAACATAAAACGCGATAAAACGTATGATGGGTGACATTTGTTCTCCTTGCAGCGCCATCTAGTTTTTTTAATGCATTTAACTCACAGCTGTCATTGAAAAGCCCTCATTGCGGCCGCAGCTATTTATTTATGTACTATTTATTTTATTTATTAACAAGTACTTCAGAAGTATGTACAACAACAATGTTATTAAAAAAAATGGCGCAAAAGGCGCAAAATTAAGAGCTCATATCGATATAAATCAATAAACTTGAAGGTCTATTGATTTATCTTCATTCTTCCGCCATACGGACATTTTGGGCGATTTATAATTTTCTAGTACTTACTTAGTTCTCCGAAAAACATCGCAACAAATTGTCCGCCACTACACACCATTGTCCCGTGTACACGTTGGCAATGGCGGGCAGTGGGCCAGAATGGGCCATTGTGTACTGCGGGCTTTAAAACAAAACAAGTGTGAGTGAGGCTCAGCTCGCAATCAAGCCACACTTAGGCCACGAATACGGCACAAAAACGAGGACAAACCAATATGCGAAAATACTCATAATTTTGCTAAGTTCAAAATGTTACTTATTCTAACTAGCGGAGCTGCGACAAATCAACTTCATAAGCTAAACATAGTCCATTTCAAGATAAATGGTATTCAGTCCAAAGATAAATGTTTTGTAGAAAAATAAACATAAAATTCTGTACTTGTAATTTGACCCTTATAATGTACAGATTTTAAAATAAGTATAAAATGGATGAAACCGGTCATAACCTTAAATAGTATTAGCAAGCAGCAGGAAAAACATTTGATTTCTTCTAATTTTATGACATATGACGTATGTACAGACAGAATGACGATGTTTCGCACACTGAACAGTGTTAGCACATCACGCGTAATGTATATTAAACATTTTTCTTAATAATAAGAACTTGTGACACCCGTACAAAGATAGATAGATAGAGAACACTTTATTGTACATAAAAATGGAAATTACACAGATACCCTAAGAGTACAAACGGCGGCCTTATCACTAAAAGTGATCTCTTCCAGACAACCTTTACAAACCTAGGGAAGCGTGGATAGTGGATACGTGGATGGCGTGGATAGCCGCCATTTATTAGTTTTAAATAATTTCTGTGAGTAAAAGCGTTCATATATTACTCGTTAACTCGAATTTTTCAAGCCTTAAACTTTAAGACGGGTTTTTTTTCTGTTTCTACATTTCTTATATAGTTACCTACATGTTAAATAGGTCTTTTGCGATTCTTTTTTTTGGTAAAACGTAATTAATACTCAACTTTTCCCGTATTTATTTTTAGGTATTTATGGATATTATCATTTAAGCATATGTTGTTTATCTGTGTATTTAATTGTATATGTATTTTTTTTGGTACCTGTTTAAGTATGCATATTATTATTTAAATATTTGTACCTTATATCGTAGGTAATTATAAGTAATCATATTCTCGCACTCTTTCGCTATTTGTTATCAATATAATTTTCGATTTAACTACTTATGTACATGCACCACGTACCGACTATATTCTTCATGCAATCCACTCCATCCAAAGGTTGTCTGGAAGACATCGCTCTTAGCGATGAGACCGCCAATTGTATAACATTATTTAGATTTAAGAATCATGGTTGTAATATTTTTCTGGTTGTGCAATAAAGTGTTCTCTATCTATCTATCTTTTCGGCAGCGTTGCAATTGCCGTGATTTAGGCTAGTTTGTATTTCTTGTGTTTAAGTTCTTTAATAAGTCAAATTAAATAAAAAAAGCTGAGTGCCAACTTTCGCTAGTCGAAGAGACACCAAAGGAAGAAGAATTAGTCGGAACAGTATTTATTAATTTATAAGCCGACGATGGAATCTACTTTTTACAGTTGGCGAACTTATGCGACGAAAACTGTAAAAAGTAGATTATTAGTCGGCTAATGTGCATACACAGTAAATATGATATCCGAGGAACGAACGGAGTGTAGATTTCGATTTGGATCTTAAAGTAATATGTAAAATCTCAGTTGATGTCTACTTAGTCTGTGATTCGTTCACTCCTCTACTTTTCATTCATTCATTCTCTACTTTTGCACTTTTGCGATTTCAAATTTTTTATTTAAATTCTATAAAAATATGGCGGTTTTGTGAGTGGACGCGTCGCAAATATGTCTTGTTTTTCCGAAAATTGTGGTTTCTTAGGTTGTCCTTTTAGTAAATATAAAATTTTCAAGTTGATGCCTGAATGCAGGTTTTGACTTCTCTTACTAAATTAATTGCAGACTTTCTAAGTTTTTGTTAGGCGATTTGGTTTTACAAATGGCGGCACGGCAATGTTCCAATGAATGAGGCTATTGCCGCTATTTTTCAATTTGTTTTCTAAAATATTTCTGGAAATTCCTTCGTCTGTTCGATTTTCTTTATTGGATAATTGTTGGTTTTCTTTGTTGTGCGTTGTCTTAATCTTTGAGTTTTCTTCTCTTTTTGTAATGGAAAGAAAGCGATCGCAACTAAAAATTATGTGAATGTAGCTACATACCTACTTCTATAAGTAGCATCCACTGATTGACTCAGATGCTGGTGAAATCTGCTATGACCATAGGTACTTATGTATCAATACTTAAGATGTCTCGCTCGATTACGCCATACATTATCCTCCAATCCCAGGTGACGAAAGTGAAGCAGCCCTGAATGAAGCTGCTGTTTTGGCAATTAGACTCTAATTTGAATGTGTTTACAGAGCAAGAAGTTTGGCGGTAGGGTCATGATGATGTCGCTATCAAACTGACTATAAATTACAAAATGGTACAAACAAAAGTAAACATACAAAAATGGTTTAGTGTTCAAACGACTAGGGCTCACTAAAGCTTTTTTGCACGGCTAACTCAATTTCTGCGTCTCCTGTTCTGTCCAGACAAGATGTTGTAAAATTTTGTTGAACAATTCCGATCCATTTTGTTTCTGTGCGAATTTTATGGCTATAATTTATTTTTGGTAAGTTTCTTTCCAATTCAAAGCACGATGAAACCTTGATTGTGTCCTAAACGTATTGCCAAAGTATCATAGCGGTCGAACATGTCGTTTGTAAGTAAAAAAATCAAACTAAAGAATGGGAATTTTTGATTTAAGTATAAAAAACAATGTGGTTCTGACCCATGTTTTGTCGTTTTTCGATCAATATTAATTTTGTAATTTAGGGACTATTTAGGTAAGTATTTTTAAGTTATAATTTATTTTGTTTATTTATTTGTAACACATCACACTACCATTACAGGATTACCTAATTCGATAGTGCAGGAACCTTAACTTACAATTAGTTGCAAACTCAAGCTACTACAGCGGATAAACTAACACTATGTACATCATTGAACTTATAACTAAAATTGTTAATATAAATATTGTAATACAACATAGAAAATTACAAAACACCTAAACAGAAAATATAATAAACAAACTATCCCATTACGGATAACATAGCACATTTAAAACAGCCTCCGGAAACCCTCTCAGGGAACAGTTAAACAAGTCAACATGATTAGCAACAGTGTTGAGCGTACGCAAGGCGCGCGTGAGCGGCGCATCTCGCAGCAGGTTGGTGCGCGCGCGCGGCACGGCCAGCAGCGGCAGCCGGCGCCGGCGCGAAACGTACCCGTCCGGCACGCACAGCTGTATCTGCACCAGTAGTGCCGGGTTTATTATAATTCCCCGCAACACCTTAAAAACGTATACTGCTAGGGAGAGACTCCTCCTCACTTCTAACCTGCAATAACCCACCATGCCCAGAAGGTATACTGTAGGGTACAATAGTGGATATCCCGGGTACACTCCATACATCTTAAGGAAAACAAATCTCAAAAACTTATTCTGAATACGTTCAATCATTTGTACATATTTAGCCTCCTGTGGTCCCCATACCGCAGCGCAGTATTCTAAATGAGTCCTAACTAATGCCTCGTATAAAGCCCGTAAAACACTGATGTTGCTGAAGGCGCTTGCTTGGCGCAGAAAAAATCCTAGATTTCTATAGGCCTTTTTACATACTTCACTGACGTGTTTCCTGAAGTTGAGATCGCTAGTGAATCGCACTCCCAAGTCCTTAACCTCTATGGTGCGCGGTAGCTGCTCGCCGTCCAATCTGTACTGGTGGAAGCGCGGCGCGTGCGCTCTGCTGTATGATAAGGAAATTTATAAAATTTTGTCAAACAGGTATGGTTCTGATAATTTTTTTTCTTGTTGATTACTTTGAATTATTATTCAAGTGAAATGTCTTTTAGGGTTCCATACCTCGAAAGGTAAAACGAAACCTTTATGGGATCACTTTGTTGTAAATGTTTTCTATTTATTCGTGGTCCGTCGCTCGCTCCGTCAAGGTCCTTAGCTTGGATACGCGTGGAGGTAAAAACTATGAAATTTGGTACCAAGGTAATAATGTCTTATACTACAAATACTGGAAAAAAATGTATTTAATGAAAATTGTCTCGGTAGGCATAAAATCTGAGACTCGATTCTTAAACTGTTTATAATGTAAATACCTACAACAATTTTGTACGAAACCCCCGATGCCTGAGTTCGCCTCGCCCTTGGCCGGTTTTTGTTTTAATTTTACAAAATACTTTAAAAAGTAGGTTTTAAAATTAGAACAGATTTCCCCAATCCGGACAATAACCAGGCCCATGTCTGTCTTACATTGTTTGCATTGATGAATATTGTTTGGCGAAATGTTTCTATTATTGTTATCATAATTGTTACCATAATTGAAACTGTTTAGCTTTATATTCATGTGGTTTCTTCTGCATTAAAGGCAAACCAACGCGTTCAGCTCGGGTCCTCGTTAGCAAGCACGGTGGCGATTACTGCGCGTGCAAAGCTTGTGCACACTGGCGCGTTTATCAGGCGTTCACCAGGCTGGAGTCACATCATTAACTACAATGCTCTCTGATACAGACAGAAATTGAAGAAGTATTAATTTTGTCTGCTTACCACTTATTCCCTGTCTTCCTATTTCGTCGCACAGCTGGTGTCTTTTTCTAGTAGTCGTATAATCAGACTGAGACGTATCGTACAACAATCGGTATTTGTGAACCTCATTTGTAATTACTTCCGGTTCTAAACACAGTTTTTCACTCAGAGTGATACCTAAGTTTTTCCCAAAAAAATGGCTGCGTGCAGTCACGTCGCCACAAGTTCGCACGCAACAACTGATCGCCACTGCGCACGCTACCTCGGGCGCGAGCTGGACGCATCGCATTGATTTGGCCAAGCCTTAAGTAATTCTGCCCACTTCCCACCCAATTCTTCCCGCGGGTGTCGTAAAAGGTGACTAAGGGACGAAACCGGGGGGTGGGCAGCAGCGCCCCCTGTTGTGCAATTCCACCGAACTGCGATCTCCAACCCGCATGCCCAGCGTGGGCATTATGGGCATTACCCCCTATGATAGCACGTGGCGCTCTTTAGGGGAGGGCTATGTCCAGCAGTGGACTAGTATAGCCTGACAACGAAGTAATTCTGCGGCCGCTGCTGCGTCTGGATTGCGTCAACAGCTGGTGCCAACGGCACGGCTTTGCTATCATTTTAACTCGCTGTCTTGATAACTCCGCTGGCCTGCAAATGTCCACTGCCTTTTCCAGATTCAGCTCATTGACTTCCACTAATTTCTGTTGTTTTCTTGTATCTTTTATGTCCACAACAATAAGATCCCGCCAAAGCAGTCCTCTGGTTTAGGGCTCGATACAATTTAGTTTATTGCTTCATGCGGGGCTGCTGCGCCCGCAGTTAAGTTTGCGATGGAAACATAATTTGTGTAAAATAAACAAACATTTATACTTTGTCCAAAATGTGTCGAAATAAAAGAGTAAGGTATTGCTCAGACTTTTTTTCTGTTTAGTTAATTTCTTGCAGCATTATATAATGTATAATTATAAAAATAAAAACTACAGTCATTGCATTAAATAGATATATTGTGCTTAATCTTCGATAATTCCACTAATAATGTTTTACTTCCGGTTTCTTGAATTTTTGGACCAACTGTATTTTCACTTCCCGGCTAGTGGGGGGGTAGTGCCCATAATTTCCACGTTGGGCATGCGGTTGGGGATCGCAGATTTTTCTCTACCTTACCTTAATTACCTGCACCTTATTTATTTTAAATTTTATTTGGGTATTTTCCGTAGGATTATTTATTATAAATACTGTTATTGCAGGTAAAGGTAATTTAGTTTACTATTGAATTTTACACTTTCGAACGAACTCGAACGAAGTTTGATAGATAAATTTAATTCTTTACTATACATCACTTTTTAAATAAACGCGATAACTTGGATTTTCGTTATTATTTTATTTCGTATTTATATCGGAAATATACACAGGACATTAACCAAAAATAATAAATATTCCGCATTTCGAAGGTTTACAAAATTAAACTATCGGATATCTACTTGGCTATTAACCATCTTTGTTGTAATAATGACCGACTGCTAAGCCTAGGGCTTTCGCAAGTTTTATCACGTCTAATTTCAGCATATCGTAAACTTCTTTGCAGAGCTTTTTCTGCTGTATAAGATATTTGGTACTCTGCCATAATGGGTTTTGTCTAGTGGTAATGTTTCGTTCGAATAAGTTTTTGAGTTTTGCAATGAATGCTTTTGCGGTAATTTGTTGAAAAAGGTTTCCTATAGGAATTTAAATGTTGTCAGTAGGTAATATTGATTGATTTTGTGAGTAAAAAGACTTAAGGTATGTGTGACTGTTTAGAACCCATCTCAGACCATAAACAAAGGTTCCGTAAAATCAAGCATAACTGCTCGGTGTAAAAAAGTACTGCGTAATAATATTATTTTTACTCCCTCTGTTCAATGATATTAAAAGTACGAGGGGGGCATCAAAAAGTAGTGAGAATAAGATAGAATATAATGACTAGTGATAACTTAATAATTTATTTTTCTACATAGTCTCCGAGTCTCTCGACACACCGAGGCTTCAATCCTTTCAAAAAAAATTTTTTTTCGTCCTGCAAAAAGCTCTCCACGACTTACATCACCTCGTTATCGTCTTCGTACCAGCATTGAATTTGAAGTA
This sequence comes from Yponomeuta sedellus, assembly GCA_934045075.1. Taxonomy (NCBI): domain Eukaryota; kingdom Metazoa; phylum Arthropoda; class Insecta; order Lepidoptera; family Yponomeutidae; genus Yponomeuta; species Yponomeuta sedellus. The sequence goes on along the minus strand of OW203748.1, from coordinate 2,912,421 downwards.
AGGATAGAAGATCATTCAATAGCTTTTTTCGGATCCTGGCGCTGACGTCGCTTGTCGGTAAAATTTGTGACTAACTTATTACATTTTCTGTATAATAACGAAATTGAACCACATTTCCCTAATAGTTTATTTTTTTATAAATTAATATTAAAAAATCCAATGATTTAATCAATAAGTTATTAAGATCGAGATAACTTAATTATTTTAATCAATCTTTCGTAACCCAGTCAGCTACCGTACTTGATAATGAGTTGCTTGTGCCCAATCTCACTAGTCTATGCTACTCCACGTTAGATGGCGCTAATAGAAATAATTGGGCCACACAGAAGGGACTGGGGCGCGCGCAGACATCACTGATTAAACCGTTCGCAGATAGTAAATGTCACGGATATCCGTGGTAAATGTTTAGAAATTTTCGAAAACGATACACGAAAATATACCTCATGGATGGTTCACAGATATTTCACATTTTGCAAAATAGGTGGAAGAAATTTTTTTTTTAAGGTTTCTAGTACAAGATCGATTAAGCTATGTTGGTACATCTTTTAATTTTTATGTGATTTATTGACAAATAAGTTGCTTAAAACTTTACTAAAAACGGTACCGATTATTATGGCAGCTTCCTATAAGAACTCGTGGTCGCAGTTTGTACCCCCTAGTTTTTGAATTCGCAACTTGCTGTTGAGGAACAGTCGACAGCATATCACCTTTACATTTTATAATGTCTTGGAATAATTAACTACATAAACAATAATTAACTATAGCCCTTTAAGTATAACTTCCAACTAAAACATAGATTTTAGGGTTCCGTACCAGAGGGTAAAAACGGGACCCAATTGCTAAGATGGTATGTCCGTCTGTCGGTCTGTCCCCAAGCTGAACGTAAACTCTCATGAACCGTGTAGCTACAGTTGATATTTTTATAGATGATGTACATATTTATTTAATGAAAGTCATTTCCATTTTAACCGACTTCAAAAGAGGTTATCACATCGACGCGTATGTTAATTATTTTTCACTATGTTTTCGCATTATCTTCGTCAAATCTTAACCTATTTCGATATTTTTTTTTGTTCTACTAGGTATAGCGTCCCATTGGTCCCATTTTAATTTGGTGAAGATGTCATGAAGACTTTGAGAGATGGAGAAAAGAACTTTTCAATGGACAGCAGCAAATAAGGCCTAATGAGGCCCATTCATAAATAATATGCATATGTTTCATAAAATATAATATAAAAGCTGTCCCAGGGTAATTTGGTGATGTTCTGATGAAGACTTTCAGAGATGGGAATTTAGAACTTCAAATTTAAGTAAAAAAAATCACTTTGTTCATCAAATACTTTCATTAAGTAGCACATTATCTGGTGGACATTGTTACGAAGTTCATCAGCTCAAATGTAGTTCTTGAGAGGTTTTAAGTTTCTAATCTAGATAAAAATATGCCGTTTTCAGTTAACCAGAATTTAAGTCAAAATATACAATTTTACTGTCGTGGTTATTAGATCCTTAGTCAAAAATATACTATAGGCATGCGTAGTTATAAAAGTCACAATATCTATTTAGTTTCATACGAGTTTCACAAGTCAGTCAGTGATTAAAACGGTATAAAACGAAAATATGTTTACGCAGAGGACAAATACAGCGCTGGTGCACAAAAGTGTATTTTGCATGGGCCCTGTAATTTATAATAAGCTGTCTAGTGCATTAAGAGAACTGGACTTAGGCTTGTTCAAGCACAAATAAAAAAATATATTATTTAAAAACTGCTATCATACAATAATCGAATTTCTGACTGATAATTATATTGATTAAAATAAGTATAACAATGATATACTATTTGATATTATCCCCGTGACCTCTCTTGTTTGACATTTTTACTTATTATCGCATGGAATGTTATTTTGTTTATGTTCTTGACATTTTAAATTCTTGATGTTAATATAATAGGTCAATCAAATTAAAAAAAATCCAGGAATTAATTTCCAGAAAGCTGGATATCATTTTATACCATCATTTGATCTTAAATGCGTGTAATGCGAATTCGCACGGTCCCAGGAGGTGAGCTCAACTTTTGGGGGCCAAAAAACCGCGAACTTATCACACTTTCTTTCAGTTTTGTGCTTCTAGCTCGGAAACGGTACTTTGGACTGGAATCTTCGTTATTGCAATATTAAAGAGAGTTAAATTTTGCGTTGTATGATTGTCTTCTTCTTCAGGCTATATTATGGAGTCCACTGCTGGACATAGCCCTCCCCTAGTGATGACCAGAGCGGCCTGTCTTATACCATCATTGGGGGTTAATGCCCATAATCCCCACGCTGGGCATGCGGGTTGAGGATCGCAGATTGGTGGCATTGTACTGCAGGGGGCGCTGCTGCCCACCCCCCAGTTTGTGTCCCTTAGTCACCTTTTACGACACCCGCGGTAAGAATTTGGGTTGGTGCTATTCTTTAAGCCGAAACTACACAGCATGATTGTCTAAAACTTTAAATTCGATTTATTGGTATAGCCGAAATCAAAAGTTGTGAACCGGAACTTATTTACGTGCAAATTTACATTTTGCGAATTTTCAAGACCATATTTCTTTGAAACTGATACTCTTACTTCTATTGAAATACCCATAAGACAAACATTGTAGAGAATAAAATTTCACATTATACCTAAAAACTATTTTTATTTAATCTTTTCAGAGCACTCTCCACCAGCCTCTATACCACGTATCATGCGTCTGAACCAATTTTCAAAACATTTATTCCAGTCCTCCGCAGACACCTCTTCCACGGCCTTCTCAAACGCTGCTAGCGCGTCTTCCGGCGATGAAAACTGTATCCCTTTGAGCAGATTTTTTATTTTAGGCAGTAAAAAGAAGTCACACGGAACCTAATCAGGACTGTAAGGAGGGTCTCCTAAGACTCTGATCTGTGTGGAGTCCAGGAAGTCCCTCGTTTTGATCGCAGTGTGCGCGGGCGCGTTGTCGTGGTGAAGAAGGACCCCGCGGAGCCCGTTGTTCAATCGCTTGTTGCTCAATTCAGAAAAAAACTTCTGGCAGGCATTTTGTGTTATACCATTCAGCGTTTAATGACTTTGTTTAATTTCAAAAATACGTACATTTGAGAATTTGTAGTTGCAATACCACTCGCTAACGGTGAAGGAAAACATCGTGAGGAAACCCGCGGCCTGGTTGGCTCCGCACGTATTGACTAGTCTTTCCTGTGGGCTAGGCCGACTAAGCTGTCAGGATGGTATAGGTGCTGGGCAAGCCTACACCATCTATAAAACCATGTCCCAGGCACTACAGCGTCGGAGTGGGCCCTTCACCCATCTAGTGTGAGTGAAGATACCACTGGACGCTGTATAAATCATCTCATTAAGTAGATGCAAAAAGGCCAATATTATTATTATTCAGCGTTGATGCTGCTTTGGTCTCAAAGTGGAATTGAAGTTAGGTACCCCGTCAAAGTGAAGAAACTATAAAAAAAATCCTGCGCTCCTCGATCGCTTCACTTTCGTAGGCGTTGGTTCATTTTGAAACAACCAAACTGTCGACTGATGCTTTGTTTCTGGATCATATTGAGAAATCCAGGATTCGTCACCTGTCACAGTGTCGTAAACGCGCCGTGACGAGCCAGCATCAAATTTTTGTAACAAATCACGGCACCAATCCACACGGGCCTGCTTCTGAGCTTCGGTGAGGTTGTGCGGCACCCAGCGGAAAATTATTCTCCTTACGGGAAGGTGCTTGTGCAAAATCTTGTGAACACTTCCTGAACCAATCTGCAGTGTATGCTGAATCTTTTCGTACTTAATTCGTCTGTTTTCTTGAATTATTTTTTTTACTGCCAGCAAACTTTCTTCGGTGACAGCCGTGATAGACCACTCCTTTGTTCATTCCCTCAAAGTAAGATGACCGCGTTTGAACTCGCTATACCAGCGGTAGATGGTTGTTTTTGAAGGTCCTTCATTCAAAAAAGCAATTTGAAGTCGATCACATGACTCATCAGGTCTTAAGCCACATTTGAAATAGTATAAAATCATAGCACGAAAATGTTCTGAATGCCGATCCATTTTGGCTCTCAAAAAATGCGGAGGGAAATTTGAAAATCGAACAGTAGTATTTTTACTTTTAAATAAATGACGTTTTCATAACAACTACTAGTGGCCAATGTCTTATACATAAAAACTATTTTTCAAAACTTTCTGAGTGGCCTGGTATAGACAACTCAACTTTCAAATTCAGTTATTATCTAAGACTATATTTGCATGAATTCAAAATTATACTTTTTTCATTTTGCGGATTTTCCGTTAGTATGAGGTGTGAAGTCTACATTTAAGGCAATTTGAGGGTAAGGAACATTTCAATGCAACATTTTAAGGACGCGGTCAGAAAACTAGAGATTCGAAGTAGGTATTGTGAATGAAAAACAATTTTACGCAAGTGATCTTTAATTAGTACCTTAGGAAGCAATAGAAACATTAAAAATGAATGTGACATTGATAAAATATATAGATATGCAGCACGGCATTCAAGTTCCCATTTTCTTAGTTGTTGAAATTACCCGGTTCACAACTTTTGATTTCAGATATACCACTAAGCCTAATTACTTGTAAATTTCTATATTACTTGTTACTATAAATTCTTCTTAGTCTGTACCTACGCTCTACTGAGCAGTCGTGGTCTTCAAAAAAAGGCTTCATTATAGGCTAATGTTGCGTGTCTCACGATGTCTCGCCGACGTTTACAATATTTACAGAATATTTCGTTGTATTCACTTCAAAAATAAATAATTTAATTAATAATAGTACCTACGGAACCCTTCGTGCGCAAGTCAGACTCGGACTTGGCCAGTTGATTTTTTTACTTACTATGCTTGCTTGCTAGATACCGATTTGGTACCTAATCCATAATTATACAAATTAGACATATTCATGCCTGCTCACACACTTGGTTCATTCATCGCATGGGTGCTATAAAACTATTATAACGAAGAACTAATTATTTTAGATCTTCTACAAATGTAGTTTGTTGTAGATTCAACACTAGTAATTTGTATCTTTTTACATTTACATCAGCTCTTCTAAATAGGTAGATCAGATTTCTGTTGGTAGAAAGTTAAAACAAACGCAATCATTTTTCGTCCAACGAACGATTGCGCTCCGGGTGCCAGGCGACGTTGCCAAGTAGTGCGGGGTGAGTACCTAGGCGACGCGTCGTTGCCCTAGCAACATCTCTGCATCCATCGCCGTGTGTGGGAGCGTGTTTTACTTTTGAGAGTAGGTATGTTCTGCGTAAGATTGTAAACGTAGGTAGTGGTTATATACTCTGATTGTAAGCACGTGATATGTGAGTAAGCTACCTATGCTCTGGGTATCTGCCTTAGTTAAAATTAATATAGATAGTAAATAATCTAGGAGCCCGCGCGACACATTAGCACACTAGCTAAAACGGCGAGGGCTATTGTCTGTCTTTGTGTTGTCTCACCGGCCCGGCACCGGCTCGCGACTCCGGGGCCGGTCGGCGCCGCACGGTGGGCTGAGAATCACGTTTCAAAGACATATGAACTTGAGTTTTCAAGTGTCACTTTTTTCTCTCGAAATAGGTTTTATTACTCATTATCATTACTATACTAAACAATGTGATGAGAGACTATTTAGAGAGCAAACGGATGTGTAAGAATTTTTCGAAGAAAAATTTTTATGGAGCTGACATGAAAAGTGGCTATAGCTCTGGAATCGCAAGTTTGGCCGTAATATCCTTGGAGATGTAAAAAGTGCTATTTATTTGTGATTTTTCGGCATACTTTTTATAGCAGTGCCCTTTGCGATTTTTTTAAAATTAATAATGTGTATTTTATACTTAAATGACTAGTTAGACCAACTTTAGATATAACCTATACCATATGCCCTAGCCTATGAAATTAAAATTAGGCGTGTTATATATAATGTACATATTATCCCTTTATTTTGTAAAGGGATAATATGTACATTAGACGACATTCACCAAAGTAAGAAAGGTTTTAATAAAATACCAATTTTTCAAAATATATTTTTACTAATTGCACATTCACTGACCACGAACTGGCAGACGCCAAGTAGGACACCTACCAGTTCGCTCGACCGATGATCCCAAAAATATCGCTGGTGGTGGCTGGGTGAGGATTGCTGAGGATAGAGTAATGTGGCTTGCCCTGGGAGAGGCCTATATGCAGCAGTGGACAAATACAGGCTGATTAATTGCACATTAAATATAAAGACCGTTTCTTTATCATGAATTCCCAAAAACGTTAATATCACTTTAATAATTCGTAAAACAAGTCTTATTAATTAAACACATAATGTATATGCTCAGTTTTAATTTCATAGACTAGGGTACAGGAATATCTAACTACGCATAATCAGGACACAAAAGCATTAGAACTACTCATTTTAGTACAAAGTACACATTATAATTATATTTTTAAAAATCGCAAAAGGTACCGCTATAAAAAGTATGCTGAAAAATCACAAATAAGTAGCACTACATCTGCAAGGATATTACGGCCAAACTTGCGATTCTAGAGTTATAGCCACTTTTCATGTCAGCTTCATACAGATTTTTCTTCGAAAAATTCTTACGCGTCCGTTTGCTCTATAAATTGTCTCTCATCACATTGTTTAGTGTAGTAATGAGTAATAAAACCTATTTCGAGAGAAAAAAGTGACACTTGAAAACTCAAGTTCCTAGAGTCCCGCCGGTGCCGTCACCGGGGGTAGCAAGCAATATTTTTTCAAGTTATTTAAGCGTCTATCTTCATATTTTCACAATTAATATTAACAATAACATCATGTATGATGACTAAATCACCGAATTAGTTAATAACACCTGAGGTATACTAGGAATTGGAGTTTGATTACCATTAGGGGTATTGTAGTTGCGTATAAATGGAAGGTAAAATATTTTATGTGCTCATTGACATTTTGTCCTGCTAAAAAAACATACTTACCCAAATCATAAAGAGAAAAATATGGAATCGCAAGTCTGACAACTAAACTTGACTTGTTCGTGGTTTTGAAGCAGTGTGGAAAGCTAAGCAACTACTTTACTTTGTTGGAAAAAGTTGTATCGCTATTGAACCTTCATCATCTGTCCGATGAAGATCTTGATATACTTCGAGAATTCTGTCGAAGATTCAGTCAACAAGTTACCAAGAGATGGAAGACAGCAAATAGAAACCAGGATATTTTCAGAAAAAAATATGAAAACTGGCTCGTAATGAGTATTGACTGGCCATTTTGTGTTGTTTCACATATTATACCAGATGGAACAGCTTCGGTATTCAAGAAGGCATAAGTTCTTGCACTGAAGTACCATTTGGATCTTTGGGAGCAAAACAAAGGAAAAGGAGGCTACAACATGAAAGTCATGAAGACACCGATGAATCAATCTGTGTTACAATAGAAAATTTGAAGAAAGAAGGAAACGAATGTTTAGGCAAAGTAATTTAAGAAGAATCCTGAAGAAGCAGTAAAAATCTATAACGATATAGAAATGAAGAAATTAAAGAAAAGTACAGTTACGCCAGAAAAAGCGCTAGGCCTTTTATTTTCTCTGGGATTATCAAAGTGGAAATATATTACACTGAGAGAGATGACAATGCGTGAGGGCTTAACAGACTTTCACCCATCGTATTACAAGATTCAGCAAGCCAAGTCAAGCTGTTATCCTCCCGATCAGGCTTTCATTATAAATGACACCATGGCGAAACTAGATCTGCAAGCTCTGTTGAATATAACCATACAACAAATTTTGAAAATCTTACCAGAACTGTCTGCTTACATGGGTAAAACACTGGTTTTGTTATCCAAGTGGGGTTTCGACGGTTCATCAAACCAAAGCAGATACAATCAAAGCATTGAAGGAGGTGAAACAGATGAATCTCTGTTTATGACAACACTTGTTCCGCTGCTGTTATCTAACGGGACTGAAGTTATATGGAAAAACCCGAAGCCATGCTCAGTTTTCTACTGTAGACCTGTACAGTTTCTTTTCGCAAAAGAAAGCGAGTCTCTCGTAAAAGAAGAAATGAAGAAAATGGAAGAGGAAATAGCTGCATTGGTGCCCTCAGAATGCAGAAATATAAAATAAATCATGATCTAGTCATGACTATGATCGACGGAAAAGTTTGCAGTTATTTATCCGAAGCTCTTTCCAGTGCAGTTTGCTATTTATGTCTAGCAAAACCGAGCGAGATGAACAATATTGATGCAGTAATACGAAAAGAAGTAGCCAACAACATGTTAAAATTCGGCTTATCTCCGTTACATGCCCAAATTAACTGCATGGAATGTTTGCTACATATAGCATACAGACTGGAGTTGAAGACTTGGGCAGTAAGAGGAGATAAAGATAAGGCTGTCATGCTGACCAAAAAGCAGTTGCTGCAAGAACGATTCCAACAGAAGCTTGGTCTTCTTGTGGACGTGGTCAAACAGAGCTCTGGAACAACGAACGATGGAAATAACGCACGAAAATTCTTCGATGACCCAAAACAGACAGCCGAGATAACAGGAGTGGATGAAGAATTGATTAGAAGATTTGCAGTCATACTTCAAGCCATTACATCTGGTGAAGAAATAAACGTCGACAAGTACAAAGAATATGGCCGAAGTACTGCAGAAAGGTACCTGGACCAATACAGCTGGTACTATATGCCAGCTACAGTGCACAAGTTGCTAATCCATGGTGCTGAAATTATAAGGAACTCCTTGGTTCCTACTGGGATCTTATCTGAAGAAGCATCCAAAGCTCGCAACAAAGATTTTCGATGTTAACGAGAATTTCACTCGCGAAAGAACACCAGGAAGAATTCAAACGAAGATGTCATCAAAAGGATGCTTCTCACTTCTGATCCTTTTATTTCTTCAATGCGACCAGTTATGAGGATAGCTTTAAAGAAAAAAATGAGTCAAGAAGCAGTGGATCTTTAGGTATTACAACGACATCATATTGAGTTCTGTAACGTCGAAAATATTGAAAGTGACACAGATTCCGAGAAAGAAACTGATTTATATGAATAATTTATATGATTCACACCTGCATTCCAATGGGGTAGACAGGCACCAAGGACTGCCACTTGCCACGATCCTGACAGATTACCTTCGCTTCATCAACATTCATTAGTCGTTACATGCACTCACGTCAGTTCCGGTTACTTTTTATCTTCCATTTAGCTAATACATTCCTTATCTGGTCGAAGTATGTGGGACGTCCCTTACCGGCCCTTCCACCCTCATTCGCCATGTATATTTGTTTCATCAATATTTCTTCCTTCATCCTCTCCACATATATCACAGTACAATGAAGGTGTAGCTGATGCGTGCGTTTGCTTCTATGCAGAGTTAGCTGGCAACGGCGCATATTAAAATCATGGGCCATAATCACAGCAGAAATTGGTAAAAATATCAGCCAGCTCCCATATGGATGGACAGATATGATTTTTAATGGAATACTAAATTGGTTGGAATAGTTTGTTGCAGTACCTACCTACCTCTCGATAGGATACTGGTCTTAGGCCCTATTTCACAATGTTCAAATAAAGATAAAGATATTTATTGGGTCACAGACATCGGTATACATGTAAAGTTAGGCTAGTTTCAAGGCAAGTTCCAGATAAGCTATCCGCAACCAGGGCTGCCGTTTATTCTAAATTTAAATATTTTTTTCTATATTGTGTGTGTTCGTTTATGGCTTCAAATTTAGAACAAACAGCAGCCCTGGTTGCGGATAGCATATCCGGAACTTTATCTGCAGATTGTGAAACAGACCCTTACCCTACCCGAAAATAACTTAAACAAAATCTCGCAGCGTTGGGAAGTGTTTGCGATGGACTAGTAAAGGTTTTTCAATAACATAACATTTACATACAGGCACATACATTGCTTCTGGCCCCACACTAGGATACCCTGTGTCGTGGGAACCAGAAACAACGACATCACAAACATGTAAACATCCAAGACCTGGGGTTTTTTTTTTGTTCCCAGCCGGGATTCGAACCCGGGACCTCCTGCATGGCAGGTAGATGCACTACCGTTACGCCACAGAGGTCGTCTAATTATTATTAATAATTGTTTAAACCAGCGTTTCTTACTCTTTTTTGTACAAGCATCTCTTATGGTTTTTGCCACCAAGCACAATTTTAAGGACCTCCTTAATAATATAAGCAGCAATATATTTCGAAACATTTATTGTAGTACAGTCAAAAAATATACTTTTTTCATAATAAAATAGGTAAATGTGAAGGTTCGTGCTTGTGGGGTAGGCGGCGGCGTGTGTAGCAATTACGAAACTTTTGGTGGCATTTATTTATGATTGTTAAATGGTCTATTGATAAGACTTCGGTAGAAGTTCGACCATTTTGTTGCGAAGTCGCCCATAATAATACTGAGGAGAGTGCGAACATGCAAAGTTGATGTGCTGTCGACTGCACTGTGCAGGTAGGTCGGTGTGTGTGGTACCCAAATGGACTAAGGTACCTTTGAGGGAGTTGTCTAAGGCCAGTATTACAGAAGCGTACTCAAGCGCCAATCTCTACTTAAGACTAGTTTTGAGTATGGATTTAATTTTAGAACGTTACTTGAGTCGAAATTCATCAAGCGCGACTCAACTGAGTAATAGCTAATTCGAGAACGATACTTGGGTAGCAATCTCTACTTAAGTAAAGATCAAATCTGTATTTACTCAAGTGTGGTCGGAACCACGCTTGAGAGTCGATCGGCCAGTTATTATAATTGTCAATTTGGAATGTTTATGGCAAAGTTCATATATTCGAAAACCTTGATTACTATGACGAAATAGTTAATGATAGCAGCAGCCCCTTAGGCATTTAAGGGACGCTGCTACTGCTACTGCTACTGCATGGATTCTTATAAGTGTTTATGTGCAAAAACAATTACATTAATATTGGGGTGGTTTCATTGAATAAATTTCACGCAACACAATCACTTCGCGAGCGCTTCCGTGCTTCGCAAGGTACGTTAAGCCGTTGGTGCCGGCTGTCATATAATGGCAGTCGTTAAGCCATGTCAAAGGCCTTATGGGCGGCTTGATAACTTCTGACTGTAAGACCCGCTACTGTCTTACAATTCTCCACCAACCCGGACTTGGCCCCCGTGGTAGAGTATGGCTTAACCTCTTGCGATGCAGGAAGAGACCCGTGCCCCAGCAGTGGGGACATACAAGGGTTGATAACGAACACAATCACTTCACCTGGTCCCAAACTAGGATATCCTGTACTTTGATAACCAGGCAAGAACGTCACAAACATGAAAGTACACCGAGACTGGTCACTTGTACAAATATATAGGCCCACAGTGGGAATCGAACTCACAAGCTCGGTCTTGGTAACCAAGCGCCTTAGCGGCTAGGCCAACAAGACAGTCACAAAGAGGAATAAATAAAATAATCAATAAAACAATCTCAGCTTTTTATTGATCATAAATTTGTAACATAATTGACACATATTCTATAAATCCGCTGTGTTGAAGTTGACTTTTTATCTTCCTCGAGGAGGATCCTCGCCACTGTGGTGAAGTTTAAGTTTGGTGTTCAACGAGCAGGTTCCTCTCCACTGCGATGAGGTTGAAGTTTTATGTTCACCGAGCAGGTTCCTCTCCACTGCGGTGAGGTTGAAGTTTTATGTTTAACAAGCAGGTTCCTCTCCACTGCGGTGAAGTTGAAGTTTTATGTTCAACGAGCAGGTTCCTCTTCACTGCGGTGAAGTTGAAGTTTTATGTTCAACGAGCAGGTTCCTCTTCACTGCAGTGAAGTTGAAGTTTTATGTTCAATGAGCAGGTTCCTCTCTACTGCAACAAAGTTGAAGTTTTATGTTCAACAAGCAGGTTCCTCTCCGCTGCGGTGAAGTTGAAGTTTTATGTCCAACGAGCAGGTTCCTCTGCACTGCGGTGAAGTTGAGTTTTTGTCTTCTACGAGGAGGACCCTCTCCACTGCAGTGAAGTTGACTTTTTATGTTCCACAAGGAGGATTCTTTCCACTATGGTGAAGTTCCTTGCTCTCATTTTTTCACATCTCGTTTCAAAACAGCGATTAATGTTCAAATTAAACCACACCGACTATGTACAGATATTAGTAATTTAGTAAACATAAATAGACAGACGTCAAGAGAATTATTTTATCAACATTTGTTACGTTCCGTTCTGTACTCAAAGCGAATAAATAAACAAGAAGCGTGAACGTTTTGCTTCCTTTAAATATACGGTTCATTACAAACTAATAATTAAATAAAGAAACTTTGAACATTTTATTTACGAATACATAAACATTATTTTAGTTTCCTCTGTATATTTGACATAATTTACTAAGTTTCATCGTCACGTTTTTGTAACATGCGTAAAAGGGAATAAAAATCTACACTTGTATTTTTCTTGTCATAGAAAACAAACTTTGATCATAGACAATCTGATTGCAGTTCTGAATCTCTACTTAAGCAGTGATTGGCTGATCTCTACTCAAGAACTGTTTGAAAATAAAGGGAGTGCTTGAGCATCGATTCAGCGCTCAAGTAATGATTGGGCGATCTGAGATCAATCTGTGCTTGAGCATCGTTCTGTAATACCGGCCTAAGTATTGGCTTGATAAGATCACAATCAGCGACCACAGGGCAGGTCTATACACGGAGGATGACGAAGTCTGGGTTACTGTTGCATGTTGAAAGCACTGATATCATTCACTAGAAGTTGTTGGTGGGTAAAGGTGGGTTACATTTCTTGCTGCTTGCTTTAAAATTCTGTTTTATAGACCCAATGCACTAATTCCGCAATATACTTTTTCCACAGATTTGAAATGTGTGATTTTTTCACATAGGTATTGTATTTTCTGAATTATCTCTCAAACAATGTTTTTCCTATATTTATCCCATCCGTGGGTTGTCAATTTTATGGCAGATTATATTTTCCCTAAGGACTTACAAGAACACAGAACAATTAAACCATACAAGAACCAAACGTAGGTACTCTGTGTCTAGAATTGAACTGTCAATTCTCTGCTCGCTACTGGCTACTAGAGTACACTGCTAAAATGTTTTACGTTTTGCTAGTCACCGCCAGATGTCAATAGTAAACTCGTGAAAACTATTAACAATGCCATCTAGCGGTTTTAGACAAAGCGCTCTACACGTATTTTTCGGCTTTGCGCGCATTTTCAGTGGCGGCCTCTGGGCCCGGCGCGGTTTTTTGGGATCCGATTTGCTTGTATGGGAATGGGTTTCTATGCTTACTTCAAATTCAATGGTACCAGTTTCCCCTTAACTAGGTATTATTTCAATTTGGGGAACAGATAAAAATCGCTTGCCGCCAGATCTGGTGAATAAGAAGGGTGGTCAACCAATTCCTCTTCGGCCGCGTATGATACCAGAGTTTGGTAACCAGTATCATACGAAGAAAAAATGATCGTCATCGGATACTGGTATCGAAGTCATAGGATATATTACTTTTCTGATACCCTTCATCATGTTTGGTAACCAGAACATTCTGCCTATGAAACCAACTCGGCAAAACTTTGAAGATCGCATTCTGTACCAACGCTTATTGTAAAACCCTCGCTTTATTGAAAACATACAAGAAAACAAGGAAATAGTTCAACTGTGAATCTTTTATTACCTACAACCTATTGGAATAAAATGGCGAAATTATTTCGATACAATGTCCAACACTAATTTCGTTTACATTTAGCTGAGATATGGCGTCATTTATTTCTTCATCAATTTCTTTGAACTCTCGGCTTAGTTTCGATTTTCTCTTGTATACATCCATAACGGGGGTTTCTTTTCATAAAATATCTAAGAGTTGAGCCAATTCCGTCTTTTGCGTCCAATATATCTATTAAGGTGACTGTGATGATGAACAACAGCAAATGTTTTCGAAGTCAGTCATTGCCATCCATTGGTTATTGAAATATTTGTTAAATTTTGTTATCTCTTGTAATTGTTTGATATTTTCCTGAGCTGATACTCGGTTACATAAAACGAAAAATCCCTATCACTTGGATACCAGTATCCGACGACGATAATTTTTTCTTCGTATGATACTGGTTACCAAACTGGTATCATACGCGGCCGAAGGGACCAATTCGAAGCCAGCTTGCTGAATGGCAGCCATCGCAACTGCCGACCTGTGCGCTGGTGCGTTGTCGTGATGAAACAGCACGTACCTTCGAAGTTTGCCTCGCCTTTTCGCCTTGATGGCATTTCTCAACTTGGGAATTAAAGCTGCATAATATTGGCCTGTAATATCTAGTGGCTCCACGCTCCAAGTAGGTAATCAATCAACAATATCCCTTCTGAGTCCCAAAATATTGAGGCCATAACCGAGCAAGCTGATGCCACGGCACCAACTTAACCAACTAAATTAAACAACTGACATTGTATTAAAAACAATATATATAAAAAGATAAGCTAAATAATAAAAAGTTTTGTCGCCACCAGTTTGCTTTTATGTTTTAAATTAAGGACAAAATATTTTTTTGTTATTAAAATCTAAATACCTTCAAGTTTCTTCATAAGGTAAATGCTGCCTATTTTTCAATAATGTACGATTGGTTGTATTGTGGTTTATGATTAAGTACAATACATAATTTTAATGCAATGACTGTAGTTTTTATTTTTATAATGCTTGCAAGTGCAAGAAATTAACAAACACAAACAAAAAGTCTGAGCAAAACTTACTCTTTAATTTCAAAGAATTCTGGATCAAAGAAAACTCCTGGAGGGAGTGTGGTCAAGTTAGAATTTGTGGATGCCATTGCAAAATATGCTGAATTGTATTGGCGTTGAAAGGACGTATTACTTTTGCACAAATCCATAACTATACCTGGATTCGGCTTTCTTTATCTGCGTGTGGACGCGTCAAACCCTACGCATTAGGTAGGTATACCTTTTTTCCCATCATGGGTTTTTTATTATTTTATTTTTTCCTTATAATTAAAGTGTATGATAGTTGGCAGCTAGTGATGGAGTGTGGTAGTGGGGATGAATATATGAATATTAATGGGAACACGGTTTTGAAGACAGTAATTTAATAAAAATAAAGCATAATTTCAATATCAGTATAGACAGCCGGCGTATAAAAACAAAGAGCATCTTAAGATAGCAAGTCATCAATTAGTAGGTAAATAAAAAAGTCGCCAACAATAGTGAAGACATAAATCATAAAACCACAATGTACTAATGTGCTAATGGGGGTGATGTTCTAAACTCAATGTAGGTATTAGGTACATGAAAATATTCGTTTCTTCGGTAGTCTGCGAGCCTTTTTTGTCCTCTTCTTCCGAAGAAACTAGAGTCCCCAGTGATTCTTTGAGCTGCTTCATCGTCCACCTTAAAAGATGAAAAAATATCCAATTGAATGAAATAATAATAACTACAACCGCAATTATTATTTTTTATTTTACTATGCTTTGCGACCTGCACAATTAACGTACCAGAAACTCTTGAAATATATCGCGCCAACAGTCAGGATTTAATTCGACTCGTTGAGTTGAAAAAAATAACATTTCCGAAGTCTTCGTTATTCTCTTAACTGCCTTCTCAACTGCGTGGTGGTTTCCAGCCCACAGCATTCACAATACATCTCTCACAACGAAATTTGTACGTCTACAATGGCAAAGCATGCAGGACATATATAAGACTATGTACGATCTTCATGAAAACTCATGTTAGACAAATATCTTTATCTGAAACAGTGTAATTCTATAATAAAGTAACACGGAAATTCCACAATCTATTCGTTCATCTGCTGTTGAGATTTTACATGCACAAACAACCTGTTAAAGTAAACGGGATTCCGGAAAAATGGGGAATTTGGCAGCATATTATCGATCAGTTTATTTAGTTTTATTTCAAGAAGTGACAGCCTGAGAAAAACGAAAGAAAAACTTTTCTGACTGACATAATCAACAAAAACACAACCCTCAATGTATTGGAGACACCTTTGGTTATTGATTGCGTGACACCTTTGGTTATTGATTGCGTGACTCAAAGCACGGAGTCCGAGATTAAATCTAAAAGTTCTTCTTTGCAGTCAATGCTAACATCGTTAGGCCGCTTTTCTCCAGTAAAAGTCACATGGTTCGTGTATTACATAATAATAAAATAAGCATATTACTTAATAACACTGTGTTTATTTTTATTACTCAAAAACCGTGTGACATAGAATAAAACGGAAAAGAGAATATTTTCAAGTAGGCAGGTAAATATGTTCAGTAGTATTATTTCGTCAAACGGTGAAGTAGGAAGACTAGTGCTATATAAAACACGGTTACGTGACAGCTAAAATATATTTTTTAACCAGCAATAATATAGTTTTATAAATCCTACAAAAAGGATTTACATGGCGACGCAAGACATCCCCTTTTGTCACCACATCCACCACCCTAACAATACCATCTTTGCCAGGAAAGGTCGCTACCACCCGGCCTCTGGGCCAACATCTGCTGCGTAGAGTTCCGTCTGCTACACAAACAAGATCTCCTACTTTCAAATTCTGTGTATCCTTAGAAATTCTTCGTGTGGGGGTAGGTTTTCGACGACAAATCTTTGCCTAAATGGTCATGTAAGCGCTGAGATTTCTCCATTGGGCTCGGCTTAAAAGGCCGGTTTTATCAAACTGTGTCGTGTCATTGGATGACGAGCCAATTAAGAATTTGAATGGCGACACCGCTGTCTCCGAGTCCTCATCAACGGATACATGAGTCAACGGCCTGGAGTTAACAATAGTTTCGGCTGTTGCTAGTAACGTCGCTAGCACCTCTTCCCTCGACGACTTTTCTAGAAAAGCAAAATTTTTTACGCGTTTTTGACGCTCCTCACTAACCGTTCTCACCACCCTGCACCCTCCCATGAATGGGGCTGAGTTCACTTTTTTTGTATCATTTCTGCAGAATTTCGTAATATGTCCTTTTCGTCCACATGTGTACGAGCTTTTTATTGTAAAAATGTACATTTTTCTCCTGTCAAATTTTCTGCATTTGTTTTTCTCATTCTTAACTTCGATAGTATTCTAATTAGTTAAATCAAGGTTTTTAGAAGCGCTCGTGGCCTAGGCGAACCGAGTGATTGGAATCAATCACTTGGTTAAGCAACAACAGGCGCGGTCAGGTACGGGATGGGTGAGCGTCCCGTGACGAGCGCCAATTTTCCGAGCGCTTCCGTGCTTCGCAAGGCACGTTAAGCCGTTGGTGCCGGCTGTCATATAATGGCAGTCGTTAAGCCATGTCAGAGACCTTATGGGCGGCTTGATAACTTCTGACAGTAAGGCCCGCCACTGTCTTACAATCCTCCACCAACCCGGACTTGGCCCCCGTGGTGGAGTATGGCCTAACCTTCCTGCGAGGCAAGAAGAGACCCGTGCCCCAACAGTGGGGACATACAAGGGTTGATATCGAAATCAAGGTTTTGTCGATTCGGATGTAGATTACCTCGCAGTTCTAAGTTATGTCGCTCCCTTGGTACGCTACATATATATATTTTTTATTGTATCTAAGTTAAATGTTAAAATTAAATTTTAAAGTCACAATCCAGAGAAAGGTTGATGAAGGTTGGGGATTGATCGTATGGGTAAGGAACCAATTTATTCTTAGATAAAAAAATAAAAAAAATATTCTTAGATAAAAATAAAAATCATAAGAATATAGCCAAAAAGATGGGCGATGGAGAAAATTCAGAAGGTGTGGGTGATATTACAATGGCTATAAATTAACATTACGCGGTTCCGGTTTCGCCAAAAGTATTCGTCTACCCTTGTCACTCACGCAAAATAGTTCGTCTACCACTTAGTTGTGTCGCCTTTGCTCTCAACGACAGCGTTAATGCGAAGAGGCATGACTGGAACCAACGCTGCACACTGGCGTAATTGACACCCAGAAAGCCAAGAGCCTCTAAGTCGCTCTTTGATCTTGATGGATTTTTACGGAGAACTTTTAAATTTTTCACAATATGGTTTCGATCGGCGACAAGTTCAGGCTGTTAGATGGCCATTCAATTGTAGGGATGCTTTTCGCCAGTAGCCACTTCTTTTTTATCCTTAGAGTATGGCAGGAAGCACCATCCTGTTTAAAAATGAAGGAATCTTGATGCTTGAGCGACGGAATAGAGGACAGCAAATTCTCTTTCAAAAGGTTTTGATACGTCGCAGCATTGATAGAACCATCCACAAACTGCATATCACCAACACCTTGGGCAGACATGCAGCCCTTTAATATAAGAGATGCCAGAAACTTCACTTTGCGTTTGAGACAATCAGTATGGAATGCTTCATTTTTGTTCCGAATCATTTTTTTCCTTTCATCGCCGACTGTCACTTCAAATCTGGACTCGTCAGTCCAAATGATACTACGCCAGTGGCGTAGTGGCGGAACGCCACTGATCAGAAGTTCAATTCAAATGATCACCAACAAACTTAAATCTCTTTTTCTTTTGTACACCAGTCAACAGTGGTTTCTTCTTAGCGGTGAATCGTAACCCATTCTTTTTAGTTTTTTAGCTTTGAAGGATTGCCAATCACGATTGATCTTTTTTTGGTGTAAAGCTGTATGTTGCAGAATATCGTAGAGGTTGTTGTATAGTTTGCTGTAAGGTATATTTTTTATTCTGCCTTTTCATAATTTTTTTTATAAATTTTTTGGGGCAGCTCAGCATCCTTTGAATATTTGTTTTTTTTTTAAATTAGTTCTTGTTCTGTTGTCTGAAATGTATAATATTGATTTTTGTGTTAATGTTTTCAAATATATATTTGCTTGTGATTGGTTATTAGTGGTTAGTGTGGTTAACGTGTTTCGCGGGTTTTGATTGTTCCCAAGGTGCGTTACATGTTTCAAGTTCTTGCGTAGTGTTTTCGGTTGAGATAGATAGATTTAAAAATGGAAATTACACAGATATTTCTTAACCTAGTAGTACAGACGGCGCCCTTATCACTAAAAGTGATCTCTTCCAGACAATCTATTAGTAGATATGTAGGATACCCTTCCCCTATTATGGTCTAAATAAGGTTGGATTTTTGTTTTTGTTTCATACTGGGATTTGCAGTCAGTAGAGTACTTACTACGGTAACGGATTTGTTTACTCCCTCAAAATCGGTTTCTAATTATGTTATTAATTAATTAAGTATGGTGACGAATCGAAAATTGGGTGCACCTCTGAGTTAATTAGTGTATCTGTTAAGATGACGCGTAGGTTATCTGCTGTTTCTGTCGGAGATTTGTGACTCCTCGAATTCGCAGTTCATAAAGGACTTCGGGTTTATTCATTAGAGATACGTCCATCATAGATGGTAACATATTTAGTGCTTGACTGTACAAGTTGGTGTTAGGGAAGCGCAGTAGACCTTAGCGTGATAGCATAGGAAAAACACTAGAAATAATATCAATCAGAATGTCTGCCTTTCGTACGTCTTTATATAACCAGTGACACCGCAAGATAAACATTAAAGTCACCGTAACATAAGTCAATGCAACTTATGACCAATAACTTAATATTTAAAAAGAATACAGGTAATAAGAAAGGTGGTTAGGATATGATTTTAGTACTGAGGTTGTGAGGTTGTATAACATTTATAATAATAAATAACACTGGAACGACTTCAGGTGTTGTTTTATTTGTAGATAACTATGTAGTAATATTAAAACAGAAAAACTGGATAAAAACGAATAAGCAGGTAAAATAGGTCTGTTTGGAGGGTAAAGTAGTAGTGATGAAAAATGACGGAAATCGAAGAATGTGTGACGTAATTTAAATATTTGAAAATGATAGATAAAAAAAGAAATAAAAATGGTGTGAAGAGGTTTGCACCGTCACAAGGTAAGATGGGGTGAGGATGAATAGTTTTTATTTTATTGCTAAAGAGTCCCTAGTAAATTTAACCTGTGGAGGTTTGTTTTTAAAATTTGGAAAAAGTAATGGAGATGGCTGGTGTCAGTATTAAAAGACTGACGTCTAGAATTTAATAACATAATATTGTAATAAATAGGCTGTATGAGTGCAGTTTCACCTTACCTTCGAGTCGGCCTCGAAGACTTAGAGAGTGTGATGCTACTCACTAAGCGTTCCCAGCACCCTCTCATGAATGGGGCTGAGTTCACTTTCATTGTATTGTTTCTGCAGAATTTCATAATATATGTCCTTTTCGTCCACATGTGCACGAGGTTTTTATTATTAAAAAGTATCACTTTTCTCTACATATTCCAGTACAAGCGCGAGGGAATTTCTCAGAAAATATTTGAGTATTTGATGATAAATATTTGGCATCCTGAAGGTTGTCAAGTATATGTGAAATGAAGGGATGTTTATATGAATCTTTTTTGGTTACTGTAATCATTTTGGCTGTCCACGGAAAAGCGCCTGTTGCAGTCTTTTTTTGGAGAAATTATGACTGGACTAAGCCAAGCGCTTTCTTTCGCAAGGTTCGATCACATCCAGTTTCAGCATATCGTAATGAGAGTCGATAGCAGCAGTGACGAATGGGGTGATCGCCTGTATATATTTGGTGCTTAACCATGAGTTTTGCCTAGTGATAATACTTCAGTGGATATGTTTTTGAATTTTACTATGATTGCGTCTGCGGTAATTTGTTGACATTCTGAAAGGTTATTGTAGGAATGGATATGTTTGTTATCGTTACTGATATTAAATGATTTGTTATTGGAATAAATGAAGATTCTAATTTTGAAAAGGATATCTGGTTCTAGGTTAGAAGTCAATCCCTAGAATAATTGATTATGTGATAGCTGGAATAACATGTGCTGTTATAAGTGAAAATTTGTTATTGAATTTAATTGGTAGTGTTATCGTGCCGATCGAGCTAATGGATTGGTCGTTTCCTACACTGGCTTTAATTATTTGATGCTTGTCAATAGTATAGCCTAAGTTTAGGAGAGTTTTATGGGAGTTGTCGCCTAGTATTGTTGGCACTACCGCTATTGAACAGGCCGTTTAATTTAAGGTTAATTGGTTCACCTAAACTTGAACATACGTCGTTCCGTCGGTATCTACTTTGTTAGAGAATAAAGTAGAAATATTATAGGATTTGAAGAAAATAGTAATGATCTGTAGCCATTCTTTATTTCATTTCATTAGAACTATTGGTAGGGTAAATACGATTCTCGTTAATTAGTTTTTTGGAACATTACAATTAGGGCAATGAGTGGTTTTTATATCGGGTCTGCCACAACGGTAACAGACTATGCGCGTACTAGTACAGTCGCGTAGTAAATGTGTATCGGCTCTACATCTTGGGCAAGCAAGTATAGTTTCCCTAGAGTGTAAAGGTTTTTAATAGTATGTACGGGTAAGTTTTTATTGTTGAATGGGTATTCACAAATGTTTGGAATGTACCTATTTGGTTGTGGTCTAGTATGGGTGAACTCAGCTCTTTGAGTTGTTGGATTGGATATTTCCAAGCAGCTTTATGTCCGTTTGCACGCCTCTTGTAGAGAAGTTGTAGAGTTTAGGTCACTGGGCGATAAGCGCTGTGCGTATTCGTGTTTAAAATTTCGGCGAGTGGTATTATTTTTTTTTTATTGCATAGCTTTGAAGTATTGAATCACACGTTCATTTGTTTTTTGTATTCGTGCATCAATAATCTTCTTTAACGTGTAGTCGTGGTCGATTATTTCAAAATCAGTTATTAGTGCTGTTTTGAAGGATTGCCAATCACGCAATTGATCTTTATTTGATGCTAACGGCCTAAAGCTGTATGTTGCAGAATATCGTGAAGGTTGTTGCATAGTTTGCCGTGAGGGATATTTTTTAATTCTGCCAGTTGCTCAATTGTTTTTATAAATTCTTTGGGGCAGCTGTCTTCTTGAATTTTTTTTTAAATTAGTTCCTGATCTGTTGTCTGAAATGTTTTTAATTTTTGTGTTACTGTTTCCAAATATATATGTATTTACTTGTGATTGGTTATTAGTGGTTGGTTTGGTTAATGTTGAGTGGTATTGTGATGGGCCTGGGGTGTATTGTAATGTGAAGTTTGTTTCGCGTGTTTTGAATTGTTCCCAAAGTGATTTGTATGTTTCGACTTCTTGTGTAGTGTATTTGGTTGAGATAGATATGTGGAATAGTTAACGTTGGATTTTTTGTTTCCTACTGGGATATGCAGTTAGTAGAGTACTCACTAGGGTTAGGGATTTGTTTACTTCCTCAAAATATGTTTCTAATTGGTATGGTGACGACTCTAGAATCGGGTGCGCCTCTGAGTTATTTAGTATATCTGTTAAGATGAGGCGTAGGTTATCTGCTGTTTCTGTAGAAGGGATAGTGATTCCTCGAATCCACAGTTCATAATGGACTTCGTATTCAATAGAGATACGCCGTGAATGATAAAATATTTTGTACTTGTCTGTACAAGTTGGTAGGTAAAATAATATTTAAATAAAATACAGGAAATAAGAAACGAGGTTAAGATATGATTTTAGTAATGAGGTAAGAGGGTAATGTAGTGAGGTATGGGGTGTGGATGAATAGTTTTTATTTTATTGCTAAAGAGTACCTAGTAGGTTTGACCTGTGGAGGTTTGTTTTTAGCAAATGGTAAAAGTATTGGAGATGGATGGTGTCAGTGTCGTGTCAGGTGCGAAAGGTCGTGATCGACTACGTAATGGAGGCCCTGTGGTCTCTATACGGTATACTTTGTCATGCTTTGGTGGTTCCTTTAATGCAATGGTCGGGTGAATACCGTTTCGGGACATGGCTGTTCACGTGACGGAATGTCTAACGGATTCTAATGGGTAATTGTCAAAATGTACAAAGCTTAGTGGTTAAAATGTTGCGGTGACAAAATGACAAAAGATCACATTGTATTTACGTCACATCATGCTATTGTCAGAATTTAAGCAATTTTACATAGGTGACATGACATTGTGCCTACGTCGTGTTATGTCATGGATAAAATTCATAAATGTTAAAATATTTTAGTGACTAATGATGTAATTGATTAAATATTTAAAAACCTATTTAGAGGCTAATAAATTTCACCCATGCCGGGATTCGAACCCGCAACGTCTGGCTATCCGTACCAGCGCTCTACCAATTGAGCCAATGGGCGACTCACGGCATCAGTGAAATTTCGAACCTCTTTACAATATTCTCTGTATTACGTACAGGCAGCGACATCTGAATTAAGCAAATTGCATTACTTACAGCCCCGACCACCTACTTTGCAGTTAGGTTTTAACATCGGAACGATATTCACTGTACCCACATGATTACACAATTTTTATTTTTAATGCACTCACCCGTGCTAAGGAACAAATTTAAAAACCTATTTTTATAGTGACAAAAATCTTATGCCTATTTACTGACGGCCACCGACTTGGAGGATTGGAATTGGAGGATAATTGAAGGATAAGGTGAAATGCATTGAAACAGTACTATTCGTGCCAGTGGTAGTGAGAATCCTGCCTGAGTATTTTTGACGCTCGTATCTAAACATAAACTGTAATACACATTATATTTTAGGGTAGGACCTGAGCCAAGTGTAGATACATATAAAACGCAGATGTCACACTATAATTCTGTGTAGCTCCGAACGAAAACCTTCGACTAAGGGTCCCGACCAAATAATTCTGCGCAGTCGCAGAGGATACAAAAAGCCAATTTTTCAAGTTCTGCACGTTTATTTATTCTTATAACGGTTGACCTTTTTACACATACATACTTACAATAGAACTAAGTACTTTATCCTAAAAATATACTTAAAATAGAACTAAATAGGTATATTATATTGGTCCAGCTGTAGACTAATATAGCCTGAAGAAGAAGAAGAAATGTTTACATTAACCTAAAAAAACTTCTCTTAGGAATTTAAATGATGTGTTGCAAGGCTAATATTAATTCTTGTATTGCCTTTCATCGCGTTTTAGCTTTACAATAAATTTTAAATAAAAGCGCAATGATTTCTTTATTCTCCAGTTGCTTTAACAATTCATTCATCTTCGGATCAAAAATAATATAACACTTCCTACGTTTCACCTTCTCGGTTTTTTATTTTTGTACCGTCTCCAAACCAAAGTTTATTCAAAATTTACTTCTAAACCTTTTTTTATCTATTGTACCATTTTTTGGTTAGGTTCACCTATTTGACCATACCACATTTACAAAGGTAAGAGGTCAGAATCACCACCAGTTTCGTCATCTTTCTTTCCAAATTTAAGGAAATTCAGAGCCTGTTCGTAATCAGCCTCTTCAGAAGGATTTAGATCAAGATCGGACCGTTGAAGCTCCATCTGTGCGCAAAGATATTCATTGAGATGTGTCTTTGTGTTTGGGATTCTCAAATAAAGCGCAGGATCAAGCAATCTAGCAATTTTCTGGGCAGCTGCATTAGCTTTTTCTGTCTCAAAACTTCCCTCCATTAAGGATTTCTTATTGTCCTGTTGGTTTTCGTGACATACGAGAATATATTTCTTGGAGTGTCAGTCTCTATAGCAACAAGACAACCTTGATCTCTTCTGTAACTTATTGTCTTCAAGGTCCGCAGAGAAAGGATTTGTGGGATTCAATACTTTGTTGAGATAAGACTTGGAACGTTGTATATCTTTTATAATAATAATAAACACTGGATCGACTTCAATTGTGGCTTTATTTGTAGATATGTCGTAAGGCTATCCTAGTCCACTGCTGGACATAGCCCACCCCTAAAGAGCGCCACGTTGTGCCATCATAGGGGGTAATTCCCATAATCCCCACGCTGGGCATACGGGTTTGTGTCCCTTAGTCGCCTTTTACGACACCCGCGGGAAGAATATTGGGTTGGTGCTATTCTCTAGGCCGACACCACACAGCACAATTGATATGTAGTAATATTTTACAATAAAACAGAAAACTGGATAAAAACGGATAAGCAAGTAAATTAGTCAGATCTGGTCGTAGGTTAAAGTAGTAATGATGAAAATGGGGGAAATTGCGTAATGTGTGACAAAATTTAAATATTTGAAAATGATAAGAAATAAAAATGGTGAAAAGAGGTTTGCACCGTTACACTTCCCGGGAGCAACCGGTAAAAAAATATTTTTTTTAAATATATTTATTTAAAAAAATATATAATTTTTTTTTAATAAAAAATATTGTCAAGTTAAGTTGTATAATTTAAAGTTTAAAGTGGAGAGTCCAAAGTAAGGTCGATGAAGGTCGGGGATGGGGGATGGGTAAGTAAATATATAAATTTACTCTTAAATATTACTCTTAAATATTAAAATCATATAAAATAAAATATAAAAGATATGTGATGAAAAAAATTTAGTGTGTGGGGTGGTATTCGGTAGTGGTAAGGCTTATTAAAGAGTCACAATCCGCTCTATGAAAAGTATTTACATTTTAAAATATGTTATATTTGGGTACATAATACCTGACGGGGTAAAATCCGTCA
This sequence comes from Yponomeuta sedellus, assembly GCA_934045075.1. Lineage (NCBI taxonomy): Eukaryota > Metazoa > Arthropoda > Insecta > Lepidoptera > Yponomeutidae > Yponomeuta > Yponomeuta sedellus. Next base: position 2,887,015 of record OW203748.1, on the reverse strand, counting down.
TAGTTGTGCTCTCAAGAACTATGGTGGGGCAAACACCGTAACGCGTTTAAGTAAAGTAACGCGATTGAAAAAATTAGTTATTAATGGATTAGGTACCTTTTGGTCCGCAATTGACCTAGGCTTATTTAACGTGTTCTCGCCGCACCTGATTGAATGTTTGGATGGTATAAAAAAATTGGTTAGCAATTGTTATGTAGGATTGTGTTACAAAAAAATAGACTTTTGTATGAAGCAATATATCCGAAAAGGTAATGTGGTGAATGTATATATACAGAAAATTAAAACTATAAAAATGTGGCGTTGGTAGCCGCTAATGTAGTTAAATAAAATAAATAAACAAAGGGTTATATATTTTACAAGTATTTACAATTGAATATAAACGAGGACTTAATGAGAAAAGGGCTTGGGGTTTATGTGCGTGATGGATAAACTTTTGTACTCGATTGTACAAGTTGACAATTAAAATATTTAAAAAGTATACAGATAATAAAAAAGGAGGTTGAGTAATATTTTAGAAATGAGATAAGGATGGGGTGAGCGTGAGAGGTTTTTATTTTATTGCCATAGAGTTCCTTGTAGGTTTAACCTGTGGAGATTTTGTTTAGAATTTTGAAAAAAAATATGGTGATGGATGGTGTCAGAATAACTGAGGTCTAGAAATTTGGTTTGAAAAGATATTGTGAATAATTATAATTTTGTAATTAATAGACTGTAAGAGTGCAGCTCGGTTGTCTACGTGTAATTACCCAGGATACTCTCCTGAGGCAACGTAAGTTAGTAACCAGTCCCACCTGGAATTATAAATTCCAGGTTACCGAGGTCTATGCAACTGCTAATGAGCAGCCTGTGGGTGTGTTAACTGTCTGATAATGTGTGTAAAAGTAATTGATTGTATACTGTTAGTGTATACTAACTGTGGTATGTTTCGGTTAGGTGGGGTGCAGATATTTAGAATAAGGATTTTATTAGGGCCGAAAAAATTGCTACTATGGGTGAATCTACTTAGTGAAGGATGGTCAATGATTAGTTAATAATGGATTAGGTACCTTTTAGTCCGGAAGTTAGGTCTACTGTACACTGATTTAAACATTTATTTATAACAAGTAAAAACGCCTAACAAAACAAAAATCTTGCAAGTCTTGGGAATGTCCGAAGGAATCCACAAGGAAGGCTGGACAGCTTTTGGGGATGCGAGTTTGATGAATGGGGTCTGGGTCGTGGGTATAAAGCAGCAGCAGCTCGACGATTGTGCACTCGCATAATCGTATTCGTGGTAATCGTACTCGTACTCGCACTCGCAGCGTAATCGCGGTGGGTGGGCAGTGCCGTCTCGGCGTATCAAGCTATCAAGCCGTGAGGTGTTGCTGGGCTTCTTTACTAACGTTGGGCGCCATTGGAACGTTGTATATCTTTTATAATAATAATAAACACTGGATCGACTTCAATTGTGGCTTTATTTGTAGATGAGTAGTAATATTTTACAATAAAACAGAAAACTGGATAAAAACGGATAAGGAAGTAAATGATGATGAATGAACGGAAGATGTGGTCGAAGTGTAAAGTAGTGATGATGAAAATGAGGGAAATTTCGAAATGTGTGATAAAATTTAAATATTTAAAAATGATACATAGAAAAATAAATTAAAAAGGTGTAAAGAGGTTTGCACCGTTACAGACTTTTTTCGTTGCTTTTCGCGAGGAATTTTTTCATGCAGATTTGATCTAAATGACAATTGTAAGTGTCCCACAAATTCGTTCTCCGTCTGCAATTAACAGATTTAATTTGAAACCATTTTCCTGTTGGTCGGAGTTATCATCAACATGTAGTCTCCTAACATTGTCTATGCCAATTAATTTTCCTTCGGCACCAAAGTGGTTTATGGGCATCTGTTGCAATCCTACTGCAGTACTTTTTGCAATTGTATGACAATCATCATAAGGCTTCTTTCCCTGTGGTCTTATTATTGAAGTCTCCACTCCATATTGGGAGAGAAAAGGCCCATCGCAATACCAGCATGTAAATTCTCCGTATCCTCTTCTTAAAGGACCAAGTCTTTTCTGGGCTAGTATTAACACCTATTAACTTAAGAGCCCTCCTATCCATTTCTATGGTGCTTAAAAGATCAGCAATGTCGCCAGCTACAAACAGAGACATGCTATCTTCGGAGGAATGCAATGTTGTCACCTTAGCTTTTCCAGGATCTACTCCATACATCAGAGGAATGAGCTCAAGTATTGTAGAAGCTGCATTCAACATTCCCATTAGCATTCCACCCGATGAAAAGACATAATTTTCGCCATACGTATAAGGTTAAATTTTTTAAACCATTTCCTAGTGGGCTCACTCATGTTCGTCATAAATTCAGTTTTCCATGAGATTCTTGAATATTCTCTTCCATTTTGAACAAGCACTCCATCACCCAATTTTATCATCTTCTTGGATATGAGAAAATTCCCCACACAAGCAATGAGTCTGAAAAGCCTAGCTTGTTCAGAAGGTGGTGGGAGAGACAATTTTTCTCTTGTCTTCTCTTCAAAAAGAATGTAGTGGATCATTGCTAATCTTTATGGGTTCACACACTCATTCCATTTTGTTGCATCCTCGGTTGCTTGCAATGATCTCTCGTCTGGTAAACCAAGAGAAACAGAACTCATTTCTGCGATCATCTTTCTCCTTTTTGGTCACCACCTACGGATATCGTTGATCCTGGAATGTGTTTTGCAAGTTCAAGATGGAAACTTTCAATTGTTAGATTGATTATTATTATTATTAGATAGATTGAGATTGTTAGAGCATGTAACTTGGAGATTTGCTACCGAGCTTGGAACAGTTCTCATCAAAATGGGATTCCACGTTTGTCTTCCTTTGGAATTCGTTGGAAAGGTCTGAATTCTGAGACATGATCTTTTCCATTACGGGATTGACGACATTGTCGATTAAGCTTTGATGATTTGACAAAAAGATTTGTATCATTTGGCAGACCTCACATGGGTGCCGATTACTTGTTACTTTGTTAAAGAGATAATTGGTTTCATCTGTCCAAAGTAACGGTTTTATTCTCATACCAAAAATATACAGAGGGGTCTTATCTTCTTTTCTATTAAACTCTCTGGTTCTATTTACTGTTTCCGCAACCTTTGTGGCAGGGGTTGTATAAAATTTGTGCCAAATAATACAATTTTTTCACGAGTCCCATCTTCCCTCAGTAAAAAACATGATTTAAAATTTTCGGTAATTCTACTTCTTCCAATGTAGCAAAGGACGTTTTCGTGACTTCAAAAATTGTTTTCTTGACTTCAAAAATTGTTTTCTTGCTCGATATAGCGTCGGTTTTTACTTTTAAACGTCGGTATCTATATTGACTCTGAATCAGATTAGGCCAGTCAGTATATCTATGCAAACATTGTGAACGTCAGGAAAAATATCAGTAGGTAACTTTAAAACTGTATGTAGCCAACACAATGTAAATACTAGAAATAAACATAAACTCTCGTTCCTACTATTTAGGCTAGCAAAGGTTAATACATCCTGTGTTCACTTTGTGCCAAATGGGCTACTATAACATAAAGGATTATTTAGACGACAAAGATGTCTGAAATTAATGCCAGTGCAATGCATGAGTTACATAATTTATGATGATTATGTAAATTCTATTAATTAAGGACTTTGAAAAGACTATGTTGGAGTTGTTTGGTCCATAAATTTTCCAAAATGATGTAGCTATTGAAATGGACACCATCAGGACCCAGTGGCTACCGCTGGTGGCATTTTTTACGAACGCTCCCTTCACAAGGCACGTTAAACTTAAGGGTGTTTTCTCGTGGTCCCATTATTTTGTCCCGTTAACGGGTCCACGAGGGATAACTATCCCTCGTGGTCCCGTTACACGTCATCAACGGGTCCACGAGGGATAAACTATTTCTCGTAGTCCCATTAAAGAAGATGATACTCCCTGTGTAATGGAAAAATGAAATAGCATACATAGGCTGCTACTTATGTATGCGAAATCTGGGATTCCAATAATTTTAAACGCAATGTCTGACCTCCATGGTCAAATTCGTTGTTTTTTTAAATACTGGCCGCTAATATTTTTCTCTTATATACGTTAGTGTTTTGTTTTTGTTGGGTTTAAAATGTCATATCGCTGAAAAAATGGAACTCACTCGTGAACATATTCGTGCTATGATTTATTACGATTTTCGACGTGGTTTAACGCAACAACAGTGCGTAGATCAATTAACTTCGACTTTTGGTGGTGAAGCTCAGTCAAAAACGACTGTGTATCACTGGTTTAGTGAGTTTAATCGCGGGCGCAGTAAGCTCACGGACGAAGTTAAAGAAGGTAACATAACATAACATAACATTTACATACAGGCACATACATTGCTTCTGGCCCCACACTAGGATACCCTGTGTCGTGGGAACCAGAAACAACGACATCACAAACATGTAAACGTCCAAGACCTGGACTTTTTTTTTTTTTTTTGTTTCCAGCCGGGATTCGAACCCGGGACCTCTTGCATGGTAGGCAGACGCGCTACCGCTACGCCACAGAGGTCGTCCGAAATCGGTGGTTGTGCCACAAAATATTGAAGCTGTGCGAAAACTAATAATGCAAGACCGCCATGTTACGTATCGCGAGATAGAGGCTATTCTGGGCATATGTATGACGAGCATTTATAGGATATTAAATGAACATTTGTCTGTAAAAAAAATTTGTTTGCGTTGGATCCTGCACAACTTAACTCAGGATCAAAAAGATGCTCGCGTCGAATGGTGCAAGAAAACCTTAAAAAATTCAACGGAGGCGACTCAAAATCTGTTTATAATATCTACACAGGTGACGAATCCTGGATCTACGCGTACGATCCCGAAACTAAACAACAATCAACAGTTTGGGTGTTTCAAAATGAGCCGAACCCTACGAAAGTGGCTCGTGCAAAAAGCACTGTAAAGCAAATGGTGCCCTGCTTTTTTTGGTATTAATGGCCATGCGGCTACAATACCACTGGAGAATCGAAGAACGGTTACTTCGGAGTGGTACACGACCATTTGTTTGCCGGAAGAATTTGAAGAAATACGCCAAAACAACCAGCGACGCAGAATCATACTTCACCATGACAATGCTAGCTGTCATACATCTCAGGAAACAACTACATTTTTGGATGGTCAAAAAATAGAATTGATGGGTCATCCACCGTACAGCCCTGATTTGGCTCCCAATGATTTCTATTCATTCCCAAATGTAAAGAATAAATTACGTGGTCAACGATTTTCGACGTCCACCAACACCAATACTTGTGTGAGAAAACACGCTATATAGCTAAACATGCGTGTTTTCTCACACAAGTATTGGTGGTGGTGTGTTCGTGTCTTGCTTCTGCTTGAAAAAGTGGGAGGTAGGGCGGTGCATTAGCTAACCGCATGGTGCTTGTGGGATTTTTGGCGGAATTCAGCAAAGTAATTTTAACTTTTTAATGCTATTAAACTTTATTTAAATAGAATATCAACATTGTCAGTCGATGTTAAAAGCCAAAGTACAGGGGAAAGTGGTAAAAAACTATTCGCGCCTGTTTTATCGACTTAAGATTCTCTCTCAAGCATACAATTACAAAATTAAAACTGTTTTAGTACGGATTTCACTCGTTTATTATATTTTTTTTACAATTCTCCGACGTTTCGGCACATTTACAAGTGCCGTGGTCTCGGATGACTGACCATCTGTAAATGTGCCGAAACGTCGGAAAATTGTAAAAAAAATTATAATAAACGAGTGAAATCCGTACTAAAACAGTTTTAATTATGTCTAGTTGTTAAACACCGTATGGTGCCCTACCTTTCTGTTTAAATAATAGGTTAATAATTTATTTATAAAACCGTGTTTATTCCATAATATTTTTAAGACAACTTTTTCAAGAACAGACAGCGAACTGAATTTAAAAAAAATGACACAAGTAAAAAAAAACAATAATATGTACAAAAAGTCAAAACAATAAAAAAAGGTCTGTCGCCAACATGGCACCCCGCGGTGCGAAGCAACCATAACAGTAGTTAGGCGACAGTCGGCAACGGCACCAGCTTTCTGACTGGGCGACGCAAAGTTCCGCCTTGTGTTGCCACGTCAGCGCATCTGATGACTCCACTTGAGCCGGGCCAGACGGCGGTCACTCTGCCTCGTGGCCAGGTTCCCCTCGGGAGAGATCCGTCAGCGATCAAAACGAGATCTCCAACTTTTAGCTGCACCTTGGGTTGAGGAGGTATGCTGCGCCTCGGTATCAAAGTTGGGAGATATTCATCTACCCAACGCTTCCAAAAATGGTCGGATAATCTTAGACCCTTTTTCCATTGGGTGCGTCCCCAGAGATCGGTTTCAGCAACAGGACGCACGGGTGGTTCATTAGTAGCTGACCCAATCAAAAAATGAAACGGCGTCAGAGCCTCGTCTTCCTGTGGATTTACGGGAACGTGAGTAAGGGGGCGCGAATCAACTAGAGCTTCGGCTTCCAGCAGAAGCGTTTGTAGTTTCCTCGCGTGGTGACTGCTCTTAGAGTCACATGTAGAGCGGACTTCACTGATCGTACAAGTCTCTCCCAGGCGCCTCCCATTGATGGTGATGCTGGGGGAATGAACTTCCAGGTAATTTTCAGGCTAGCGGCGAAATCGTATAACTCGTTGAGCTTATTGCTAGCCCCGACGAAGGCTGTTCCGTTGTCGGACATTATGACCGAGGGGCTGCCTCGTCTGGCAATAAATCGCCTCAGAGCCATTATGGCAGAATCTGCGGTAAGACTTGCTACTAATTCCAGGTGAATAGCTCGAACAGTGAGACACGTGAAAAGCGCGACGTATCTTTTTTCCGTTCTCCTTCCTATAGTGATAGAGACCGGTCCGAAATAATCAAGTCCCACATTTGAAAACGGTCGTTGATGATGTGCCAGTCTTACTTCGGGAAGGTCCCCAGTTAGAGGTGTAAGTGGTCGAGCCTTTCTTATCCGACAAAAGAGACAGGAATTAGCCACTTTCTTTACGGATAGCCTCAGGTGGACGATATAGTATTTGCGTCTAAGCTGGTTTACCACCGTCTCGTTGTTTGCGTGAGCGGCACGTTTGTGAAAGTGCGTGATCATTAGATGCACAATTGGATGTTTACCATCTAGAATTACGGGTTTACGAATTTGGGTTCCGTATCCACGCCTTGAGCACGTGGAATCCTTCCAACGAGGCGGAGAAGGTTATCATTATCCGACGATCGATGGAAATCCCGGTTCTTTAGTCGTGACTTTGCTGAATTGAGATTTGGTTGAGTTAAATCGTCAGGAAAGCTTTCTATCTGAGATTTTAAAAATGGTCTTTTTTCAGCTTCCTCGATAAGGTCCGCAGACAGGGGATGAAAGTTTTCCGTTCTTGAGAGTTCTTTCTTGAAATTCAATTTGGGATTTTGACGTTTCAAATTCAAACTTGACCGAATCAAATTAATAAATTGCTGGACGCGAGCTGTAGCACGTACCAAACACAACCACACTGAAAACTTCGAGTGGTCCGCAACTACCAGTGAAGGTAATTTCTGCGGTTGCAGGTTAATTTGTCCCACCATTTCTGATGTATCTAAACGTTTCACCTCATCATCTCGAAATAATGGGACCTGATTCGACGGCTCACTAGGCCAGTGACAAGATGGTTCTAGCATAAATGAAGGTCCAGTGAACCAACGAGCGGACGTTTTAACGGTGCAAACCTCTTTACACCATTTTTATTTCTTTTTCTATCTATCATTTTCAAATATTAAAAAAAAAAAGTACGAGTACGATTACCACGATTATACGTGTGCACAATCGTCGAACTGCTACTGCTGCTTCATACCCACGACCCACGACCTCATTCATCACATACGCATCCCTTGGAGCTTCCCAGCCTTGCTTAAGGGTTCTGTCGGACTTCTTCCAGTTCTGAAGACCTGCAAGATTTTTTTTTTACGACTTCAGGTGTGGTTTTATTTGCAGATTTAGTATAATATTTTAATAAAACAGAAAAAAGTGGATAAAATCGGATAAGCAGGTAAAAAGTCACATCTGGTCAAAGCGTGGACTGGCAAATATTTTTTCAAAATATTTAAAAAAAAAATTTTTTACCGGTTGCCCCCGGGTAGTGTAACGGTGCAAACCACTTTACACCATTTTTATTTCTTTTTCTATCTATCATTTTCAAATATTTAAATTTTGTCACACATTCTTCGATTTCGCTCATTTTTCATCACTACTACTTTACGCTTTGACCAGATCTGACTTTTTACCTGCTTATCCGTTTTTATCCAGTTTTTTCTGTTTTATTAAAATATTATACTAAATCTGCAAATAAAACCACACTTGAAGTCGTAAAAAAAAAGGGTAATGTAACGGTGCAAACCTCTTTACACCATTTTTTTTTTTACTTCAAGTGTGGTTTTATTTGCAGATTTAGTATAATATTTTAATAAAACAGAAAAAACTGGATAAAAACGGATAAGCAGGTAAAAAGTCAGATCTGGTCAAAGCGTAAAGTAGTAGTGATGAAAAATGAGCGAAATCGAAGAATGTGTGACAAAATTTAAATATTTGAAAATGATATATAGAAAAAGAAATAAAAATGGTGTAAAAAGGTTTGCACCGTTACACTACCCGGGGGCAACCGGTAAAAAAGATATTTTTTTAAATATATTTATTTAAAAAAAATATATATTTAAAAAAAAAAATTTTTTTTATAAAAAAAAAAAATCGTGTATAGAGGTTTGCACCGTTACAACATGTCAAATTAGGATGTGCTGGGGCGCGTGGCGTCATCCGCAACATTATCAGACGTCGGGACGTAACGCCAGTTGGCGATATCGGAAATTTCTGAAATTTCCCCAACTCTATGTGCCACAAAAGGTTTAAAGGTGCGGGCATCACTACGCAACCACCTAAGCACTGTCATTGAATCAGACCAGAATGTTATATGGTTTGGCTTATGCTTATGGGCTTGAATGATGAAACTTGCAAACCTCGCAGCTATCAAGCCTGCCTGAAGTTCGAGCCTAGGCATAGATACAGGTTTTAAAGGCGCAAGTCGAGCTTTACCGCCAATCAAGGCGAGTCGAACACTCTCATTGCCAAAACTCAAACGCCAATAGGCCACACAAGCGTACGCTTGTTCACTGGCATCAGCAAAAACGTGTAACTCTAAATCGGGTTTCTGATGCTGCCATAGTCCCTGATACCAGCGAGGAATTGAATAGGCTTTCATTTCGGAGTGACTTCGTAACCAAGACGACCATTTTGACGTAGTGGTAGCCAAAAGCGGTTCGTCCCATGACACGCCTGTTCTCCATAGATCTTGGAACATGATACGACCTTGGACTACAATCGGAGAAAGAAAACCAAGAGGGTCGTACACTCTCATTAATAATGAAAGAACAGCTCTTTTGGTAAGTGATGCAGGAATTTCCGCAGGTGTGCCGATTCGAAAATATAGGCTGTCTTCGGTAATATTCCAAGATAATCCTAGAATTTTTATGCAATCTGAAGAAGATGAAGATATGTTTGATGAGGACGATGGCCCCAAACCTACTTGAGATGTGGTGAGGTTACATAGCTCGGGAGGAAGTAAGGATAAAGCTTCAGGTTTATTGGATACCCATGACCTCATTTCAAAGCCAGCCAAGCCATGCACCTTTACTATGTCGGCTGCCAGACGAGCGGCATCATTAACGTCGTCTAGGCTTCCCAGATAGTCGTCCATGTAATGATTATCTACAATAGCTTGTGCAGCATCAGGATACAGGTTACGATGATCTAGTGCATTTTTGTTTTTTAAATATAGTGCAGTGCATGGACTAGATGTTGCACCCAAAATCATTGATGACATTCTATATACTTGAATCGGTGATGACAAGTCGCTACGTCACAAAAAGCGCTGCGCATCGCGGTCAAGCTCTCGGATTTTAATTTGAGGAAACTTTTCGCGAATGTCCGCATTAAGCGCTACGCAACCTTCTCGAAAACGCATTAAAATTGCGACTAACGGCCGAATACTCAAACGTCAGTCAAATCGATCACTCAGTTGAAGGGCATTCAAATTTGAACATCTTTAAATATTAAGTGGTATACACAAACGTCATTCAAACAATTTCAGACCGTGATCAGCTGAGAAGCCGTCAAATAAATAACAAGTCTGTTTTCATTGAAAAAATATTTAAACTTACGTACGGCCGAATACTCAAACGTCAGTCAAATCGATCACTCAGTTGAAGGGCATTCAAATTTGAACATCTGTTATATATTGAGTGGTATACACAAACGTCATTCAAACAATTTCAGACCGTGATCAGCTGAGAAGCCGTCAAATAAACAACAAGTCTGTTTAAAAATTCAATTGGCTCAATTGGTAGAGCGCTGGTACGGATAGCCAGAGGTTGCGGGTTCGAATCCCGGCATGGGTGAAATTTTTAGCCTCTAAATAGGTTTTTAAATTTGTTCCTTAGCACGGGTTAGTGCATTAAAAATAAAAATAGTGTAACAAGTCTGTTTTCATTGACAAAATATTTAAACTTACGTTGTGTATCCGATTTACGCAGAATTTGTTCGATCAATTTTAAGTTTTGTGATGAAATATGAAGTTTTTTTATAAAAATAAAATAAATCATAATATGACTTATGTAACAAACTTAAATTATTATTACCTCGTTTTGTACAAAGCAAAATGTTTAATGTTGTAATAATAATATCTTATATTGTCGTAGAATGAAACGTTAGGGCTATCTCACATTTGAAAAGTCTACCACAATAAAAACATTGCGATATTGCGGTTTTTTAAAGCTATTCCCTGATAAATACTAATATAAACAAGAATTGAATGAGAATTATTATTATGCGTTATTATGCCAGTAGCATAATATTAATAACGCAGGGTTATTAAAATTTGGTCCACTGGCTGTATGGATCTATTACTCCTTGTAACTGGTTGGATTGTATGTCATACATAAGGCAGACAGACTCCAAATATAATACCGTCTCTTTCGACAGCCGGAACCGCGCATGGAAGTCTGTTTCATTATAATACTCTCGTTATCAACCCTTGTATGTCCCCACTGCTGGGGCACGGGTCTCTTCCTGCATCGCAGGAAGGTTAGGCCATACTCCACCACGGGGGCCAAGTCCGGGTTGGTGGAGGATATTATAATACTCGAAAGCATTTAACTTTGCCTCATTTCTTCGAGGCACATTAGGCCCTTCCTCGACACGATAAGGACATTGTTTTTCACATAAGTTCACTGATAGTACAACTTTTTTACGATTTGAAGGTCCTCGCGACCACTTTCAATTGTAACGCCTACTCAACTCGATTTGACAGCCCATTTGACATATAAATCGCGCTAAGTTGCGTTCGAGTATACGAATTTTTCGCTGAGTGATGTTTAACTGCCAGTTATTTTGTGTTCCACTTAAATTTAACACAAGCTTATAACTAACGTTTGTTTATACGAATTTTGTGTTTAACGGCTTGTCAATTACTTAAGATGCCTTTAAATATTTGAATGACGTTTGAGTATTCGGCCGTAAGTTTTGTAACAAGTCGGGTCCTGACAGAAGCAAAGAGTTAAAGCTTATTCCCAAAAACTTGGCTGCAGCATCGTGAACAATCCTCAACTTACGCTTCTAAGGATGGAAGACCCCGAAATGAGGCAAATACCAAGTGATACTCTTTGGGGGCTCAGTGCAAATTTCAGCGTAGCCTTTGTCTATGGTAGCCTGCATATTTATACGGTAGGCTTTCGCGTACTCGGGTTCCTTCTGAAATTTACGTTCTAGGCTCTTAAATCGCGATAACGCAATTTCGAAATTATTTGGAACCTCGTTTAGGCCATCCCGCCAGAGGAGACCGGTTTCAAAGCGTCCTCCAGGGAGACGTATTGAAGTAGACTCCAATATTTCTAAGGCACGAGCTTCACTTTTTGTGCGATAATCTTTTTTTTTCAATACCAATCGAGTCGAGTTTATAATTTTCTTTAATGAGTGTCTCTATGGATTCACTTTCTTCACAAACACAGTGGTTCACAAAGTCGACTGGCTTTGTTTTACTCGAAGAGAATCAATACAGAACCCAGCCCAAAGGAGTACAAGTGGCAACTGGCTGTGACTTAGAGCCATGGCGTACAGCGAGGGGTACAATTAGGTGCCAGTTGTCAACTCCGATAATCAAAGAGGGCTTTGCCTGATCATAACACAGTTCTTTAGTTAAGTCAGATAAATAACTGTATTGTAATATATCCTCTGAGGATACCGACTGACGGTTACTTATATCCAATTGCGGCATAGCGCGAACATTGGAAATCTTAAACGAATTCTCGTTATGTTTACCTTTAATTTTAAAATTTACAAAAGAAATGTCCGAATTTTTGAAAAGTCCTCCTATACAATTCACCCTAATATGACCTTTAGGCCCTACGGCGCCGATCTCTTCGGCCACTTTCGCATCAATAATTGTCGCTGTTGAGCCGTCATCGAGAAGTGCGTAAATGTCTGAGTAACCAAGTGGACCGCTGACTGTTACGGGAATCACTTTTAATAACGGACGATGACCTACAATACATTGTTGGGAGGTATGTGCGACTACCTCAGCGTCATCAGCGCTTAGTTTGGGCATGGGGTCGTCCGCTTTGTAATGCCCGGAAAGGGATTCAGCATCCGAATTTAATGAAACGAGGTTGGTATGCTCAGACGGTAAAGGCGAATGAAGTAAATTATGGTGGCTAAATTTGCGGCTACAGAAAGGGGCGTCATAATTAGCTTTACACAATTTGTATAAGTGCGAACCTTTCTGCAATATTTATTCCTTATAACCCACTGCCATATGTCGTCAATATGAAGAACCTGAAACTCAATTCAATTCAATTTTGGTAATATGAAATATACCTGAAACTCCTTGCACTCGGCTAATTCATGGTTGTCCTTTTGACAGAATTTGCAAAGAAGCTTTGGTTGAGTTACGGTAGATGACGCTGGCTCAGACACAGATTTTTTTGCAAAAGAGGTTTTAGTTGACGCAGAATAATCATTTGTCAAGTAGTTTTCAAAAGAGTTTTCGTCGTTGTTATAAGTACAGGCCGTATACATTTGCTCTTTGGTTTTTGGTCTATGTTGTTCTGTGGGTTTATCTGACAGTGACATTTTGATTTCAGGAATAAAACCAAACTTTGAATGAATTTCAGCTTCGTGAGAAAGAAAATCAGAGAGCAGTTCGAGCCTGTATTTAGTATGACAACGAGAAAATGCGTAATCTGCCCACCGTGCCCGTAATAGCGTGCTTAGTTTACCTACGGTAATATTACAGAGTTCCGGGGAAGCCAAATAATCGCCCTGGTTAAGTACGCGAATGGTTTCTACGCACCGCTGAACTCGACAGGCAAATTGGCACAACTCTTTACCACCATCAATGCTACAAAGCCTGGGCAAAGCCTTGACCTGGGCTATCTCGTGCAGGACTATGTGCTCGGGACGGCCGAATCTAGCCTCCAAGGCGCTCATGACCACATCTGGGTCTCGCGCAGAGGCTAAAAGCGCGCCGACTTCATCCCTCGCTAGTCCCCGCAAAGCAAAATTTAGCCTAGCTTGATTTTCTAGAGGAGAAAAACCAGCTTTAGTGAAATCAAAAGTTCTTTTAAATAGTAGCCAGTCCTGGACTCGCCCATCAAACAACGGAAGCTTTAGATTACTCACCCGCGGCGATTGCTGCTGCTTCGATGCTGCAAGGCTCGTGATAGCTTCTGCTAGTTGTTGTATATCAGTAGGTGTATCCTGGATATAGCTAGTTTTATTAATGTTGTTACATAGTTCGCGTTGAGTATGTGTACCTAAAGGCTGTGCATGTTGGTAATAGTACCTCCCTGGGTACCGACACTGACGGTAATAGTACACCCTCATCAACATCTTTGTTTAGCCCGGATGCCTGGAAATTAGGATCAATATTACTACATGAATCCACCCAATCAGCTGTTCTACTGTACCGGCTACTAGAACCACTGTGTGCCTTGATGGCAGCGAGCTCGGCCAGTAGCTCCAGATCTGCAGCTGCTCTCTCTTTTGCTATGAGCGCGCGCTCCTGTTCGGCAATGCGGCGCTCCTGCGCGGCAATGCGGCGCTCCTGCGCGGCAATGCGGCGCTCCTGCTCGGCAATGCGGCGCGCGTGCTCAGCCTGCACCGCGAGCTTCTGTGCTACGACGGTCGCGCTGGAGCGACTCGAGCGGGCCGAGCGCCCCGAGATGGACGAAGGTTGTGTAGTTTGAGGCAGATCTGGTAACGTTGCGGACGAATCCGAACCAAACGGCTCTAGCGATGTAGCGGTTTTCTCGGCCATTTTCCTAATGCTGCTTTGGCTTTTCGTAAGCATCATAAACGTGGGAAAAATCTAGTATGACGCTACGAAAATTGTTAGTAGGTAATATACTACACGAAAAAATATATAAAGCTGTTCAATACTTACGCTCGAAGGACCATTGTTAAGCACCGTATGGTGCCCTACCTTTCTGTTTAAATAATAGGTTAATAATTTATTTATAAAACCGTGTTTATTCCATAATATTTTTAAGACAACTTTTTCAAGAACAGACAGCGAACTGAATTTAAAAAAAACTGACGCAAGTAAAAAAAGACAATAATATGTACAAAAAGTCAAAACAATAAAAACAGGTCTGTCGCCAACACTAGTACTCGTGTTAACCTTAGAAAATACTATAAACGTAGAGGGAGTAAAACTATAGAGCAAGCCACAGCGCACACATACAAGTTTTAAATGAAACAAACTTCGTAGCGATCATGGGTGAGAAAGAGATAGAGTAAACAGCAAAAGTGTAACTACTTTTTTTGTTTGCCCCCAGTGTCAAGTTGACGTTTCTGGGGGCAAACAAACGACAAGATTTTGAAAATGTAATCATTTTTAACGCTACGCTAGCCGTTTCGAAGAGCAACCGTGTATTTGTGAAATGATATATTAAAAGTGACCTAAATAGAAAAAGTATGGTGAATTGTAGTGTACTCGTATGCAGAAATTGTTAAGAAAGAGCTTTGGGGGAAGTTTCCTTTGATAGGTAAGTAATGATTGTGTTTCAATTATTGTTAAGCCCAAAGTTGCCTTATGTTGAGTATTTTAGTTAAGTTTCAACTAGCAGCTTTGCAACTAGTCCGTAAGAAAAGCTATTTAATAGAATTTACTTTCCTAACCTAAAAAACCGAAGAGTAAAAAAATGTTGCCATCAGTTTATGTCGAAAATCCCGATCATTACTTGACCGTGTTGGCAGACGTTATAAGCGATCGTACGATGGGTAAATAAAAAGTGACAGTACGTTTTCAAAACCTTTGTTTTATTACTTTAAAGTAAACAATCGATTAAACATAAACACACAATTTTTAGGTTTTTATTTATCCCTGTAAAGGGTTTTACTGTAATGTTAATATTATTGCTCTTGTTTGAGAAAAATCCACACAACACCCATAGCGCTTAATATGTTGTTTTGCCAAAAGTGTGCCGTTTAGAGTCATTGCTTAGCCTATTTGGGATCTTTGTTTTAATAAGATTGACTGAACTGAAGCAGCGTTCATAATCTGTGTCACAAAAACGAGTAACCGGTAACGTCTAACATTAGTTAGATTTACTTAAAGGGTTGGTACTTAGTAAGTAAAAGAATAAATAGTGACGTGCTTTGTTGGTATTAGTACTTTGGTTAAATGAAATCTAAAAAAAGTCGTATGTTTACGTACGATTTCTGCCCCTGGATCGTACATGCAACATAA
The DNA here is from genome assembly GCA_934045075.1 of Yponomeuta sedellus. Lineage (NCBI taxonomy): Eukaryota > Metazoa > Arthropoda > Insecta > Lepidoptera > Yponomeutidae > Yponomeuta > Yponomeuta sedellus. The sequence goes on along the minus strand of OW203748.1, from coordinate 2,871,213 downwards.
ATGTAAAACATCGTATGAATACGATTTAAATCGTATATCTGGCAACGCTGCGTGATCATTACTTAACTTGAAGTCCCAGACTTCGACGGCTTGTCCTTGTACAGATATTAAGTTACAAAAGTAATCAAAATATATTGTGAATCTTTAATACTTAATGTATCGTTATTAAAAATCAAATGTACCTAAAACTATAACCCGGGCTTGGTCCCTGCGGTGGAGTATGGCCTAACCTTCCTGCGATGCAGGAAGAGACCCGTGCCCCAGGGATAAGGACATACAAGGGTTAATATCGAAATCTATAATCAAAACAATAGACACAGAAACATTACGGCTACAGCTCTGAATAATCAAATATAATATCCTGATGCTTTGTTAGATAGCTGCATCGCCTTCCTATGTGACTTGTTGCCCATATAATTTTTCAGCATTCATTCAACTCAGCAGAAAATGTGTCAACTCGAATTTATCGCAAGAACCCTTTCGGTGTTGTTGTGCATTCTGCCGCAAGCAATGTGCCCTTGAATTCAGTATAGAATTCAAATTTGAATTTGTATCAATGAATCTCGTACAATCCCGTCTAGCCGCGATTGTTTATTAGGTAAAACGTAATTTCCTTATTTCCCTAATAAATAATCGACCCGTTCAATATACAACAGCTATGTATGAGTATCGCGAACAATAAGGAATACTAAAGTTATTACTTATTATTATATTTTAATGTATTACAATATTTATTAATATTAGCAATGTTTCTATTCCAGATTTCTTCAAAATAGTTCTGTCACCTACATCAAATGCTAGAATATTCTCTACATTTCGACAAAATGTACATTTTGGTGGTCTGAGGTACCCTTCGAAAGATTTTTTATATGGTGAATTTTTATATGAAAAAAATTTATTAATAAAACAGTTTATGATTGTATTCCATTGGTGGTCCTAAATGACAATTGTTTATAAAACGTTTGCTACGTTTTACAAACAATTGTCAGACATGTTGTATGATTAATAAAATTCGAAACTAAATCTGCATTTTTATTCATGGCCTATGAACGACTGAAATATTTTACCCCACATTATGGCAATTCACTTTTACTGTGGCAACATTCACGCACACAAACAAATAATATTCACCGACGTGAAAACGGTTACACTGTGCCTTGATCTATAGTTCTACTCTATCTACGACTATAAATTACAATACAAATATCTTCCACTGAAAGAAAATTATTGAAAAATAAAATTGCTAAGATTGAAATGAAAAGCGCAGAAACTGCGGCTTAGTGAACGTATTCAAACTAGGTGTCCATTTCAAAAAGTACATCATTTTGAAAAAAATGGACGAAAAACTCCAAATTTAGCCTTTTCGAAGTCCTTAATTAACAGAGTTTAGGTACATAGTTATTATAAAACATAGAACTCATGCATTGTGTTGGCTTTAATTCCAATCATTTTTATCTAAATAATCCTTTATGTAATTAAGTATTAGCCCTTTTGGCACATAGTGTACTTAACACATATTTTGAACCGCGTTTCAGGCAAGCTTAAATATCTTCAAGGATTTTATTATAGAAGCTTATACAATGCCTCATGATTTTAACCTTTGCCAGCCTAAATAGTGGGAACAAAAGTTTATGTTTATTTCTAGTGTCTACATTGTGTTAGCTACCTAAAGTTTTAAAGTTACTGATATTTTTCCTGACGTACACAATGTTTTCATAGATATACTGACTGGAAACTGTCAGGATGTTAGTTTCTTTAAAGAAATCTCTTAAAGAATTTCAACTGCCTAGCTTATAAATTAATCTGATCGCTCTCTTCTGCAAGAGCAAGATAGTCTCAATGTCTGCTGCCCGTCCACACAGTGGTATGCCAATTGTCATAGGACATAACACTATTGAAATAACTAAAATAAGCAAGCAGTTGCGACTTCAGTTAGTTCCCTAATTCTTTTAACTACATATGCTGCTAAACTAAGCCTATTTGCCAATTTTTCTATACGAGGACCACATTGAAGCTTTGCATCAATTGTAATACCCAAAAATACAGTTCCATTCACAAGATCGAATTTGTCATTCCCTAATATAACATCGCTGTCAGCCGTTTTAATATTTGGAAGAGTGAACTTTATACATTTTATGTTTTTTGAATTTAACAATAAGTTATTAGAAGTGAACTAATTTAGTACCCGAGAGAGAGCATTTTTTGTATTGTCAAGGTCATTCTTTTGTTGTTAAATTTTAAAAATAAGTGACGTGCCATCTGCAAATAATACTATCTTTGTTCCAAAGATAGATATTTTTGATCAGGGACGATTATTACTATAAAGTTGAAATTATCTTATTAAATTATTACTTATCTCAATTTTTCTAAAAAATGGCCAACAGAGATCTCGCCGTGGATGAGTTGCAGTTGGCAATTCATTATAATGTCATCCCGTTTTACAAATTCGTTTCGTATTTCTAACGACTCTTTATTTTTTTTCTCTTTCCACTAAAATATTTAGGAGGCGCAAAATTGATTTTGGTGACTTTTTTTTCATTTCTATTTAATTGAGCGTTCCAACTTTCAACTACATTATTGGTACGGTGCCTTTCACCATACACGTTCCATTCTGTTATTGTATGCTGTTTCAGCCAAGTATTTTCGATGTATTTGACGAAAATCTTCATATTTGATGAGTTAGGACACTCCTCCTTTATGTAATTAACACCTTTGCCAACTTCACTCAAGGGCAACAACGGTAAAGCGGTGAATAAACCAACAATTCGCCGTTCGTGTTTTAGTTTTATATTTAGAAATTTGGCTTTTATCCAAAGAATTTTGGTAAAATGAAAGTAGCATTTCTTCAACGCTACTTTCGGGAAAGCTAAATGAAGCGCATTGGCCGAGGCCTGCTCAAAGTCCAGATGAATTTTTTTTGGGAGACCAATTCGGAATTTCAGATTTTATCATTTCAAACAAAGCATGGTAGGATTCCTGACTCTTGTCACACATCAGTACATAAATCAATGGCTCAACGTACGTTTCCGATGCTAATTTGGAAATGTCTCCGTGAATGGACACCAGTTGCGTAAATGGGTCAGGACAGCTCTGGAAAGTACATTATATCAATGAAATATTCATCGATGTTATTGATGATGTTTCTGTTATCTTCGGAACAGAATACGATGATTCTATTTTTGTTATAGAAGTAATCTGCTAGAATGAAATTAGAAAACTTAGATGGAATTGAAACATTTTTAAAATTGGTTCGACTGCGACTCGTGTACATTGCAGACTGCAGTTTGAATGCTTTTCAAGTTAGGTATTTGTGAAACCAAGTCAATGCCGTCGTCTTTTAATGCAGATGTCTTTTTTTTATATATTTGTGGTACTGGGGTATCGGTTGAAAGAACTTCTTGTCTCATTTCATCAATATTCAGGTCAATAATATTCTTATTATAGTTGACCTGACAGGAATGGCATTTGGTTACAATTATCTGTTTGCCCTGAAATATTACAAAGTAACAATTTATTCGTTATTCGTATACGTTATTCCCTTATTGACCCATTAATGAAGGATAATGGGACAGCGAGCAAATATCGGTGAAACCGTCATACATTATAATGCGTTACGTGCAAGTTGTGACGTCATACATTGAGCCTAATTTCTAAGACACGCGTGTACGTGTATTCACGTCATAGATTTTTCGACAGGTAATACTTTGCATTATATGTTATAGATACATACATAAAAAAACTCGTTTATTAATTTTTTCACATGTTCTTTTGGATTATATAAAAAAAAATACTGTATGTTCTCTATCCAGTGTCCCTCTATTCTATAATCGCTTCTTCTTTATTTTACCTTAAGTGTTATCGATCCACGACATTTTGATTCTTTCTTTGCTTCTCTGCATTTCCAAAGCTCATTACCACTTTTGTAAACCGTATGCTTGTAATATTGCCGCCCCTCCAACAAAGCCACAGTACCTCTTTTTCTTTCTATAAACGTTATTGCTTCAGTCATAATGAGTAATTTAAGTTTTATTCAAATTGCTTTGTTGTTATGACACACACCCGATGTCGACAAATCATTCAAGAGAATATCATTTGTTGTCAATCTTTGACTTATGATGTACGAGGGGAGGTCCAAAAGTTCGTGGAAGGGGTTATAAATAAAATAAAACAATAAATCTATTTTTCCTTTTCAATATAATTACCCTTAAGCATAATACATTTATTAGATCTATTAATAAATTTTTCTAAACCATCATAAAAATATTTTTTGTCTTGCCTCAAAATGACTCAAAATTGCCTCCTTTACCTCATTATCGTCGGAAAATTTCCTTCCCCTTAAGTCCTTTTTTAAATTTGGGAACAAATAAAAATCACTTGGAGCCAGGTCTGGACTGTAGGGTGGGTGGACTAGTGATTCGAAGCCATGCGTGTGCAGAGCAGCCATTGCAACTCTGCTCTTGTGAACCGGCGCGTTGTCTTGCAAGAGCAACACACCCTTGGTCAATTTTCCTCGACGTTTTTCCTTGATGGCCTCCTTCAAATTTTCTAATGTTGATGCGTAGTATTCTCCGGTTATGGTTCTTCCCTTTTCTTTGTAATCAATGAGTAGTATCCCCTCACAATCCCAAAAAACAGTTGCTATCAACTTTCCAGCCGACTCCGACACTTTGAATTTCTTCGGCGGTGGTGTCCCCTTTTTATGCCATTGCATAGACTCTTGTTTGGACTCAGGTTCAAAGTGATGAACCCATGTTTCATCTCCAGTAACAATCCGCTCCAAAATCTGTGCAGGTTCGTCTCCACACAACTCCAAAAACTGTTTCGACGCATCGACGCGCTGCTGTTTCTGAAGCGGCGTGAGCATTCTCGGTACCCATTTTGCACTGACTTTTGTCATACCCAGGTGATCATGTAGGATTCGCAAAATGGTGGTATCTGATACTCCAACTAATGCAGATAACTGTTTTTTCTTCAAACGACTGTCTTCGAGTACAATTTTTTCCACTTTTTCGACGATGTCTGATGTGGTGGCCTCAACTGGCCTTCCTGAGCGGGGGTCGTCTTCAATCGACTCCCGACCATGTTTAAACAGACCATGCCACTTGTAAATCATGGATTTACTGGGGTACTGCTCTCCATAAACGGTTCCTATTTCATTCAAAATGGTTTGAGCGTCCTTTCCTTGCTTCGTAAGGAACTTTATGACAGCGCGGTGTTCAATTTTCTCCATTGTTTCAGTTTTCTTCCGGATTGACTTGTTAAGCAGGCGAGTGTTCTTAAACGAATGACCCGATAGGGCTGAAACTTAATTTATATACTAATTATGAGTCCCTTAACCGTATGACACTAAGCGAGCGCCCCTATCCCCACTCCTTCCCCTCCATTCCACGAACTTTTGGACCTCCCCTCGTATTTATCTACGAAAAATCTAAATCGGCCAAGTTCCGTACATCACATCAACCTCTATAAGGGTTTGTTTTAGTTGTAAAGTTATTCGTAAAGCGGACCCTCCTATCGAATGATCTTTTTTTGCTACATTTGGAATTCATGTGCGAAATGTGCGAAGTGTCAATTTATAGCCTAAAGGAAGATGAAGATTTGTTTATTAAGACCATAAAGGGTTTGGCCTGTGCGTTGACTCATCAATCAATCACTTTTACCTTTTGATGATGATATCAACCTTTTATATGTCCCCACAGCTGCGGCACGGGTCTCATCCTGCATGACAGGATGGTTTTTTTTTTCTTTTTTTCTCGGGCATACGGTGAAAATCCATCATGGACGCCAGGGAAGGGAGGCCCTGGCAGTGTCGGACTCCTACCGACTAAAAACACCGTATGCCCTGATTGGTGTATACTCTGGAGGGGCCGCGCTATCGGTATACACTTTGCCTCCAGTAGTATGTTGTGTGAAGGGAGTGCATGGAGTTGTGTGTTTTTGTTGGAGGAATTTGTAAGGGATAGATAAATAAATAATATATAGTATATAGAGTATGAATATATAAACCGTGTCGACGAGTGTGTAAATGCGAATGTAATAGCAGTGGTATAGTATGTAGATGTGGATGCACCGTTGAGTTGTTCTGAAGTAAATGCTTAAATAACTTATGACTATTTTTTAAATTACTTATGGCTAACAGTTGTATATTTTAGATTTTTTTCTTATGACTATTACTTACTTATGACTTACAATGAATAGTTGTTGGTGATAGCCTCGAAGGTAGGTGTATCACCCAAATTACAAACTACAAGATTATGAGTGATAATTAAATCTAACACTTGATTGCCTCTGCGGTTATTCTCTGAGGAGCCCAAGGAGCTGTGTCAGCCGTTAAAGTCTCCGCAAATTATGTGAGCTGAATTGGAAGTGTCATGTAGAAGGTGGTCTAGCCGTTGTATTGTATTCGTCAGTTCGAGGTGGTATGTAAATTGAAGTTAAGTTAAGTTAAGTTTTTTTGCCTTTAGTGTCGGAGACTTGGATGGTGCAGATATTAGAGTCAGAGGATTTCGCAATGCCGAGAGTGCTGAAGGTGTTGGTTTTTGTTAAAATCACGGCCTGAACAGAACGGTCGGATGGAAATTGATGAGTAGTGTAGCCAATATTCTTGAGAGTACGGTTTTTACCGGTATAAGTTTCGCTTACGAACGCTATGTCGCAGTCATTATTAGCAAGGTGAATTTCTAATTCATGAAGTCCGCTTCTGCCATGACCTAAGTTAATTTGGATACATTTGTAGTTAGAATTGAGTGAACGGTGCTTGGAATGTGGTGTATTAAGGGCCATAGTCTATGCGAGTGCGGGTCTTCTGTGACATAAGCTGGACCCGGGGGCAGAAATTAGAAGTGGCGCTGTGTGCTGTGGGTTTATTAAGATCGTGACGTTTATTAAATTCAGAACAATTGAAGCATTTTGTTTTGTTGAGGTCTTTTTTGTCAGGGCAGTTTTTGAAGGTGTGTTCGTGTGAGGTGCAGTGGGAGCAGGCTAGCGTTTCGGACGTACATCTGGCTCGTTTGTGGCCGAGCTGGAGGCAGTCGAAGCACTGCATTAGAGGGATATAGTCCTCCACGTGTACCCTCTGATGGTCAATATTAATTTTCTCGGCTTTGGCCATCACCCTCTATAGCGGTGGTGTCACCATTAGTACGGCGTTATAAAGATTTGGATTTTTGTTACCGCGCTTATACTTAAACACGAGGACATGTCTGGATGGGTTGAGTTCTGCGATGTCCTTGTTCTGGGTGGTGATTATGTCGGTGAGTTCGTCGGGCGATAGGTCTGCTGGTATACCCTTGAGGATGATCATCGGTTGGAGACTTCTGGCCGCCTCCGCCACCAGCCTGCTGTCGGGTCCCTCGAGCTTACGGAGCGCGATGTCCCTCTGCTCCGAGTTGTCGAACTCGACGCGGATTTTGTTGTTAGATACGTATTTAACGGCCGCCGGAGTGAATAGTGTGTCACGGAAGGATACTCCCTGGCGCCAGCGCTGCAAGGTCTCCTCCGAGCTCTTGACTGAATCCTTGGATGACACGATCAAAGCGGGTTTGGTGGACGGCAGAGAGGGTTCCTTGGCTTGGGAGTGGGCCTGCTGTTACAGTGGCGTATGTGAGTGTTGTGGTGTTCGATGTTTTGGAGTTTCGAAACCTCCTCCCTGACGACGCTCTGTATTGCCAGTACAGAGGCCTCGTCTAGTGTAGCGGTGGAGGTGGAGGACCGAGGCCCCTCAGCGGCCGAGTTCCCGGCGCAGAAAACCTTTACCGCAAGCTCGATTCCGCGGACAAGCTCTACTATGTCACTTTTATTGCTTTTTGTTAGACTTTTGCCTTCACTGATTTTGGCTAAGATGGTGCTTGTTTTAGTGAGAACTTCTCCCCGAAACCGAGCTGTTTCGGACTCGCCGTTTGGTTGAAGCGCTGCTGGCTCCGGCGTGGTGGGTGGAATGTTAGGCGTTAAAGAATGCTCATAGAGGAGGGGCGTTGAAGACTCGGAGGAGTCCAGGTTATTGCCAGTGGGCTCACGGGGTGGGATCCCGCCCGACCGGACAGGCGACCTCATAATCATGGTTGAGGCTTAAATAAGACACAGGGAGACGAGTTGCAGAAGTTAAAAAGTGGCAAAGTACTTATAGCAGAACGGCATCAGCAGCGGCGGAGTCGGTGGCGGCGGCGTCATCGGTGGGGCCCCGCCCGTCCCGGCATCAATGTCTCCGGTGACAGCCGGCGACCTCCGGTGATGTCCCCGGTGACACTCGGTGACGTCACCGGTGACTTGGTGACGCGCTGCCGGTGACCTCCGGTGATGTCACCGGTGACCTTTCGTTGACGTCACCGGTGACTTGGTGACTTTTTGGTGACAATGGCCCCGGTGACAGCCGGCGACCCCCGGTGATGTCCCCGGTGACGTCACCGGTGACTTGGTGACGCGCTGCCGGTGACCTCCGGTGATGTATCCGGTGACTTTTCGGTGACGTCAACGGTGACTCGGTGGCCCGCTGCCGGTGACTTGGGTGATCTGTCACCGATCCCGGTGACGTAAATGGTGATTTTTTCGGTGACGTGTCACCGATCTCGGTGACTTTTCGGTGACTTCCTGGAGGCTTGTCACCACTTTTGGTGACTTTTCGGTGACATGTTGCCAACTTGTAACCGAACTTGGTGACTTGTCACTAGCACATGGAAACTCGACTGTTTCGGTGGATAGTGCGGCGGAGACTTTCACAGGATGGTTAGGCCATGCTCCACTACGGGGGCAAAGTCTGGGTTGTTAGAGGAATGTAACACGGTGCCTTGCGAAGAGCGGAAGCGTTAGAAAAAAATGCCAGTTAGCGACTAGTATTGGTCCTATAAGTTAACATAACTTAGAAAATAAAGTCATTGCTACTGTTGGTACAAGCCGGGATTCGAACCCACGATCTCCCGATTGAGAAACCGGCTTTCTACCGCTCCGCTAACACCGCCCTCTAATATATAATAAGAAGATAGAAGAAAGTTGTCTAAGTTTGACGATTAACATATTTCATTCCGCGTTTATTTATCGTAGAACTAATTTTTTGATCATGTTTGGCACAATTAGCCACAAAAAATAAGAAATCTAAATTTCACTGATGTCGTGAGTCGCCCATTGGCTCAATTGGTAGAGCGCTGGTACGGATAGCCAGAGGTTGCGGGTTCGAATCCCGGCATGGGTGAAATTTTTAGCCTCTAAATAGGTTTTTAAATTTGTTCCTTAGCACGGGTTAGTGCATTAAAAATAAAAATAGTGTAATCATGTGGGTACAGTGATATCGTTCCGATGTTAAAACCTAACTGCAAAGTAGGTAGTCGGGGCTGTAAGTAATGCAATTTGCTTAAGTCAGATGTCGCTGCCTGTACGTAATACAGAGAATATTGTAAAGAGGTTCGAAATTTCACTGATGTCGTGAGTCGCCCATTGGCTCAATTGGTAGAGCGCTGGTACGGATAGCCAGAGGTTGCGAGTTCGAATCCCGGCATGGGTGAAATTTTTAGCCTCTAAATAGGTTTTTAAATTTGTTCCTTAGCACGGGTTAGTGCATTAAAAATAAAAATAGTGTAATCATGTGGGTACAGTGATATCGTTCCGATGTTAAAACCGAACTGCAAAGTAGGTAGTCGGGGCTGTAAGTAATGCAATTTGCTTAAGTCAGATGTCGCTGCCTGTACGTAATACAGAGAATTTATTTATTTATTTGTTTATTTATTTATTTGTATACACATCACACTACCATTACAGGATTACCTAATTCGATAGTGCAGGAACCTTAACTTACAATTAGTTGCAAAATCAAGCTACTACAGCGGATAAACTAACACTATGTACATCATTAAACTTATAACTAAAATTGTTAATATAAATATTGTAATACAACATAGAATATTACAAAACACCTAAACAGAAAATATAATAAACAAACTATCCCATTACGGATAACATAGCACATTTAAAACAGCCTCCGTAAACCCTCTCAGGGAACAGTTAAACAAGTCAACATGATTAGCAACAGTGTTGAGCGTACGCAAGGCGCGCGTGAGCGGCGCATCTCGCAGCAGGTTGGTGCGCGCGCGCGGCACGGCCAGCAGCGGCGGCCGGCGCCGGCGCGAAACGTACCCGTCCGGCACGCACAGCTGTATCTGCACCAGTAGTGCCGGGTTTATTATAATTCCCCGCAACACCTTAAAAACGTATACTGCTAGGGAGAGACTCCTCCTCACTTCTAACCTGCAATAACCCACCATGCCCAGAAGGTATACTGTAGGGTACAATAGTGGATATCCCGGGTACACTCCATACATCTTAAGGAAAACAAATCTCAAAAACTTATTCTGAATACGTTCAATCATTTGTACATATTTAGCCTCCTGTGGTCCCCATACCGCAGCGCAGTATTCTAAATGAGTCCTAACTAATGCCTCGTATAAAGCCCGTAAAGCACTGATGTTGCTGAAGGCGCTTGCTTGGCGCAGAAAAAATCCTAGATTTCTATAGGCCTTTTTACATACTTCACTGACGTGTTTCCTGAAGTTGAGATCGCTAGTGAATCGCACTCCCAAGTCCTTAACCTCTATGGTGCGCGGTAGCTGCTCGCCGTCCAATCTGTACTGGTGGAAGCGCGGCGCGTGCGCTCTGCTGTATGACACCACACTACACTTACTTACATTAAAACGTAGCTTATTTTCCTGGCTCCATTCCTTTACCCTATCTATATCAGACTGAAGCCTGTAATGATCCGCATCGTTCTTAATTTCGCGGGCAAGTTTCAAATCGTCTGCGAACAGCAGACATGTTGAATCCTTAACAACCGCTGGCAGATCATTTACAGTGAGTATAAACAGCAGAGGGCCGAGGTTGCTGCCCTGACTCACCCCAGATCTCGTGAAATAGGGCTGTGAGCGGTGTCCAGCGCAGTCGACGAACTGGCGGCGGTCGCGCAGGTAGCTCGCAAAGAACTGCAGTGTGTGCGGCGTGCAGCCCACGTTCGCCAGCTTCGCCAGCAACACATCATTGTCGACCGTGTCGAACGCCTTCCTAAAGTCAAAGTAGGTCACGTCTACTTGACCTCCGGCATCCACCACGGGTACCAACTCCGTCATTAGATGAAGGAGATTCCCCGAAGTTCCTTTCCCATGACGGAAACCATGCTGGGCATCGGATAACTGGGAACCTACCTGCGTATACAAACAGGAATGTATGGCGGCCTCGAACACTTTAGCCGGCGTGCACAGTACCGCCACAGGTCTGTAGTCTTCAGGTTTTGGTCCTCCTCCACCTTTAGGCACCGGCACTACGCGGGTCAACTTCCAGCAGTCGGGGAATATTTCCGCTGCCAAGCATTTGTTAAAAATATGCGCTAATGGTTCCAATAAAGCCATGTGACAATCCTTAAAGATAAAGGGAGGGATCCCATCGGGGCCGACCGAGAGCTTGGGCGGCAAGTTCTTGAGCGCGCACAAGATGGCGGCGGACTCCAGGCAGGTCAGGTGCACGCGCGCCGCGCCACCCCCGCCCGCCGCCACCGCCGCGGCAACGTCGAGCGTCGCCGGCTCCGGACTATAAACCGACCGGAAATATTCGGCAAACTCTACTGCACACTCGCTTTTATGTAAAACATTACCATTTTTAACCAGCTTAACGTTATTCGTCGTACCCCTTTTGGCCTTAATGTAACTCCAAAATGATTTTGGTTCAGTAGCGAGATGATTTTGAATGCGGTCCCTATAACGATCGATAGCGCGGGCAGTGCCTATCTTCACCCGCGCGCGGCACCTAGCGAACGCTTCGTAATCCTTCTGCAACTTACTTATTTTATAAATTTTATGCAAATTTGATTTTAACCGAATTTCGTCAATCAATTCCTTTGTATACCATACCGGGTACAATCGAGAATGTCCCGAGTTATTAATTTTTTCAGGAATGCATGAATCAAAAATTGTGTTTATTTTGTTGTAGAAAAAATTTAAAGCTAATTCTATATCCTGAATGTTATACAAATCTGTCCAATCTGCGGTCCCTATTAAATGATACAATTTTTTAAAATCGGCTTTATAAAAATTCCACTGTTTGGATAATACCTGGCTCTGTTGGCGAGTCGGCGTGGGCGGGGCGGACGCGACCGCGACCGCGACACCGAGCGGCGGGTGGTACTCGTCAACTGGCCGCAGCGCCTCGTCCGCTGCGCGCACGCACACCTTACGCGCGCTCAACACCAAGTCAAGTTGCCTTCCTTTACAATTGGTAACCGCGTTGCACTGAGAGAGTTCACAGTAGGCCTTAAAATACTCATAGTAGCTACTGACTTTATTATTGCATGAAAATAAATTAAAATCTCCCATAATAACAACATTATTTTTGTACCTAACACAAAACTTCTCTAATATACTAAACAATAACATAAATTCAGATTCATCGGTACGGGGCGGAATATATACAACACAGCAAGCAAACAGAAAGCGATTTGAACAATAGACGGTAGCGCATATTAACTCAAAGGGGTGAGCGTCGACGTCGACGTCGGTCACTGGTACGCGGCGAAGCTGCAGGCGCGGAGCGGCCGCCAGCAACACGCCGCCCTGCTTGCGGCCGTCGGCGCGGTCGCAGCGCTCCACCGAGTAGCCCGCCGGAACTAACTCCCCATCCAGAATAGATGCATTACAGCCAGTTTCAGTAACGGCGAACATATCAGAGCCGGATGATTCTATTAGGGACATGAATTGAGTCGTCTTTGTTCGAAGACCTCTAACGTTTTGATATAATATATCAACGTTTTTCCTCTTATTTATCAGAGCTTCTTTTGTTCTTACGAAAAAACGAAGTCCATTCCTTAACACAAACGTCTTTCGGCCATATCTCTTGTGACATTACGACCTGCGTCAGCCTAGACGGTACACCCAGTCTGAAAGAGGCGTAATTACCTCGTGACTTTAGTGCCCTTACTGTACAATCATCACTCTTGCATATGCTTGCTAAGTGGGCTTTCACTTGGATATCAGTCGTGCCTTCCTTGAGGTAGTAAAGATGTAAGTAATCTATTTTCTCCGACGCCTCGAGTCCTATGATGGCAGGGTCAGCAGAGCCACGAAGGACGGCGGTGAGGCCCCGAGCGGCGGGCGGCTCACGAGTGACGGGCGGTTCACGAACGCCAGGCGAGTCACGAGTGGCAGGCGGGGCACGAGCGACAGGTGGGGCACGAGTGGCAGGTGGGGCACGAGTGGCAGGTGGGGCACGAGTGACAGGTGGGGCACGAGCGACAGGTGGGGCACGATCAGCAGGTAGGGCATGAGCGGCAGGTGGGGTATGAGCGGCAGGAGGGGTACGAGCGGCAGGCGCAGTACGTGCGGCAGGCGGGGCATGAGCGGTAGGTGACGCGACCGATGCGATAATCGCGGTCGGGGTGAGTCGAGCAGTTGGACCGGCCGGCACAGTTGGTTCGGGCGGCGCACGCCTCCGACGGCGGCTCACACAGGTCCAATCCTCGCTCCCACCGTTGGCAGGCGCGGAGCGTCCATGAGCGTCCTGCGACGACTTCTCCATGTCTGACACTTCGGCGTCATCGGTAATAGCTATCATCTCTTCTGTGGCTGGTCCAGCATTGCTGGTGTTTTCAACTGCTTTGTTCATGTTTTTTTTCAACCCTTCTCCTGAGCCTGTTTCCTTCTTAGATAGCGTTTGTTTGTGTGTCTTGATACTCGGATCATCGTGTTTCATATCAAACATATGCCTTACGGTTACTTCCAACGCGGACACTCTACCGGCTAGTTCTTCAATTACGTTCGTTATGATGTCACTAATCCTCGTACCATGCTCGGACATTACGGCCTGCATCTCCTCCCTCACGATGCGACGAATTACATCTGGGTCGAAGGTTTCGGATGCTGGTGGTGGCGTTTCCTCCCTCATGTGTTCGTGGTTGCCGCGTCCTCTCCGTAAAGTTACATTAGCAGTTGCAGTAGAGAACGACAAATCACAATCTTTAACAGGTTCCACGTAATCAGCAACAGATTCACCCACAGAGCAAATACTATCGCAAAGTCTCCCCTGAACCCGTGGGTCTAAAGCCTGTCGTATGGGTGTATTATCATTGCCCAGCTGACGGCCATTCTTGGTTCCACAAGGTTCGCATTTCCATGACTTTATTAGATTATTTTTATTTTCTCTGTAGTTGGCTGAAGTGATGTTTTGGCAAGAGTAGTGATAAGGTATTTTGCATAGGTTGCAACACAATACCTCGCCCCATTGTATAGTTTTGCTGCAGCTACGACAATTCATGGTAGCGTCTTATTTCAAAAGTCCAGATAAGCTAGATCGATAAATGGTATCCACTAGATGGCGGTGTTGAGTAAGACCATTGGTGGCCGCGTTTATTTATCAGTCACTTTAGTTCAGTTTCTTGCCGTTTTATTGCCCCTTGAAACAATATTAAAAAACAATCATGCAAACAAAAGTCACTACCAAAAGTTACGATTAGTCAGGGGCTCGAACTCGCGGTCACTTTTCAGGACGGGCGCCGGCGTCAAAATCATGCAATGCGTTAACGCATTTGCTAACACAGCCGTTAGATGGTATAGTGAAAGTTGTGATATGGTGACAGACTATTTCTTGAATGACAAATCCTTTGTCTTATGTCAGTTAATTTTCAAGGTCAATTCATTGTTGTCATGCACAGAGTCAGAGTAATTTGAAAAATAACGCCATTTTTTTTTCACTTTATCACGTATTTCTCAATTGTTTGTTCTGTTATGAAGTTGGTCCTGAATTGGTGAAGTAATTAATGACTTCCTCTCTTAAATACACATACTAGCAGGGTTTAATATGTTTAGTCCGTTAATTCGCACTACAAACTGGAGCCCATTTTGTTTTTTTGCTTTATTTTAATGTCGTAGGGTTTTCACTGTAGATAACAATATCACATCAGTTTTACACAAGTTCCAACCGTTTAGTCTTATAAAAACACTGTTTCACGCACTTTAACTTTAACTATTTTTATTTATTAAATTAAATACGCGAACCGATGCCATTAAGATTACACCAATTGAGGATTTTGGTGTAATCTTAATCAGTCTTAATCTTAATCATTTACTTAAGAATATTGTAAAGAGGTTCGAAATTTCACTGATGTCGTGAGTCACCCATTGGCTTAATTGGTAGAGCGCTGGTACGGATAGCCAGAGGTTGCGGGTTCGAATCCCGGCATGGGTGAAATTTTTAGCCTCTAAATAGGTTTTTAAATTTGTTCCTTAGCACGGGTTAGTGCATTAAAAATAAAAATAGTGTAATAAGAAATCTGACAATCTGAAATCACTAAAGTAAATTGTGGTACACCACCCTCCCAGTAGCCCAGGTTTCAGTTATGATGAGTCCTTCTTTCCGAGCCCACTAAGATTGTGGAAACGCGGCTTTAGTAAATGGTGAAGTACCAGGCGCACAGGACGTCTAACTGCAGTAAAAAGTTTAAGAGCCATACTCGATGTCAATAAAAAAATTCGTTTTCAAAGAGAACATCGCCTTTTTTGACAACTTGTAGCATTAGTCTGCGTAGATACCCTCTACGTTATACTGTCAAGCATCCATTTTACTTTTTTTTTTTTTTTAATAAAGGGTTTTACGGCCCTGGATCCGTGTCCTTTTGAGCCTTGAGTATTGTATTAGTTTTTTATAGTATTAGTTTTCAGATAAGAGCACTTATCACTTCCGTATCACTTCACTATAATGTTCAGTTTTTCCAGTCACTTTAAATTTTTATTCCACTGTTCATAATGAATTTATATAAGGGGGCGAAAAAGGTAGGATTGCTAAGTAGATTTGGAAGAAGAGTTGGTGTAGGGACACCCGTTTCGCAGCTGATTGTGTCAAGTTCCGTGATAAGTATTAATCTGTGCAATTTAAATTCTTGACAGTTGAGCACGAGATGGTTTAGGTCGGCGTTTTCAGTTCCACAGTAAATGCAGTTCGAATCTTGGGCTAGGCTGAGTCTATAAAGGTGAGCTTGGGTTTGGCAGTGGCTCCATTTTACTAAGAGAAAATCACAGATTAAAACAATTTGTGTCTTTTTAGTTTCTAAATAAAATTAATATTAAATCAATACGATGTAAGAAAAAAAAGGAGCAACAATTCCAGATTTTCCATAAAGTTCTTGGTGTTCAGAGGGGATATTCAATCTAACCAGCTAATCGCATCACACGAACCCTTATAACAATAACAAGTACCTACTTAAACAAGTTGTTAAAGATCGAGCAAGGACACCCTTACTATTTGTGGACCGTTCGTGGACAGTGCCAGTTCTGTACGTAAGAGGTCGCGATACCAAGAATAACATGTGTTTGTTAATTCGTAGGTACAATAAACATCTTTTAAGTTTTGACGTCTAATGTTTTATGCTTCTTGCCTATAAAAATAATAGCAATGATCTGGGCTCATTTAAGCCATTATTTATTTATCCATGATATACTTTATTAGGATACCTACCCTAGCGCTTGAAATTGCCATTCCGATATAAGCAAGTGTGGTAATTAAGATTCAGGAATTGCGTATTTCAAAAAACCCGGTATAAAAACGCAATCAACTCCTTCATCTCCATGTGAGCCTAGTACTTTTTTCCAGAAGCATCCGAGACCCCTAGAGGGGTGATCAAAATCACAGGATTTTTCCATCTATTTATGAAATTACTCCTACATTTCCGTGAGAGCCTAGTACGTTTTCCAAAATCGAAACTTGACCCGGACTCTTTCTGTTTAACTAATAAACTATACAATAAGCTACCCTTAACCTAATGCGATCCCAATTATTTCCTTTTTCAAAATGTAACACAGTAAAACTTAATTCAGGAAAGTTGTATGAGCAACGGAAGACGGATACAGGGAGCATAGGGAGAAGGAGAGAAACGTGGTGCTGAACGTGACAAGCCAGTGAAAATTCTTATACAGGAGGTGTTATTTAAAGACGGTTTTTGTGACAACTAAATTATATTTTCAAAAACAGCATTACAAGAAAAAGTATCTATGTACAAAGAGGTGTATAAAACTATTAATCGCCAACATGGCCCCCGACGGTGTAGTCACCATATCTTAGGCGGCGATTAGCAAGGCGATTTTTCTCACATGGCGACGCAGGACACCCCCTTTTGCCATCACATCCACCACCCACCACCCTAACGATACCGTCTTTACCGGGAAAGGTCGCTACTATCCGGCCTCTGGGCCAATATCTGCGGGGCAGAGTTCCGTCCGCTATACACACAAGGTCTCCAACTTTCAACTTCTGTGTACTCTTAGAAGTCCTCCGTGGCACTAACGTGGGTAGGTATTCAGTGACGAATCTTTGCCAAAATTGGTCGGCTAGCCGCTGAGACTTTCGCCATTGGGCTCGACTTGAAAGGTCAGTGTCATCAAACTGTCGCGTCTGGATGTCGTTGGATGAGGAGCCAATTAAAAAAGTGAATGGCGTTAAAGCTGTCTCTGAGTCTTGATCGACAGACACGTGAGTCAATGGCCTGGAATTAACAATTGCTTCGGCTTCTTTTTATGGAGTCATTTAAACACGTATTCAGTGGAAATATATACAATAGAATTTATTCAGCACAAGAAGAAAAAAACAGAGAGCCCTATAAAAACATCATGTCAATCCAAACGTCGAGATGCGATCGGCCAGGATTAAAATAAGGTTCAGCCAGTTGGTAATGAAACCTCTAACACGCCCTCTTAATCCTGGACGACTTCCAGCATATCTTGAACAAATGACTTATGCTTACAATTAGGCAGTGCCTTCGTGAGCACATCAGCAGTCATCTGCTCGGTAGGCATATAGGTTAATTCAATGACTTCATCATCAATAGCCTCACGAACATAGTGGTACCTAATGTCTACGTGCTTCGACCGTTTATGAAACACTGGATTAGTGGCAAGCTTTGCTGCAGACTGGTTATCACTATACAGTGTTACAGAGTTACTCTGACCTATTAATTCAGCAAGGACCGCACGGACGTATACCGCTTCTTTGGCCGCTTCAGACAAAGCTATATACTCCGCCTCGGTAGACGAAAGTGCGATACAAGATTGCTTATAACAACCCCAAGAAATTACATTTCTACCTAACTTAAATATATACCCCGTATATGATTTACGATCCGCCCCGTTAGCCCAATCAGCGTCAGTAAAACCATAAAAACGAAACTTATTATTTTCAATACTTTTCCTGTACACCAGACCTAAATTCATTGTTCCTTTTAAATAACGCAATACACGCTTAGCCGCAGCAAAATGTTCAGCTGTGTAGCAGGTATTATACTGACTTAAAAAACTTGCAGCAAATGAAATGTCAGGTCTGCTGATCACAGACAAGTACATTAGGCAACCTATCAACTCCTGATATGGTAACCTACTGTCGTGGGTAGCGCTGTCAGAAAATTTCAGACCTACGTCTAAGGGCGTCTTAGCTATTTTACAGTCGTTCATATCAAAACGTTCAAGCAACTTTTCGATATAGTTTTTCTGACTCAGCTTCAACTCACTACTAGTACGGTCTACTTTTATGCCTAGCATGTATTTAACCGCACCTAAATCTTTAATAGTAAAGTTACATGCCAGTGACGCTTTCAACTTCTTAGCCAGTTCGTCACAATTGTAGAAAACAAAAAAATCATCTACGTAAAGAGCTATAATAATGGTTCGCTTACCCACTCGGCGACTAAAGATGCAGCTCTCATGCTTGCTTTGCGTGAACTTCTCGGCTAGTAAGACTTCCTTTACCTTATCGTACCAGGCACGAGACGCCTGTTTTAACCCGTACACTGCTTTCTTTAGTCTGTAGACTTTATGTTCATCGCCTTCTCTTATAAACCCTTCCGGCTGTGACATATAAATTTCTTCTGTCAAGTTACCATTCAGAAAGGCTGTTTTTACGTCGAGGTGATCAATCTTCAGATCTAACTCGACCGCAAGAGACAATAGCATTCTTAACGAGCTGTGTCGTACTACTGGAGAGTACGTTTCCACATAGTCGATTCCAAACTTTTGGGTAAACCCTTTTGCAACTAATCGCGCTCTATAACACACTACTTTTCCAGTAGCATCGCGTTTGATTTTAAATATCCACCGATTCTTAACAATATTCTTATTCACCGGTCTGTCAACCAGCTCCCAAGCCTCATGCTTATTAAATGAATCAATTTCATCTTGCATAGCTTGCCGCCATAACTTGCTATCACTCGATTGGAAAGCTTCTTTGACAGTTGAGGGCTCATTCAGCTCTAACTCGAGCGCAGACATTGTCCTCGGAACTCTCGGCCGTAAGTTATAGGCTGGCCCATCATAACATGGTTCCCGTGGTATGCCACCTGTCTCAGTAGATGAGCTCGGCCCCTGCTCAATCGCTTCGAACCAGACTTCAGACACTGCCGGCCTCTCCGCCTCAACCTGTGTCTCTACATTTGGTGGCAACGGCATCTCCGCCTCAACCTCAATAGGTTCATCCTCCTCGTGACTTTCTTCAGTAATGGCACCGTCTTCACTTGTTGGAAAGAACATCTCCACGGACCGCTTACTCTTGACACCTGGGAATTTATTTTCATTAAAAACAATGTCACGACTTCGAAAAACTACCTTTTTCTCTAAATCGTAGAGCCTATACCCATTATTTTCATAACCAAGAAATATACAGAGCGTACTTTTAGGTTCAAGCTTATTTCGCTTCACTTTGTCAACATGAGCATGAGCTTCACAGCCAAACACACGTAAGTGTTTCAAGCTCACTTTGTTACCTGTCCAGGCCTCCTCAGGAGTTTTCCCCGAGAGCCTTTTCGATGGTGACAAATTTATTAAATGCGCTGCGGTATTGGCAGCTTCTGCCCAAAAAGTGTGGTCTAGGTTTGACGTGTACAACAGGCACCTTACTTTTTCTAATAACGTCCGATTCAGCCTTTCCGAACTGCCGTTCTGTTGCGGGCTGTAGGGAACAGTTACCTGGTAGACTATCCCTTTACCTTTCAAAAAAATTTTTATGTCTCTGTTCACGTACTCGGTCCCGTTATCCGACCTCAAAATTTTTACTTTATCACCAGTTTGAGTTTCAACTAGATTAATAAAGTTTTTCGTGTATGCACTCACCTCGCTCTTACGCGCCAGGAAATACACAAACACCTTTCTCGAATGATCATCCAAGAACGTCAGGATGTACCTCTTGCCTCCAAGCGAGTTCACCGGCAATGGACCACACAAATCGGTTTGGATTAATTCCAATCGTTTTGCAGCCACAGACTTCTCAGGTTTGTTTGAAAGGAAAACAAACCTTTTATGGAGTCATTTAAACACGTATTCAGTGGAAATATATACAATAGAATTTATTCAGCACAAGAAGAAAAAAACAGAGAGCCCTATAAAAACATCATGTCAATCCAAACGTCGAGATGCGATCGGCCAGGATTAAAATAAGGTTCAGCCAGTTGGTAATGAAACCTCTAACACTTCTGCCAGCAACGTCGACAGCACCTCCTCCCTCGGCGATTTTTCAAGAAGAGCAACATTCAAGGCGTTTTTGACGTTCCGTACCAAACGTTCCCAACACCCTCCCATGAAAGGGGCTGAGGGCGGGATGAATCTCCAACGAATCTCTTTAGCAGCTGCGAACTCGTATAAGTTGGACAGAATCTTAGCAGCGCCAACAAATGCAGTTCCGTTGTCGGAATAAATACACACTGGGACTCCTCTACGGGCCACAAAACGCTGAAGTGCCATTATGGCTGAGTCAGATGACAAAGTTTCGACAATTTCTAAGTGCACCGCCCTTATAGTAAGACAGGTGAACAAAGCGATCCAACGTTTGGCAGTACGTCGTCCAATTGTTACACTCACTGGCCCGAAATAATCCAGACCGACGTACGTAAACGGGCGTTCGTGATGGGCCATTCGGACGTCCGGTAGATCTCCTGTGGGAGGGGTAACAGGTCTCGCTTTTCGTATTCGACAGGCTTGACATTTAGAGGCCACTTGCTTAACGGCTGTTCTAACACCGGTGATGTAAAATCGTTGATGGAGTTCATTAACGACGAGCTCATTATTTGCGTGTGCGAATCGGGCATGGTAAGAGCTGATCAGTAGCTTCGTTATTTGATGTTTCCCGTCGAGAATAATGGGGTTTGCTTCCACAGCGTTAGAAGCGATAGTGCGACCGGATAAACATAGCAGACCATCTTCGCCCAAGAGCAAGGACACGTGCCTAAGTTTACTTTGGCTAGAAACGGGGCGTCCCGCGTTCACACATGTGAGTTCGTCAGCAAAACAATCAAATTGAACTACTGAAAATAAGTGGTGCTCTGCCGAATACAAGTGTTCATTAGTTAAAATTAATAAATTATTTGAACCACGAATAGAATTCTGAAATAATTTAGAATTTTGAGGTAAACATTACCGAAATATTTGTGCTGCCTGATGAGCACGAGCTGTAGCTCTGAGTAGCCGTAACCACCTACTTAATCGTCGATAGTCAACAACTATTGGCGAAAAAGCAGAGGGTTTCTTAGATTTTCCTCCGATCAAAAAACCAACGGTTTCAGAGATTACTTTATTTTCCACTGTGACAGCGGGTGAAGTAGAAATTGGTTCGCTAGGCCATGAATTCTCTGGAACGAGAAGGAAGGATGGTCCAGTTAACCAACGAGACCTAATAGAAAATGGTCCACTGTCGCGTGTAGCATCGTCGGCGACGTTTAAGGCTGTGGGAACGTATCTCCAAGCTTGAATGTCGGTAATATCCGAGATTTCCCCGACACGAAATGAAACAAACGGCTTAAACGTGCAGGCGTCACTACGCAACCATTTCAATACAGTTATGGAATCGGACCACAAAAAAAATTTAGAGGGTTTCCTCCTATGAGCATCGGAAACATAGACTGCGAAACGAGCAGCAATAAGAGCAGCCTGCAGTTCCAATCTAGGAATGGTCGTTGGTTTCAAGGGCGCGAGTCTGGCTTTCCCTCCAATTAACACAAGCTTCACCGAATCGTCGACAAGAGTGAAACGCCAGTACGCAACACAGGCGTAAGCCGACTCACTGGCATCGGCAAAGACGTGGAGCTGAGCTTCCTTGACAGAAATTTGTCCCGAGTAACATCTGGGAATGGAACTTCCCGAAAGAGACTCGAGCTCATGAAACCATGACTTCCATTTTTGTATTAAGCTCTCAGGAAGGTTGCGATCCCAATCGAGTCCTAGCTTCCAAGTCTTTTGAAATAAAATACGACCCTTTATCACTAAGGGGGTCATAAAGCCGAGAGGATCATAGACTGACATTAATAAAGATAATGTTGATCGTTTGGTATAGGTCTCAGGTAGTTTTGGAACTGATTTGAGAAAGCATAATGAATCTTTTGAGACTATCCACGATAGACCTAGAACACGAGTTTCGGAGGGGGAAGACGGTCCTAAACCTACTTCGGCGGTTTCAGTAGCGCGGAGGTCGGAAGGAATAAGGGACAACGCATCTGAATGATTCGAAACCCACGAGCGCATTTCAAAACCGCCTGCTTTGTGAATATTTACAATTTCCAAAGCAAGGCGTGCTGCGTCTTCCACGACATCGACACTACATAAAAGGTCGTCCATATAATGGTCTTCAATGATACTTCGAGCGGCCGCTGGAAAAAGGTGCTGAAAGTCAGATGCATTTTTATTTTTTAAGAAAATTGCCGTGCAATGGCTAGAAGTCGCTCCAAAAATCATGGAAGACATTCGGTACTCCAGTAGTGGATCCTGAGGGCTGTCCCTCCCAAAGAAACGCTGAGCGTCGCGATCTTCAACCCTAATTTTGATCTGGGGGAACATTTCCCTGATGTCCGCTGTGAGTGCAATGGTGCCCTCTCGAAATCTCATAACAATAGCTAATAACGGTTGTAAAAGATCTGGGCCAGATAACAGCATCGAATTTAGACTAACACCATTGCACCTGGCAGCAGCATCATGGACCACCCGCAGTTTCTTTTTTTGAGGATGGATCACACCGAAATGCGGAAGATACCAAGTTACGTCACCTGATGGAGGACTAGTGCATAGTTCAGCATAACCTTTATCAATTGTTGCGTGTATGTTTTGTTTATATATCGCAGCGTAGTCTTTGTCTTTTGCCATCTTTCTTTCGAGACTGCAAAACCTGGACAAAGTAAGTGGTTTACTGTCGGGAATAGTTTTTAGATCGTTCCGCCAAAGCAGCCCAGTCTCGAATCGCCCAGATGGCAAAGGAACAGATTTTTGTTCTAAAATATCTAGAGCACGTTTATCACTGGGACTACGATGGTGTTCTTTCTGTATACCAATAGAGTCCAGCTTGTAATAGCTTTTGATGAGGGACTCTAACCTGTCTGTGCGATCACCAAACTCGATATGATTAACATTGAAACCTACTGATATCGCTGTGTGGTTGATAAACCCGAAAAGAGCCCAACCCAAAGAGGTGAGAGCGGCGGCCGGCTCATTATTGTGACCGCGTCGTAAGGTTTGAGGCAATAGTAGGTGCCAATTGTCGGTACCGATGATACAAGTTGGCTTCGCTTCATCATAGGCTAATACATCAGCGAGATCAGAAAGATGTTTATAACGCTTGACGTCTTGGATGCGTGCTCTCTGGGCTCTAAGACCTAAGTTAGGAATAGAGCGTGCTCTTATATCATAGCTATTAGAACAATGATGACCCTTTATGGATATATCAATAAAACTAACATCAGTCAGTTTACTGAGCCCACCAACACAGTTAATTTGCAGAGGAACCCTTACTTCCTCATCAACGATTCTATCAGCCACTGATTTGTCTACAAGAGTAGCAGAGCTGCCGTCGTAAAGTGCGTAAGTGTTGAAAGAACCTTTCTTGCCAGACAAAGTGACTGGAATAACTTTCAAAAGCGGCTTTTTGAAGTCAGTAGATGCGGCGCTATGCGCTACGGTGGCAGAAAACTCGCAAGATGACGACGGCTCAGGCTGCAGTGCAGCAACAGATTCTATATTTTGTCCGGTCGTTTCCGGTTGTTGTTTGTGTAGAAGTGTATGGTGGCGCCAGTTGGACTGGCAGCTCTCCACCTTACAAAGTTTCTTACAATTCTTATAGAGATGTGAACCTTTTTGAGAAAAATCGCCTTGCTAATCGCCGCCTAAGATATGGTGACTACACCGTCGGGGGCCATGTTGGCGATTAATAGTTTTATACACCTCTTTGTACATAGATACTTTTTCTTGTAATGCTGTTTTTGAAATAATAATTTAGTTGTCACAAAGACCGTCTTTAAATAACATTAGCACGCATCCAAGACGTCAAGCGTTATAAACATCTTTCTGATCTCGCTGATGTATTAGCCTATGATGAATCGAAGCCAACTTGTATCATCGGTACCGACAATTGGCACCTACTATTGCCTCAAACCTTACGACGCGGTCACAATAATGAGCCGGCCGCCGCTCTCACCCCTTTGGGTTGGGCTCTTTTCGGGTTTATCAACAACACAGCGATATCAGTAGGTTTCAACGTTAATTATATCGAGTTTGGTGATCGCACAGACAGGTTAGAGTCCCTCATCAAAAGCTATTACAAGCTGGACTCTATTGGTATACAGAAAGAACACCATCGTAGTCCCAGTGATAAACGTGCTCTAGATATTTTAGAAGAAAAATCTGTTCGTTTGCCATCTGGGCGATTCGAGACTGGGCTGCTTTGGCGGAACGATCTAAAAACTATTCCCGACAGTAAACCACTTGCTTTGTCCAAGTTTTGCAGTCTCGAAAGAAAGATGGCAAAAGACAAAGACTACGCTGCGATATATAAACAAAACATACACGCAACAATTGATAAAGGTTATGCTGAACTATGCACTAGTCCTCCATCAGGTGACGTAACTTGGTATCTTCCGCATTTCAATTTTCCCATTATTCTTGCGAAGCATTGCATGGAGCTCTTCTAGAGTGCTAGTAAGGATGTTTATGATCTGAGCTAATGTTTTCCCAGAAGCACTCATTATTCTCTTCTTCTCAATATGTTCGAAGAAACTCTCGTCAAACTTATGTATTCTAGCTCCACTAAAGCAAGGTACAGTTGCCACTTGATTGTAGACTCCTGAAAGTAATCCAGTCTGATTTGCGCAGGACATCTTGGAGTAATATCTCAGATTGGGCAATTTTATTTTTGTCACTGCGGCCTTTGTTCCTTGTTGCCTGAAAACTCCTCCCATTTGTTCTCTGGTGTACCATGTGCTCACATTCGAGATCTGAGACAATATAGAAAGGTCTTCTTTATATGTCCCAAAAATCCCATGAAACACCACTTGAGATATCATCTCACTTTCATATTCTCCACAAACAGTAAATTCTTCGTCAGATTGAGATAGCAGTTTATAAGTGTACCAACCACCTGCACCTGTGGTGCTGAAAAATTTGCAGAACTCAATAGGGTCAACATGAGCGTTCCACACACGAGCAAACATGGTAAGCGGGAAAAACATTCTGAAAACGACGGAAATGAATGGACTGTATGAATGCTAATGAAAACGTAGAAATCCTCGTAATATTACGATTTAATTAAAAGAAAACATGGGCAGAACCGCTAACTACTTGACAACTAAAAAATATTTCAAAACAAAATCCACTGACATAATTAATTCTTTTTTAAAACCGATATAAAAACCAAACAGCGAGGAGTTCGCCACATCCTGCCCCTCGTGCAGCAATGCACCAACTGGTTCAACTAGCCAAGGTCATAGGAGGAAACCCTCTAAAATTTTTTTGTGGTCCGATTCCATAACTGTATTGAAATGGTTGCGTAGTGACGCCTGCACGTTTAAGCCGTTTGTTTCATTTCGTGTCGGGGAAATCTCGGGATATTACCGACATTCAAGCTTGGAGATACGTTCCCACAGCCTTAAACGTCGCCGACGATGCTACACGCGACAGTGGACCATTTTCTATTAGGTCTCGATGGTTAACTGGACCATCCTTCCTTCTCGTTCCAGAGAATTCATGGCCTAGCGAAACAATTTCTACTTCACCCGCTGTCACAGTGGAAAATAAAGTAATCTCTGAAACCGTTGGTTTTTTGATCGGAGGAAAATCTAAGCCAGACAAAGTGACTGGAATAACTTTCAAAAGCGGCTTTTTGAAGTCAGTAGATGCGGCGCTATGCGCTACGGTGGCAGAAAACTCGCAAGATGACGACGGCTCAGGCTGCAGTGCAGCAACAGATTCTATATTTTGTCCGGTCGTTTCCGGTTGTTGTTTGTGTAGAAGTGTATGGTGGCGCCAGTTGGACTGGCAGCTCTCCACCTTACAACGTTTCTTACAATTCTTATAGAGATGTGAATCTTTTTTTAAACATCTACGACAAACCTTATTATCTATCACCCATTTCCAACGATGGTCCAAAGAAAGAGATCTAAATTTTTCGCAATCTCCTATCTCGTGAATAGAAGAATTACAATATTTACAATTATCCGTACTCTTTGGTTTTGTAGAATGGTCTGAAGAGATCGCATAAGGGAAAATCTTGTCTTTGGTTTGAGTTACAGACTGATTTTGACTTTTGGCAGGCGGTGAGTGACTTTTGACAATTGTCGATTCTGGTATGACAATGCCAAACTTTGTTTGTAGATAAGCCTCATTTTCTAAAAAATCTGCCAAAATTTCCAATTTAAATTTACCAGAGCCAACTCTCGTCAATGCAAAGTCCACCCACCTAGACCTAAGGAGTGGAGTCAACTTGCTTATGATAGAGTTGAATAGCTCAGGTGAAGCGAGGTACTCCGGTTGTTCTAATAAGCGAATGACTTCGACGCAGTTGCGAATGCGGCAGGCAAAGACGTTTAAGTCGCGCGGAGTCTCGTGTAAACTGAGTCTAGAAAGGCCTCTTAATGTTATTTAAAGACGGTTTTTGTGACAACTAAATTATATTTTCAAAAACAGCATTACAAGAAAAAGTATCTATGTACAAAGAGGTGTATAAAACTATTAATCGCCAACATGGCCCCCGACGGTGTAGTCACCATATCTTAGGCGGCGATTAGCAAGGCGATTTTTCTCACATGGCGACGCAGGACACCCCCTTTTGCCATCACATCCACCACCCTAACGATACCGTCTTTACCGGGAAAGGTCGCTACTATCCGGCCTCTGGGCCAATATCTGCGGGGCAGAGTTCCGTCCGCTATACACACAAGGTATACAACTTTCAACTTCTGTGTACTCTTAGAAGTCCTCCGTGGCACTAACGTGGGTAGGTATTCAGTGACGAATCTTTGCCAAAATTGGTCGGCTAGCCGCTGAGACTTTCGCCATTGGGCTCGACTTGAAAGGTCAGTGTCATCAAACTGTCGCGCCTGGATGTCGTTGGATGAGGAGCCAATTAAAAAAGTGAATGGCGTTAAAGCTGTCTCTGAGTCTTGATCGACAGACACGTGAGTCAATGGCCTGGAATTAACAATTGCTTCGGCTTCTGCCAGCAACGTCGACAGCACCTCCTCCCTCGGCGATTTTTCAAGAAGAGCAACATTCAAGGCGTTTTTGACGTTCCGTACCAAACGTTCCCAACACCCTCCCATGAAAAGGGCTGAGGGCGGGATGAATCTCCAACGAATCTCTTTAGCAGCTGCGAACTCGTATAAGTTGGACAGAATCTTAGCAGCGCCAACAAATGCAGTTCCGTTGTCGGAATAAATACACACTGGGACTCCTCTACGGGCCACAAAACGCCGAAGTGCCATTATGGCTGAGTCAGATGACAAAGTTTCGACAATTTCTAAGTGCACCGCCCTTATAGTAAGACAGGTGAACAAAGCGATCCAACGTTTGGCAGTACGTCGTCCAATTGTTACACTCACTGGCCCGAAATAATCCAGACCGACGTACGTAAACGGGCGTTCGTGATGGGCCATTCGGACGTCCGGTAGATCTCCTGTGGGAGGGGTAACAGGTCTCGCTTTTCGTATTCGACAGGCTTGACATTTAGAGGCCTCCTCCTGAGGGCTGTCCCTCCCAAAGAAACGCTGAGCGTCGCGATCTTCAACCCTAATTTTGATCTGGGGGAACATTTCCCTGATGTCCGCTGTGAGTGCAATGGTGCCCTCTCGAAATCTCATAACAATAGCTAATAACGGTTGTAAAAGATCTGGGCCAGATAACAGCATCGAATTTAGACTAACACCATTGCACCTGGCAGCAGCATCATGGACCACCCGCAGTTTCTTTTTTTGAGGATGGATCACACCGAAATGCGGAAGATACCAAGTTACGTCACCTGATGGAGGACTAGTGCATAGTTCAGCATAACCTTTATCAATTGTTGCGTGTATGTTTTGTTTATATATCGCAGCGTAGTCTTTGTCTTTTGCCATCTTTCTTTCGAGACTGCAAAACCTGGACAAAGCAAGTGGTTTACTGTCGGGAATAGATTTTAGATCGTTCCGCCAAAGCAGCCCAGTCTCGAATCGCCCAGATGGCAAACGAACAGATTTTTGTTCTAAAATATCTAGAGCACGTTTATCAATGGGACTACGATGGTGTTCTTTCTGTATACCAATAGAGTCCAGCTTGTAATAGCTTTTGATGAGGGACTCTAACCTGTCTGTGCGATCACCAAACTCGATATGATTAACATTGAAACCTACTGATATCGCTGTGTGGTTGATAAACCCGAAAAGAGCCCAACCCAAAGAGGTGAGAGCGGCGGCCGGCTCATTATTGTGACCGCGTCGTAAGGTTTGAGGCAATAGTAGGTGCCAATTGTCGGTACCGATGATACAAGTTGGCTTCGATTCATCATAGGCTAATACATCAGCGAGATCAGAAAGATGTTTATAACGCTTGACGTCTTGGATGCGTGCTCTCTGGGCTCTAAGACCTAAGTTAGGAATAGAGCGTGCTCTTATATCATAGCTATTAGAACAATGATGACCCTTTATGGATATATCAATAAAACTAACATCAGTCAGTTTACTGAGCCCACCAACACAGTTAATTTGCAGAGGAACCCTTACTTCCTCATCAAGTTTTGCAGTCTCGAAAGAAAGATGGCAAAAGACAAAGACTACGCTGCGATATATAAACAAAACATACACGCAACAATTGATAAAGGTTATGCTGAACTATGCACTAGTCCTCCATCAGGTGACGTAACTTGGTATCTTCCGCATTTCAATTTTCCCATTATTCTTGCGAAGCATTGCATGGAGCTCTTCTAGAGTGCTAGTAAGGATGTTTATGATCTGAGCTAATGTTTTCCCAGAAGCACTCATTATTCTCTTCTTCTCAATATGTTCGAAGAAACTCTCGTCAAACTTATGTATTCTAGCTCCACTAAAGCAAGGTACAGTTGCCACTTGATTGTAGACTCCTGAAAGTAATCCAGTCTGATTTGCGCAGGACATCTTGGAGTAATATCTCAGATTGGGCAATTTTATTTTTGTCACTGCGGCCTTTGTTCCTTGTTGCCTGAAAACTCCTCCCATTTGTTCTCTGGTGTACCATGTGCTCACATTCGAGATCTGAGACAATATAGAAAGGTCTTCTTTATATGTCCCAAAAATCCCATGAAACACCACTTGAGATATCATCTCACTTTCATATTCTCCACAAACAGTAAATTCTTCGTCAGATTGAGATAGCAGTTTATAAGTGTACCAACCACCTGCACCTGTGGTGCTGAAAAATTTGCAGAACTCAATAGGGTCAACATGAGCGTTCCACACACGAGCAAACATGGTAAGCGGGAAAAACATTCTGAAAACGACGGAAATGAATGGACTGTATGAATGCTAATGAAAACGTAGAAATCCTCGTAATATTACGATTTAATTAAAAGAAAACATGGGCAGAACCGCTAACTACTTGACAACTAAAAAATATTTCAAAACAAAATCCACTGACATAATTAATTCTTTTTTAAAACCGATATAAAAACCAAACAGCGAGGAGTTCGCCACATCCTGCCCCTCGTGCAGCAATGCACCAACTGGTTCAACTAGCCAAGGTCATAGGAGGAAACCCTCTAAAATTTTTTTGTGGTCCGATTCCATAACTGTATTGAAATGGTTGCGTAGTGACGCCTGCACGTTTAAGCCGTTTGTTTCATTTCGTGTCGGGGAAATCTCGGATATTACCGACATTCAAGCTTGGAGATACGTTCCCACAGCCTTAAACGTCGCCGACGATGCTACACGCGACAGTGGACCATTTTGCTATTAGGTCTCGATGGTTAACTGGACCATCCTTCCTTCTCGTTCCAGAGAATTCATGGCCTAGCGAACCAATTTCTACTTCACCCGCTGTCACAGTGGAAAATAAAGTAATCTCTGAAACCGTTGGTTTTTTGATCGGAGGAAAATCTAAGAAACCCTCTGCTTTTTCGCCAATAGTTGTTGACTATCGACGATTAAGTAGGTGGTTACGGCTACTCAGAGCTACAGCTCGTGCTCATCAGGCAGCACAAATATTTCGGTCATGTTTACCTCAAAATTCTAAATTATTTCAGAATTCTATTCGTGGTTCAAATAATTTATTAATTTTAACTAATGAACACTTGTATTCGGCAGAGCACCACTTATTTTCAGTAGTTCAATTTGATTGTTTTGCTGACGAACTCACATGTGTGAACGCGGGACGCCCCGTTTCTAGCCAAAGTAAACTTAGGCACGTGTCCTTGCTCTTGGGCGAAGATGGTCTGCTATGTTTATCCGGTCGCACTATCGCTTCTAACGCTGTGGAAGCAAACCCCATTATTCTCGACGGGAAACATCAAATAACGAAGCTACTGATCAGCTCTTACCATGCCCGATTCGCACACGCAAATAATGAGCTCGTCGTTAATGATCTCCATCAACGATTTTACATCACCGGTGTTAGAACAGCCGTTAAGCAAGTGGCCTCTAAATGTCAAGCCTGTCGAATACGAAAAGCGAGACCTGTTACCCCTCCCACAGGAGATCTACCGGACGTCCGAATGGCCCATCACGAACGCCCGTTTACGATCGTCGGTCTGGATTATTTCGGGCCAGTGAGTGTAACAATTGGACGACGTACTGCCAAACGTTGGATCGCTTTGTTCACCTGTCTTACTATAAGGGCGGTGCACTTAGAAACTGTCGAAACTTTGTCATCTGACTCAGCCATAATGGCACTTCGGCGTTTTGTGGCCCGTAGAGGAGTTCCAGTGTGTATTTATTCCGACAACGGAACTGCATTTGTTGGCGCTGCTAAGATTCTATCCAACTTATACGAGTTCGCAGCTGCTAAAGAGATTCGTTGGAGATTCATCCCGCCCTCAGCCCCTTTCATGGGAGGGTGTTGGGAACGTTTGGTACGGAACGTCAAAAACGCCTTGAATGTTGCTCTTCTTGAAAAATCGCCGAGGGAGGAGGTGCTGTCGACGTTGCTGGCAGAAGCCGAAGCAATTGTTAATTCCAGGCCATTGACTCACGTGTCTGTCGATCAAGACTCAGAGACAGCTTTAACGCCATTCACTTTTTTAATTGGCTCCTCATCCAACGACATCCAGACGCGACAGTTTGATGACACTGACCTTTCAAGTCGAGCCCAATGGCGAAAGTCTCAGCGGCTAGCCGACCAATTTTGGCAAAGATTCGTCACTGAATACCTACCCACGTTAGTGCCACGGAGGACTTCTAAGAGTACACAGAAGTTGAAAGTTGGAGACCTTGTGTGTATAGCGGACGGAACTCTGCCCCGCAGATATTGGCCCAGAGGCCGGATAGTAGCGACCTTTCCCGGTAAAGACGGTATCGTTAGGGTGGTGGATGTGATGGCAAAAGGGGGTGTCCTGCGTCGCCATGTGAGAAAAATCGCCTTGCTAATCGCCGCCTAAGATATGGTGACTACACCGTCGGGGGCCATGTTGGCGATTAATAGTTTTATACACCTCTTTGTACATAGATACTTTTTCTTGTAATGCTGTTTTTGAAAATATAATTTAGTTGTCACAAAAACCGTCTTTAAATAACATTGGTGTCAGAAGTAAAAAAATTAAATAATTTCCTAAAAAGGGTTTTAGTATAAAACCATGCCCTATACTCGGCTTCAAGCAACCAGGGAAAAAGTACAAAATAAGGATTATGTTCCCCAAATTTCGGAAAGCGTCATCAAGAGGGCGGTGCCTCTACCCACGGCGCCTCCGCACTTGCCCCGCCCTGCGCCACTTCGAGGGACTCCGTACCCGCAAGTATGGTTTCTTTAAGTACTACCCCTAAAAGTGCTCGCTCAGGCACGTCCACCGATACCGTGAAAGCACGAATTCTCGCCGCCAAGGCAGAACATGCGCGCAAGCTTGCACAGGCGGACGCAGAGCGCGAACGCGCCCAGACTGAGCGTGAACGTGTCCAGGCAGAGCGCGAACGTACTGTCGCTGAGCTAGAGTTACAGGCTGAGCTAGCAGCTATTGAAGCCGGTACCTCGCATCACTCGCGTGACTCGTCACGCCAGTCACGTGCCTCATCACGCCTCTTGAGTGACCCATCACGAGAGCCAGGCCAGTCAGCCGTGAAGGAGTGGTTAGAACATCCTGATAATGTAACCATATACCCTAACCTTAGTACTAAAGCTTATTCGTTGGTTGACAGGGAGAAGGATAAACCGTGGTTTCCCAGTACTGTACAGTGGGAACTACCGCGTTCAGCGCCTGCCACGGTTCTTGGAGGTGCTCCAGCGCCACCCCAGATCCCTGCCCATAAGCTCCACACGCCGCCTCCGACAGCTCAATCTGAACATGCAACTCATACACTAGGTGTAGGCACACTTTCTAAAGGTCATGCTCATTGTTGCTACAATAATAAAAACAACAGCGAAAGTGTAGGTACACCATTTCATGAGCTGGCTAAGGCGATCACAGACTTGGCGGCAAAGAAAACAACAAAAGTATGTGATTTTATTAAATTTGATGGTCGCGCGGCAGATTGGCTGCCTTTTAAAAAATCATATGACCTTTCCAAAGCGCATTTTTCATTCAGTGATAACGTCGCTAGGCTTGGTGCAGCTTTATATGGCGCCGCTAGAGAAGCCGCCTCCATTCGGCTTGTGGCAGCTGACGACCCGGACCAGATTGTGCAGGCACTGGAGACACGGTTCGCCCAACCAGAAGTCCTACTTCTTCATCAGCTCTCTCTGGTAAGAGGCCTATGTTATTTAAAGACGGTTTTTGTGACAACTAAATTATATTTTCAAAAACAGCATTACAAGAAAAAGTATCTATGTACAAAGAGGTGTATAAAACTATTAATCGCCAACAGGAGGCATCATATTTACTAACGGGACCACGAGAAATAGTTTATCCCTCGTGGACCCGTTGATGACGTATAATGGGACCACGAGGGATAGTTATCTCTCGTGGACCCGTTAACGGGACAAAATAATGGGACCACGAGAAAACACCCAAACTTAAACCATGTCAGAGGCCTTACAGGGGGTGTTTTCTCGTGGTCCCATTATTTTGTCCCGTTATACGTCATCAACGGGTCCACGAGGGATAAACTATTTCTCGTAGTCCCATTAAAGCGGGCGGCGGGGCGGGTGCGTTGCTGTGTGCGGCGCGGATGTGCCGCAGCAGCTTTGGCTGCGCCGCTGCTTCTTCTATGGACGTCATAGCGACTAGTAAGTATGACGTCTATGGATGCAGCCTAGCGATTAGATCCCCAGATTCTTTATACCTACTTCGTATATCCATCGGGTTGATAATCTACTTTTTCTTTCCTGTTCTAACTGAAATAACATTCATATTACCACGGCTATGGTCAGATGTCTGCATCAGATAGGTTTGAGCATTTTTGATGCTATTGATGAACTGTTTTATTTTGGTAGTAATAAAATTATTTTCTTAAATGAGTAAGAAGTTTTGTTATTTTCTTTGATTGTCTGTATTTTGTTTCATTTATGTTTATTTACTGTAATTTGTAGGGAAGTATATAGTCCTTCTGATATAAAAGGCTGTAAAATATATCAGGTATATATTGTTTTCTCGGGGTCCCATTATTTTATCCCGTTAACGGGTCCACGAGGGATAACTATCCCACGTGGTCCCGTTACACGTCATCAACGGGTCCACGAGGGATAAACTATTTCTCGTAGTGCCATTAAAGAAGATGATGCCTCCTGTGTAATGGAAAAATAGATATAGCATAATATACATTTTGCAACACAAAGTACGATAGAATTTAAAAGCAGATAGTATTAGGCGCTCATAAGGAAAAAGAGCTCTGCTTTTAGGCTCGCACAAGAGGGCCTTTGGGACTGCTTTTGAATAAATGTTTGAGAAAAAGTATTAGGGTCTAATTCTACTGTAGAGAGAACACTTTGTTGCACATCCAGGAAAAAATAACTACATGCATTTGTTAGATTTAATGTAAAACAATATCAAAAGTTCACTTCAATCTGTTAATAAGACCCATAGTAAGAGAAATAATTTTAATAATTTAAAAGCAGAAGAATTTGAAAGGTTATAATAGGCAAAAGCAAATAATGAATAGGAATGAACTCTATCTAAAAACAATGTTCCAGGCACAGCAGCGTCCTAGTGGTCCCTTCACCCATCTTGTGTGAGGGAACGTGGCACTGGCCGCTGTATAAATCATCTCATTACGTAGATGCAAAAGTCTATGTGAAATGTTAATTAATAGGATTGAGGCAGGCGGATGAGTGTAATGGATGAAGAGTTACAGAATTCGCTAGCCAGGAAGATAGAAGGGGTAAGATGAACGAAAACAGATTTCACGGTAAAAAATGCGTAGAGAAGAGAATATTTTATTTCAAGCGTATCGGATAAAACTGACATGGAAAACTATCTGTCCGTCTGACATAAAACTTTTCATAAAGAGTTCCATCCTACTTGGACTTCCACATCACTCCCCCGCGGAGACCGTTACAACGGGCGGTAACAATTGGGAAACCTCACAGTTCTTCCCGACCGGGTCGTAAGGGGTTTTAGTGGAGTTGTTTGCTCATCTTCCCTATCTTTGGGTATGATGGTTGCTTCTGTGAATGTATAAGCTGGCTTCAGACGGTCTATGGAGATGGTATTTGTCTTTCCTTTGATGTTGATTTTAAAAGTTTTATCGGCTCTCTCCAGGACTACGTATGGCCCTGTGTATGCCGGTTGAGGAGCTCCACGTACTGTATCATCTCGTACAAATACGTGTTTGGTTGTAGCCAAATCCTTAAAAATAAAACTTTTAAAAACCTATTTAGAGGCTAAAAAAGTGTAATAGTGTAATAAAACTTTTATCACGCCTGTGACGAGATGCTGGCGTTGGCTGCAGTTTCCGTGCAAAAGAGCGAATGCGTGCGGTATATTCCGTTAAATCAGTTGGAGCATTGTCGCTGGCATCGAACATTTCACCAGGCAGTCTCAATGGATCGCCGTATACTAACTCTGCGGCTGAGGCATCTGCGTCTTCCTTGATGGCGCTTCTAATGCCGAGTAGGACTAGGGGTAGCGATTCCGTCCAACTGGGGTTAGCGTGACATACGATGGCAGCTTTCAACTGTCTGTGGAAACGCTCAATCATTCCGTTGCAAGCAGGATGGTATGCCGTGGTCTTGCGGTGTTGGAAGCCTGCTAGTTTGGCAAGGTGCTCGAACAAAACACTTTCGAATTGTCGACCTCTGTCTGTGACTATTGACA
Source organism: Yponomeuta sedellus (assembly GCA_934045075.1). Classification (NCBI taxonomy): domain Eukaryota; kingdom Metazoa; phylum Arthropoda; class Insecta; order Lepidoptera; family Yponomeutidae; genus Yponomeuta; species Yponomeuta sedellus. Next base: position 2,835,567 of record OW203748.1, on the reverse strand, counting down.
CGGGGCAACCAAAACGAGCGATCCAGCCTGATAGCAGTGCTTTTGCGACGGTTTCGGCCGTGATGTCTGGTATGGGAATCGCCTCAGGCCATCGCGTAAATCTGTCGATCGCGGTAAGGCGTTTTCCGTCTGACACAGGAAGAGGGCCGATCAGGTCTATGTGCACGTGACTGAAGCGGGCTTTGGGTAAGCCGAAAGTTCCCGTTGGTGCGGAAACGTGTCGGGTGACCTTTGCGCGCTGGCTCGGTAGGCATTTGCGGGCGTAATCTCTGCAGTCCTTTCTCATGCCTGGCCATACATAACGTTCTGCGACTAGCTTCGCGGTTGCGTTGGCACCAGGGTGACTTAGACTATGGAGGCTACCGATGGCTTGCTGTCGCAGCTGCTTGACCACGAACGGTCGAGAAACTCCTGTGCTGACGTCACAGTAAATACCATTGTACTTTTGTAAGCGCAGTGCTGATCCTGTCTTCAAAAGTAGTGTGAGTTCGGGGTCGGCTGTCTGTGCTTTTGCTAGTAAGTCCAGATCAAGTGGTGCTGTTATTTCCTCAATTCTGGAGAGAGTGTCTGCGACTACATTGTCTTTGCCCGCTATGTGACGGATGTCCGTTGTAAATTGGCTTATGCAGTCGAGGTGCCTGAACTGACGTGGCGAGATGTTTTCCTTGCAGGTCTTGAAAGCAAAGCAGATTGGCTTATGATCTGTGTAAATGGCAAAATCTCTTGCTTCGACCATGTGGCGAAAGTACTTAATTGCCTCGTATATCGCCAACAGTTCCCGGTCATAGGGCGAGTATTTCTGCTGGGAGGGGCTGAGTTTTCTCGAGAAAAAAGCAAGGGGTTGCCATTCACCATCTTTTTGCTGCTGTAGTGTTGCGCCTATGGCGGTATCAGATGCATCTGTAACCAATGAGAGCTTTGATTGGCAGTCGGGGTGGGCCAACAGAGTGGCGTTGCAGAGGCTTTGCTTGCAGTCTTCGAAGGCTTTTAGTGTCTCGCCTGTAAGCTCAACTGGATGTGACCCTTTAACATAGCCGGTGAGCAGCTTGTTTAAAGGGGCTTGCAGTTGTGCCGCTTCGGGAACAAAACGTCTATAGAAATTTAGCATTCCCAAGAATCTGCGGAGTTCCTTGACGGTCTTCGGGGCAGGAAAATCTCTTATCGCCTGTACTTTTCCGTCGAGAGGTTTTATGCCATTTGCGTTGATACGATAGCCAAGGAACGTGACTTCCGGTGCACCGAATACGCATTTGGATGTGTTAATCAACATGCCATATTCCTTCATTCTCGTGAAGAGCTGGCCCAGGTGTTCCAAGTGTTCGGCTTCGTTTTTTGAAGATACCAGGAAGTCGTCCAGATACACGTAACAGAAGTCGAGTCCTCGGGTCATTTCATCAACGAACCGTTGGAAAGTTTGGCCTGCGTTTCTTAAACCAAATGTCATATAAGGGAACTCGTACAAACCGAACGGTGTCGTGATTGCCGTTTTGTCTATGTCCTCGGGGCTGACTGGTATCTGGTTGTAGGCTTTGACCAGGTCGATAGTCGAGAAAATCGAACAGCCAGAAATGTTGTGCGTGAAGTCATGGATGTGGCGTATAGGGTACCGATCTGGTACGGTTCGTGCGTTCAGCATTCTGTAGTCGCCGCATGGACGCCATCCGTTTTCCTTCTTGGGCGCTAGATGTAGAGGGGACGACCAAGGACTTTTTGACGGCCGGGCAGTTCCATTTTTCAGCATGGATTCGAACTCTTGCCGGGCTATCTTGAGTTTGTCTGGTGCGAGTCGTCGTGCTGGACACGCTATAGGTGGTCCAGGTGTCGTTTTTATGTAGTGCACTGTATTGTGATGGTGCACTCGATCAGTACCAGTGGGCCGGGTGATTTCAGGGAACTTCTGCAGAAGAGCGTGGAACTGAGTATCGCCAGTCATTATCTTCACTGAAGAAATCGTGTCTGGTGATGTTACAGGTGATGCGATGGCTGATAGAGTAGTCGTGTTGTCGATGAGACGTTGACTTCGACAGTCGACGATGATGTTGTAGTGGGATAGGAAGTCCACTCCAATGATGGCTCTGGTTACGTCAGCCACGGTGAATCGCCAGGAAAAATCTCTCCGTAGTCCGAAGTCTAGTTCCAGATGAATGTCGCCATATGTGTCGATAGTGGAACCGTTGGCCGCAAATAGTTGGTACTTGGCTTTAGGTCGGCGTTCTTTCAGGGCAGAGCGTGGGAAGACACAGAGATCGCTGCCGGTGTCAACGAGAAACTGCGTCTTCGTTCTGCGATCTGTCACTAACAGGCGACCGGAGGATGTGAGGCAGTCGTTGGTCGCCATTATCGACCGCCTGGGCAGTTTTCCGACTGGTAGTCGCAGGGCTTGAGGCATTTGTGCGCGTTTGCTCCGAACTTAGCGTGGTACCAACAAGTTGGGAATTTGCGGTAGCTAGACTGAGACCTACTTCTAGAGCTGCCACGACGGCAGCCTGATTGGTCGCGGGGCGGCCTGGATTGCGATCTCGATTTCCTGACTTGGGCCGAAAGTGAGCTGACTTGCTTGGTGAGTTCAGCTATTTGCTTGGCCATGAAGTCCAGGGTATTTGACTGGCGGAGGCGGAGCTGAAGTAGAAGCAACATGGTGGTCGATTTCGTCAGGCGCTTGATGAGTTCTTGCTTAAACTTCTCGTATTTGTTCGCTTCCGGCGGGTGTTCGATGATGTCATCGATGATGTCGACATACGGTGGTTGTAGTTGTGAAGTGGCGTAGTAGAACATGGTTTCGTCTGCTTTTATGCCAGCCAATTTGAATTGTCCTTCTAACTGTTTGAACCACACCGATGGTTTGGTTCGTGATCACACTGGTGATCACGTCGGGGTCACCAGTGAGGCAGGCGGATGAGTGTAATGGATGAAGAGTTACAGAATTCGCTAGCCAGGAAGATAGAAGGGGTAAGATGAACGAAAACAGATTTCACGGTAAAAAATGCGTAGAGAAGAGAATATTTTATTTCAAGCGTATCGGATAAAACTGACATGGAAAACTATCTGTCCGTCTGACATAAAACCTTTCATAAAGAGTTCCATCCTACTTGGACTTCCACAGGATCCTGGAATACCTACTATTGTAAATTTCTCTTTTACCTACATATTATTTTCTGAAAATATGTTATCTACTCTGTGGGACAGTAAAATAAACCAAATATAATCCAGCAACAGGGGTGTATTGATTTCAAAATAGTTTTAACACAAATCACACATAAATTACACAGACACAGAGAATAAAATAAAACATGATTAAAAATAGCAGTTGGAACACAATATTTAGCAACAGTTATTAGAACGTAAAACATAACTTACATGGTAGTTTCTGGCTCCCAAGACGAATACGAAAAATATGACATGCTAGTTTTTTTTTAACCCTATAAAGGGCACCCTCCGGAGGACACGGGAGAGGGAGGTGGTGAATGCTCATGCATAACAGCACGGACCCGGCCGTGTTGCCAATGTGGGACTCACAAGAAGTGCGCCTACCCACTAAACACCACCTTGGGACTGGTTTTGGTCCTAAAGACCCCTAAACCCACATCGGGAGCGACCCCCCTCGAGGCCGAGGAGGGCTTTTTTTTTTTTTTAACCCTATAAAGGGCACCCTCCGGAGGACACGGGGGAGGGAGGTGGTGAATGCTCATGCATAACAGCACGGACCCGGCCGTGCTGCCAATGTGGGACTCACAAGAAGTGCGCCTACCCACTAAACACCACCTTGGGACTGGTTTTGGTCCTAGAGACCCCTAAACCCACATCGGGAGCGACCCCCCTCGAGGCCGAGGAGGGCGCACAGCGGAGCTCCCTAGCGGAGCGTCCGCTTAGAAGAGTTTATATTACAAAACTGCTATGAAAGAGCAGTGCCCCCCCTAGGGGGGACACTGGCAGAGGAGAGGTGAGCTCCCTAGCGGAGCGTCCGCTTAGAAGAGTTTATATTACAAAACTGCTATGAAAGAGCAGTGCCCCCCCTAGGGGGGACACTGGCAGAGGAGGGGGGCGCCGAGGAGGGCGCATTACATCAGGTTATATACCCTTGCTAACACCCCCTAATTAGCTGAAAACAATATGGCACCTCAACCAATCGCGGATAGTTTACAAATCAAACAGTAGTCTTTTTAAAAGAACAACAAATTAGCTTGACCATCTATCTCAGCAGTTTAATTTACATGTGATATTATTATTAACTCACAGTTAAAGTAATGTTTAATTGAACTAGTCACAATGCAAGTCTAAATAGCGAATACATTTGGTTTCGTAACGGAAACAGATGTCTGAATCAGTTTATGATGATGATGATTGATCCGACCGATTTCGACCATGGCGACCCAGTTAATATCTTTTAATAGTAAAGATTTCAATATAGCATAAATGTATTATCTGTAATGTTAAGAAAACAAACATGATTTAAATCATACATTTGAAATTAAAATATACTTTGAAGACTTACCAAACTTCGGAAAATATTAATTAATGACAATTTGATAAATATCCTGTCACGGCCATACTGACTTGTACTTCGTCCCGAAGTACACAAATGAATAACAACATTTTATTACAACAAAAACAATAGAAAGTAAAGCCTTAGGCTACCTATGAATAATGGAACTACATTACATAATAGTTCTGTTCTAATCTGATAAAGCACTCATTTCAGCTCATTTCTTTTAATCCTTTATCACATAACATTAATAAATTTCTGTATTGCTAAACTTTCTTATTTCACATTAAGTAACTTCAGCATAACCATACTGGGTCATTTTACATCAATTTTACAGGTAATATTCACATACATCAATAAATTAGTTTACATCAGAGAGGAAAACAATAATTAAGTACATTAAATTCAAGAGAACATGGAAGCTATATTTTCATCTTCCCAATCACCTAGCCATTGACGTATTTTCTCTTTAGCTACGGTTACGTTCCCTAAATTGCCTATTCCTCGAAGAGCATATCTGTCATTAGGAAGAAGGGCTACGATTTCATAAGGTCCTTTAAACCTGGGACTTAATTTATCATGACGCCTATGATCCTGATTTACATAAACTATATTACCAATTCCAAAAACTTTATTATCCCGCCTAGAAACGTTAAATCGATTTTTGAATTTATCTGCCTCCAAACGCAAACGCTGGTAAGCTAGTTCCCGATCCGCTTTTACATCAATATTATGTTCAGGAATGTTAACATCATTTAGACGGGCTTGAATGCACGGGATATTTGCATTACAGCCAATGAGCAAATGAAGTGGAGTAAAACCTGTAGATTTTTGGACAGTCGTATTTATCGATTGTTGAACTTTCCACAAACCGCTTGGCCAGTCTGACGAACCTTTACACGTGGTATTCAACATATCTATAATCGTCATTACGTATCGTTCCACCTGCCCGTTTCCTCTGGGTGTGCCTGTGGCAACCAAATGATGCTCGATCTCCAATTGTCTAAATAAATCTCTAATTTGATGGGAGTTAAAATTAGTCCCTCTATCAGTAATGACTTTTGAAGAAGTCCCAAATACTGTAACAGTGTCTCAAATTAAGGGTACAAGTTCTTGGGCACTCAGACTTTTTAGAGGTTTTAATAAACAAAATTTTGTAAAGCCGTCTACCAAGAGTAAAATAGATAGATAGATAGATGAAAAATTTATTAACATTTCCACACACACATGTATAAGAACAATACAAAATCAGCAGAATGTACAGCATTTAACAAGATAACAATCAAACAAACAAACACATATTATACTAATCAACAGAGCATTGTGGGTGTGGCAAATGGAAAAAGGTTCTGACTCAGCATGTGCTGCGGCGGGCGACCACCTCAGCGCTGTTATTCTGTCAGTACCTGGTGGTAAGACAGCATCGTGCAGAGCCCGGAGATGTGTAGGTGCAGGTAAAATGTTACATATTGTGACAAAGACGTTATTATTACATCGTCGTGTATCATCGTGCAGAGCCCGGAGATATATAGGTGCAAGTCAAAAGAATGTAATAATAATAATATGTAATTAATATATAATTTATTTATATTTTAAAATTGTAAGCAAAATGTCAAAAAAAGAATGTCAAAGAAATAATTTAGAATAGAAATTGGGTGAAACCCTAAATAAAATTTATAATTTACGTCAACAAATGCTCACTGGGAGAGCGATTTCTGGGATTCCAGAAGGAACTCCTTGAATTTAGCCTTGAAACTTGCTTTGGAGTTTATTTGCCTGATCGGCGGAGGAATGTCATTCCAGCACTTGGTGGCATGGAACCGAAAACTACCACGGAATGCGGCAGTTCGGTGCCCAGGCACACCAAGGGGATTGGAGCAAGCTCTTATTCGGTTACGGTCTCCATACACAGTCCAACGCCAAGTCAGTTTATCAAATAAATAAGCTGGCTTTTCATATTTGACAACTCCGAACATTAGTGTTGCCATAAATAGTTTTAGTCTATTTCCCATTTTCAGGAAAGACGCGCTGTTTAAATAGGGTGTGATGTGAGCTCGAGCAGGTACATTAAAACAAAAACGGGCACATGCATTTTGCACTCGCTGCAGTAGTTTGTGTGTTTTTGTAAATAGGCACGGACCATAAGCAGTGAAAGCATAGTTGAGCTTAGACATTATCAATGTGTCGCAAAGAAGTATTCGGGTGTTGACACTCAGGAATCTGCGTAGTGAGTAAAGCATTTTGAGCCTGAAGAAGCAGTTGCGCACGATTTCTAGCACGTGCCTTTCGAACCTAAGGTTACTGTCCATAATCAGACCCAGATTCCGTGCTTCATCGACAAAATCCAGTGGCTCATCCTCTATAACAACTACAGGATTTAACGCCATTATTCGTTCTTTCTGAATCTTAGAACCCAGGATCATGACCTTTGATTTATTTTTGTTGAGAAGTAGGCAGTTATCACTACACCATTTAGAGATACGCTTTAAGTCACTGTTCAAAGCTTTTACAGACTCAGCAACACAGCTAAGATCGGTGGAAATATAAATTTGCAGATCATCCGCGTACAGGTGATACTTGCAAGACACAATACACCTCACAATGTCCGCTGAATAGATGGTGAAGAGGAGCGGACCCAGAATTGAGCTTGTGGTACACCGCGGGTCACGTGACATAGATCCGACCTAAGAACCGAGCCATCTGGCTTCTGCAGTGAAACTTGTTGGTAGCGGTCGGAGAGGTAACTACGAAACCAAGCCAGTGTCTCAGATTGGAAGCCGTAATACTGAAGTTTAGCCAGTAATAAATCCAGATTCAAGGAATCGAAAGCCTTCGAAAAATCCAGTAGTCCCAGAATGGTACCTTTGCTCTTATCTTGTTCGGCCAGAATGTTATCTATGACGTCAAGTAGGGCTGTGGATGTACTGTGATTCTTGCGAAAGCCAGACTGGTGAACGGTTAAGATGTTGTTAGCCTCGCAGTATCTTACCATCTGATTATAAACCACTTTTTCTAACATCTTAGAGAAATAGGGTAATATGCTAATCGGCCTCAGATCGCTTAGATTGGTTGGGTTATTTATTTTTGCTAGGGGAGTGACAGTAGCGATTTTCCATTGATCAGGAAAAGTACTAGACGAAATAGATTTATTAATTATCTTGGTGATAGTAGTGACAATGTGAGGAAGTGTCAGTATCACCATATCTCTGTTTATGTCGTCTATACCTTTGGCATTAGATTTAAGTTCTAGGATAATCTTTAAGATTTCTGTTTCATTAGTTGTATTAAGAGAAAAAATTGTATTATTGTGATGTCGATTAGTCAAGAAAAAAATAATGAAGGAAATATTGCATTCGTTATTATTGGAATTATTCAAGAAACTATTATTTATAATGTCGGGACAGTGTAAATAATCCGGTAGAATGTTATGCTTTTTATGCAGGCCTCGAGGCGCCCGCAGTTGGGTTTGCAACGGAAAATCAAATATATTATATTAAAAAATCATAAAATAAAATAAAATCCTCTGTAGAGAGCCGCCACACTTTTGATTAGGTAATAAAAACTTTTTTAAGTTATTCCACAAAGCTTTGCTATTATTTAAATTAGAGTTAATTTTGTGCTCATAAAAGGCTTTCTTTTCAAAATACATGCTCATATTAACGAAGTGTTTTAAGTCTTTATACGCTGACTTAAGTGGTTCGGACTTAGTGCGAATATTATTGCTATGTGCTTTATCCCGAAGGTGCATCATATGGCGTATATTGGAATAGCCATGGTTTAATTTCTTCCCTAATTGTGATAGTTTTCACTGGAGCATGTTGATCGAATAGGGAAGTGATAGTTTCATTAAGCAATGATACTACGCTGTTTATGTTAGTATCAATTTTTGAAAGAATTAAATTCCATGGGATCCGTGACACGTCCAACTCAAATTGCGATCTAATTATATTTAATTAAATTGCGATAAATATATTTATATCCATCATTTGTTGGTTTGAATGGGCCGGTGCGGTCTAAGTGAATAGTATGAAAGGGAATAGGAGTCTTATCTATCGGATGTAGAAGACCCTGCTTTGGACCTGTATGACTTTTTCGATCAATACATACTAAACAATGTTTTAAATATTTTTTGACAAATGCCCCCATGCGAGGAAACCAAAAATGTTCACAAATTTTCTTTAAAGTTTTATTGAATCCTACGTGGCAATTTTCATCATGAAAAAGACGTAACAAACTGAGTCTAGAACACTTAGGTACATAAAGTTTGGGTTCATCTGGTTGGATTTTGTAAAACAACAAATTATTTTGTAACACATTATCGATTTTCATCGAGTTCTCCTGCTAAAATCTGACTCATTAAGTGTTGACTTTCTGAATCATTTTGTTGTGCAATTTCTAACCGATTGGGCCTCGTTTAGTAAATGAACTGCAGCTGATACATGTGAAATTAGTTTGGTATCAATTATTGGTGATGGAGGATTACATACTGAAGTAGTAGAATTATCAGAGGCTGGAGTTTGGACAGGATTGCGACTAAGGAAATCGACATGACCTATATATTTCCCCTTCTTATAAACAATTTCAAATTGAAAATCTTGCATATATGTCCACCAGCGGGCAACCCGCGGTGACAAATCTCTTTTGTTCATCGTAGATTTAATAGAATTGCAATCTGTGAAAATTTTGAATTTGAGACCTAAAAGATATACTCTGAAATGTTTCAACGCATTATAACGCATATGAACAGTATTTAGCTTCTACTGGGGAGGTTTTTTTACTGAAGTAAGCTACTACTTTTATTGTATTATCTACTCTTTGTATCAGTATAGCTCCATAGCTTAGGGAACTAGCGTCAGTATAAAGTTCTGTGGGTAACTCGGGGTCAAATATAGTTAATAATGGTTTAGTCGACAAATGTTTAACAACATAGTCCCTAGCCGAATCTTGCTCGAGACCCCATTCCCATTTTTGATGGTTTTTAGTCAGTTTTGTTATACAAGCTGTTTTGACTGCGAAATTAGGAATGAATTTTCGAAAATAACTAGCAAGGCCCATGAATTGACGGACTTGTTTGACGGTTCTAGGGATGGGAGAACTAACTAAAGCCGCTACCTTTGTATCACTAGGCCTCACACCATCATGTGATATACGTCTTCCCAAGTACTTAATTTCAGTTACAAAAAATTTACATTTTTTGAAATTTATAGTGAAACTATAAATGCACTATTTAATGCCTGAACTGTTTCCTCCAAGTAAGATAGGCCTTCTTCTATCGTTGAGCAAGGAATGAGAATGTCATCTATACACCAAAAGGAATTTCTGATCTTGCACAGCCTTCGTGATGGCTCTTTGAAATACGGATGGGCCATTACAAATACCAAAAGGCATTTTTAAAAATTCATAATGGCCATTTGGAGTCACAAATGCTGTGTATTTTATCGATTCTGTTGCTATTGGAATTTGGTAAAATCCATTTTTCATGTCAAGAGAAATAAAGTACTTTGCTTCACCAAGCCTATCGATTTGGTCTTCAATGAGAGGGAGAGGATATCTGTCTTTTTCCAAAAGTTTATTCAATGCTCGAAAGTCAATACACAATCTATCACTGCCGTCTTTTTTTTTACTCTAGTTTGGCGGCTCCGAACATTATGTATAAACCTAGTTTCCTGTTCTTCTTCATCTCCTGTCAATTGGACAGGATGCATCCCTGCGCGATTGCAATGTTATGCAGAACACAGCAAGCTATAATTATTTTAGCGACAAATTCTGGGTGGTAATCTAATACTCTATGGACAAGTAAGCATCTAAATAGACCCTTTAGAATGCCAATAGCCCTTACTACACTATTTCGGGCTGTAGCGTGACGCTGATTATAAAACGCCTCTGGCGAGTTTTCTTCAGCATTGTTTATAGGTATCATGAGATAAGTACGTTGTGCGTATCCTGAGTCTCCTGAAAAGTAAATACCATGTTCTATAACCAGGAAAATGACACGTAGATGCCCGACGTGATTGAAAAATATTACTGGTAGGTATTAGGGTAATAAGAAGTACAAACCAAGCAAGACCACTTGCTCACCCGAATTTGTCAATCGTTCTAAATGGTCTTTTATAAGAGAGTGGTTAAAAATAAAACTATCGTGTGTGGCACCACCATATGTGGGATCTACATGTAAAATATTAAGATCAGCATCTGTTATCTGAAAACATAAAAAAGAAACGCTTTAGCCTGCGCATCTACATGATGAAATGATTTATATAGCTTCTAGTGGTACCTACATCCACACCAGATGGTTGAAAGACTTGGAAACCTTCAATAAGCATTCACAATGAATAACCGATCAAAAATGAACGGGCTCATTTATAAAAATACAATTCCTCTAAAGCACTAAAAGCAGTTTGTTAAATCTGTAATTATGTAGGTACATATTTAAATGGAAAATCTCTAACATAAATCTGCGATTCATTAAATGATTGTAAGATGTGTAAAATATGATTGTATCGATTTAATTTAGTAGCTTTATTTTCAGTTCCTTACGAGTTGCACATTTCGTGCATGATAGCCTTTGCGGCAATAATAACGCTCTTCATTTTGAGGTGGTCTCTTCATGGCGACAAAAGTTCCATCTACACTGCCGATAACAGTAGGAATTTTGAACTTTTCATAAAATCTGTAATTTAAATAAATAACTATGAAAATACACAGTGGGATTGCGGGATATTTTTTTTTATAAAAATATTGCATTATATAGTATAATCATTGAATTTGAAGTAAGCATAGAAACCCATTCCCATACAAGCAAATCGGATCCCAAAAAACCGCGCCGGGCCCAGAGGCCGCCACTGAAAATGCGCGCAAAGCCGAAAAATACGTGTAGAGCGCTTTGTCTAAAACCGCTAGATGGCATTGTTAATAGTTTTCACGAGTTTACTATTGACATCTGGCGGTGACTAGCAAAACGTAAAACATTTTAGCAGTGTACTCTAGTAGCCAGTAGCGAGCAGAGAATTGACAGTTCAATTCTAGACACAGAGTACCTACGTTTGGTTCTTGTATGGTTTAATTGTTCTGTGTTCTTGTAAGTCCTTAGGGAAAATATAATCTGCCATAAAATTGACAACCCACGGATGGGATAAATATAGGAAAAACATTGTTTGAGAGATAATTCAGAAAATACAATACCTATGTGAAAAAATCACACATTTCAAATCTGTGGAAAAAGTATATTGCGGAATTAGTGCATTGGGTCTATAAAACAGAATTTTAAAGCAAGCAGCAAGAAATGTAACCCACCTTTACCCACCAACAACTTCTAGTGAATGATATCAGTGCTTTCAACATGCAACAGTAACCCAGACTTCGTCATCCTCCGTGTATAGACCTGCCCTGTGGTCGCTGATTGTGATCTTATCAAGCCAATACTTAGGCCGGTATTACAGAACGATGCTCAAGCACAGATTGATCTCAGATCGCCCAATCATTACTTGAGCGCTGAATCGATGCTCAAGCACTCCCTTTATTTTCAAACAGTTCTTGAGTAGAGATCAGCCAATCACTGCTTAAGTAGAGATTCAGAACTGCAATCAGATTGTCTATGATCAAAGTTTGTTTTCTATGACAAGAAAAATACAAGTGTAGATTTTTATTCCCTTTTACGCATGTTACAAAAACGTGACGATGAAACTTAGTAAATTATGTCAAATATACAGAGGAAACTAAAATAATGTTTATGTATTCGTAAATAAAATGTTCAAAGTTTCTTTATTTAATTATTAGTTTGTAATGAACCGTATATTTAAAGGAAGCAAAACGTTCACGCTTCTTGTTTATTTATTCGCTTTGAGTACAGAACGGAACGTAACAAATGTTGATAAAATAATTCTCTTGACGTCTGTCTATTTATGTTTACTAAATTACTAATATCTGTACATAGTCGGTGTGGTTTAATTTGAACATTAATCGCTGTTTTGAAACGAGATGTGAAAAAATGAGAGCAAGGAACTTCACCATAGTGGAAAGAATCCTCCTTGTGGAACATAAAAAGTCAACTTCACTGCAGTGGAGAGGGTCCTCCTCGTAGAAGACAAAAACTCAACTTCACCGCAGTGCAGAGGAACCTGCTCGTTGGACATAAAACTTCAACTTCACCGCAGCGGAGAGGAACCTGCTTGTTGAACATAAAACTTCAACTTTGTTGCAGTAGAGAGGAACCTGCTCATTGAACATAAAACTTCAACTTCACTGCAGTGAAGAGGAACCTGCTCGTTGAACATAAAACTTCAACTTCACCGCAGTGAAGAGGAACCTGCTCGTTGAACATAAAACTTCAACTTCACCGCAGTGGAGAGGAACCTGCTTGTTAAACATAAAACTTCAACCTCACCGCAGTGGAGAGGAACCTGCTCGGTGAACATAAAACTTCAACCTCATCGCAGTGGAGAGGAACCTGCTCGTTGAACACCAAACTTAAACTTCACCACAGTGGCGAGGATCCTCCTCGAGGAAGATAAAAAGTCAACTTCAACACAGCGGATTTATAGAATATGTGTCAATTATGTTACAAATTTATGATCAATAAAAAGCTGAGATTGTTTTATTGATTATTTTATTTATTCCTCTTTGTGACTGTCTTGTTGGCCTAGCCGCTAAGGCGCTTGGTTACCAAGACCGAGCTTGTGAGTTCGATTCCCACTGTGGGCCTATATATTTGTACAAGTGACCAGTCTCGGTGTACTTTCATGTTTGTGACGTTCTTGCCTGGTTATCAAAGTACAGGATATCCTAGTTTGGGACCAGGTGAAGTGATTGTGTTCGTTATCAACCCTTGTATGTCCCCACTGCTGGGGCACGGGTCTCTTCCTGCATCGCAAGAGGTTAAGCCATACTCTACCACGGGGGCCAAGTCCGGGTTGGTGGAGAATTGTAAGACAGTAGCGGGTCTTACAGTCAGAAGTTATCAAGCCGCCCATAAGGCCTTTGACATGGCTTAACGACTGCCATTATATGACAGCCGGCACCAACGGCTTAACGTACCTTGCGAAGCACGGAAGCGCTCGCGAAGTGATTGTGTTGCGTGAAATTTATTCAATGAAACCACCCCAATATTAATGTAATTGTTTTTGCACATAAACACTTATAAGAATCCATGCAGTAGCAGTAGCAGTAGCAGCGTCCCTTAAATGCCTAAGGGGCTGCTGCTATCATTAACTATTTCGTCATAGTAATCAAGGTTTTCGAATATATGAACTTTGCCATAAACATTCCAAATTGACAATTATAATAACTGGCCGATCGACTCTCAAGCGTGGTTCCGACCACACTTGAGTAAATACAGATTTGATCTTTACTTAAGTAGAGATTGCTACCCAAGTATCGTTCTCGAATTAGCTATTACTCAGTTGAGTCGCGCTTGATGAATTTCGACTCAAGTAACGTTCTAAAATTAAATCCATACTCAAAACTAGTCTTAAGTAGAGATTGGCGCTTGAGTACGCTTCTGTAATACTGGCCTTAGACAACTCCCTCAAAGGTACCTTAGTCCATTTGGGTACCACACACACCGACCTACCTGCACAGTGCAGTCGACAGCACATCAACTTTGCATGTTCGCACTCTCCTCAGTATTATTATGGGCGACTTCGCAACAAAATGGTCGAACTTCTACCGAAGTCTTATCAATAGACCATTTAACAATCATAAATAAATGCCACCAAAAGTTTCGTAATTGCTACACACGCCGCCGCCTACCCCACAAGCACGAACCTTCACATTTACCTATTTTATTATGAAAAAAGTATATTTTTTGACTGTACTACAATAAATGTTTCGAAATATATTGCTGCTTATATTATTAAGGAGGTCCTTAAAATTGTGCTTGGTGGCAAAAACCATAAGAGATGCTTGTACAAAAAAGAGTAAGAAACGCTGGTTTAAACAATTATTAATAATAATTAGACGACCTCTGTGGCGTAACGGTAGTGCATCTACCTGCCATGCAGGAGGTCCCGGGTTCGAATCCCGGCTGGGAACAAAAAAAAAACCCCAGGTCTTGGATGTTTACATGTTTGTGATGTCGTTGTTTCTGGTTCCCACGACACAGGGTATCCTAGTGTGGGGCCAGAAGCAATGTATGTGCCTGTATGTAAATGTTATGTTATTGAAAAACCTTTACTAGTCCATCGCAAACACTTCCCAACGCTGCGAGATTTTGTTTAAGTTATTTTCGGGTAGGGTAAGGGTCTGTTTCACAATCTGCAGATAAAGTTCCGGATATGCTATCCGCAACCAGGGCTGCTGTTTGTTCTAAATTTGAAGCCATAAACGAACACACACAATATAGAAAAAAATATTTAAATTTAGAATAAACGGCAGCCCTGGTTGCGGATAGCTTATCTGGAACTTGCCTTGAAACTAGCCTAACTTTACATGTATACCGATGTCTGTGACCCAATAAATATCTTTATCTTTATTTGAACATTGTGAAATAGGGCCTAAGACCAGTATCCTATCGAGAGGTAGGTAGGTACTGCAACAAACTATTCCAACCAATTTAGTATTCCATTAAAAATCATATCTGTCCATCCATATGGGAGCTGGCTGATATTTTTACCAATTTCTGCTGTGATTATGGCCCATGATTTTAATATGCGCCGTTGCCAGCTAACTCTGCATAGAAGCAAACGCACGCATCAGCTACACCTTCATTGTACTGTGATATATGTGGAGAGGATGAAGGAAGAAATATTGATGAAACAAATATACATGGCGAATGAGGGTGGAAGGGCCGGTAAGGGACGTCCCACATACTTCGACCAGATAAGGAATGTATTAGCTAAATGGAAGATAAAAAGTAACCGGAACTGACGTGAGTGCATGTAACGACTAATGAATGTTGATGAAGCGAAGGTAATCTGTCAGGATCGTGGCAAGTGGCAGTCCTTGGTGCCTGTCTACCCCATTGGAATGCAGGTGTGAGGTTAATATTATGGTATGGGTTATTTATAAACTTATAAGTTATTGAATATGAGATTTTCTATTTTATTAATTGTTGTAAGTGAAGCTCAGAATATCCGGTTGACACGTTCCCTGATTGATACTACCCATAAGTTCAACACACTTTATGTTTTAAGTTTAGGTAATGTGTACTTTCCCTGTAATTATATTCCCCATAAAAGTTACTGATTTTTCATTTATGCTACCTCGATGTAGTAAAGTTATTAAATTGTTTAAAGTAAGATTACGAAACGATTTACGCTGAGCAGAAATTGAGAATTGGATGAAGAACGATGAACGAGGTAGCCGCCTGCCTTAGACGTTATAGTGCAGCAGCTAGCGACCTGCTGCTCGAGCCGCGCCGGGAGCCGTCGTCGTCGTCGTCACGCCGGCATCGGCATTGGGCGTGTTTCGACTCATCGGCCCGGACCGGCACGGCACACCGGCATGGCCGTTGCACAGGCATCAGGCACCGGTGCCGGGTTTCGTTTTTCCATTGTGCCGGTGTCGATGCCGGGTTACGCCCGGTGAGTGGTACAGTGCTGACACGGACTTCAACACGACGACACGTAAAGTAAAACGCGTAGATATAACAATGGTATCGTCCAAGCCGTCGACTATATTTGTTATAGCTTTTACACCTACGACGCCGATACGAAATACGAGTCTCACCCTCCGCACGGTGGGCTGAAAATCGCTCCCCATAGACTTAGAGATCGAATTTTGAATTGTTATTTTTTTTTCACAGGAATCCACTTAGGAAGGCTAATCTTTCAACATATTTGAAGTGCAGTATGTTTACCTTTGTGCAAGTACTTTTTTTCCACTTGGTTAAAAAAAATGTATGGAAGTTACTATAAAATTGGCCATAACTTGATTATCGCACACTTGCCCGTTATTTCCTTCAGCACGATTATTGCCTGCATTTTTATGGATTTTTTGACATACTGCACTATGGGCGCACTCGTGCGACTTTGGTCGAAAAAAAATTAAATGCATTTAAAATATTTTTTTAAGGTATTTAAGCGTATATTTTGTGTTTGTCAAATTATGTACCTTTATTAATATGTACTATAAATTATGTACCTTAATTAGGGATTCTTTATAATTATAAAGAATCATACAATATAACTAAATAAATACTGTTCTAAAACATTGTCATATGCGAACAAATTATACACATGAAAATCAAATAAGATATGAATATTCTTTATTGTACACGAGGAAAAACACAAGCATAAAATATTTACAAAGATACATGAAATAAGTCCAAGTTACATTTTAAAACACACATACATTTTAAAAATGTTAAATCATGTAAACATAAAAAATAGGCCTTTAAAACTACATGAATAAAATACTAGCTATGAATCCTTTACATTAAAATAGGTACATAAAAGACAAGTAAAGAAACCAATGTATAAAAAATATAAATAAAAGAATTACAATAACATATTGCAAACAAAAATCATATAAATTATTCATATAAATCAGTTTCTTTCTCGGAATCTGTGTCACTTTCAATATTTTCGACGTTACAGAACTCAATATGATGTCGTTGTAATACCTAAAGATCCACTGCTTCTTGACTCATTTTTTTCTTTAAAGCTATCCTCATAACTGGTCGCATTGAAGAAATAAAAGGATCAGAAGTGAGAAGCATCCTTTTGATGACATCTTCGTTTGAATTCTTCCTGGTGTTCTTTCGCGAGTGAAATTCTCGTTAACATCGAAAATCTTTGTTGCGAGCTTTGGATGCTTCTTCAGATAAGATCCCAGTAGGAACCAAGGAGTTCCTTATAATTTCAGCACCATGGATTAGCAACTTGTGCACTGTAGCTGGCATATAGTACCAGCTGTATTGGTCCAGGTACCTTTCTGCAGTACTTCGGCCATATTCTTTGTACTTGTCGACGTTTATTTCTTCACCAGATGTAATGGCTTGAAGTATGACTGCAAATCTTCTAATCAATTCTTCATCCACTCCTGTTATCTCGGCTGTCTGTTTTGGGTCATCGAAGAATTTTCGTGCGTTATTTCCATCGTTCGTTGTTCCAGAGCTCTGTTTGACCACGTCCACAAGAAGACCAAGCTTCTGTTGGAATCGTTCTTGCAGCAACTGCTTTTTGGTCAGCATGACAGCCTTATCTTTATCTCCTCTTACTGCCCAAGTCTTCAACTCTAGTCTGTATGCTATATGTAGCAAACATTCCATGCAGTTAATTTGGGCATGTAACGGAGATAAGCCGAATTTTAACATGTTGTTGGCTACTTCTTTTCGTATTACTGCATCAATATTGTTCATCTCGCTCGGTTTTGCTAGACATAAATAGCAAACTGCACTGGAAAGAGCTTCGGATAAATAACTGCAAACTTTTCCGTCGATCATAGTCATGACTAGATCATGATTTATTTTATATTTCTGCATTCTGAGGGCACCAATGCAGCTATTTCCTCTTCCATTTTCTTCATTTCTTCTTTTACGAGAGACTCGCTTTCTTTTGCGAAAAGAAACTGTACAGGTCTACAGTAGAAAACTGAGCATGGCTTCGGGTTTTTCCATATAACTTCAGTCCCGTTAGATAACTGCAGCGGAACAAGTGTTGTCATAAACAGAGATTCATCTGTTTCACCTCCTTCAATGCTTTGATTGTATCTGCTTTGGTTTGATGAACCGTCGAAACCCCACTTGGATAACAAAACCAGTGTTTTACCCATGTAAGCAGACAGTTCTGGTAAGGTTTTCAAAATTTGTTGTATGGTTATATTCAACAGAGCTTGCAGATCTAGTTTCGCCATGGTGTCATTTATAATGAAAGCCTGATCGGGAGGATAACAGCTTGACTTGGCTTGCTGAATCTTGTAATACGATGGGTGAAAGTCTGTTAAGCCCTCACGCATTGTCATCTCTCTCAGTGTAATATATTTCCACTTTGATAATCCCAGAGAAAATAAAAGGCCTAGCGCTTTTTCTGGCGTAACTGTACTTTTCTTTAATTTCTTCATTTCTATATCGTTATAGATTTTTACTGCTTCTTCAGGATTCTTCTTAAATTACTTTGCCTAAACATTCGTTTCCTTCTTTCTTCAAATTTTCTATTGTAACACAGATTGATTCATCGGTGTCTTCATGACTTTCATGTTGTAGCCTCCTTTTCCTTTGTTTTGCTCCCAAAGATCCAAATGGTACTTCAGTGCAAGAACTTATGCCTTCTTGAATACCGAAGCTGTTCCATCTGGTATAATATGTGAAACAACACAAAATGGCCAGTCAATACTCATTACGAGCCAGTTTTCATATTTTTTTCTGAAAATATCCTGGTTTCTATTTGCTGTCTTCCATCTCTTGGTAACTTGTTGACTGAATCTTCGACAGAATTCTCGAAGTATATCAAGATCTTCATCGGACAGATGATGAAGGTTCAATAGCGATACAACTTTTTCCAACAAAGTAAAGTAGTTGCTTAGCTTTCCACACTGCTTCAAAACCACGAACAAGTCAAGTTTAGTTGTCAGACTTGCGATTCCATATTTTTCTCTTTATGATTTGGGTAAGTATGTTTTTTTAGCAGGACAAAATGTCAATGAGCACATAAAATATTTTACCTTCCATTTATACGCAACTACAATACCCCTAATGGTAATCAAACTCCAATTCCTAGTATACCTCAGGTGTTATTAACTAATTCGGTGATTTAGTCATCATACATGATGTTATTGTTAATATTAATTGTGAAAATATGAAGATAGACGCTTAAATAACTTGAAAAAATATTGCTTGCTACCCCCGGTGACGGCACCGGCGGGACTCTAGGAACTTGAGTTTTCAAGTGTCACTTTTTTCTCTCGAAATAGGTTTTATTACTCATTACTACACTAAACAATGTGATGAGAGACAATTTATAGAGCAAACGGACGCGTAAGAATTTTTCGAAGAAAAATCTGTATGAAGCTGACATGAAAAGTGGCTATAACTCTAGAATCGCAAGTTTGGCCGTAATATCCTTGCAGATGTAGTGCTACTTATTTGTGATTTTTCAGCATACTTTTTATAGCGGTACCTTTTGCGATTTTTAAAAATATAATTATAATGTGTACTTTGTACTAAAATGAGTAGTTCTAATGCTTTTGTGTCCTGATTATGCGTAGTTAGATATTCCTGTACCCTAGTCTATGAAATTAAAACTGAGCATATACATTATGTGTTTAATTAATAAGACTTGTTTTACGAATTATTAAAGTGATATTAACGTTTTTGGGAATTCATGATAAAGAAACGGTCTTTATATTTAATGTGCAATTAATCAGCCTGTATTTGTCCACTGCTGCATATAGGCCTCTCCCAGGGCAAGCCACATTACTCTATCCTCAGCAATCCTCACCCAGCCACCACCAGCGATATTTTTGGGATCATCGGTCGAGCGAACTGGTAGGTGTCCTACTTGGCGTCTGCCAGTTCGTGGTCAGTGAATGTGCAATTAGTAAAAATATATTTTGAAAAATTGGTATTTTATTAAAACCTTTCTTACTTTGGTGAATGTCGTCTAATGTACATATTATCCCTTTACAAAATAAAGGGATAATATGTACATTATATATAACACGCCTAATTTCTTACACATCCGTTTGCTCTCTAAATAGTCTCTCATCACATTGTTTAGTATAGTAATGATAATGAGTAATAAAACCTATTTCGAGAGAAAAAAGTGACACTTGAAAACTCAAGTTCATATGTCTTTGAAACGTGATTCTCAGCCCACCGTGCGGCGCCGACCGGCCCCGGAGTCGCGAGCCGGTGCCGGGCCGGTGAGACAACACAAAGACAGACAATAGCCCTCGCCGTTTTAGCTAGTGTGCTAATGTGTCGCGCGGGCTCCTAGATTATTTACTATCTATATTAATTTTAACTAAGGCAGATACCCAGAGCATAGGTAGCTTACTCACATATCACGTGCTTACAATCAGAGTATATAACCACTACCTACGTTTACAATCTTACGCAGAACATACCTACTCTCAAAAGTAAAACACGCTCCCACACACGGCGATGGATGCAGAGATGTTGCTAGGGCAACGACGCGTCGCCTAGGTACTCACCCCGCACTACTTGGCAACGTCGCCTGGCACCCGGAGCGCAATCGTTCGTTGGACGAAAAATGATTGCGTTTGTTTTAACTTTCTACCAACAGAAATCTGATCTACCTATTTAGAAGAGCTGATGTAAATGTAAAAAGATACAAATTACTAGTGTTGAATCTACAACAAACTACATTTGTAGAAGATCTAAAATAATTAGTTCTTCGTTATAATAGTTTTATAGCACCCATGCGATGAATGAACCAAGTGTGTGAGCAGGCATGAATATGTCTAATTTGTATAATTATGGATTAGGTACCAAATCGGTATCTAGCAAGCAAGCATAGTAAGTAAAAAAATCAACTGGCCAAGTCCGAGTCTGACTTGCGCACGAAGGGTTCCGTAGGTACTATTATTAATTAAATTATTTATTTTTGAAGTGAATACAACGAAATATTCTGTAAATATTGTAAACGTCGGCGAGACATCGTGAGACACGCAACATTAGCCTATAATGAAGCCTTTTTTTGAAGACCACGACTGCTCAGTAGAGCGTAGGTACAGACTAAGAAGAATTTATAGTAACAAGTAATATAGAAATTTACAAGTAATTAGGCTTAGTGGTATATCTGAAATCAAAAGTTGTGAACCGGGTAATTTCAACAACTAAGAAAATGGGAACTTGAATGCCGTGCTGCATATCTATATATTTTATCAATGTCACATTCATTTTTAATGTTTCTATTGCTTCCTAAGGTACTAATTAAAGATCACTTGCGTAAAATTGTTTTTCATTCGAATACCTACTTCGAATCTCTAGTTTTCTGACCGCGTCCTTAAAATGTTGCATTGAAATGTTCCTTACCCTCAAATTGCCTTAAATGTAGACTTCACACCTCATACTAACGGAAAATCCGCAAAATGAAAAAAGTATAATTTTGAATTCATGCAAATATAGTCTTAGATAATAACTGAATTTGAAAGTTGAGTTGTCTATACCAGGCCACTCAGAAAGTTTTGAAAAATAGTTTTTATGTATAAGACATTGGCCACTAGTAGTTGTTATGAAAACGTCATTTATTTAAAAGTAAAAATACTACTGTTCGATTTTCAAATTTCCCTCCGCATTTTTTGAGAGCCAAAATGGATCGGCATTCAGAACATTTTCGTGCTATGATTTTATACTATTTCAAATGTGGCTTAAGACCTGATGAGTCATGTGATCGACTTCAAATTGCTTTTTTGAATGAAGGACCTTCAAAAACAACCATCTACCGCTGGTATAGCGAGTTCAAACGCGGTCATCTTACTTTGAGGGAATGAACAAAGGAGTGGTCTATCACGGCTGTCACCGAAGAAAGTTTGCTGGCAGTAAAAAAAATAATTCAAGAAAACAGACGAATTAAGTACGAAAAGATTCAGCATACACTGCAGATTGGTTCAGGAAGTGTTCACAAGATTTTGCACAAGCACCTTCCCGTAAGGAGAATAATTTTCCGCTGGGTGCCGCACAACCTCACCGAAGCTCAGAAGCAGGCCCGTGTGGATTGGTGCCGTGATTTGTTACAAAAATTTGATACTGGCTCGTCACGGCGCGTTTACGACACTGTGACAGGTGACGAATCCTGGATTTCTCAATATGATCCAGAAACAAAGCATCAGTCGACAGTTTGGTTGTTTCAAAATGAACCAACGCCTACGAAAGTGAAGCGATCGAGGAGCGCAGGATTTTTTTTATAGTTTCTTCACTTTGACGGGGTACCTAACTTCAATTCCACTTTGAGACCAAAGCAGCATCAACGCTGAATAATAATAATATTGGCCTTTTTGCATCTACTTAATGAGATGATTTATACAGCGTCCAGTGGTATCTTCACTCACACTAGATGGGTGAAGGGCCCACTCCGACGCTGTAGTGCCTGGGACATGGTTTTATAGATGGTGTAGGCTTGCCCAGCACCTATACCATCCTGACAGCTTAGTCGGCCTAGCCCACAGGAAAGACTAGTCACTACGTGCGGAGCCAACCAGGCCGCGGGTTTCCTCACGATGTTTTCCTTCACCGTTAGCGAGTGGTATTGCAACTACAAATTCTCAAATGTACGTATTTTTGAAATTAAACAAAGTCATTAAACGCTGAATGGTATAACACAAAATGCCTGCCAGAAGTTTTTTTCTGAATTGAGCAACAAGCGATTGAACAACGGGCTCCGCGGGGTCCTTCTTCACCACGACAACGCGCCCGCGCACACTGCGATCAAAACGAGGGACTTCCTGGACTCCACACAGATCAGAGTCTTAGGAGACCCTCCTTACAGTCCTGATTAGGTTCCGTGTGACTTCTTTTTACTGCCTAAAATAAAAAATCTGCTCAAAGGGATACAGTTTTCATCGCCGGAAGACGCGCTAGCAGCGTTTGAGAAGGCCGTGGAAGAGGTGTCTGCGGAGGACTGGAATAAATGTTTTGAAAATTGGTTCAGACGCATGATACGTGGTATAGAGGCTGGTGGAGAGTGCTCTGAAAAGATTAAATAAAAATAGTTTTTAGGTATAATGTGAAATTTTATTCTCTACAATGTTTGTCTTATGGGTATTTCAATAGAAGTAAGAGTATCAGTTTCAAAGAAATATGGTCTTGAAAATTCGCAAAATGTAAATTTGCACGTAAATAAGTTCCGGTTCACAACTTTTGATTTCGGCTATACCAATAAATCGAATTTAAAGTTTTAGACAATCATGCTGTGTAGTTTCGGCTTAAAGAATAGCACCAACCCAAATTCTTACCGCGGGTGTCGTAAAAGGTGACTAAGGGACACAAACTGGGGGGTGGGCAGCAGCGCCCCCTGCAGTACAATGCCACCAATCTGCGATCCTCAACCCGCATGCCCAGCGTGGGGATTATGGGCATTAACCCCCAATGATGGTATAAGACAGGCCGCTCTGGTCATCACTAGGGGAGGGCTATGTCCAGCAGTGGACTCCATAATATAGCCTGAAGAAGAAGACAATCATACAACGCAAAATTTAACTCTCTTTAATATTGCAATAACGAAGATTCCAGTCCAAAGTACCGTTTCCGAGCTAGAAGCACAAAACTGAAAGAAAGTGTGATAAGTTCGCGGTTTTTTGGCCCCCAAAAGTTGAGCTCACCTCCTGGGACCGTGCGAATTCGCATTACACGCATTTAAGATCAAATGATGGTATAAAATGATATCCAGCTTTCTGGAAATTAATTCCTGGATTTTTTTTAATTTGATTGACCTATTATATTAACATCAAGAATTTAAAATGTCAAGAACATAAAAAAAATAACATTCCATGCGATAATAAGTAAAAATGTCAAACAAGAGAGGTCACGGGGATAATATCAAATAGTATATCATTGTTATACTTATTTTAATCAATATAATTATCAGTCAGAAATTCGATTATTGTATGATAGCAGTTTTTAAATAATATATTTTTTTATTTGTGCTTGAACAAGCCTAAGTCCAGTTCTCTTAATGCACTAGACAGCTTATTATAAATTACAGGGCCCATGCAAAATACACTTTTGTGCACCAGCGCTGTATTTGTCCTCTGCGTAAACATATTTTCGTTTTATACCGTTTTAATCACTGACTGACTTGTGAAACTCGTATGAAACTAAATAGATATTGTGACTTTTATAACTACGCATGCCTATAGTATATTTTTGACTAAGGATCTAATAACCACGACAGTAAAATTGTATATTTTGACTTAAATTCTGGTTAACTGAAAACGGCATATTTTTATCTAGATTAGAAACTTAAAACCTCTCAAGAACTACATTTGAGCTGATGAACTTCGTAACAATGTCCACCAGATAATGTGCTACTTAATGAAAGTATTTGATGAACAAAGTGATTTTTTTTACTTAAATTTGAAGTTCTAAATTCCCATCTCTGAAAGTCTTCATCAGAACATCACCAAATTACCCTGGGACAGCTTTTATATTATATTTTATGAAACATATGCATATTATTTATGAATGGGCCTCATTAGGCCTTATTTGCTGCTGTCCATTGAAAAGTTCTTTTCTCCATCTCTCAAAGTCTTCATGACATCTTCACCAAATTAAAATGGGACCAATGGGACGCTATACCTAGTAGAACAAAAAAAAATATCGAAATAGGTTAAGATTTGACGAAGATAATGCGAAAACATAGTGAAAAATAATTAACATACGCGTCGATGTGATAACCTCTTTTGAAGTCGGTTAAAATGGAAATGACTTTCATTAAATAAATATGTACATCATCTATAAAAATATCAACTGTAGCTACACGGTTCATGAGAGTTTACGTTCAGCTTGGGGACAGACCGACAGACGGACATACCATCTTAGCAATTGGGTCCCGTTTTTACCCTCTGGTACGGAACCCTAAAATCTATGTTTTAGTTGGAAGTTATACTTAAAGGGCTATAGTTAATTATTGTTTATGTAGTTAATTATTCCAAGACATTATAAAATGTAAAGGTGATATGCTGTCGACTGTTCCTCAACAGCAAGTTGCGAATTCAAAAACTAGGGGGTACAAACTGCGACCACGAGTTCTTATAGGAAGCTGCCATAATAATCGGTACCGTTTTTAGTAAAGTTTTAAGCAACTTATTTGTCAATAAATCACATAAAAATTAAAAGATGTACCAACATAGCTTAATCGATCTTGTACTAGAAACCTTAAAAAAAAAATTTCTTCCACCTATTTTGCAAAATGTGAAATATCTGTGAACCATCCATGAGGTATATTTTCGTGTATCGTTTTCGAAAATTTCTAAACATTTACCACGGATATCCGTGACATTTACTATCTGCGAACGGTTTAATCAGTGATGTCTGCGCGCGCCCCAGTCCCTTCTGTGTGGCCCAATTATTTCTATTAGCGCCATCTAACGTGGAGTAGCATAGACTAGTGAGATTGGGCACAAGCAACTCATTATCAAGTACGGTAGCTGACTGGGTTACGAAAGATTGATTAAAATAATTAAGTTATCTCGATCTTAATAACTTATTGATTAAATCATTGGATTTTTTAATATTAATTTATAAAAAAATAAACTATTAGGGAAATGTGGTTCAATTTCGTTATTATACAGAAAATGTAATAAGTTAGTCACAAATTTTACCGACAAGCGACGTCAGCGCCAGGATCCGAAAAAGCTATTGAATGATCTTCTATCCTTACTTCAAATTCAATGGTATAATTACTCAAGCAGTTAAAAATACAGCCCGATGTGAATAAAGGTGGCCGAAGGATATGAACAAAGTGAAGGGCCTTAGTACAGTAGTGGACAAATGCAGGCTGATTATTAAGTCAACTAACCTTTCCTTTAGTATTTGTCTTTCATGAGCGTTTTGAGGAAATCGTATATATTTTTTTATAATAACTGACTCGTTTAAGGCCTTAACAACTTGAAAATGAAAAAATGACAATGAAATATATTTATTATCGGTTCAGAAATTAAAACTTACATTACTTAATACTAAACACACAATATGCTAAGAAAAAAAGCCGTATTGCCCTGCATGCATCACAAAAAGAAAAAAAAAATACCTTTGTTATATATATCACAGTGATTTCATGCATGTGACTTTCATTCATTAGGTGACAAATAATTTATTCTTCACTTTACATAAAAGAGAAAAAAAGGCTAAAAGTAATATTTCCCTGTCGACAGCTGATTACTTTAGTTCTAATATGTTTTACAGACATATAGTATTAATTCATTCAACTTCATGTATAACGTGATACAGAAGTTGAGACATGTATGTCCATAAGTTTTGTTTAATGATTTTTTGGTAACTACCACTTGCCAAGAACGATAGAGTGCATAGTATCTATAACTATAGTAAAAAATGTTTTTTAATGTTTTTTTTTTGTACAATATTGCATTTCTACAAAAAAAAACATTTTTTTTGTTATTTGAAGAAGAGATTGTAGAATATGGGGCCGCTAAATTGAATCCTCAAATGAATACAACAAATAGAGATATCGTTTTTTTTTTTAATGTTCTCGTTAGCCAAAGATATTAAAATGCTGTTGCGCTCATTTTAGTCACTCTATGCGCTCACCATGGAACCTAACTTAACCTGAGACTACAGATTCGTTGGTGATGAGAGGTGAAGATTTTTGTAGCGTGCGGCCTTGGCCTATTTTCTGGGTTGTTCAGGAAGCTCTCCACCCCTATTTGTTTCAGAACCAAATTTTTTATTTCGTATTTTTTCTGATTATACGATTTTCCCCGGGGAAATTTAATTCTTGGTGATTAGCATATTTGAAGTATTAATTTCAAGTGTCAATTAAGCGTAACTATATTGTATCTGTAGAATATAGTCCCGAGGCATGCTCTACTCGGTAGGGAGCTCTATTTTTTTGTTGTTGTGATATAGGTTTCTACTTCTTGAGTAGCACCATCGAAAACAATTACAGAAACAACAGTTACAAAAAGTGGTTCATTGGTGGCCTTAATGTGTTCTTTTCCCTTAATTATAAAATACCTATATAATAATATACACATAAACTCCTAGAGGGGTAGGCAGAGACCATGAACTGCGACTCGCCACGATCCCGGCAGATTACTTTTGCTTCGTAGACATTTATTAGTCGTTCGCACGCACGCCGGATTTGGGTTCTTTTAATTTTTGACATTCCCCTATTTGGTCGAAGTATCTCCATCTCACAAAGTTATCGACATAGCTCAGAGAATTAGCGAGCTGAAGTGGCAGTGGGCTGGCCACATCTCGCGAAGAACCGACAAGTAAACGTGTTCTTTAGTGGAGACCACGACTCGGCAAACGTAGTGTAGGACTGTTAGAGCAAGAGGTTGGACAATTGTGGACAGACTGGCAGGTATGACTGTTGATGTAGGTACGTTTGAATGGAATGACGGCGCCTGACTTGTCGGAGAAAATTTAATGTCAGCAGAGGCTGTAAATTGTTCTTGATTGTTATTGTGGTTTAATATACATTTGTGCACTATATCCTACATGTATTATTGTGTGTCAGCTAAGCCTTTCCACTAGAGATAAAGAGTGGGGTTTAAAACCTCCACAAGGACGCCCTCCGAGGTGGGATGACGATCTGCGAAAAACTGCCGGCAGATGCTGGACAGGGCGCTATGGCGGGCATTAGGGGAGGGCTATGTCCAGCAGTGGACTACATAATATAGCCTGAAGAAGAAGAAGAAAGCCCATCTGGGGCGTCCCTTACCCGCCCTTCCTTACGCAATCGCAATATGTGTATAATAATTGATATCTTTAAAATTGTGAAATAGACGCTCAATATGGCCATTTTAACATTTAGAGAACATAATAAAGGGAGATCATCAAAATAATTTAATAATTTTATAACTTTACCTTGGTTCGTATTGAAATTCCTCTGCCTTTACGTTGTATAGTTTTTAAAAAGGGTGATAACTCCTGCTCCAGTTGGATAACAAGTTCTTCTGATAATCTGTACACGTTAACATTATCATCGTCCCTGCATATCAATGGTATTTGTCGGATCCTGCTACTTTGTTGCTTTATCTCATAATTAAGAATACTTTGGGGAAACAGTACTGATGCACCTAGCTTATTCATCCTCCAAAAAAGATGCATTAGAATTATAAACAACGTTGATTCAATGGGAAGCTGCAAAGAGCACATTATTGAACTAAAATTCCCTACACTGGCCTCCTTGTATATATTAGAAATATGTAAGTTTGGTAGAAAAAACCACCAGCTGTTTTATCTCGCAAAAAATCAATACTCTAGGCCTTTGAATTTAAGTAACCAACACAAATTAGCCACACCTACCTCAACGTTAAAACTGCATAGTACAGGTTCACATGCGATGGCAACTAGGATATACAATAAATTACCGTAGTATATTTTAGAAGAGACGGTATATAATATATTTGTAAGTAAACTAAAAGAATATCTTATTAATAAGTGCTATTACACAATAAAAGAATTTATGGAAGAAAGCCATAGGTATAATTAAAACTGTTTTTATACGGATTTATGCTCGTTTATTACATTTTTACAATTTTCCAACGTTTCGGCACTTTTTCAGGTGCCGTGGTCCCGGATGACATGTCAACCGATGACGCCACATCGCCACATGCAACGGATGACATGTCATCCGGGACCGAAACGTTGGAAAATTGTAAAAATGTAATAAACGAGCATAAATCCGTATAAAAACAGTTTTAATTATGTCTACTGCTCGTGTTAACCTTAGAAAATACTATAAAGCCATAGGTATTAATAATACATTATAATTACTTAGTAGATGAAGCTGGTGTAAGTACTGTAAATGATTCTATTGGTGTTATACGAGGGCTGCTACTTATGTATGCGGAATAGAAACACTTTTTCCACTCTGATTGAGGTATCTCCAAAACGTGCTGTTTGAACGCATCTACGGCATCTTCACGGGTCGATAATCGTTGACCACGTAATTTATTCTTTACATTTGAGAATAAATAGAAATCATTGCGAGCCAAATCAGGGCTGTACGGTGGATGACCCATCAATTCTATTTTTTGACCATCCAAAAATGTAGTTGTTTCCTGAGATGTATGACAGCTGGCATTGTCATGGTGAAGTATGATTCTGCGTCGATTGTTGTTTAGTTTCGGGATCGTACGCGTAGATCCAGGATTCGTCACCTGTGTAGATATTATATACAGATTTTGAGTCGCTTCCGTTGAATTTTTTTAAGGTTTTCTTGCACCATTCGACGCGAGCATCTTTTTGACCCTGAGTTAAGTTGTGCGGGATCCAACGCAAACAAATTGGTCTTGCATTATTAGTTTTCGCACAGCTTCAATATTTTGTGGCACAATCACCGATTTCTGGCGACCTTCTTTAACTTCGTCCGTGAGCTTACTGCGCCCGCGATTAAACTCACTAAACCAGTGATACACAGTCGTTTTTGATGGAGCTTCACCACCAAAAGTCGAAGTTAATTGATCTACGCACTGTTGTTGCCTTAAACCACGTCGAAAATCGTAATAAATCATAGCACGAATATTTTCACGAGTGAGTTCCATTTTTTCAGCGATATGACATTTTAAACCCAACAAAAACAAAACACTAACGTATATAAAAAATATTAGCGGCCAGTATTTAAAAAAAGAACGAATTTGACCATGGAGGTCAGACATTGCGTTTAAAATTATTGGAATCCCAGATTCCGCATACATAAGTAGCAGCCTATGTATAGTTTTAAGTTAGCCTTTTAGTA
Source organism: Yponomeuta sedellus (assembly GCA_934045075.1). Lineage (NCBI taxonomy): Eukaryota > Metazoa > Arthropoda > Insecta > Lepidoptera > Yponomeutidae > Yponomeuta > Yponomeuta sedellus. Next base: position 2,805,759 of record OW203748.1, on the reverse strand, counting down.
TTAAATAGGTATAAGTAACAGTGTCTTAACTAATTGTATTAAAAATACATGACACTCTTATTCTATTTTAGTGTATAAAAATAATTAAGTACTTATTTTTCTAATACATAAGATACTTATATATAAAATTGCAGTGCCCCTACAGGGCTCATGTTGCGAACTATTATAAATGTTAAGAGACCTGTTCTGTACCACATGAAGCAATAAACCAACTTGAACTTGAGCAAAAAAAAAGTATTCGAGCACTGATATCGAACTCATAATGCTGGCAGTTAGACTAAGGAGTTCCAATATTTATTAGACTTGGTTTATTAGAAGCTACAAAGGAAGAACTAAATACATTGTCTTATAGCATCCCACAATAAATCAATAAGAGTATCAATAAGACTTATGAATTTTATTGTACTTGTAAGACCTATTAATTTTTATATTAAATATGTACAATATAGAATTAACGAAAAAATAAAATCTATTAAATATGCACAATACAGAATTAATGAAAAAAAATCCTTTACACCATCAAAATTTTTATAAACAACTTCTTTTAACTGCTTTTTAGCAGTAAAGGTAAACTTAATACTTAAGTATGAAGTACCTACAATATTCAAGTGATGCAAATTACTTCAGCCAGATGTTGCTGCCTGTTGTGTAAATTCCGTGTAACTGCAGTATCGGTAAAAATTTAAGGCTCCAGTACTCAACTCAATGACCAGTGATGGGCCATGCTTTGCAATGCACAACTGTAAGCCACGATTACTCAGCGTTTACACAATGGCGCATGACTCATTTCTGTCTGGTAAACAACTTGCGATGGACGTGGAAGTGATTGCGGCCGCAGCTATTTATTTATTTCATTTATTTATTTAAAAGTATTACAGAAGTAGGTATGTACAACAACAAAGTTATTAAAAAAAAGGCGCAAAATTATGGGCTCAGATTATAATAAATCAATAAACTCGAAGGTCTTTTGATTTATCTTCATTGTTCCGCCATTCGGACATTTCAGGCGATTTAAAATTCGAGTAGTTTTACAAAAAATTATCGCAACAAAAAAGTACTCTGTACACCATCAAAATTTTTATAAACAACTTCTTTTAACTGCTTTTTAGCAGTTAAGGTAAACTTAATACTTAAGTATGAAGTACCTACAATATTCAAGTGATGCAAATTACTTCAGCCAGATGTTGCTGCCTGTACGTAATACAGAGAGTTTTGTAAAAAGGTTCGAAATTTCACTGATGCCGGTAAGTCGCCCATTAGCACAGTTGGTAGAGCGCTAGCAAGGTTAGCCAGAGGTCGCCTGTACGAGTCCCGGTATGGGTGGAATTTTAGCACCTTAATAGGTTTTTTAAAATTGCCCTTGGCACGGGTTAGTGCATTAAAAAGAATATGTGGAAAAGCATTGGTGGAATTTTTAGCATCTAAGTTTTTAAAACATATGTTTAAGATAATAAATCTCTTTACAGAACTAAAATCGTAAAATCGTAGTTAAAGACTTGGGATAGGCGCCGCGACAGAAACCGGTTTGTACGTAGGGATTTTGTGCTTTTGCGTATTCAAATCGGGTGGGAATTAACCGGGAAGATTGCGTAGCAGAGTCTACTTGTTAATCTGTTAATTGTTAGTTTTACGAAACGGCCCCAGAATTAAGTAGCTGTACTACTTAATTCTGGGGCCGTTTCGTCTGGCTAGTCTCAAACTAGTCTGGCTGACAATCTGGCAACCCGATCCAGCTATAAAGAAAACGTAAGAAGGAGTTTACACGTTCAGTCTGGCGTTAGTTCAGTTCGTGACGTTGGTCGAGCTCGGATTGATGCCAGACTGATGACGCCTCAAAATATTCCAATATCCGTCAGTCTAGTCCATCAGTCCACTGAATCACAATAGACAATCAGTCGTCAGTAAACCAGATAATGGAATTGACCGACGCTAGACTGAACGTGTAAATTCCGTGTAACTGCAATAGCGGAAAAAAATTAAGGCTCCAGTACTCAACTCAATGACCAGTGATGGGCCATGCTTTGCAATGCACAAAAGCCACGATCACTCAGTGTTTACACAATGGCGCATGACCCATTTCTGTCTGGTAAACAACTTGCGATGGACGTGGAAGTGATTGCGGCCGCAGCTATTTATTTATTTCATTTATTTATTTAAAAGTACTACAGAAGTAGGTATGTACAACAACAAAGTTATTAAAAAAAGGCGCAAAATTACGGGCTCAGATTATAATAAATCAATAAACTTGAAGGTCTTTTGCTTTATCTTCATTGTTCCGCCATACGGACATTTCAGGCGATTTAAAATTCAAGTAGTTTTACAAAAAATCATCGCAACAAAAAAGTACTCTGTAATTTGTGAAGTACTCTATGACTATCCCGGTCAGCGGTTGGTGACGATCTAAACGATGGGCCACTGTGTAAACACGGATGGGCCACTCCATCTACGACAACTGCCCGATTGCGTGCCACGACTACACACTATTGCTCAATGGCAATGCCGAGCAGTGGGCCAGTTTGAGCCATTGTGTACTGGGGGCCTTTAAAAACAAAGTACTCTGTGAAGGCAAGTGACAGACAGTTGGGGACAATTGTCTTTAGTATTCTGTGGTGCACAGTTGTTTGTTATGTTGTGCTTGTGAATGTTCTATTTTGAGATTTTTATATAGCTTTACAATGGAAATAGCTATAGAAGTTGATCCTGAGAAGGTTTGTAGGGCATGTATGGCGGTTTCTCCCAATATGCGGCCTCTTTTCCAGCCAGAAGAGGGTTGTGAACAGACGCCCAGCGCGATCCTATCTTTTGTAACAAACATGATCGTCAAACAGGAAGACAGGCTACCCAAACATATCTGCAACGATTGCGAGGTACTTATGCGCCAGTCCTGCATGTTCAAACGTCGCTGCATTGATTCAGAGACCAAATTTCTCATGTTGCACACTGACGAAAAAGCTTTGTTGGGAATAACAAAAAAACCTTACGTTAAAAGTGAAAACGCCGCCGAACCGCTCAGCTCAAAGTTAGAGCAACCTTACCAGTGCTCTATTTGCGTGTTTAAGTTCTCAGACATAATTAACCTGTACACTCATGTGCGCAAAATCCATTCTCAAATAGAAAATGAATGTAGTACTGAAGTTACGCCTTTTTCTGCCACAAAAGACAATCTCATTACCTCCAGTCTGTCAACAGATGATGTCAAGCACGATAACGATCAGTGCATAAAGGAAGAAATAGAGTCAAACCATTTTCTTGGTGATGACTTAGACAGTTTTGAATCAAACCTAATTGATGGTGAAAGTATTTATCATGCAAGTAAAGAAAATGATAAAGATTACACTGCTTTCACCTGCAGCTCGTGCAACTTATCATTAGACTCTAAAGTAAAATACCAAGAACATATGAGGGATACACATTTGACATTGTCGGCGATAAAAAAGGAGTGTGAGAATAACAGAAAAAAGTCACAGAAAGATGAAAGAGTCATGGAAAAGGACAATTTAGTATTTAGTGAAACGAAAACGTTCATTTGTGAATATTGTAACTTGAAACTAAAAACAAACAAGTCCTACAAAAATCACATTAAACGCAAACACAGTGAAGGGAAAGAGACAACACTAACCAAGATCAAAGTTAAAGAGGAACGAGAAATAGAAAGAAAACACCAATGTTCTCACTGTATGCGTAAATTTGTCAAAAAATCGACTTTAGTAGCACATTTGAAGCGTCATGAAAATTCATCTTGTACCCACGTCTGTTCCGTTTGTAAACGAGAGTTCAAGCATCGGGCACATCTAGAAAACCATATTCTCTCTGTGCACTCTTCGCAAAACGGTCTCAAATGCAGTATTTGCCCGAAGAGCTTTGCTACACAAGAGAGTCTCGATTTTCATAAAACAATGCATTCAAATGAGAAGAAACATCAATGCAAATTCTGCTCTAAAGCTTTTAACATGCTGTCCACATTGCGCGATCACTTACGGGTCCATACTGGTGATTTTTTTTATTTAATATTAATAAAGTGGTAGTTCCTTTGCCTCACATCCAGATCCTGTTTTCTGTGACTCTGTTTTAGGTTACATAAGTATAAGCAGTGGTAGCGGAGCAGTGTAGAATACCGGCTTCTCAATTGGGTGGTTGTGGGTTTGAATCCCAGCACGTGCCAATGATTTTTTTATCTAAGTTATGTACATTTGTGAAATTATAATAGCAATAACACTCGCTGACGGTGAAGGATAGCATCGTAATTAAACTCTAGTATCTGACGTGTACCTGAGCCCTTGTTACGTACAATTGCCCAACTGTGAGGCTAAGTGTGGATTTCTCAAGTTTAACTAAGTATAAGTAGCGTTGGTAGTCTAATGGGTAAAACAATCTAAGCGAGAGGCCGCTTGCACACTATTCAGGCCTCGATTCTCTTACTGCATTACAGTACTTTGACAGATGCACATGACTTGTTTTGTTTATACCATTGGTGCCTAGGAGGTGGGATATGTGTGCCGGCTTAGACTTAAAGCAGCAATGTAATGAAATTGGCACATCCATGCAGTTGTCATTGTACTGCAATGCTTAGTTAGACCTGAGATTTCCGCACTTAGCCTCATAGTTGTGCCATTGTACGTAGCAAGCGCTGAGGTACGCTAACACCTTAGACAGAGTTAGGGTTTCCTTATGATGTTTTCCTTCACCATCAGTGAGTAGTATTGCTACTATAATTTCACAAATGCACATAACTTAGAAAACAAAGTCATTGGTACATGCCGCGGTTCGAACCCACGACCTCCCGATTAAGAAGCCGGCGTTCTACACCGCTCCGCTACCACCGCTCAATTACTGCAATGCTTTAACAGAACCTAGGGCCTGATAGGAAGACAACATATTTTTGGTTTTTCTTATCTTTGTCATATTTTCTTTGGCAGGTGAAAAGCCCTTCCTTTGTCCTCAGTGCGGCAAAGGTTTTACACAGAACACTAATCTGATTGAGCATCTGAGGAGACATCAAGGGATCAAGCCCTTCAAATGTGATCTGTGTGATAGGAGGTATGTTGAGTAAAATGCAAATCAAACATGTCACTAATAACATAAAGTGGGTGTCACATTGTTCCTATTTTGTACATATGATTAACTGCCTTTAGCATGGAGGGTGCAGTACGATTAAAATCAGTTAACGCTTCGGCCAACCTCGGTGATTGTCGTGAATCCCTCATCTCTCACATAGAGTTATCAATTTACCTATCTTTAAATACCTTTAATTATATTACTCATTGTCTTATTGAATACAATACAAGAACAATATGAGCAACAATACCTCTTTTGTAGCTCAAAACTAACAGAACCGAATCAAAGCAAGTGATGCAAATAACTTCAGCCAGATGTCGCTGCCTGTACGTAATACAAAGAATGTTGTAGAGGTTCGAAATTTCACTGATGCCAGTGAGTCGCCCATTAGCTCAGTTGGAAGAGCGCTGGCACGGATAGCCAGAGGTCGCGGGTTCGAATCCCGGCATGGGTTGAATTTTTAGCCTCTAAATAGGTTTTTACAACCGAATCGTTAACAGATTTTAATCGTATTGTACGCTCGTAGACAAATTTAAATTTAAGTTGAAGAATTTACTTTCAATCAGAGTCTTGAAATGATGTGAGAAAAATAGTGAAAAACGAATTTTCAAGTGAAATAAACAAACCAAATTCAAAACAACTTAAAACAGTAGTTTAATTAAGAACAACTAAAAAGACGCGTTATGTGGCGCTACAAGATTTGACAATCATTGTACTGACGCGGCATTTGACAAAAATATACTAGTGTCGTCATACTACCCGTGAGGATTACCACCCCAGGTTCGTGTCGAAGGGCGAGCTAGCAGCTCACGCCCGAAAGCACACGGGCGCTCACCCTTTCGTCTGTGACGACTGCGGCGGCGGCTTCACGACGTCCAGCTCGCTCGTGAAGCACCGGCGTACGCACACCGGCGAGCGGCCCTATAGCTGCGACCTCTGCCACATGAAGTTCGCCGCCTCGGGTAAGTGAGAGTCACTGGAGAGTCAGTGCGCCCGCGGCCCTACAGCTGCGACCTCTGCCACATGAAGTTACGCCCGCGGCCCTACAGCTGCAACCTCTGCCACATGAAGTTCGCCGCCTCGGGTAAGTGAGAGTCACTGGAGAGTCAGCTCGCCCGCGGCCCTGCAGCTGCGACCTCTGCCACATGAAGTTCGCCGCCTCGGGTAAGTGAGAGTCACTGGAGAGTCAGTGCGCCCGCGGCCCTACAGCTGCGACCTCTGCCACATAAAGTTCGCCGTCTCGGGTAAGTGAGAGTCACTGGAGAGTCAGCTTGCCAGCGGCCCTACAGCTGCGACCTCTGCCACATGAAGTTCGCCGTCTCGGGTAAGTGAGCGTCACTCGAGAGTCAGTGCACCCGCGGCGCAAAAAGGTCACTGGAGACGGGGAGAGCGTTGCGTGATCTTGGGGCGACTACGAGTATCTAAAATGCAAAGTCGTTCAATAGATTCGTATTAGTATTGTAATATATTAGTGGTTGTTTAATTGAGACTATTGGTACTCTAGCAACCATTCGCATTCTAGCGAGACGATTCGTGATCACTCGTGAAAACAGCGTTTACACACGGCTCAGGAGCGAGATGGGTCTGTAGTTTTTGTCACCCTTCTTAAAAAAAGAGCACTACCAAATTCCTGCTCCACGCCTTTGGAGTTCTCTCACTGTGAAGGATGGCATTGAAGAGCTTTTGTAATTCCTGAATAACTTTCAGCTTTCTCCAACTCCAGCTTTCAAAAGCTCTGATGTTATTCCGTCCTCACCGGGGGCTTTTCCTTTTTTAAGCTGTCTCAGAGCTAACACGTTCTCGTCTTGACTGACGTCAGGCAGTTCGTCGGTGTAGTGGGGTGTCAGGGTGGCTCTGGAATCGAGGTCGTCTCGTTGGGAATAAGGGGCATGTGCAGCGTATAATCGGCGTATAATAGAAGTCCTCTATCTCGGCGGAGATCTTCGGCTTCGACAATACAGTCCTCCCGTCGTGCGTTTTAAGCTTCGTCACGTGGCTCCTGCCTGTTGAATAGTATGTAAATATATTTATTAGTAACAGTTGGTTAATAGGTTTTTTCTGTATTTATTAAAGAATATGTACACGTTTCTGTGGTTGTCAAAAATATGACCTAGAAAAATGCACCATATGCGTCTACGTCGCCGCGCCGGATCTCCTTGCTTGCGAACGTGTACCTGAATACTGCCAAGCTGCTGAGCGAACACTTTGGACCCTCCGTTTTGCTCTATCGCTTCTTCGATGAGGCGTGTGTTGGAGCTCCGAAGGTCGCGCCGTACCATGTTCGCAATTTGCCTTTTCAGGTTCGATCGCTCAGACGAAGTCGCCGCTTGGGTTGTTTCCCGTCTTTTTGTCAGAAAAAGAGAGTCTCGGCTGAGAGGTTGGATTTCTTACCAGTCCACTGCGTTTTGCAGAACTTGATGCTCTCGTCCCTCGAGAGTTTCGACCAGATTCTGTAGGGTCTCGTCAGCGTCGTCGGTGGGCTCCAAGGCAACAAATCTGTCCCTGAGTAGCTACTGGAACTTCTCGGTGCCCGCCATGATTTCTGCTTAATGCTGTAACTCTTGGACAGCCGAAGGATCAGGTACGCTACCCTGGTCGACACACTGGAGTAGAATATTCTACTAAGAATAAGAAGAACACAAAATCGAACCTATTTCGATAATAGTGCAAAGCTCTTGTTTTAACAAGTAGATTTGGAAATGTGACGTCACGAAATTTAGAAGCGTTCCAACCCCCTGCCACAATGTCGCACTTTATCGACCCCTTCACTCCCCATTAACGTGTGACGTCATTTATGGGTGGTCCCTTACACCACTAACGTCTCCATCAAAGTAATTCTCAACGGAAAGTTTACGAAATTTTTCTTCTATAAATTGATTGACCAATCAACGAATTGACTAATTAAAGATCGCATATTTACGTCGCTCGCTTGCAGCTCAGGCCGCAAACTTCTGCGATCTCGGCCTTTCTTTGTATTACCACCCTAGTTGTGTAATGTACTATTTTAATACAGTTGCTCAAAAAGTGGTGTATTACAGGGACGTATAGCGTGCGGGATGTGGGCTATTACACACTCGTGCTTTTTTTTTATACCTTTCCCGCACTCGTGCGTTTTCTTTCCCAACTGTCAAAATAATGTCTATTAAAAAGAAAAACCAACCATGAAGTTTTTACTAAAAAAAATCATACAAGTTTTTATGAGCTACTAATTTGTTTTAATATCAGATTTAATGATTTGATTGAATGAGTTAAGTTAGGTTTCATTTCACTTCATCTCATTAAATTTAATTTTCATTTCATATCAATAAAAAAATTCTACTGAAGACTTGGCTGTATGGGCATAGTTCCCTTTGCCTACTAGAATGGGTGAAGAAAAAAAATCTCTGCTTATATTTTTTTACGGTTGGCGCCATTTTCCAAATATTTTTTCTTTATTAAATTGCTTATTTTTTTCGCAACTGTATTAAAAATAGTAGTTCAGTAAATCAGTACACGTGCGGTGCGGAACCGTCATTGCAACTTGTTCCGACTGTCAACCCTCGCCTTCGGCTGCGCCTCGGCTCGGGTAGACATTTGTCGGAACTCTTTCAAATGACAGCCTTTCCGCACTTGTAATGAAATATTCTATTTAGTCTCTATTTTACCATTTGTTTATGTCTGTGTGGCGATAAATAAATGTATTTCTTCTTCTTGTAGACTTTTAGTCCGGATCTACTTACGGGTGTTATATCGGAAGAGTCCGGACTAAAAGTCTAAATGTGTTGTGCTTACGAAAGTTTTAGTTCAAAAATTTCTTCTTCTTCAAAATAATAATTAACTGCCTGCAGGCACGCTCAAAAACCACCGGCGCACGCACACAGGCGAGAAGCCGTACAAATGCACTCACTGCGACAAGGCCTTTGTCCAGAAGAACGACCTGGTCGCGCACACCAGATGCCATACGGGGGAGCGCCCCTATGTCTGCTCCACATGTGGACAGGTAAAGTAAATTATACTTTTAAGAGATGGATACACTTTCATACGTTCTTGGGCCTGGGTGTAAAGAGGTGAAAGAGGTATAATGTCAATTTAGAGCTTATATATTAGCAAACCATGTCGGAAAATTCTGCGTATTTTGGCAATCTGCGAGCAGAGTTATAAGAGATTTAGTAAAAGTGAGGCTATGCAATAAGCTGACAATGAAACTTATACTAAACGTATCCGTGTCCGTACAAGTTAAGCACGATCGTAAGTCTGTAGAAAGAAAGCACTGGTCGGAGAATCATAATAACAAAAACAACAGGAAACTCACTCAAAACGCACTAAACGATACGCGAAGACGCTCTATTATTCTGAGTGCTTAGTGCGAGTTTGACAGATCCAATCGAATAACTTTACTACCGCGTTAATCGAGCATCGAGTGGTGAGTATGAGTAAGTTAACCGTTCGAACTGGCAAAACCCTGTCACAGTACAACTCGCACTCGCGTGTATTCGTGTTTTGGCTAGTAAACGTGTTCACTTCTCAACGTAAACCATTACAACTCGCACTCATCAATTTTAATTTCCATACTTGTCACTAGGTGGCGCTTCCTCGATGCCATAGAAATATGAGTTTACGTTAACGCGATCGAGTAGTTAAAAAACTCGCACTAAGCACTCAGAGAGAAGACGAGTGATCATAGATTGAGTCAGGGAGCTGTCACGCCTGTCACTGTTAGCCAGTGTGGCCAGAGCCTAATCAGCCCAGGTTGCCATTTGTAGGTTCAAATGTTGCCATCTAAAACCAAAGGTTGCCATATGATTTTTTTTTTTATTTTATTACTATAAAAATATTCATATCTATTGAGTACTGTTTATTGCTCTGCATTTTGATAAAAATTTAAATCCAAATATCCTGTTTTCCAAAAACGTTAATCCTTTTGGTTGATAATTAATTAATTTTACAAATTTGGTTTTCCTTAAAAATTTAAATCCATGTTTTTCTGAAAAATAAAAATATTATAAAATATAAAATAAAAGACAAAAATGGAATAAAGACCCTATTTCACCACACAAACACATTTTTCTAGAAGCTGATTTTTTTTCAATATTTAAAAAAATGTATATGTGTAAGTGCCCGTGCATTTTAAATCCAATATCAAAATCAAAAAATTAATATAAATTTTCCAGCACCTTCAATTAGTGGTTAGTATTTTATTTTCCTATCAAACATGGTTTTTGTTGGCTCAAATGTAACTGCATCTTTAACGGATGCTTTCCCAGCCGTTTATGACGATATTGTGTTTGTATTGAGACGATTTCTGTTATCAGTCTTTATAAGTTTCAGCTGACTGAAAATACGTTCCACGCAGGCATTTGAGCAAGCAGCACAAAAAGCAAGTTCACAACTTTTATTAAATTGGGGAATGCTTTATTATTTAAAGAATTTTTAATTTTAAATATGGTTCTCCAATACTCTTCGGCATTTTCTGTTTCACAATCAACAGAGTCCAACAGCGCATGGCTCGTCCATTCCGTGTGCAATTCTTGAATGTTTATGTGAGGTGATAAGTTTGGAAAACGTGCAATAACCTCATATAAAACCTGATGATCGTTCGCCTGAGCTTTTCATGGATCTACGATTTTTTTCGATCACCTCAAAAAGTGGGTCTGTGAAATCAAATCTTTTAATAATTTGACCAACCAGCTCAATATAAAATGCTAAGCAACTTTTTTGGAATGTCTGGATTTGTTCCATTGGTGGTTGGGCTACTTCAATAAAAAGAGAACTTACCAATATATTTAAACCAAAAGTATTAGAAACCACGAAAAAATAGTATATTTCATTACAAGTGCGGAAAGGCTGTCATTGCAAAGAGTTCCGATCCGACAAATGTCTACCCGAGCCGAGGCGCAGACGAAGGCGAGCAGAGATTTTTTTTCTTCACCCATTCTAGTAGGCAAAGGGAACTATGCCCATACAGCCAAGTCTTCAGTAGATTTTTTTTTATTGATAATATGAAATGAAAATGAAATTTTATGAGATGAAATGAAACCTAACTTAACTCATTCAATCAAATCATTAAATCTGATATTGAAACAAATTAGTAGCTCATTAAAACTTCTATGATTTTTTTTAGTAAAAACTTCATGGTTGGTTTTTCTTTTTAATAGACATTATTTTGACAGTTGGGAAAGAAAACGAACGAGTGCGTGAAAGGTAAAAAAAAACACGCGTGTGTATAATAGCCCACATCCCGATTTGTGCATCCCGCACGCTATACCTACGTCCCTGTAATACGCCACTTTTTGAGCAACTGTATTAAAAACTTCTTTGCACTGCACTGCACACTGCTGCACGCACATAGACTCACGCTTTCTTCCATTTTTGTTTTACAGTTTCATAAAATTACTTTTATCTCTAGCTTCACCAAAATAGACCTTTGACGTGTAGAAATAAGGGTACAATTTGTTTGCAAAGTTAAAGTATTGTTTTCATTTAGGAATAAAAATGCGTTCAAGATTTTGATTTTGGTCAATTCGATGCGTTGAGTTGATCTGCGAAAGATATTCGATATTTTTACTGATGATCGCGCGACAAGTCGAAAAGTTGCCAAAAAGTTGCCATTTGAGCTTGTTTGCCATTAGGTTGCCACGAAGGGTCAAATGTTGCCAAAATGGCAACCAAAGTTGCACAGACCAAGGATGTTTTTCTTGGCACAGACACAGATTAAAAATACAGTTGACAAACACGGTTAATAAATCGATCCGTAAACGAGAATCAATTTAAAGATTTTTTTCATCAAGTTAATATTTGGATTTTTTTAAAACTGTTGACATTAGGTATATTATAATGTATTTATTTAATTTGATTGAATCAATCATCTGGTGCAGGTGTTTTTTATTTAATACATGCAGACTAATCGATTAAAGTAATCGGTATCCTATTTTATTAGGGACATAAACTTATTTTTAAGATTTCTCGTCTTCCTGATTGTGAATTGAGCTCATTTTTTATATTTTAAAATAGAAAAATACAACGCTTTTTTTAAACCATATCTCAACTATTTATAATCAAAGCCCAGAAATCCCCGTCTCCTTTACTAAATTGTCCTTAGCACGGGTTAGTGCAACAAAAAGAATATAATCATGTGGGTACGATACGGGTAGCGATATCATTCCGATGTAAACCTAACTGCAAAGTAGGTACTCGGGACTGCAAGTGATGCAAATTACTTCAGCCAGATGCCGCTGCCTGTACGTAATACAGAGAGTATTGTAAAGAGGTTCGAAATTTCACTGATGCCGGTAGATGCCCATTAGCTCAGTTTGTAACTGTGCAAACCTCTTCACACCATTTTTATTTATTTTTCTATCTATCATTTTCAAATATTTAAATTACGTCACACATTATTCGATTTCCCTCATTTTTCATCATTACTAACTACCAAAGAGTATATAAGTAACCACTACGTTTTAAGAGACGGGACCTCCTTACATGCTTTTGTAATCTGTTTAGCCCCGTTAGCAATACCAACCAATGGAGCAAAAATGCAATGTCAAAAGTAAGTGCTAGTGCTACCAACATAATAACTTGTCTGTACAATAGGGACGTCCACTTACATTACTACATTAGTCGATATCGATAAATTATCATCTAGCGGCTTCGCAGTTACCCTAATAACATTAATAAAAATCAATGTTTACAATTAAACAACAAATGAAATTAGTATTTTATTATCAAATCAATAAATCAAATCAATTGAACACTTACCTATTCTTATTCTAAATCGCGGTTCTGTAAGCAAACAGTAGGTATAATTAAAGGTCATTACACGGACTGCATGTTTCTTAATTATCGTTTCGTCACTTTCTATTATTTTTTGGAGATTTTTTAACTGTATGTTTCGTGTAATGCAATTTTTTCAATAGTTTTTTCTTCCGAGGTGTCATATCTAAACGAACTTCGTCAATCGGTAGTTTATATGCAGGTGCTGAAATCATAAAGAAGTTTAAAGGGGCAGTTATTCATAATTCCTTTATGTCATAAAACAATACTAGTCATATTATTACTTACCGGAATAGTTCTGTTTCCTTTCCTGAGATTTCAGGGGACAATATTTGTGGTTAAGTACAGGTGCTGAAATAATAAATAAGAAGGTTATTATAAATTATTCATTTATGTTTGCTAACGATACTAGTTGTGCTATTTTATTATTACCGGGATGGTCCGGATTCCTATCCTGGGATTGCAGGTCACAATAATTGTGGTCAAGGTCTATTGAATTTATTTCAGCAGCTATTTGTTTTTCTTTAGAGGTTTCCAATCTGAGCGAACTTCATCAATCGGTGGTTTGGATTCAGGTGCTGAAATCGTAAAAAAGTTAAGTTGGTGGTAAGGAAACTCAGCTAGTAAGCAATCAGGAAGAGTAGGCGCATTTATAAGTAGAGAAGGTACAGCCCTGTAAAAAATGTTTATCTAAGTAATGTAATTTATGTATTTAGACGTAATAATAATATTATTATTGAAGCGCTCGTGGACTAGGCGAACCGAGTGATTGGAAACAATCACGTGGTTAAGCAACACAGGCGCGGTAAGGTACGGGATGGGTGAGCGTCCCGTGACTACCGCTAGTGGCATTTTTCCGAGCGCTTCCGTGCTTCGCAAGGCACGTTAAGCCGTTGGTGCCGGCTGTCATATAATGGCATTCGTTAAGCCATGTCAGAGGCCTTATGGGCGGCTTGATAACTTCTAACAGTAAGGCCCGCCACTGTCTTACAATCCTCCACCAACCCGGACTTGGCCCCCGTGGTGGAGTATGGCCTAACCTTCCTACGATGTAGGAAGAGACCCGTGCCCCAGCAGTGGGGACATATAAGGGTTGATAACGTAATAATATTCAGTTCTAAATAACGGACCAAAATACATTCAAATGTTCAACGTAACGCAAGGCAGGGTATTTTGTTTTATAATTACATAATTATTCATGAAATGCAGTGAGTGTTACATTATAACGCAACTCACCATTTCTTTAATCGGGTTCCTTTTTTGTTAAAATCTTTCGGCTGGAAATGATCTCCACAAACATAATTATGTTGGTGGAGTTTTTCGATGGGGATATACGCAAGATCTTCCTTGCCAACAATTTTCACCCATAATCTGCATCTAAAATAAAAATAAATACCACATTCAATGCAGCCACTATTAGTGCATCGTTGAAACATTGTTATAGCTTACAGCAATTCACCCGTCGTACACTGAGTAGAAATATCTGTCTGACCCTTAATAACTAACACTTTCGTATCGGAAAAATCGTGGGATTTCAGGATCGACAAATTTTGTTTTTTATTATATATTCAAATCGGATGTAGCTATATTAACAAATAATATAGCATCCGATAAATATGCATGCGATTATCCGATCTCTACTAATAACCATGCTAGTAATTCTGACCAAGGTACTTATCAGATATTTTTTTAACGATATTAAATATGTGTATGGGACATCACTATGATTTTGAAACAACTTAATATTTTCTCATAGTGTAGGTATTAATTACGTTATTTAACATAATTTATGCTCTTGTGCAAGATGACCAAAACTGTAGCCAGAAATACTTACCGGTCTTTATCCCTAGGAAATTTACTCATAAATTTTCTTTTGGTACCCTCTGACCGGCTGCATCTTATTTTACAAATGGCACAAGTTCGACACCATCCCATCAGTGCCTTTTTTAATCAGTAAAATGACTAAACACTGTACAACAAGATACACACAGCTAGATATTGAAAAAACTTAAAACACAAAAATTTTAAACTAGAAAACTTTCTAATGTGTGCCGCGTTCCTCCATGACGTTTGTTGAGTTTTCAGTTTGACAGTAAAGATAGAGTAAGGAGTATTGTAGAGTGAGATAAATATATGTCCGCCATTAAAACGGGGCTAAATGCGAACAAATAAATTCAAAGTTCCTACTTGCGCTAGGCTGATTACTACTTTACCTTTCGACCAGATCCGACTATTTTACCTGCTTATCCGTTTTTATCCAGTTTTCTGTTTTATTAAAATATTACTACATATCTACAAATAAAGCCACAATTGAAGTAGTTCCAGTGTTTATTATTATTTGTAAAGGATATACAACGTCCCAAGTTGTTAGAGCGCTGGCACGGTTAGCCAGAGGTTGCGGGTTCGAGTCCCGGCATGGGTGGAATTTGTAGACTCAAAATAGGTTTGTAAAATTTACATTCTGTTTGCTGAATGTCAAAGCACAATGTAACATGAAAGTGAAAGTCGCTGCCTTCGGGCCGTAGTGCAGTGGAGAAAAAGGCAGCGGGAAAAAAAACTCCACTCTGACCATCTTTTCTCAAGTCCTCCTTAATCTAATGCATTAATTACCACCTATACGTATAAGATTCCATGGTGGCCATTAACAACTTTTAATGCCTTAAAAATAACCACTTTGAAAAATAATAGACATGTGTAAGTACTGCGAGTTATCCAGTACGCGTTATATAGCACGACCGCGTACTGGATCAGTACCCAGTACGCGGCGAAACTTCGTATGCCCGGTCGCGGCTGCGGCAAATCGTTGCTATGCACTTGCACATGCATGGTAAAAGCGCGCGGCGGTAGGCGAGCGTACCGTATTGCTTTGTCAATAGAGTACTGTTTTGCACAAATTATTATTTAAAAACCTATTTAGAGGCTAAAATTATTATCCTACTTCGATGTTCGGGTGTCCGTCGGTCGGCATCGTAAAGACGGAAACACATTATTAAAACGTGACCCGACGCGACGTGTCGACATCGGAATGTACACCGTGCCACCGAATTACCGTGCGCATGGGGTCGCGTCCGATGTTCATAGTGTGATTCTAGTCATAGAAAATAGTACAACTTGTTTCGACTCAACACGCGGCGTCGCATGGCAGTTAATAATGTGTTTCCGCCTTAAGGCTCCTAGTAATTGTGCGAGTGAGAAGAAATGTCCTCGCCGCGAACGGGATTCCGCTGTCTCTATCACGCCGGTATAGCGTTTTGAACTCGATACGTTCTTGATATAAGGCCTACATTTCTTTGACGCCGCCCCGTATTTTAAGTATAATGGATAATACAGACGAGCTACGTCATGTCAATGACCCTAAACATGGTACTCTTGAGTCATTTATGCCTCATAATAGTCATAATGCGACCTCTCAGGTAGGCCAAGTTTAGAGTACTGCGCTACTGCGTACTGATATAGTGCCATATGGCGCGGTACGCGGTACATTTGACATGTCCTAATAGGGTACTGTTTCGTGCATGTCTAAAAGATAGCGGCTTTACACACTCGCCCGAGTGCCAGCGAATTTATCTAACATTCAGGGTTTTACAGTGTGGCGAACTCATCGCTGTTGGTTTAGATATCGTTTTTAAAAAAGAATGAATTATGTCAGTGGATGTGTTTTGAAATATTTTTAGTTTTCAAGTAGTTAGCGGTTCTGCCCATGTTTTCTATTTAATTAAATATTACAGTCAGTCATACAGTCCATTTGATTCCGTCGTTTTCACACAGGACGATCCCATAATGCCGATTGAATAAAATCCGCAACGAATTATAAACTATCGAGCTCAGGTACAGCCGCCATACATAAGGAAATTATTTAAAATTGCTCGTGGCCTAGTGATACCGAGTGTGTGTGATTTCACGGTCGCTGCTATAGCAGTTGGTGGATTTTGGTTCAGTATTTTTTCCCCCCAGCGTATCACGTTATGAAAATTTTTCACGACAACGGTCCGGTGTTTTTCGACCTCGTGGATTTCGCTTCAATAATTCTTCGGCCCAGCGTACCGCGCTGAAAGTTCGCCACGTTTGTCGCTACAGCGTCATTCGAAACTACGTCACGGACCCAGGCACCGCTACCGCTGCGGTACAGAGGGCGAGGTTAAAGGATCTATGTTTTTTCTCACTCTTTTTCAGGCGTTCCGACAAGGATCAGCGCTGAAGGCCCATCTGAAGATGCACCAAGGGAAGCCTGCCCTTGGGAGAGCTGGCACCATTTGAAGACCTATCCACAATCACGCAGAGCGATTTGCTGGGCGGAATAGCTCTTGCGCTGCAGGTAATAAGGCGCGTTTTGCTTCTAAGTACTACATTGGCCTGTAAAACTAAGTATCACACTTAATTTGCAATAACTTTTAAAGTGCATGAGATATGTTATCAACCCTTGTATGTCCCCACTGCTGGGGCACGGGTCTCTTCCTGTATTGCAAGAAGTTTAGGCACAAAATACACTGATGCCGGTGAGTCACCCAGTTGGAAGAGCGCTGGCACGGATAGCCAGAGGTCGCGCGTTCGAATCCCAGCATGTGTGCAACTTTTAGCCTCTAAATAGGTTTTTGAAATTGTCCTCAGCACGGGTTAGTGCATTAAAAAGAATATAAGCACAAAATACACTTTCAGAATAAAAAGTACTTGAAAATTTTGTGTATTAAATCTCCATAGTAAGTAACCTTGTTTTAAGACAAGGCTGAAAAAAAATTCAATTTTTTTGTTAGGGTAGAACGAAATTTAATCTGTAGTACTCAGTTTTCCAGGTCCAATGTATTAGCAAAGCCTTGAAGGAGTGTAGACTTTTTTGGTCTGGACAAAAAATTGTTAAAATAAGGCGGTAGTATTTTTGAAGTGACTGTTATTGTTTTGATGTATTAGCTGATTTTGCAATGTTTCGCTAAAGCCAGGTTTTCACGGTCTTGGTGCGCTCGGTCCGAGTGCGCCGTCCGAGTGAACAAATGCTTCTGATTGGCTATTTTGGTGTTGTCACGAAAAACCGTCCAATCAGAAGCATTAGTTTACTCGGATGGCGCACTCGGTCCGAGCGCACTGAGACCGCGAAAACGCGGCTTAAGTTACTTTTTTTTTATAAATAGTTGGGTTCCGTATCTCGAAAAGTAAAAACGGGTCCATGAAGCTGATTCTCGCCCATGCGAATTGAAAGCGTAGATGCAAAATATTCGAAGGCTTATGCCCGAGTTACTTGAGGCTAGTCTTGTAACGGTGCAAACCTCTTTACACCATTCTTTATTTATATTTCTTTTTCTATCTATCATTTTCAAATATTTAAATTATGTCACACATTTCGAAATTTCCCTCATTTTTACGACTACTTCCTTACCCTTCGATCAGATCCCAATATTTTACTTGATTATCCGTTTTTATCCAGTTTTCTGTTTTATTGTAAAATATTACTACATAATATCTACAAAGTCGTTAAGCTATGTCAGAGGCCTTATGGGCGGCTTGATAACTTCTGACAGTAAGGTCCGCCACTGTCTTACAATCCTCCACCAGGTGGAGTATGGCCTAACCTTCCTTCGGTGCAGGAAGAGACCCGTGCCCCAGCAGTAGGGACATATAAGGGTTGATAACGAATATCTACAAATAAAGCCACAATTGAAGTCGTTCCAGTTTTTATTATTATTATAAAGGATAAACAACGTTCCACTGGCGCCCAACGTGGGGCTGGTAGAGCTAGGATAGCAGGCTAGTATCAGTAAGCTAGCAAGCTAGTACTTCTGGGTTCGTGTAGACAAAGATAAAGCCAGGATAGTAAAAATATGTTGTGTGGGGCGCTACTATCCTAAGAAAATAGAACTCATCCTATTAAAAACTGTCCCGGCTCATGAGCTCGCTTAGTAGCTCAGAAATGAAGTTAGTTTTGTTCATACGAAGCCAGAAGTACTAGCTCGCTAGCTTATTGACACTATCTTGAAAAACTAGCCTCGTGTATTCCGGGCATCAGACATTAATTTGTCGTATAAAAATAAGAAAACTCGAGAGAATCGTTAGGCATTTATTTTCTCATTCGAATTCAATCTAGCGTGGCGTTCCGATTACAGATTTTGGCTGTCGCTCGACTTTTTATGTGGAATTTAATTGTTAAAAAGTGAAAATTACGTAAATTAAAGTACGTATACAGAGAATATTGTAGAGGTTCGAAATTTCACTGATTTCTGTAAGTCGCCCATTAGCTCAGTTGGAAAGAGCGCTGGCACGGATAGCCAGAGGTCGCGTGTTCACATCCCGGCATGGGTGGAATTTTTAGCCCCTAAATAGGTTTTAAAAAAAGTGAAAATGTCTTTGCTAAATTCCGCCAAAAATCCCACAAGCACCATGCGGTTAGTTAATGCACCGCCCTCCCTCCCACTTTTTCAGGCAGAAGCAAGACACGAACACACCACCACCAACACCAATACTTGTGTGAGAAAACACGCGACGCGTTTACTAACTGCATGGTGCTTGTGGGATTTTTATCGGAATTTAGCAAAGTAATTTTCACTTTCAAAAAACCTATTTAGAGGCAAAAAATTCCACCCATGCCGGGATTCGAACCCGCGACCTCTGGCTATCCGTGCCAGCGCTCTCCCAACTGAGCTAATGGGCGACTCACCGGCATCAGTGAAATTTCGAACCTCTTTACAATATTCTCTGCATTACGTTCAGGCAGCGACATCTGGCTGAAGTAATTTGCATCACTTGCAGCCTCTCAATAGGTTTTTAAAATTGTCCTTAGCACGAGTTAGTGCATTAAAATAATAAATAATTTTCACTTTTTAATGCTATTATGGATTTCCGCAAAGTAACGCCTGATTCTAGACAATATCTAGAATTTATAGTTCCTATACTTATAGGAATTATTTGCTAATGAAGTGAGAATTGGCTTCAAGTTAAATTTATTCCCCGTTTTTCAGTCTGTCAAAATTATGTTCTTGTGAACAGAGAACAGTTCGAAAAAGATGATTTTGAGGATTCGTTCGCGAAGCACACATGTTTGTTTAGTACTTTTGGGATCGGAACTCGGCACATTGAAATCTGGGTTGTTTGAAAGCTTCGGTAATGCAGATTTTTGTTTAGTGTTTAACTCTCAATCTTAAGGAGTGTAATTTCTTCATAGATTTTGGACTTTATTTCAAGTTGATAAGGTTCAATGTAATGTGGGCACATTCATTGCCTGGTCAATGGTTAATAAGTGCACAGAAAGGGGTATTAACCCTTTGTATGTTCCCACTGCTGGGGCACGGGTCTCTTCCTGCATCGCAGGACGGTTAGGCCATACTCCACCACGGGGTGGCCCCCGTAAAGTCGATTGTCAATAAAACCTAACTACGTTTGCATGGGAATTGCTTCTTGAGGAGCCGCCTTAAGAAATTAAGTCGTTATGTCGTTATCAACCCTTATATGTCCCCACTGCTGGGGCACGGGTCTCTTCCTGCACCGCAGGAAGGTTAGGCCATACTCCACCACGGGGGCCAAGTCCGGGTTGGTGGAGGATTGTAAGACGGTGGCGGGCCTTACTGTCAGAAATTATCCAGCTGTCCATAAGACCCAGGATGAGATATTTTTTTAAATATTTCATGTAGAATTATTAAAAAAAGCAAATAACTAAAATTATTTTTTAAATAAGCCGCCTAACGCTCTTGAGCAATATGGCGTCGCACAGAAATTAGTGACGTGAACAAAAAACGTTAACTCTCTGGTTGTTGGATCGCTGTATTTACTTACCTGTGACGTCATTATACATTCGACTAATCGTGGCCGTTTGCGATTAAATTGCTACAGATACAAAATCTGACGACCGCATCTGCCTACCATGCGAGAGATCAGGGGTTCGATCCCCGGCTGAAGACAAAAAAAACACCAGGTCTTAGATGTTTACATGTTTGTGATGTCGCTGTTTCTATCCTAGTGTTGGGCCAGAAGCAATGTACCTATGTGCCAGTATGTAAATGTCATGTTATGATCCTTTTTCTTAAGTTGAAATGCCCTAAATCGGTTTTAAAACTCATCATAATTGATAGAAATGTACATTATTAATACTTTTTCCGCTGCCTGTGGTCTCGGGAAGTGACTTTCGTATAAGTATCAAGTTTTATCGTGTTTTTTTGCAGAAATGGTCCAATTTTTTTGTTAAAAAAATTGGTTTTAAAACCCACAATTGAAACAAATGTATATGTCACCCGAACATAACAAGATAAGCAAGTTTATAAACTTCATAGAAAAATTAGAAACTTTCGTAGGATAACATAACATTTACATACTGGCACATACATTGCTTCTGGCCCCACACTAGGATACCCTGCGTCGTGGGAACCAGAAACAACGACATCACAAACATGTAAACATCCAAGACCTGGGGTTTTTTTTTTGTTCCCAGCCGGGATTCGAACCCGGAACCCCTTGCATGGTAGGCAGACGCGCTACCGCTACGCCACAGAGGTGGTCCACAGAGGATTGTTAACGAGAGATAAATTGTATTATTTTACACCCACATTTTCGCAAATTTATCAATTTGCGACGTCTTGTGGTAAATTTATAAACTGACTGATAACCATGCGTAAGATTCTTAACGGTTCGACGAATTACAGAAGAGCTTTTGATAATATAATACTTTTTTTCGCATTGTCGAAGAGCCTGTTAGTCTATCAGAACAATAAATAAGTAGGTGTTGTAGGTACGTTCTGGCTGGCTACTAATGATTCTCATAGATTCGAGTTTGTGTCGAATTTACATTTAGATTTATTTATTTACAGAGTTCTTGTAACATAACAATGAACACCAAATCGTTACAGAACTAAAGACAACCTTTTTATTTAGAGTGTAATTCTTTTTAAAGTGCCTTTAAAAAACGCAAACTAGGCTATTCTGCATATACGATGGCTTTCAAACTACCCTGAGTTCACGGTGTACTTTTATAAACGACCATGTATCAATTGTCGAACTATGGACCAAACTTGTTAATTATGATTTACCTAATCAATAATTTTACCATACAGCGGTATATTAATGTAAGACTATGATTTTTAGGTTGACATATTGAAATGAAGTTATTTGTAGGCTTAATATTTTTAAGATATAAATCATTGAGTATTTAGGCGCTAGGATTATTTAGTTTAAAAAAAAAATACTATTATTAGACATAGAGCCTTAAGGAACTATTCCCATATAAGCGTGTACATAGATATTTATTCCGTAGAATTGTGACAGCCGGTATGTTTAGGTCGCAATCAAACAAGTTTGTTGATATAAATGGAATGTATCTCTATAATATAAAAATGAATCATCGAATGTGTTGGTAAGAGCAAATCTCGAGAGCAGCTGAACCGATTTCGCTAATTCTTTTTATAGAATATTCCTTGAAGTACGGGGATCGCAATGAAAGTTTGCCAATACGTTTCGAGGACACTAATCGAGGTTTCATCGTGCTTACAACAGACTAAGAATGAAATTATAGCTTCAAAAGACAAGACTTGAAACAATTGAAATTGAAAAATTTCATTATCGCCAAGAAATATAAAAACAACTATTATTTATTTTCTTTTTAATGCACTAACCCGTGCTAAGGACGTCTTTAAAAACCTATTTAGAGGTTAAAATTCCACCCATGCCGGGACTCGAACCCGCGACCTCTGGCTAACCGTGCCAGCGCTTTTACTTTATTATATTAACATAAGATTTGCCACTATTTTACTGTTCATTATTAATGACGCCTTAATTGTAAATGGGTTTAAATTAAAAAGAGAAAGGAAAAAGAAGGAAAAAAGAGCAAAGAAGAAGGAAAGAAAAAAAAAAGCAAAAGAATTTAAAAACCTATTTAGAGGCTAAAAATTTCACCCATGCCGGTATTCGAACCCGCAACCTTTGGCTATCCGTGCTAGCGCTCTACCAATTGAGCCAATGGGCGACTCACCGGCATCAGTGAAATTTCGAACCTCTTTACACTATTCTCTGTATTACGTACAGGCAGCGACATCTGGCTTAAGCAAATTGCATCTCTTAAAGCCCCGTCTAAATAGGTTTTTAAATTTGTTCCTTAGCACGGGTTAGTGCATTAAAAATAAAAATATTATAAAGCAAAAGAATGTAAGACAAACACAAACCCATTAGGCTAAGAATAGCTTTTATATTATTACGATTTTATTTTTATTATTATTATTTGATACACTAGCAGCTTAGAGCTGATACGTGTATGTCTTGTCACTGCACTTGATTGTTTTTGGTTTTTACATGATTATCCAGTCTATTTTTAAAACAGTTCACCGAGTCTGCACTAACAATAGACCATTTGACCATTAAAAAAAATAATCTTATAAAATGACACCATGTTCTTAACATTTTAAATTATTAGTGGATTAGCTTTTATTTATTGACATTATCACAGTTTTAAACGAATTGTATACTTATTTTAACATTTTCTTTATATTTGACTAAAAGGTTGCCACGAAATTAACGGTGGCAGTAACCTAAACAAAAAAAAAACCGTGCCAGCGCTCTCCCAACTGAGCTAATGGACTAGAGGTTCGAAATTTCCACTGATACCGGTGAGTCGCCCATTAGCTCAGTTGGGAGAGCGCTGGCACGGTTAGCCAGAGGTCTCGGGTTCGAGTCCCGGCATGGGTGGAATTTTTAGCCTCTAAATAGGTTTTTTAAACAACTATTACTTGTATATTTTATTTGTAAATATAAAATTCTAGGTATTTATTTGTATAATTTTATATTAAGTAGTTTTAAATTTAGCTATTAATTTAATCTTAAATTTGGTACATATTAGTTTATCGGTATTTGTTTAGTTAATATAATTATTTCAGTTTATGTTTTTATTAAAACAACTTAAAATAGACAAATTGTTCTCCAGGCTATAATTTCGTTTTGATAAGTTTATTTCCAAGTCGAAGCACGATGTAACCTCGATTGTGTTCTCAAACCTATTGGAAAAGTTTCATTGCGATCCGGAAAGTCGATTGTCAATAAAACCTAACTACGTTTGCATGGGAATTGCTTCTTGAGGAGCCGCCTTAAGAAATTAAGTCGTTATGTCGTTATCAACCCTTATATGTCCCCACTGCTGGGGCACGGGTCTCTTCCTGCATCGCAGGAAGGTTAGGCCATACTCCACCATGGGGGCCAAGTCCGGGTCGGTGGAGGATTGTGAGACAGTGGCCGGGCCTCACTGTCAGAAGTTATCAAGACGCCCATAAGGCCTCTGACATGGCTTAACGACTGCCAAGAAATTAAGTGAAGTCAATTATTTGACGTTACGTTACAATGACTACATTTCTATTTAGGTATAGGTATATTCAACGGGTCTAATCATGATTATTTATTAGGTAAAACGTAATTACCTTACGAGTATTTCCCGACGTTTCGGCAGCGTCACAGTTGCGAAACGTCGGGAAATAAGGTAATATTAATAACGTTTTACCTAACAAATAATCGCGATTAGACCCGCTTAATATATAACTATGTATGAGTACCGGGAATCATTAAGAAATACTGAGTACATTTCTATTATTCAGATTTGGTCTACATCTAAACAAATCAAGTCGTTCACAGAAATTGTTATTACGTGGTAAGCAATAATGTCAATAAGCAATTGTGTACAGTCTATTTATTCTTACTTGTCCAATTTAGTAAACAAGATTCTACCCTTAAACTGTGACTTTTTAGTCCAAAACTGCCATGTTTCCATAAATGAAGTAACCTGGAACAATCTTTTAGATAACACGCTGCCAATTTTATAAACACAGTTCATGAATTTGCGAGAAAATGTCTAGTTTAGGCATCTAATCTCAATTTTAAGGTTAGAATCTTGTTTACTAAATTGGACAAGTAAGAATAAATAGACTGTAGGTCATTAATTTAACAAATATGAACACCAATTGTGTATTTCTCAAAGTATTATATTTTTTATTTATACTCAAATCAAAGCCGAATTGAAAGGAAGTTATGTATAATAGTTAGTTTTGTGCAACAGAGTACCTTATATCTCAGCAGAATTACGGTCTCATAAAAATTCGGTCCCACTACAACACTCTTAAGACAGATTTAATGCCGGTTTATCAGCCCACACCATCTAAAACAATGTTCCAGGCAATGCAGCGTCCGAGTGGTCCCTTCACCTATATTTACTTAGATTTTTTATTGCGTAGAATTCTGACAACTACCATTTCTTGACTTTTGTAGGTAAAACCTAAAATAATATTTAGCATTTTATTTCTTATGCCCTCAAATGGGTCAAATGTTTTCCTTTTTCGGTGGAGAGCTTTTTTAATAATAATAACTTTCACACAACACAATCAGTTAGTAGCAACTCTTGTGAAATGTCAGAATTTTAGTGTGAGTCAAGATGCCACTGGACGCTGCATAAAATTAAATCATCTCATTACGTAGACGCATGTTGATCAAAGGATATCCTCTCATAAACCTATATTAAGTCCGTCCTGAGAGGGTTTTAACGGACTCCACTTTTTACAAATGTGACAGATAACCTTTTACAGAACTTGTGTAAACATTTCTATCAGATTAGCTAAAATTAACTCTTTAAAGAGATTATGGAATGGTCTAAAAATAAGGTTTAAGGCCTGCGCTGACGAGGGACTTTTGTCCCCAAGGGACAACAGTCCCTGAATCTTGTAAATGTCGTCAGAGTAATTGTCGCGGACTCAACGCCTACGGTGTGCGGTCATTTGTTCCCCGGAAATTGAGTGAAGCGTACGCTATGGAAGCAAATATTCTGAGATTACGTTGTGTTGTTATTTACATGAAGTTGAAAAAGAAAAGGCGTTTTAAAAGAGTTTCAAACAGTGAACATGAGAAATCTTAACAAAACTATTTTTAGAACCTAAAGTCTTAGGAACCTAGGATCTACAACCTAGGACTTAAATCGATTTCCGCCAATAACGGACGTTTTTAGCGGAAACCAATTAAAGTCCCAGGGCATTAATACTACATTCTAGGCTGTATGTTATATTATAATAGTACATTACACAACTAGGGTGGTAATACAAAGAAAGGCCGAGATCGCAGAAGTTTGCGGCCCGAGCTGCAAGCGAGGGACGTAAATATGCGATCGAGAGCTTTCTTTATTACCTCCCGTGTTGTGTACATATTTTTATGCCTACACTTGGCCAGAAAGCGGCTTTTTCCATACGCGCAGCGTGCGGAAAAAGCCACTTTATTGCCAGGTGTGGCATAAAAATAGTTACCACAGATATTAAGACTTGTCATGTTTACTTTTTCAAAAAAACGTATTATAATAGAAGTTATGATTTTTATTCCATTGGTGGCGCTAGTTAGCGCCTAAACAATAAGTATAATAATAAATTATGTATTACTCCAATCAATCCAATGATTTTTGAACTAACACTTTCGTAACACATTGTAGACTTTTAGTCCGGATCTACTTACGGGTGTTGTTATATCGGAAAAGTCCGACCAGGTTTCGCTCCGAGTCGCAGAGCTTAATCATGGTGAGCAGAGACGGAGCTCGCGTCATCGGTTGCTCGTCTCACAACACCCGTAAGTAGATCCGGACTAAAAGTCTACAATCCAATGATTGGAAAAGGTCACTTTTAGTGATAAGGCCGCCGTCTCTACTTTTGGTTAGGAAATATCTGTATTATTTCCTTTTTCGTGTTCAATAAAGTGTTCTCTATTTATCTATAGTCCTCTTTTTATAGAAACTGTACTCAAGGCTAAGGTTATTTCCGATTCTAAACACGATCATACTGCGATGTCATTAGTGTCCTCTAAACGTGTTGGCAAAGTTTCATTGCGATCCGAGCTGTCGTTTTTAAATAAGAACCAAAGTACATTTGAATGTCGTCGTCAGGCTATACTAGTCCACTGCTGGACATAGCCCTCCCCTAAAGAGCGCCAAGTTGTGCTATCATAAGGGGTAATGCCCATAATCCCCACGCTGGGCTCGATGTTCGGTTGAATTGTACTGCACGGGGCGCTACTCAAACACTCCTCAGATGCAGTTTAAGGCCTGCGCAGACGAGGGTCTATCCCCGTGTACTTTTTTGTCCGGCGATATAGATCTCTTATAAATTGTATTGCGAAGGACTAAAAGTACCCCGTACAAAAAGTCCCTCAAGTTACCGAAGACATTAAGAGACCGGAGTGGAAAAGAGTTCGGTGTTCTCTTTTAAAACGCTTTTTCTTTTTCAACTTCATGTAAATTACAACACAATGTAATCCCAGAATATTTGCTACCATAGCGTACGCTTCACTCAATTTTCGGGGAACAAAATGACCGCACACCGTTGGCGTTGAGTCCGCGACAAGTACTCGGACGACATTTTTTATAAAGTCCTGCGCAGACGAATCTTTTGTCCCCGAGGGACAAAAGTCCCTCGTATGCGCAGGCCTTTAAGCAGTTTGTTGAAAGGAGAGACATGAGGTAGTAGTGTTGTTATTATTTATGTTTAGTTTTCAAGGCCTTTGCATCTACGTAATGAGATGATTTATACAGCGCTGCGTGCAGTGGCATCTTCACTCACACTAGATGGGTGAAGGGACTACTCGGATGCTGAAGTTTTCAAGGCACCTTGTATCTGGTAACTATATCATATATTTGGTTACTTATTTGTAAGCACTATTCCGTTATAGAGTTAAAAGGTGTGAAATAAAAATTCAATGGAACAGAAAAATAAATTCTTTTATTCTTAAAACATCCAATCAAAATCAGATTTTTTAACGAAACATTTCTACTGTTCACTCGTTATTGATTACTAAAATTAGAAATACGAATAAAGTCGTCTCGACGATAAAATACAATTTTAAAATCAACACTTTTCAGATATTAGGAGTTTCTTTCGACGCAAAGAAACTGTATAACTGAATACCTACGTTATTCAGGCAGATTTCAATGCAGATTCGCCACAGCGGTAAGGCTGGGCGCATGCTGAGACGCAGGCGACGCAGCACAGCGCAGCGCAGATTTTGTAAATCATGGAACGTCATTGAGCTACGTACCTACGCTGCGGCGCAGGCACGTGCGACGCAGACATGTGTTGCCCCTGCTCTGCGTCCGTTATAGTGCCGGCACAGACTTCTGCGCGACGCGTGCACGTCGAGGCGTGTTTACTAACAATTTTGTGGCATTGACAGAATATTTAATTGAATTAGTTCGCTGCGAACCTTGTTTGCATGATACAAATCATCGAGACTATTAAAAAAAGACATTGGAAGAGTTATTATTGGTGATAATTGCCAAGGAATGGAGCGAATAGTTGCGTCGCAGCATACGGTGGGGCCTGTCTGCCTCAACTGCCCTGTACTGAAGTGTGCTGCGTCGCCTGCGTCTCACCATGCGTCTAGCCTAACTATTCCATGTACCAGCTGATATGATATTTGTTGACCCTCGATGAGACACCTGAAGCATGCATGAAAGTAAAAAGGTCTTCGCGATATGAATTGAATGATCTGCCCTTCTCATCTATTTCCGACCAAGAGATAAAATACCATGCAATATGTAGTGTTTATTTATTATTCTATACACGTTATAATTCGTCTAGACTTTCACTTTAAACTGAGATCTTACGTAAAAAATACCGACATGTTAACAAATCACATTCGAAATAAAATTGCCACAACAAAATTTTGCGAAACTTACTAAAGAGCGGTGTATGCGCATCCTGGCGCGACACTTTGAACTGTCTCCAATCACTAATGATGACACTAATATCAACCCTTTGTATGTCCCCACTGCTGGGGCACGGGTCTCTTCCTGCATCGCAGTAAGGTTATGCTCCATACTCCACCACGGGAGCCAAGTCCGGGTTGGTGGAGGATTGTAAGACAGTGGCGGGCCTTACTGTCAGAAGTTATCAAGCCACCCATAAGGCCACTGACATGGCTTAACGACTTACGGTACAATTACTGGCTGGGATCTAATTTCTAGTACTAAAATCAATGTTAACTATCACTGTCCGATTAACCCACAGATGAACAAGTAGGAATACTCTGCTACGCAACGTACATCGATACGTCATAATAATTGATCTGTAAATTTATGAACCGCGGCCTGCTATCAGTTATACAGGGTGTCTCATTCAAATCTGTCAGTATGGGAAAGTCTGAAACTATAAGACATACGAAGATCTGTTCTGAGGAACCATGTTATCGATTTTAATAAGAAGAAAAACTGCATTCATACATTTTAAAAAACATCTGTACTCCGTTCGGGAATCGAACCCGGTGGTTTTGAAAAAAAAACCTACACTATTTCTATTTAGATATCGATTGTGTAGGTCTTAAGCAGTAAATGTCTGTATGAAACATGATGTCTAAAATGAATAAAATGCATTGTTTTCACATACTTTAATTTATTTTAGTAGGTGCTCGAAGTGACCGCCGCCTTTTTCAATACAATATTCAATACGTTTAGGTAACGATCTTAATCTTTAAATAAGTATCTACATACTTATTTTAAGTGGGCTTTTCAATTGATTGTTAGTGTTTGATTAATAGAAGTTTTTTTTTTCAAAACAACCGGGTTCGATTCCCGAACGGAGTACAGATGTTTTTAAAAATGTATGAATGCAGTTTTTCTTGTTACTAAAATCGATGACATGGTTTCTCAGAACGATCTTCGTATGTCTTATAGTTTCAGACTTTCCCATGCTGACCGATTTGAATGAGACACCCTGTATACGAGTTATTACAAAACCCTCACATATAAACGTCAAAAATGGAGCGTAATGGTGCTCCCACATTGCCGTTAGAAAATGTTTGTAAACATTTACTAACAAATGTTGTCAATTGTTACATTTTGTTAGGAACTGTTACATGTCATAAGTGCTCCTACACTAATAGAAAATGTTTACTAATGTTTACTAACATTTTATAACATTTAAATCTGGTGTTGGCTCGCAGTTTGGTTAGCGTTCTGAATGAGGGCGTCTACACGAAAATGGAAGAGGATTTGCTCATTGTACGAGTAAAAGCTTTCATTTTAAACCTTTCATTTTAAGCCTTTCTAAAAGGTTTGCAAACAAAAGGTAACACATGTTTAATTTTGTTATAATTTGTTAACTTAACGTTACTAAACATTTTCTAACATAAACATTTTTTAACATTTGTGATTAAATGTTTGCTAACAAATGTTTACTAACGCTGACTTGACCATTTTGGTGTATAGCTTTAAATAAATAATTAAAAAAAAAAATGTTTACAACGTTACTAAACATTTTCTAACGGCAATGTGGGAGCACCATTACTTGCATTAATGCGAATAATCTCATCTTTAAAGTAACTTCGAAATTGCGAAAAAGCGCGTGGGGCTGTGTCGGGTCAGACGCGCATTTTTAGGTGCTGAGCAAGGTTTTCGCGGCACTGGCGCCCTCTAGCGGCACGAGTCAAGATTAAATTAAAGCTTTCGCCTCAGTAAAAGATTGTTGTATCTAGGATCCCCAAGTTTCAGCCATGTATGAAGATTTTGTTTCTCGATATCGCGAATGGAAATATAAAGATTAAGTAAGTAGTTATTACAGCTATTGGAGACAGTTCAAAGTGGGGTGTCTAGAATATTTCAAAGGTCTCACTTACAAACAGGACTCTTCAACATTCATATTTATACTGATAATACCTTATTTATCTAACATATTTTTTAGCTAAAATGGCCACTAAAAAGCTTTTTCTAAGGCGATCTTGGTAGATCTTGATGAAAACAGCCAATTTTAGGACTCGCCAATTTTAGGACATCGCCGGTCTGAACAATAAGTGTAGGTCACTGTACGAGCGTACCAAGATCGTGAAAACATGGCTTCAGAAGTGTTGAAGGCCCCATATGAAGTGCAATTATGCACATCAACTTTCACATTCCAGTTGCGAAATACCCCGTAACTTAACTGATAAAGTACCTGGATGTAAAGGTTGATGTGATGACTGCACCTTTAGATTCCCCGCAGATGCGCATACGACACAGTACTAAGAACAGACTATTGTGGGCTGACAGCAAAATGCACTAAGAATGATACTATGCTTGACATGATTCTGGCACGATTCTCGCTCTAGCTGAACTCAGAATCAACATAGATTCAGAATTCTACGCGAACGTAGCTTGGTCGTGATTTCCAAAATACAATGTTACAAGGTTGTTACAATGCCATTATTTTCCCAAAACTTGTGTTACAACCAGTTTTGGAAAGAATTAATGTGGAGTTTCCATGTTAGCTTCTCCACATAATCTATTAGGTCTCGGGTTCGATCCACGGCCGGGTCAAACTAGGAAACGAACTTTTCTAGTTTGTCTCGGTTCTTGGATGTTATCTATGTTACAGGTGCTAACTCGACGATAGATTAAATTTAT
Organism: Yponomeuta sedellus; assembly: GCA_934045075.1. Taxonomy (NCBI): domain Eukaryota; kingdom Metazoa; phylum Arthropoda; class Insecta; order Lepidoptera; family Yponomeutidae; genus Yponomeuta; species Yponomeuta sedellus. Next base: position 2,774,609 of record OW203748.1, on the reverse strand, counting down.
CGTCGAGTTAGCACCTGTAACACAAGTCATTTAGTTGTCCTTAGTATAGGGCTAACGAGATCTGTGTAATATGTCCATGACTATTTATTTATTATTTATTTATTAATTGTGAAACTAACAATTTTGACGTCCATTCAGCAAACATTTTTTTTTTTATATATGTGAATAAAAAAATTGAGTTTGAGTTAATATTGCCTTGTTTGAGTGATTAGAAACTACGCCATCTTAGATATATTTTACAATGTAACAGGCAAGAATGATTCGGCATTGCTCTGGCTCGCACATTTATTTTTTTAAATAATTTATATATATAATGCTAGTAATTTAATTAATAATTTTGTATGTAATAATCTATTCTGACATACGAGTACATATTTTTTTTTTGTTTAGCTATTCTTTTGAGGCACTGTGGTCGGTGGCGGGACCCGAAATTATTAAAAATTCCAAAAAAAAAATACATTTCATTAAAGAGAGATAGATACAAATTTTTCTTAAAAAGATATTTTAATGTTGACACGCCTCTTCTGTGGCAATACTAACGGTGTAATTTATAAAACACGATTCCTCTGAAAAATTCCTCAGGGGCAGTTTTATTAATCTGTGCGTACGTCGTTATCTTTAACAAAGTTAAATTATTTTCAGTAATTTTTTTCATTAGTATGTTAACATCCCATTATTTTGACATTTTATGTCTAGAATTAAGAAAACTAATAATATTTGTACGCCGTGAGGCAAAATATGGCGGACAACTTTTTTTTTATCTTAACCACCTGCATGTAACACCTATATTTGACAAATAAAGGCATTGTACGTGTTGTGTTGTATTAAACTGCGTCTGAGGGGCGGCTTTATGGAATATTGTTAATATAAATGGGTAAGTATATGATAATTATAACACGCCTGAAATATACGTTATTTTACTATAGATCTAGTGTTTCAGACAGTACTCAGACAGTATATTTGTCAACGTATAAAAAAATTTGAATGTGCAATCCAGAGAAAAGCTAGAAATAACAAGTACCTTGAGTCACGCCAAGCATATTCCATGGTCACCCTAATACAACAGTGAAACAGGTGTAAGACGCCTTCTAAATGTATTCTATTTTATTCTATTTATGTACATTTTAAATGTATGTATTGTATATAATGAGGTAATACATTTGTTTTTTTTTACTTTATTACATTTTGTACTGCAATTTTATTATTATTCTTTCCTTCCTTCTACCTCCACTAATACTTAGCTTGCACGGTGAAATCTTAGTAGCTTTAGAGCCGAAGGGATTATCGTAAGTTTGTGAACTATAAGGCCTGCGCAGACGAGGGACTATCCCCCGGGTACTTTTTTGTCCGTCGATATAGACCTCTAATAAATTGTATCGAATAACGCACACGAAGGACTAAAAGTACCCCGTACTAAAAGTCCCTCTAGTTACCGAGGACATCAAGAGATCGGACTGGACAAAAGTTCGGTGTTTTCTTTTAAAATGCCTTTTCTTTTTCAACTTCATGCAAATTACAACATAATGTAATCTCAGCTTCTTTGCTTCCAAAAGAAGCTGAGATTGCTCTGTAATCTTTGCTTCCATAGCGTACGCTGCACTCAATTTCCGGGGAACAAATAACCGCACACCGTAGGCGTTAAGTCCGCGACAAGTACTCGGAGGACATTTTTTACGATTCGAGGACTGCGTCTGCGCAGGCCTTTAGTATTCGAATAACGTTTGCGAATAGTATCATATTTTAATGCAAAACGCAAGTCAGTGTCAAATTTTATTGTTGGTTTTTAAACATTGCTAGTTAGACAAGATAATCACATGGCGGTAAAGCACTTAAATTTCAGAGTGTACCATTATGGCCGCCATTTTGAAATGACAAAACTGTCGACGCGCTTTTGCCAGCCAATGAGCTGTTTTCTATTGGACGTCCGAAATAATATTAATGTCTAAAATACCCAGTAGATGGCGTGGTACCTAGTAAAACAATATAATTAGCAAATAGTTGGAAATAAAAAAACATGGTCAGCTCTTCATTCAAGAATGAAGTAAAGTTGACGGAAATTCAATTAAAAAAAGTAAGACGTTTACTTTGGGTAAATAATAAGAATGTAATTTCAAAATGGCGTCACTAGTTTTAAATCTTACGTAAAATCATACTGATTTTTTCTTTCGTTACAATATAATACCTATATAGTTTTTTTTTATAATATTTTTATTTTGCACTCCTATGCAAAACAATCTGCTTCTCACTTCAACATTCAATTTCTAAACGTATTATTAATTATTTAATGATATACCTACACAATAACAAAAGTATTCTTATATATGTAATAACTACTAATAACTTTCAGATTGGCACATTACTGACTTTGTTGTACAACTGTTTTATGTCACTAATATCTATCTCAACTCACCTCAACTATCTACCTAAAGGGTTTTGTTCTGAACGGGTAGGTAGTGCCAAAAACCACTGGTTGAGAGTTCACTTCACCCATGTAGTGTGGGTAAAGTTGCCTCTGCAACTAGTTTCCGAATCATTAAATCCATTTATGAGAGGTAAAATTAATAAGTGACACAATCTATTGGCACCCCAAGACTAGGTTTTATTTGCATCCAAAATGCGGCCATTTTAAAATGACTCGACTGTTATTCTTTCGTAAAAAGAGCAATCAAATGTTTATCTAAGTACTAAAAACAAATAACAATCGATTATGTTCATTTGGCAGTTTTTGACGTCATTACTAAACTTTAATATTATTGTTATTTAACAAAGTTCAAGCGATAAAACTGAGCTGCCTTGCTTTTAGCTATATCGTTTATTATTAATGAAAAAAAAAAATGATATTACAATACTACGCGAAAGTAAAATTAATACAGCCACTTTGGAGGCGAAAACTTACGCTTAAAAAAAATAAGTGTCCTTAATAGTTCAAAACTATGCTTTAAAACGAAACAAAAAATATATCAGCTTTTTAAAAATATTCAAACAAAAAAATACCTTAAAATAACTATCTATCGTAATGGGCTGTTTATTTGTTACGTAAGGCAATTTTGACTACTAATCTGCAGCAGGACAGCACTAGCTGCACCTACGCCCATCCCTAGACGCAAAAGTATTACCCTCCTAACATTGAATATATATTTTAAAAACCTATTTAGAGGCTAAAAATTCCACTTCCAATTCCAAATCCTTTCCGACGTCTGGCACGGATAGCCAGAGGTCGCGGGTTCGAATCCCGGCATGGGTGGAATTTTTAGCGATTGCAGTTCCAAGCAACTCGTGGGCGTCCGTCCTAACTGCGTTTGACAGTCGTCGTCGCCACTCGATAACCTTCGAAGGGTATCGTCGAGGGCAGGACAGAAGAAGCGGCGTGCTTAAAGTGGAGGCAGTGGACGCATTATGGGGCTTATGGATAGAATTGGAAGGCTTAGTTGAATGCCAAATGGACAAAATAAAACTTGCGTTTGTAGAAGACTCGTCCACTCAGTAAAGTTGCAGTTTGCGCATAAATTTAGGCACTGCTCCAAAGTCGTCGCAAGATGATCCAATAATTTCTCGACTTAATACTTGGGTGAGCTTCATTTTAGAAAAAATAAAACCTAACCTTGTTGAACTTATTTTCAGAAAAAGTAAAAACGCAACGTAATAAAAAAAAAGTTTGATGTTAATTTTAGAAAAAAAGAGTTGGTTGAACCTATTAAAAAAAACTTGGTTGAACTTAATTTTAGAAAAAACTAAGTCTTGGTTGAAACAAATTGAAGAATTAAAAAGGCTTGTTGAACCTAATTTAACGAAAAACACTACTGAATGCCTTTTCAGAAAAATCAAGACTTATCAAGTCCCATCAAATCGCCTCACGTAACAAACGACAGCCGAAATCCTGTACGAAATATAATATCAATACGTATTCTTTTATTATGAAAAATAAAACACCATATGCACCAAAAAGATAGGAAATATCTTTTGGTAACTTTCTCTGACGCGTTATGCGTTCTAGTGACGACTAGTGATCGGCAAGGGCGAGTCGTTTAAGGCTGGGTTCTCCGAGGGTACCCTAAAACAGTTGATTTGAAAGACATTTTACTTTCTAATAAAATGACTGACTGTATAACCGAAGGTCTCGGGTTCGATCCCCGGCCGGGTCAAACTAGGAAACGAACTTTTCTAGTTTGTCTCGGGTCTTGGATGTTATCTATGTATTTATTGTATTAAATCTATCGTCGAGTTAGCACCTGTAACACAAGTCATTTAGTTGTACTTAGTATAGGGCTAACGAGTACTGAGTAATATGTCCATGAATAATTATTTATTTAATTATTGTACTTAAAATCTCATATCTAATATCAAAAAATCTCATGTTCGTTATCCAACTGCCCCCCAACTTCTTTATCGATTTATTTAATTTTTTTTGTGTATTTGGTAAGCCTACGTCATATTCTCAGAGAATATGACGTAGGCTAATTCATATGGCAAAACAACGTTTCAGCTAGTAAATATACATATTATTTTCGATGTCTACGGCCTATAAAGCCAGCACAATGTATGAGTTCTATGTTTTACAATAATTATGTAAACTATGTTAATTAAGGACTTTGAAAAGACTAAGTTTGGAGTTTTCTTGTCCATTTTTTCTTCGAAATGATCGAGATCTTGAAATGGACACCTAGTTTGAATTGTAACATTATTAAGCCTCAGTTACTGTGCTACTTTAAATAAAACCTTTTCATTTCATTATCTAGGGCTATAAGTCGATCATAAGTTATATGCAACCTTACTGTATAAAAAAAATACAGACATGAGTCTATAAATAAATATGGTTTTATTTGAGCGATATATTCTGAGTTATGGATAATAAAAAAAATACTATTAAAATCTTCAATGAATTTACGACATCGGTCGTCAAAATGTGCATTTTTATAATTACAAAAAAGCCTACTTTTGCCCCAACTATTTGCTCGTGGAGAGTAATAATACGAGCCGTATACCTATATTTTTATATACCTAAACTGAAGAAAACCCTGCTGGTTGTTCATTTAATTACCCTTTAATACTAATAATAAGTTACGCTAATGTTTGTTGTGTAACTGTATTCTCGAATATAGTAAAATAATTCGGATAAAAATCGTGCACACGGAGAACCCGGCCTTACGGCAATACTTGAAAAAATATCTCGAGAACTCACCAAAACGGACTCCCCCGTACAAACCACTGGTTATGACCCTGCCAGTCAAACTAAAATTACTCAACTACGGGTCGCCGCAGCTTGGCTCTCTAGCCTACAGTAAAATGGCACATTGCTCGCTTACTTTACGTTTAAAAAACCCACTAAGCCAAAACTCCTCTAGAAAAAGTCAAGTATGTTCAGGTCCTTTGCCAGAAAATTGGTTTATTGGAAACGAACAGATTTGAATACTTAAGTAAGGTTCTGTCACCCTTTTTTCTGGGAAATTCGAACAGACAACACTACAGCTAACTATTTACTTAGCGAAATCCTCAATTCAGGAACTCGCCCTTCAAGTTGAAGAAGAATAGGTAGAGATAATTAGCAAAAAAAGTCTTTCGATTTGCCGTCAATTATGTTGGGCAGTAGAATAAATAACCAAGCCTTAAGTTCTGCTCTTAAGCAGCCATAAGTAAGCTCTGTTAATTTACTTTTGACTTGTTTTGCAAAGAATAAATGTGAAGTGTCTTTATTATTAACCGAATTTATTGTGAAAGCTTTGACGTTTATTAAGAAAAAAAAATTGTTTTTTGAATAAAAAATATAACCTTTGACTTGGTTTTTGGACTTTAATTCAATGTTATAAGGTTCATTTTAAGGGGACAAATATTAGACCATAGCTGGGTAAAGGCTTCACAGAATAAGATAGGTGAACTAACTATTCAGATGAAATAGTGTCAGGAACAGAGTTTTTCAGCTGGAATACATTTTCCCAGTACCTAGAGTTTAGTTAGCCATTTAAAGCATTGATTGTTGTTTTATTTTTGCTTTTTTACGTGCACGCAATGGGCTTAAAAACTGCCTAATGCTCACTACAGATGTCACCACTGTTGTGTGTACCATTAATTTGAAAGTTCTCCATAGTATTTTTGTAAACAAATTGTTTCGTGAATAACTCTTTTATCTTTGTGCATCCGTTGACTGCGAAAATACGGGAATTTATTTATTTCCCAAGGAATCTAAGAGAAGAAAACTGTGGGAAAAAGCTCTTCGTAGTAAAAATTGGGAGTCTAGAACTTCGTCAAGATTATGTGATGTCCTTTTTCAAACTGAAGATTACTATGGACGCAATTCATATATAGGTGATGAATGTCTACGCAAAGTATTGTAGACAACAGCTGCACAGACAACACCTGACAACACCTTTAGACCAAAGAACAATACAATATGACGGTTCTTAGGAACACTCAACAGTGCTGCCAACTACAATGAGCTTTCAGTTTTAACCTCATTTGTACCTTTCGCGTGTTCCTGTGGCAATCAAAATAAGAATTCTTTCTTTCCATTTCAAACGAGAAAACAATGAACAAAAGACATTTTTAGCAGCGATTGTTCATTACTCTGTGTTCCTGTGGCAATTAAAATACGAGTAAGACTTCTTTCTTTCCATTTCAAACGAGAAAACAATAAACAAAAGATATTTTAAGCATCGAGTGTTCTGTAGTTCTGTATTGGTTTTTTTTACGTGCACGTATTTTAATCCATTACTCTGTGTTCCTGTGGAAATTAAAACGAGAAAACCAAGAACAAAAGACATTTTCAGCATCGATTGTTTAGTTAGCCATTTTTAGCATCGATTGTTTAGTTAGCCATTTTTAGCATCGATCGCTTGTATTTTTTTATAATAATATGCTTTTTTACGAATTTTTTTACACCCGTTTTGACCCTTTACTCTGTGTTCCTGTGTCAATTAAAATAAGACATCTTTCTATTTCAAACGAGAAAACAATGAACAAAAGACCCGAATAAACTCACCCTTAGTTTCCTACATTTATATCGCTGTCTCAGCAAAAAGCACGCGAATAATACGAAAAAATAGTAGAAAAAAGCTTCCTACGCACCAAAGGAGCAACACTTTGATCACTCGCTTAACTAACACTGGCTTAGTGGGGCACAGCCCAATAACACAACAGGCCGGCTTCTGAAGTGAGAATTTTACTAAGTAAATACTTAAGTATTGCTGTGTGGTGTCGGCCTAGAGAATGGCACCAACCCTAATTCTTCCCGCGGGTGTCGTAAAAGGCGACTAAGGGACACAAACCGGAGGGTGAGCAGCAGCGCCCCCTGCAGAACAATTCTACCAAACTGCGATCCCCAATCCGCATGCCCAGCGTGGGGATTATGGGCATTACCCCCTAATGATGGCACAACCTTGCGCTCATTAGGGGAGGGCTATGTCCAGCAGTGGACTAATATAGCCTGAACAAGAAGAATAAGAAGAAATACTTAAGTAACTTTTTGTCACGCTCTTTGCTGAGCAATTCGTAGAGACAGCAATACAGTTAAGTATTCACTAAGCGAAATCTCAATTCAGAAGCTAGGCCTATGTAAGAATATACAAACGGTCCTTAGCTATGGCGTACATAATGTGTATCTCATAATAACTCGCGATGCTCATGTATAGTTGCATATTAAACTTGTATACCTAATCGCGATGATTTATTAGGTAAAACGTAATTACCTTAATTTGGCCGTTTGGGCAGCGTTACAGTTGCCGTGGTCACGGGTAGACTGAAGTGGATGGTACAGTCAATTATTGTAGTGAGGATGAGTGGTCTACACTCAAGTCACTATTGGTTTTTCGCAGCGGGCCACCCTCGGACAGGTCCGGTGCTAAGGTGGGAAATCGCGATTAACGCGTTTAATATATAACTACGTACATAATGTGGTTGGAGACCACGCTTAGAGACCTATGCTCAACATCGAAATTTCGTAACGTATCATGGCTATAAATTGCTGTCTTCATTTCCATCAGTGTGGAATCCACAGCAAGCAAAGCGTGACAGTATTTCTTAATAACTCGTGATACTTATACATAGTTATATATTAAACGGGTCTTAATCGCGATTTTTTACTAGGTAAAACTTTTGAGTGTACACGCTAGTTCAAACTGCTCGTGACCATGGCTACTGCAACGTTGCCGAGACGTCGGGAATTGAGGTATTTACGTTTTACCTAATAAGCAATCGCGATTTAGACCGGTTTAATATATAACTCAGACGTGACCCTGGTAGAAATATTCTACATCCGCTGGTTGCTACTATACAAAAGCATAATGTCAATCTCATTTCTTAATCTTGGAACCAGCCATTACAAAATAAAATAAGATCAAAACTACAGACTGTTTTTACCTCAGAAGACATTGATAATACTTTTCCTGCTACACCAAATACCAATATTAGTATTCTGTATCCGGAGCAATATTCTGGGGGGGTACTAGACCAGAGGTTCTTAAACTTTTCAGCCTATGGAACTCTGCAGCTGTTCTATTTTGCGTAACCGCCTATCAAAGTAAAAAAATCAAGATTTCACTTCACTTCTTAATCAATACTCATATAGGTGGATGAGAATGGCCGAGGACAAAGGGAAGGTAAGGCCTGTGTCCAGCAGTGGACGAATGGAGGCTGATTGATCGATTGAAAATTTGTTACGCCATTGTCCTAGTGAATCAATCCAAATTTATGTTTGTAGCTGAGAACTATTTAACAGCCAATTCAGTGACGAAATATATGATTCGCGGAATCCCAGTGGCTTTAGAAGTCACTTTAGGAAAGTTGTTACTAAAGTGGGTTCTGAATCAATGAGATTCGGCGAATCGATAGAATACTTTGAACTTTTAAATAAGTTCTCAGGTACAAATATTATTTAGGCTAAGAAGTCAAATCTTGAATTTATGGGGGTTCCGAAAAAAACAAGTTTATCAATGATCTGCAACCTCAGAAGTTTGGGAACCTCCGTCCTAGACCATTCTAGGTTAGGCACAGCCCATCCTCCCCCCCCCCCCCCCCTCCCCCTATGCTAATTCACGTCCACCATCTACACCAGACAATTTGCCCACCATCAACAGCAGACATTTACTCTACCATCTACCCCAGAAAATATGTCCACCATCAACATCAGACCCTCTGTCTACCCTCTACCCCAGACAATCTGTCCACCATCAACAGCAGACCTTTTGTCTACCAACTACACCAGACATATTGTTTACCATCTACACCAGACCTTTTGTACATTCTTCGCTCGCGCCAAAGTCTAGGGGAACCTACTTCGCAGTGGCCTTTTCAAGGAAGTCCATTTTGAGCTTCAGCTCGATGAGGAAGAGCTGCTTCTGAAGCGAAAATATCTCCTCCTTCTGCCTCAGTTCCATGTTCAGGATCTTCATTTTGGCTTCGTGCTCCCAGATCGCGTGTTGACGCCGTGCGCTGGAATTGCGAAAAATTTATTTATATTTAAATTTCTTACATCTGTTTTATCTGGCTGATCCTGTAAGATCAGCCTAATGCGACATAATGCAATGTTGGTCAGGCAACACTTCAATGATAACTTCTTCAAAAAAAAAAAAACTGATAATATGGTTACCTATTTCAATCTAACATATTGCGGTGCATGCTTAAAGAACCTATTGTGTTCTATTATTGTTTCCTTGCAGTAATCTAGCACTCTGTTGCTATCGGTGAAAACCTGTAAATGTCTCACTAACTAGTTTATAAGTTTTATATGTTGTTTATCAGCTGTTGGTTTTCCATAGATATAAAATAAATAAATAAAAAAAAACATGGCCATAATACACTGATCTCGTTAGCCCCAACGTTGAGTACAACTAAATGACTTGTGTTACAAGTGCTAACTCAACAATAGATTTAATACAATAAATACAAAGAGAACATCCAAGACCCGACAAACAAACAAGACAAACTAGAAAAGTTCGTTTCCTAGTTTGACCCGGCCGGGGATCGAACCCGAGATCTTCGGTTTTATAGTCAGCGCGCCAAACCGCTGCGCCACCGAGGCCGCCGAAATATGCGCTACAATTTAAAATTATTACCATAATTATTATGTATAGTTCGAAAAAGTCTAGAAATTTAAAAACAAAACTTTGTATGGAGAAAAGTCACTTTTTGCGACTTTAGTATGGATATTGTTGCCATAATTAAAATCTTGACTTTTTTGCCAAGCTGTAAGAGCATCGCGAATAATTAAAAAATACTAAGAATTGTAGTTTAATGAAACGCAGTACTGTATGAAAGAGGGAGAGATTGTTGTAGATTTCTCTGTCGCCAAAAGAAACTAAGAATCTCCCACCTGAAGTAAAGTCCTTTCCTCAATGCCAAAGAAAAGGGTAACTTTCTCTCTTGCTAATAGAGAGATAATAAGTTTTACCTCTCTTAGTAAGGGTAGCCATCTCCCACCTGAAGTAAAGCCACTACTCATCTGTGGCAGCGAAGGCGTCCCTTTCTCAATGCCAAAGTGGTAACTTTCTACCTTGCTAAGAGAGAGAGAAAATAGCTTTCATCTCTCTCTTAGCAAGAGAAGCTAAGCCATCTCCCATCTGAAGTAAAGCCACTACCTATATGTGGCGGCGAAGGCGTCCCTTTCTCAATGCCAAAGAAAGGAGTAACATTATCTCTCTCTTAGCAATAGAAGCTAAGCCATCTCCCACCTGAAGTAAAGCCAGAACCTATATGTGGCGGCGAAGGCATCCCTTTCTCAATGCCAAAGGGGTAACAATCTCTCTCTTAGCAAGAGAAGCTAAGCCATCTCCCACCTGAAGTAAAGCCGCTCCTCGTCTGTGGCGGCGAAGGCGTCCCTTTCTCAATGCCAAAGAAAGGGGTAACAATCTCTCTTTTAGCAAGAGAGCTACGCCATCTCCCACCTGAAGTAAAGCCGCTCCTCGTCTGTGGCGGCGGCGGCGTCTCTCTCCCGCTCGGCGTGCTGCCTCTCTCTCTCCGGGAGATAGGCGCGCTCCTCGTGGCCGTTCTTGCGATCGTCCTCCAGGTGGCTCAGGTTTAGAGGAGTGTTCGATAGCTCGTTCAGTTTCTGCAGGTAGGAGAGGTTCTGCTGCAGCCGGACCTAGAGAGAGAAGTTTGGTGTAAAAACAATAACAATATAATATGGTATGGTATTAACCCTTGTGTGTCCCCACTGCTGCGGCACGGGTCTCTTCCTGCATCGCAAGAAGGTTAGGCCATGATACAGCACGGGGGCCAAGTCCAGGTTGGTGGAGGATTGAAGACAGTGGCGGGTCTTACGTTATCAAGCCGCCGATAAGGCTTCTGACATGGCTTAACGACTACCTGTACATGACAGCCGGCACCAACGGCTTAGCGTGCCTTACGAAGCACGGGAGCGCTCGGCAAAATGCCACTAGCGATAGTCACGGGACGGTCATCCATCCAGTAGCTGACCGTGCCTGTTGTTGCTTAACCTTAGTGAATGATTCCAATCACTCGATTCCATTACGCTACGATTTACGACTGCGGAAAGATCTGCACCTGCGGCTCCAGGACAAAACATATTACCTGCTCATAGCGTGCAGCGGTTTAGACAGCAACAGAAGACACCTGTAGGACTAACCTAACCAATCCTGCACCAACCAGGACTTGGCCCCCGTGGTGGAGTATGGCCTAACCTTCCTGCGGTGCAGGAAGAGACCCGTGCCCTGGGTCTCTTCCACGGTCCAGATCCACTGCTGGCAGTGGACCTGGACCGTACAAGGGTTGGTACATACATACATAACCTCACGCCTGTATCCCAGAGGGGTAGGCAGAGACCAGGGACTGCCACTTGCCACGATCCTGACAGATCACCTTCGCTTTATCAACGTTCATAAGTCGTTGCATGCACGCACGCCGGTTCCGGGTACTTTTTATCTTTCCCCTTGCTAATACATCCCCTATCTGGTCGATGTATGTCCGCCTGGGACGACCCTTACCAACCCTTCCACTCACATTCGCAATATATATTTGTTTCGTCAATCTTTCTTCCTTCATCCTCTCCACACGTCCAAACCAACGCAACATACCTTTCTCAATTCTAGAATCTATTTACAAGGGTTGATATCGAGACCATGTGGTTCCAGAACAAACATATCACCTGCTCAATGGCCTGCAGGGGGTTTGGCAGCAGGAGGGGGTGCGGCAGCTGCGGCGGGGGCGGCGACTGCGGCAAGATCTGCACCTGCGGCTCCAGAACGTTCGGCGTCGTGTCGTCACTGTCGTTCGTGCTCGAAAGTCGTCCGTTCGACATCTGGAATCGGCGTGCGAGCTTCACCACCGGTTGATCCACATACAGAGAGTATTGTAAAGAGGTTCGGTTCGAGTCCCGGCGTGGGTGGAACTTTTAGACTCTAGATAGGTTTTTAAAATTGTCCTTAGCACGGGTTAGTGCATTAAAAAGAATATAAGATAAGATAATATAAGAATATTCTTTATTGTACACCAGAGCACATATTATAAAACATGTAAAGATACAAAGTACAATTGGCGGCCTTATTGCTAAAAGCAATTTCTTCCAGACAACCTTACGACGGAAAGTTGCTGAAGGAAATTAGAGACGGGTAGTCGGTGCAAATATGAATATTTTAATACACTACTTATATAAATAACAATACACCTACATAAACAGCTACACACATAGTTATGATAAACTTACATAAATACGTTATAATAACAATCTACGCGATGAGGAAATAAATACAATATTGTGTACCTATATGGAGACATACGGAAAAGACAAAATGAAAAGGACAATGCACGAATACTTAACTTGCAGGGATAGATAAAACTCCTTAACTTTGCTTTTAAAGACCACTGAGGAAGGGGAGCGCCTTATTGATACCGGAAGATCATTCCACAGCTGAGTGGCCGTTACGGTAAACTAGTCGCTGAAGAACCTCGTCGAGTAAGTTGGAGTCTTCAGCGACATATTCAGGTCAGACCTTAATGCCCGGCTGTGGGAATCACCGAGGCAGGTAAAGCGCTCTTTAAGATAAGAAGGAGAATATAATCATGTGGGTACAGCGGTATCATTGCGATGTAAAACCTAACTGAAAGAATATAATCATGTGGGTACAGCTACTGTTAGGGGTTCTATCAGACAAAGAGCGGTCAGGCGTGCAAGCGTTCCACGTTTCTTGGATATACTCACAGGAGGCGCAGGTTGTCTGTTCTCTGTCTGATAGAACCCTTACTTTCAGCATTGAATTTTAAGTAAGTATATATTTAAGCTGTGTGGTGTCGGCCTTAGAGAATAGCACCAACCCAAATTCTTCCCGCGGGTGTCGTAAAAGGCGACTAAGGGATACAAACCGGGGGATGGGCAGCGGCGCCCCCGGCAGTACAATTCCACCGAACTGCGATCCCCAACCCGCATCCCCAGCGTGGGGATTATGGGCATTACCCCCCCAATGATGGCAAAACCTTGCGCTATTTGTTATAACACTGGAAGGAACTAGCGTTTAAGATACAGGCTAGGCCTAATTTAAACGCTAGTGCTCATAGAATTGTCTTGTGTAAAAGGTTAACCAAAATAGTGTATGATCCATTGGATATTGTTTAGAAGGTAAGTACAACATGTAATTGTTTGTTTATCTATGTGTCAAATAAAGTAATTTTTAATTATTATTTTATGGCGCTCATTAGGGGAGCAGTGGACTAATATAGCTTGAAGAAGATAAGATAAGAATATTCTTTATTGTATAAAGAAGATATATTTAAGTAGGATATATTAAAATATATAAGTTATCTCAATTTTATTAATTAATGTATTCATTCCTTGAGTTTTTTAATACCTACGCATTTATAAAAAAAATAAAATTATTAGGAAAATGTGGTTCAATTTCGTTACTCCACAGAAAATTTAAATAATAAGTTAGTAACAAATTTTACCGACAACCGTCGTCAGCGCCAGGATACGAAAAAAGTTTGACCAATTGAATTTTAAGTAAGTATAACTATGTCTACTTAAATAAGAATTTTAAGTAGATCTATGTCTAATTAAAATTTAATTTTAAGTAGATCTATGACTACTTAAAATTCAATAATTTTAGCATTGTACTCACGTTGACAGGCAAGCAGTCATCGTCCTTGACGCTGTGCGATCCCTCGGCGACGCCCTCGCCGTCGTCCTCTGGAATAGGAAATATCGTTATTTACAGTCCCGCCACTGTCATACTTCACCAACCCCGCCTTGGCCCCCATGGAAGAGTATGACCTAACTTTCCTGCGATGCAGCAAGAGACCCGTGCCCCAGCAGTGGGGACAAACGTTGAAGGTACAGTCCTATCATTATATATTTACAGTCCCACTATTCTAAGCAAACAGTCCGGCTATATTCATATTAATGGTATTTTGGATTGAAGATCATTTGTTATTTTTTTCTCCAAAATGATCTAGATTTTGAACCGTACACCTAGTTTTACTTGTAATGTTCATCACAGTCTGTGTACATACATACATCGGCAATTTAATAACATAGGTCTTCCTTCCAGTTCCTCTGTAATTTGGAATAAAATAGTTTGATTGATTTAATTCCTATTCTGTTATGTGTATAATTTTAAGGCTCTGTTCATGACATTCTTAAAATATGTATGTAAGGCCGCTACTATTCAAAACATACAGTCAGAAAAGCCACGCAATAAGCAACAGGAGCGGCCAGGTGCTGGATGGGTGACCATCCCGTGACTACCGCTAGTCGCATTTTTCCAAGCGCTTCCGTGCTTCGCAAGGCCCTGGTGCCGGTTATCATGTAATGGCAGTCGTTAAGCCATGTCAGAGGCCTTCAGGCGGCTTGATAACTTCTAACGGTAAGGCCCGCCACTGTCTTACACTCCTCCACCAACCCGGACTTAGCCCCCGTGCTGGAGTGGGGACATACAAAGGGTTGATATCAGTCAGTCCTGTCATTCTAAGCAAACAGTCCCACCATTCTACGCATACATTGAGGCCGTTCTAAGTGTACAGTCCGGACATTCTATGTACACAGCGTACAGTCTGTTAGCTTTTAGAATATATCTATTCGTGTAATAGAAATATCAGAACTAATATGACACTTAACTTCCATAACTTTACACAATAGTGAAGAAAAGCTTTAGTCAGAACTGGTTTAGTATTACACTCGTGTTATTATCGTTATCAACCCTTGTATGTCCCCACTGCTGGGGCACGGGTCTCTTCCTGCATCGCAGGAAGGTTAGGCCATACTCCACCACGGGGGCCAAGTCCGGGTTGGTGGAGCATTGTAAGACAGTGGCGGGCCTTACTGTCAGAAGTTATCAAGCCGCCCATAAGGCCTCTGACATGGCTTAACGACTGCCATTATATGACAGCCGGCACCAACGGCTTTACGTGCCTTGCGAAGCACGGAAGCGCTCGGAAAAATGCCACTAGCGGTAGTCACGGGACTCTCACCCATCCCGTACCTGACCGCGCCTGTTGTTGCTTAACCAAGTGATTGATTCCAATCACTCGGTTCGCCCAGGCCACGAGCGCTTCTCACTCGGTTCGCCCAGGCCACGAGCGCTTCTACTCGTGTACACTCGTGTGCTTTCGGCGAAAACAGAAGCCTACTCTAGAGAGAGCCCGAGGTATATTCTAAAAGCTAACAGACTGTACAGTCCAGGCATTCGACAAACATCCTAGTTTATGACCAGGAAAAGGAATGGTGTTGAGTGCAAGTTATCTATTTATTACCTGTAACGTCTAGAGGGTGTATGCTTTGCCAGAGCATGCCATCTAGCAGACCGGGGGCGTCCTGTGGTTGATTCTGCAAATAAAAAGAATGAAGTTACAAGAGTGACAAGAAACAAATAAATAGTTACTTAGTCAGACCTGAGAAGCGCTCGTGTCCTAGTCGAACCGAGTGATTGGAATCAATCTCTTGAGTTAAGCAACAACAGGCGCGGTCAGGTGCAGGATGGGTGACCCTCCCGCGACTACCGCTAGTGGCATTTTTACGAGCGCTTCCGTGGTTCGCAAGGCACGTTAAGCCGTTGGTGCCGGCTGTCATGTAATGGCAGTAGTTAAACCATGTCATAGGCCTTATTGGCGGCTTGATAACTTCTGACAGTAAGGCCCGCCACTGTCTTACAATCCTCCACCAACCCGGACTTGGCCCCCGTTAATTGTAAAACTCACATGCTCTACGTTCGTTAAGTAAACATTTTGTTTTTTGAATGAAAATAGTATAATTGTGAAATTTTGTACAGTTATGTATGGATGATTCTTAGGAAAATGTCTCGCTAGATATAATTTAAAGATAAAATGAGAAATGAGACGTGTGCACTCTTAAAGATAAAGAGTGCACACGTGTGTAATAATAATATTTGATTCGAGTCGGACTAACCTGTGTGTCGTGCGCGCGCATTTTACATTTTTTCTTGTAGTTCTCGTACCACATCTTGACCTGCGCAGGAGTGCGCGGCCGGTCGCCGCCGCACCGCTTGTTCACCTCCTCGCAGATCGTCGACCACACCAGCTGGGCGACAAGTTGATTCATTAAATATACTTAAACTCTGATACTATGATACAAATTCTGAATACTAAATTCTGTTAATTAAGGAATTTGAAAAGACTAAGTTTGGAGTTTTTTTTTGTCCATTTTTTCTCCAAAATTATCCAGATTTTGAAATGGACACCTATTTTGACTTGTAACGTCCATTAAGCCGCAGTATCTGTGCTACTTTGAATAAAACCTTTTCATTTCATTTAATTTCAAAGATTATAATCATTGAAAACAAAACTCTTATGACAAACATTACGCATAGGCCAATAATATAACATAACATTTACATACAAGCACATACGTTGCTTCTAGCCCCACACTAGGATACCCTGTGTCGTGGGAACCAGAAACAACGACATCACAAACATGTAAACATCCAAGACCTGGGCTTTTTTTTTGTCCCCAGCCGGGATTCGAACCAAAACTAAAAAAGTTTTATTACGATACAGGCCATGTATGGACACCTGTATCGTAACTTTTTAATCATAACGATGCACCTATACAACCTCCAGCTGGACCAAGAAGGTTAGACCTCTATTTTTAAAAAAAAGTTTTTATGAACGAGTCCGCGCCGCGGCGACGCAACACGCATGACGACGCAACAGTACAATGTATGAGTTCTATGTTTTATAATAATTATGTAAACTATGTTAATTAAGGACTTTTGATAAGACTAAGTTTGGAGTTTTTTCATTAAATGTACTTAAACTCTGATACTATGATACAAATTCTGAATACTAAATTCTGTTAATTAAGGAATTTGAAAAGACTAAGTTTGGAGTTTTTTTTTGTCCATTTTTCTCCTAAACGATCTAGATTTTGAAATGGACACCAAGTTTGAATTGTAACGTTCATTAAGCTGCAGTTTCTATGCTACTTTGAATAAAACCTTTTCATTTCATTATAAAGCTATTATAAAGAAGTATCGTTACAGTACCAATGACTTTCTTTTCTAAGTTATCTACATTAGTGAGGCTACAGTAGCTATACCACTCGCTGACTGTGAGAGAAAACATCGTGAGGAAACCCTAGTATCTGAAGTATACATACCTCAGCGCTTGCTACAGTCTATTTATTCTACTTGTCCAATTTAGTAAACAAGATTCTACCCTTAAACTGTGACTTTTTAGTCCAAAACTGCCATATTTCCATAAATTAAGTAACTTTGAACACTCTTTTAGATAACACGCTGCCAATTTTATAAACATTGTTCATGATGGTTCATGAATTTGCGAGAAATGTCTAGTTTAGACATCTAATCTCAATTTTAAGGTTAGGTTAGGTTATCTTGTTTACTAAATTGGTCAAGTAAGAATAAAAAGACTGTACGTTTAACTACCTCTACAGGCATGTGTGTGTGTGGACTAAGAGTAAATTGTTTTACTCGCGTGTCTGGTTTTAAAACCGGTCAATCTAGGATATTCCGCGGCATTTTGTCCAAAGGTAAAAATAATAAAAAGGTTAGTTTATGACCCAATCTATCTAAGTCCGTGTACACACTACGAATTTGTAGTGGGTTTGTTTACACTGACGTTGTGTACGAAACATTTGTGAATAAATTATTAGTTTTTATTTTATTTCATTTATTAAGCACGTAGAACAAGTAAGAATATTAATACAATATAATTTTTTGATGAATTAAGTCCATTATAGATGAAGTGATGATGTAATTATTGTTTTCAATTTTTTACTATATCTGTAGTATAAAACTTTTTCTTGCCTTTATTTTGAATAATTTATACGAAAATCATGTACAATAGATGACGATAGTTATAACACGACACTTCCACACAAATTATAATAATAATTGTAACATAATAGCGCATACAGACCCGTTTTTTACTGCTGCTCCGACTCTCCAAGGTTTGCTGGAGGAAATCTCTTACAGGGATAAGCTCGCCTTTGTACGTGTTATTTCTTATGTAATGTCCTTTTTAATGTTTCGCGTGCAATAGAGTATAATAGCTTCCACAGAACACAACACTTGGCCTGGTCCCAAACTAGGATACCCTGGATGGATCAGCCAGTAATACGAAAAATCTCGAGCCTAAGACACCTCTCAAGACAACACCATCAAGCAGTTAGCCTTCAGGGGATAACAAAGAAATATACATACAACATACTTTCATACATAAAATAAGATAAGAATATTCTTGATTCTGTTTCTGGTTCCCGCGACACAGGGTATCCTAGTGTGGGGCCAGAAGCAATTTATGTGCCTGTATTTAAATGTTATGTCCATGTCATATTATGTACATACCAAAAAATAATTACAGAGACAACAGTTACTTGACAACAGTCTTACATATTTACACACACACACACATACATACATATATACATACATCCATTTGACACAATAAATTCATTCATTCATTCCACACATATATACACACGAAAACGTAACCCCCCCTGTCGCAGTCGGGCAAAACAGTGGCCTCTGATGTCACCCGCCGGTAAGTTATGTGTGCATTGCAACTTACGATATTGTACAAGTGATTTTGCGCGTCCATGTTCTACTGTTGCACAATACGTACTGATGCAACTTGCAGGCTGCCCTATTGGGAGGTGATGACACGGGACTCCTATTACAGGCTCGACTTTGCGATGACTCGGCGAATTGACGAGTGCCTATTACGAATGACCGCCTCTGTGGCGCAGCGGTAGCGCATCCGCCTACCATGCGAGAGGTCCCGCGTTCGAACCCCGGCTGAGGACACAACACCCCAGGCCTTGGATGTTTACATGTTTGTGACGTCGCTGTTTCTGGTTCACACGATGTATGTGCTTGTATGTAAATGTTATGTTATTAGCGACAGACGAGAGATATCTACAGAAAACAACGCGACTGCGAACTGGCAATAACTCCTATCTCATTTCTTTGACAAAACAGTTTACGTTCAGTTGGTCGTATATTCCAAACTTTACCGAGCCATATTATTTAAAAAAAATGTTTCACAAAGGGGGTCTGTAAAAGGCGAGTTTAATACCAATAAGTATGTTCTTCCAGCTAACAACAGAAGGGGGTAGTGCCATAAAAGATTTATTGCGAAGAAGTTTTTTTTATGTAATATGTATAAACTAAGTATCACTGTTTTATCATTACTTTAATTTAAGTCAATTTTTCAAATGCACAAGATATAGTATCGAAATAAAACAGACTTGAAAGAGTTTAATTTTAAAAACCTATTTAGAGGCTAAAACTTCCAGGTGGAAATGGAGGTCGCGGGTTCGAATCCCGGCATAGGTATGCCGGGATTCGAACCCGCGACCTCTGGCTATTTTATGAGAGTTTAATTTTGTGTATTAAATCTCCATGATAGGTAACCTTCTTTTAAGACCCGACTGAAAAAAAAAACACTCAAGTTATGCATATCTGTGAAAATATAGTAGCAATACCACTCGCTTACTGCGAACGAAAACGTTGTGAGGAAATCCTATTGTCTGAAGTGTTAAAATACCTCAGCGCTTGCTACGTGAAATGGCCCAACTATGAGACTAAGTCAGGAAATCTAATCAGGTCTAACTAATAACTATTAATACGCCATTTTACTTTGAATAGTTATAATCTAATCTAATATTGGTTATACCTGTTATGTAAAATTAAACAGCTTATTATTGTTATAATTAAATTAGTAAATTAAAATTAAACAGCTTATTATTAAATAATATGTTTATAAAATTAAACAGCTTATTTTTGTTATAATTAAATTAGTATAATTAAATTAAAATTAAACAGCTTATTATTGTTATAATTAAATTAACTGTAAACAGCTACCTGTGGAAACCTTTAAGGACTGATTGATTTTATATCTACATTGTAATATTACGTTTCTTTGGACACTAGTTTCCCTAAATATTATATTAAAAAAAAAACTTAAAGATAAAAATATTTATTTGTTAAACATGAGTTTAAAAAGGTGGTACAGTGTGAAATATTCAGATTCTGCATGTTTTGCCCTTTCTAGGCATACAAATATTTTTAAGAGAGAGCGCCATACAGTTGTCATTATGTGATAATAACAATAAAAAAATACTTACAGAATTAATAGGTACATTGAAACAGAAAATAAGACAGAAAATGTCATTACGATACGTGCAAAATGTCAATAAAATATTAAAATAAACGAAATAAAATAAACTAAACCATGTCAAATATAAGTAAACAAATAAACCATGTCAAATACCTGTGTCATAACATAATACAAATGTCAAAATACCTACCTACTACAATCGATCAGTCAAAAATTGTAATAAACTATAATAACACTTTTCTAATAACATTTTCTTCAGTTTGAATTTGAATAGGGTTATGTCAAGTTCTCTTAGGGCTCTTGGAAGTTTGTTATAGATTGTAGGTCCCATACAAAATATGTTTTTTTGCATTAGTGCAGTGTTAGCCTTACGTATACAAACTCTACTTGTATCCCGTTGTAATCTATGACTTACATTTGAAACCTGTTTAAAAATATGGGGATTTGATTTGACAAATAGAGCTACTTCTAAGATGTACATTGAAGGTAGAGTCATTATATTGTGTTTATTAAAATAAGGTTTACAGCTATATGTTGGTTTCAGACTGAACATAGCTCTTAAACACCTTTTTTGCGCTTTAAATGCAGTCTCTCTGTCTGTGGAGTTACCCCAAAATATTAAGCCATAGCGCAATAGCGATGCAACGACTCCATGGTAGGCCGTAACCACGGCGTTCACATTAGTGACAGGCGCAGAAAATCAAGTTCAAATTGACACATGACCGCACTGGGAATCGAACCTGGGCCTCCCGTTTCTAAATCCATTGTTCTACCCACTGAGCTACCGCCGTATCGTATCGACACTCGTAATCGATACCGTACAGCCAAGTTCGCGATATGCCCACTGGGAACGCTACACGAGGCAAGGTATAGGCTTGCACAGAATCAGCGTTTCCACTGCGATGTCGGGTGTCATGTTACGGACACCCTACATGCTTGAAAAATAAGGCAGTGAAAAACAATTGTAAGTTGTAATATTGAGCTTTGCATCTACTTAATACAAAAGGTTTTATTCAAAGTAGCGCAGAAGCTGCGGCTTAATGAACGTTAGAAGTCAAACTAGGTGTCCATTTCAAAATCTAGATCAGTTTGGAGAAAAAAAAACTCCAAACTTAGTCTTTTCAAAGTCCTTAGTTAACCGAGTTTAGATAATTATTATAAAACATAGAACTCATGCATTGTATTGGTTTTAATTCCGGACATCATTGACATCTAAATAATCCTTTATATTTTGTTGGACTGATGATAATTTGTTATATTGCAGTATCTATACCTTTATTGACACTAACATTATAATTTTACTGTTGCACAAAGTACTACACATTCTAACCCAATAAAAATGATGGATGACATGTATCTGAAAAAAAAAAATGTTCGCCTGAACGGAGTTACATGGAACAAGGCATACAGATAGACAAAGATTGGAATTGAGACATAACTATCAACAACCCATTATGTCCTCACCGAGGGGCACGGGTCTCTTCCCTGAGGAAGGTATAGGCCATACTCCACCACGGGGGCCAAGCCCGGATTGGTGGAGGCTTGCAAGAATAGTCGCTGGTCTTACTGTCAGAAGTTTTCAAGCCGCCCTAAGGCCTCTGACATGGCTTCACGACTGCCATTACACGACAGCCGGCCCAACTGCTTAACGTGCCTTGCGAAGCACGGAACTGCTCGGAAAAATGCCACTAGCGTTAGTCATAGACGGTCACCCATCCATGCACTAAACCTATGTTGCTTAACCTTCTTAATCGTTTAAGATCACTCAGCCAGCCGGGGCTGCGAGCGATTCGACTCGATTCGGCGATTCGAATAACTGAGACAAAGGATACTTGATTCCCCGGTAAAGCGTTCCCGTGGGATAGTATTTCACTTTATCTCGTGTCTTAGTACACAATAGACTGTAGAAAAAATCTAATAGTTCACACCACAAACCTATGACGCACAGCCAGTGCGATGACAGGGTATTATGTACATTAAATTATGATAACAGTTAAACGGTTGATAAAATAACTGAACGATTAATTCCACGATAACTTGACCTCGTATCGGCACATTCAATTAGGTTTACGTTCAATCTATAGATTTTAGATTAGTACCAACAACCAGTTTTACAATAACAATTATATTGGTGGCTCGGTAAGATCCGCGGGCGATCAAAATGGGGTGGAAAACGGAATATAATAAGTTTTTAAGTAACTTGATTATATATAATAAGCCGTGGGTGCCGGCTGTCATGTAATGGCAGTCGTTAAGCTATGTCAGAGGCCTTATGGGCGGCTCGATAACTTCTGACAGTAAGGCCCGCCACTGTCTTGCAATCCTCCACCAACTCGGACTTGGCCCCCGTAGTAGAGTATGGCCTAACCTTCCTGCGATGCAGGAAGATACCCGTGCCCCAGCAGTGGGGATATACAAGGGTTGATATCGAAGGTTGGGGACATACAAGGGTTGATATCGAAGGTGTTAGTAACTATTAAGCTACATTTAGTTGTCTTGGCCACGTTGTGTTCCAAAATAAAGATAAAAAAAACTTAATCTAATTTAATTCTAGAACTTAACTGTGAGGGCGATTTCGCGCTACGTCCGATCCGAATCCGATCCGAGTCCGTGGAAATACGGTCCGAAGTAGTCGTAGAAGAATTCTACGTTTCTACGGCATCCAGTTTAAGCTAGGTTTTCACGGTCTTGTTACGCTCGGACCGAGTGCGCCATCCGAGTAAACTATGCATCTGATTCGACGGTTTTTCGTGATAATACTAAAACAGCCAATCAGAATCATTACTTTACTCGGCTGGCGCACTCGGACCGAGCGCTTAGTTCTGTTCTGTGTGGCAGCGCATGGCATTGCATCATGTTACCCCACGAGTGGTAAATAACCATGTTTATGGGACAGCTTGGATTTACCCCCTGAACTGCTTGGATTTTGATCAGAGATCGGACTAGGGCGTAAGCTATGTCCGAATTAGGGCCGGGATTTCTACACCCGTATTTTCTCGGATTCGGATGATAAAAAAATAAAAACAAGCTTAAGACCTAGCGCACACTACGATTTTGCACCGCGCGATTTTTCCGGAAAAATCTGTGAGATACTGAAATTGAAAAATGGTTTAAATATCGCAAAAACGTACAAAAACAACTTATATAGCTAATTACATACTCAGTTAATTTAGTGAATAGATACGCTATGCGATAATAAGGATGTGCTCAGGTAAATGCTGCGTGTGCAAACCACTTTTTTCAGGTCTAACCACTGTTACTACTACGATGGAATAACACGTATGAGCCATTGTACTATGATATCCAAAGTGGAAACGCAAACACATAGATATCGATGTATTGAGTTTCAGTTTATCTCGCTTTAAGACCGAGCTCTTTAAGTATCTGTCCACTAACAATCGAACTTGATTGTTAAGGCGCTTAGGGTTGCTAACTGACGACCTCTGGGGCTCAGCGGTAGCGCATCTGCCTACCATGCGAGAGGCCCCGGGTTCGAACTCCGGCTGTGGACAATCCGTGCCAAAACCTAACTGCAAAGTAGGTACTCGGGGCTGTAAGTGATGCAATTGACTTCAGCCAGATGCCGCTGCCTGTAAGTAATACAGAGAATAGTGTAAAGAGTTCGAAATTTCCCTGATGCCGGTGAGTCGCCCATTAGCCCAGTTGGAAAGAGCGCTGGCACGGATAGCCAGAGGTCGCGGGTTCGAATTCCGGCATGGGTGGAATTTTTAGCCTCTAAATAGGTTTTTAGAATTGTCCTTAGCACGGGTTAGTGCATTAAAAATACAAATAGTATAATAAACTTGTGACGGTGCAAACCTCTTTACACCATTTTTATTTCTTTTTCCATCTATCATTTTCAAATATTTAAATTATGTATGTCACTCATTCTTCGATTTCCCTCATTTTTCACCACTACTACTTTACGCTTTGACCAGATCTGACTTTTTACCTGCTTCTCCGTTTATCCGTTTTTATCCAGTTTTCTGTTAATATTACTACAATTCTACAAATAAAACCACACCTAAAGTCGTTCCAGAGTTTATTTACTATTATAAAAGTTATAAAACGTTACAAACTTATGTTTTCCCTACTGTTATGAGACATTTGACTAATGCATTTAGGGTTGATAATGGCAATCATGAATTAGGCTAGTTGACTGAATTTGGGAAATGGTTTTATAACGTACTTTTAAGTGTATTATACAACAAATATAAAACTTAACATGTTCAATAAGTATTTTTAATCTAAAAAAACCGGCCAAGTGCGAGTCAGACTCGCGCACCGAGGGTTCCGTACAAAACTGCAAGGTTTACAAAGTTCGATCATTACGACATGTTACAGCTTAAAGGTATTATAGACCTGAGTATTTGGTATGAATTTCAATTTAATACCTCTACGCGTTTATGAGGAAATGGGTAGTAAGTTTAAAATTATTAAAAAAAAATATATTATGTGATGTAACTAAAAATTTATGGTTTTCGTAATTTTTCCTTTATCTATGCTATAAGACGTTGCTTCGTACCAAATTTCAAGATTCTGAGTTCACGGGAAGCACCCTGTAGGTTTTGATTCCCTTACAAGTGTCGAAAATTTGCGGCATAAACGGCTGTATCTTTTGATTGCGTTGGCTTAGAAGTTTGATTTTTTCACAGCTTCAAGGGACAGTAGACCTGAGTAATTGATATAAATTTCAGCTTCATACCTCCACGCGTTCCTGAGAAAAAGGGTCTTGACAGACGGACGGACGGACAGACGGACAACAAAGTGATCCTATAAGGGTTCCGTTTTTTCCTTTTGAGGTACGGAACCCTAAAAAATATATTTATATTTCCCACAAAAACGCTCAAGACTGTCATAGCGTCTTGAGTAACGTCGTGACGTTACTCAAGACGCTATGACCTATCACCTCGAGAGGTGGTGTACGAACAATGTTTCAGTAGGCGATTGCTAGTTTTCTGCTGTTATTTCAATTAAATATGACTTTCTCGTATTGCAAAAGCGGCATGGTGCCCCAGTGTGAAAGCACAAGAATAAAAACACCAAATAAATTATTTATATAATGTCCCACACAAGCAAGAAATACGAAAAAGTGGTTACCACTTGCAAGAAGGAGCTATCCTCATTGTTTGTCTACAAATTGATGAATTTATTTTTGTGAAGATCATTTTGCTGTAACTATATGACGTAATCTTCGTGATTTAATAGTGAAATAAATCTGATTAAAAAACTGAAATATTACGCTTTAAGCTTCTAATTAATATTTTAACACTACTTCCTCTTCAGGCTATATTATGTAAACCACTGCTGGACATAGGCCTCTCCTCTCCTGTTAACACTTTTTTATACTCGATTAATATTATGGAATTCCGATGAGTAAAAGTCACTATTTGTAGCAAAAAATTACGGGGTTAATTCTGGGCAAATTAATGCCATTAGCTTTGCTAAAATCTGTTTCCATCTTGCCTAATATGTTTCACTAAATAACTTTCATTACTTCTGCGTTCCTTAATAAAATAATAACAGTAGTACAAACCAAAAACGTAAATAATCATCAACTAAACACACACTAAAATATCAACAACAACGATGTTCGCCACGACGTGACGTGGCACGCTCTGATTGGTGTTCACTGTTTCGTGACTTAATAACAAAGTTTTTCGAATTTCTTTTCAGAAAATAATAATAATCTTTATATTTTATCATAAATAGCTTTGTTTTTTCCCATCTGCATATCATAATCAGTATTTAAATACTTTCTTCCATCCGATTTACCCCGGTAGAACCCGGACTTGGCCCCCGTGGTGGAGTATGGCCTAACCTTCCTGCGATGCAGGAAGAGACCCGTGCTCCAGCAGTGGGGACATACAAGGGTTGATATCCATCGATCGAAATTGAAATATAATAAATACATCGCTAAACTAACGCCGGAGGACAACATCGCGAGGAAAGCCCTCAGGGATTGAAATTGCCAGTCCGCGGTGGGCACGGGTGGTAATAAAGCCCATACTCTGTCTCTGAGAGAAGGCCTGTGCCCTACAGCGGATCGTTTATAGGCTACGCAAATAAAGAACAAAGTACATAATGTCACTTCAATCTAAGTCTGTTCCTCATTCGAAGTATACTGCGTAACAGACACTACTTGATAAATTGTGGAATAATTGACTGTGCAATGTACATCCAAATGACATAGTTAACCATGACTTTTATGCTTCAAAATGAATGCCATATTAATTAGCCTACAGCCTATTATCAGACCGATCAAACACAAAAAGGTCATAAAAATCTGTGAAGCCTTCGGAGGGATTCGATAACAAACATTGTGACACTAGATTTATTTTATTAGATGATTAGCCTTCAGATAATAATGTACATCCAATAATCATGTACATTCTGCGATGGATCATGGTCGAAGTGAAATTGGTATTCGAGTTTCGGGAAGCCACAATGTACAAACAGATAATTCGCAGCCACTAATGTACAGCCCATGTAATGCACATTCCGCTAATGTACATTCCGGTACATCTTATAATCATGTACATTCTTGGATGGATCATGGTCGAAGTGAAATCGGTATTCGAGTTTCGGGAAGCCACGACATAATATATAAACAGATAATTCGCAGCCACTAATGTACAGCCCATGTAATGCACAATCCGCTAATGTACATTCCGGGATGGATCATTATCTTCAACCCATTATGTCCCCACAGAGGGGCACGGGTCTCTTCCCTGAGGAAGGTATAGGCCATACTCCAGCTCAGGGGCCAAGTCCCGATTGGTGGAGGCTTGCAAGACTAGTGGCTGGTGTTACTGTCAGAAGGTTTCGAGCCGATAGATAATGAGAAGAGATAGATAATGCTGAAACTGGAATCGGCATTCGAATTTCGGGCAACAATGCTCAACCATATAATTTGCGGCCATTCTCGGTCTGATGGACTGTCGTCGTACTTTGGAATATAGGGCTTTAATCGATTTCCGCCAAAAACGTCCGCTCTTAGCGAAAATCGATTAAAGTGCTAACATGTTGATAGTATGTCCTAGGCTGTACGTTCCAAAAATTGTAATCACAGACATTAAGATTATTGATGTTTACTTTTGAAAAAAAAAAAACAAAATAACAAACAAAAGCACTGGCGTTAGTTAGCACCTCGAAGCGCCTTAATCCGTTAGCTACGCGAGCGTGGTCGCGGGCACAGCTAGTGTCTAATATAGGCTTGAAGCAGAGGTCGAATGGTCGCGCTAGATTTGAAAACCCGTAGAGGTTGGTTGGCCAGTTAAAAATTATGCAGATTCGCCCATCTACAGTCCGTCTGGGGACAGGTAATACCAGTTTGTTCTGGCTGATAATATGATGCCTAGCGTTGAACCTAGTTCGAGAGGAATCTTGTATCTTAGGCGTTAATTGGTTGGTAACTGATTTAATGGCAATCCAAAAAGCGGTTTCCGAAGCAAACGTCGTGAGAAAGCATTAAGGTTTGATGTAGTTTTTAAGATATAAAAGGTTAGTAGAGGCGCTTGAAATTGCCAATCCGCGGTGGGCACGGGTGGTAATTATGCCCAATCTCGCTCTGAGAGAAGGCCTGTTCTATACACGCTACATCATCCCATTGTGTCCCAACGAGGGGCACGGGTCTCTTCCCTGAGGAAGGTATAAGCCATACTTCACCACGATTGGTGGAGGCTTGCAAGACTAGTGGCTGGTCTTACTGCCAGAAGTTTCAAGACGCCCTAAGGCCTCGGACTTGGCTTAACGACTGCCATCTATCAACATTAAATTTTCAAATATAATGTAAACATTTTGTGTCACTAGAAAGATCATTGAAATGAGCACGGCGTTAGAATATCACTAAAGAGAGTAAGTCTGCCGCGCTAAAAATTCACTCAAG
Source organism: Yponomeuta sedellus (assembly GCA_934045075.1). Taxonomy (NCBI): domain Eukaryota; kingdom Metazoa; phylum Arthropoda; class Insecta; order Lepidoptera; family Yponomeutidae; genus Yponomeuta; species Yponomeuta sedellus. The sequence continues at coordinate 2,746,189 of OW203748.1, read as the reverse complement.
AGCGTAAAGAGAGTTAGCCTGTGGAGCCAGAATGTCAGTAAAGAGACTAAGTCTGAGGCGCTGGAATGTCACTAAATATAACATTTTTAAACTTTCGCGACTTAAACACATAGTTAGAATATTTTCGAACGGGCACCAGCCATCAGTTTTCTCGTGACCACGATGACTGTAACGTCGTCGAAACGTCGAGTTAAAATAGCAATAAATTACTACGCGATTACGCCCCGAAAATATTCTAACAATATCACTAAATATAGTAAGTCTGTGGAGCTAAATGTCACTCAAGAGAGTCAGCCTGTGGAGCTAATAAAAACTTTTCATTTTAGTGAATAATATCATTTATCTCTTTAAATGAAAGAGATCATTCTTCTCTAGAATGCGAGTAAAGAGAGTAAGCCCGAGGCCCTAGTATCTCACTAAAGTGAGTAAGTCTGCGGCGCTACAATGTCATTTAAAAGAGTAAGTCTGCGAGATTGTTACTAAAGAGATTAAGCCTAAGACACTGGAATTCCACTAGAGAGAGAAGTCTGAGGCGCTAAAATTTCACTAAAGAGAGTAAGTCTGAGGCAGTGGCATTTCACTAAAGAGAGTAAGTCTGAGGCAATGGAATTTCACTAAAGAGATTAAGTCTGAGGCACTGGAATTTCACTAAAGGGAGTAAGTCTGAGGCACTGGAATTTCACTAACGAGAGTAAGTCTTGAGTCTGAGGCGCTGAGATTTCATTAAGGAGATCAAGTCTGCAGCGCTAGAATATCACTAAAGAGAGTCAGCCTTCGACGCAAGGATGTACTAGAAATAGAGTCACTCAGCATTGATGCTAAGTGACTCTATTTCTAGTGATATACTGGAGAGATATGTGCTTGGTTGCTCCGGTTGGTAGCGTTGTTGGAGCGCCCCAGTCTCAGCACGTCGCGGTGCCTCGCTATCACCTCCAGCAAGATCCGCTTCTGTGTCACTGGAGACAGGTGCTCTCACCTGACGTGCTGAGACGTGACGTCCCTGAAGAGAAGTGCTCTCACCTGCTTGCTTCGGTTGGTAGCGTTGTTGGAGCGCCCCAGTCTCAGCACGTCTCGGTGGCTCGCTATCAGCTCCAGCAAGATCCGCTTCTGTGTCACTGGAGACAGGTGCTCTCACCTGACGTGCTGAGACGTGACGTCCCTGAAGAGAGGTGCTCTCACCTGCTTGCTCCGGTTGGTAGCGTTGTTGGAGCGCCCCAGTCTCAGCACGTCGCGGTGGCTCGCTATCAGCTCCAGCAAGATCCGCTTCTGTGTCACTGGAGACAGGTGCTCTCACCTGACGTGCTGAGACGTGACGTCCCTGAAGAGAGGTGCTCTCACCTGCTTGCTCCGGTTGGTAGCGTTGTTGGAGCGCCCCTGTCTCAGCACGTCGCGGTGCCTCGCTATCAGCTCCAGCACGGTCCGCTTCTCGGCCTCTGTGAAGTTTTTGCTGCGCTCCTTGTGTCCGCGGCGCGCGCGCAACGCCGCCTGGCCGCTCCGCGTCGACATCACTCTGGGCGGGGAAGAAAACAGATATCTTCTATATAATAACATAACATTTACATACTGGCACAATATAAAAATGAATCGCCGAATGTGTTGGTAAGCGCAAAACTCGAGAGCAGCTGAACCGATTTCGCTAATACTTTTTTTAGAATATTCCTTGAAGCACGAGGATGGTTCTTACGGAGAGTAATAAAAATATATATAGAACCGACTGACAGGCGGTACTAAGTTCGCTAAGTCAGCTAGTCTATAATATAAAAAATAATCGCTGAATATGTTGGTAAGCGCAAATCTTGAGAGCAGATGAACCGATTTCGCTAATTCTTTTTTTACAATATTCCTTGAAGTACGAGGATTTTTTTTTACGGGGAGAAAGATTTAAAACAAACTGTTAGGCGGTACGAAGTTCGCTGGGTCAGCTAGTTTTATAATAATCCTCACACGTCTCACTTCAAGGCGCAGGCCTTTTGTCAGGGGGACAGAAGGGTGCTTACATACACTCTGGCTGGAAACAAATATTTAACAATAATCTTCACACGTCTCACTGCAGGGCACAGGTCTTCTCTCAGAGAGAAAGAGGGTATGGACTTAACTACCACTGCGGATTGATCATTTTAGGCGCTGAGGCAAATCAACGCCTTGAGGTTAAAAAAAAAGGTTTGCCGTTGCATCTGCGTAATGAGACGGTTAAAGACAGAAACACATTATTAAAACGCGACCCGACGCGACGTGTCGACAACCGATGTACACCGTGCAATGGACAATAATAAAAAAAAATATTAAGCAGAATTAAAAAAACCATTTGGAGATTAAGCTCCAAGGAATACAAGAAAAATACTCAAAGATTTTTCTGCAGTTTTATTACAGAAAAAAAAATAAAAATTACACAATAAAAAAAGGTGGCACAGCGGCTCTACATCGTGGTATCTGCTGCGCCTTTGCCTTGTTTTAGTCAAATCGAATCGAATTGCAATGACAAGTTTTTTTTTCAAGTAGAGGCAAAGAATGTGTTATGTTGCCTTCTAGCCTACGTGACTTCCGGCTCTAAAAAATCAATTTTAAAACTTAAAAATAACTATAACCAAATAAATACGACAAAAGAAAAAATACGTGTCCCCTATTTTTTTTCTGTTCTCTTCTCGAAAAAGCAATAATATCATAGGGCTATATTTTTGCACTGTTGTCCATTACCGTGCGCATGGGGTCGCGTTGGATGTTCATAGTGTGATTCTACTCATAGAAAATAGTACAATTTGATTCAACTCGACACGCGTCGCTTTTTTTCGGGTCGCGTGGCGTTTTAGTAATGTGTTTTCGCCTTTATACAGCGTCCAGTGGCACCTTCACTAAATGAGCGAAGAACGTGGACGCTGGAGTTCCTGGCACATAGTTCTAGATGGAGTAGGCTTAAAGTCCAAGTCCACAGGAAAGATAAATCAATACGCGCGGAGCCAACCAAAACGAGGGTTTCCCCGCGATGTTTTCCTTCACGGTTAGCGTGTGTGTGTGTTAGTTCCCTTCACCCATGTTGTGTGAGTGAAGATACCACTGGACGCTGTATAAATCATCTCAGAGGCCATTGTTTTAGCATGGGTATTGCTAAGAAATCGTAGCTTAGAGTCGGCCTAGCCCAAATATAGAAATGAAATGAAAAGGTTTTATTCAAAGTAGCGCAGAAACTGCGGCTTAATGAACGTTACAATTCAAACTAGGTGTCCATTTCAAAATCTAGATCATTTTGGAGAAAAAAATTATTACAAAACTCCCAACTTAGTCTTTTCAAAGTCCTTAATTAACCGAGTTTACATAATTATTATAAAACATAGAACTCATGCATTGTACTGGCTTTAACTCCAGACATCATTGTCATCTAAATAATCCTTTATGTTATAGAAGCTCTTTTGGCACAAAGTGTGCTTAACATATTTTTTGAACCGCGTTTCAGGCAATTCACATATTGATAGCCTGTTGGTTGGCCCGGCATTGACTAGGCTCATTGTGTCAATGAAGTAACCACGGCCAGCACCCTCTGTTAGACTATTGGATAACTGCATTATAGAGAATCGCCCCCTAATAGAATAATCTAGCGATGCCAGAGCGGCAATTTCCATGCAGCCGCAGTTTGGTTTTAGTAATGCAACGATACTTTAGCGATATGTTTAGGGGACCAAATTTGAGATTGTGTTTATGAAGTGTAATGAACAGGTTTTATGGAAACTAGCGCAAAAATCTGCGGCTTAATGAACGCTACTATAATGTTTTTTCTTCTTTTTTCGGTCTAATAATGCCCACCATAAATTGAACCTCGTCATTACGAAATAAAATCTAAAACCAACGAAAAATTTATACTAGCTCTGCCCGTTAACATAACATAACATTTACATACAGGCACATACATTGTTAAACGTTAAAGAGATAAATGATATTATTCACTAAAATGAAAAGTTTTTATTCAAAGTAGCAAAGAAACTTCGGCTTAATGAACGTTGCAATTCAAACCAGGTGTCCATTTCAAAATCTAGATAATTTTGGAGAAAAAATGGACACAAACACTCCAAAGTTAGTCTTTTCAAAGTCCTTAATTAACAGAGTTTACATAATTATTATAAAATATAGAATCATTCATTGCACTGGCTTTAATTCCAGACATGATTGATGTAAATAATCCTTTATGTTATAGTAGCCCTTCCGGCGTTTCCGGCAAGCTTAATATATCTTATTAACTATTTTATATCTTAGAATTATTTATTGTTTTGTTTTAGTATGTGTCTTGTTTCTGTAATAACTGCATCTTATTTCTTTAAAATTAAGAACAAATGAGTGAAAAAAAGTTTCAGTGGTGGACTATGGCCTAACCGTTTGCGACGCAGTAAGAGACCCTAGCCCCAGTAGTAGGGACATACAAGGCTTGGAATCGACATCGATCGAATGAAAAAATAAATCACGATATTTGCACGTTTTTTTGACCGAAATTTCTATTGAAATAACATAAGAATTACATACAGGCACTTACATTGCTTCTGGCTTCACATTAGAATAGTCAGTGCCGTGGACATCCTAGTGTGAAACAGCCAGAAACAGCGACATCACAAACATGTAAACATCCAAGACCTGGGGTTTTTTTTGTCCACAGCCGGGGTTCGAACCCGGGACCTCTAGCATGGATTTGTTACCGCTGCGCCCAGAGACAATTGAAAAAGGTTTAATTATCGCAAAAAATACAAAAATAAACTTAAAATACAGTAAATTAATGGATGATTTTATTTAGATAGAGAATACTTTATCTATAATATAAAAATGAATCGCTGAATGTGTTGGTAAGCGCAAATCTCGAGAGCAGCTGAACTGATTTCGCTAATTCTTTTTTTAGAATATTCCTTGAAGTACGAGGATGTGGAGAGAAAAAAATTAAAGAATCGACTGTTAGGTGGTACAAAGTTCGCTGGGTCAGCTAGTTGTACATAAAAATGGAAATTACACAGATATTTCTTAAACTATGAGTACAGACGGCGGCCTTATCACTAGAAGTGATCTCTATTAAGTATTTACTTAGCGAAATTATCAGTTCAGAAAACGGCCCATCACATCTCATCACACTTATCACAGTAATATTTTAAAAGCGAAAGTGTGTGAGTGTGTATGTTTGTTACCTACTTCTTCACGTCTAAACTGCTGGAGCGATTTTAATAAAACTTGCTATGGAATTAGCGGACACCCTGAATTAACACATAGGCTACGTTTTACTGCGGGAAAATATCTTGTTCCCATGGGAAAATAAATTATTTCTCCTAATAAATAGGCCACGGGCAACACCGCGGAGCAAAGTTAGTAGCCTAATAAAGTTGTCGTTAAAAACGCACTGCTGGCGGAGAATAATTAATACACCGAGTTTTGATAAAACACGATGATCACTTAAACATTCTAGACATCAGGTTTGGTAGGTCCCAGGCTGAGATAAAATATACAACACTTTAGTTTGATATCTCTAATAGGTTTTAGGTAAACATCTAGTCTGTCTGTATTACATAACTGTACAGTGATAGGCGAATGCTACACGCAAGATATATATTGTGATCCGTCAATATATACTATCGGATCACGATATTTATTGACGTGTAGGGTAGTGTATTGAGAGATCACAATATTTATCGCTGGATTTCCGGAAATACTTGTGATCTGATATCGTGATATTTATCTTGCGTGTAGTGTTGCGCGTCAATATTTATCGCGTCAGTACGCAGCGAGACGGCAGCAATAGAGGACGTTTATGACACCGATTCTGCTTCTGAATCATTGACAGGCGACAAGATTGTCTTAAAAGAGCTTAAACTGAACTTCGAATCCCTTCCATAAGTTCATCCATCCCGTCCATTTCATTGTGAAGGCAAATTTCGTCGAATAAATACAAATGTGTAAACATTGCTCTCTTTTGTAGCCAATTTTTCATTCAACGCTTTCTTTTTACGCGTTTTTCTAATTGATTGTGATATAATTATCGCCATACAAGCTCTTATTTTGCTCTGTCTAGGGTCCATCACGTCGGCTTCATATAAAAACGCTTCAATACTGACGCGATCCGTATCTTTGGTGTAGGGTGTGCTGTGATCCGGCTCAAGATACTTGATTAAATATCATGATAATTATCACAATATATATTGACGTGTAGCGTTCGCCATACACAGGAAATAAGTCTCGCGGATGTACCTGCGCAGATGACCAAATTTTGGATGTGCGGCAAGTTGATCGACCAACCAGATAGTTTCATTTTATGGCAGGCCGCGCGCCTTTGTTGCTATTGGTTTATTCAACGTCATCGATGCAGGTGACTATTAGTTTGGCAATATTAGCGTGAGCGAAATAGGTAGCGCTACTGCGGCAATCAATTCTGCACCTTAACCGTATCGGTTAAAGATCATGTTGAATGTACTTATAGCTTCGGGTATTTTCGTTACACTTCTTCCTAGTCTGCGCGAACGTGGATTCCCGAAGGGACTTTTATGATGTGTAGTACTGTACCTTGCATTATTAGTTTTAAACACTGCTCCCATTTAAGCGAGTGGAAATCAATTCAAAGGCTGTCAGGCGGTACAAAGTTCGCTGGGTCAGCTAGTTTAATATAAACATACACTAAGTTACGAAAGAAAGACATACCTACATAGTAGTTCAGTTTTTATTTACAAAATACACGTCGGATCGCAATGAACTTTAACAATACGTTTAGAGGACACAAATCGAGGTTTGATCGTGTTTAAGATTCGAAGAAGCGCTCGTGGTCAAGTGGAACCGAGTCGTCGTCATCAGGCTATACTAGTCCACTGCTGGACATAGCCCTCCCCTAAAGAGCGCCACGTTGTGCTATCATAGGGGGTAATGCCCATAATCCCCACGCTAGGCATGGGGATCGCTTGGGGATCGCAGTTCTGTGGAATTGTACTGCAGGGGGCGCTGCTGCCCACGCCCCGGTTTGTGTCCTTTAGTCGCCCTTTACGACAACCGCGGGAAGAATTGGGTTGGTGCTATTCTCTAGGCCGACACCACACAGCACCGAGTGATTAGAATCAATCACTTGGGTCAAGCAACAACAGGCGCGGTCAGGTGCTGGATGAGTGAGGCTGGAATCCAGTGACCACCGCTAGTGGCATTTTTTCCGTGCGCTTCCGTGCTTCGCAAGGCACGTTAAGCCGTTGGCGCCGGCTGTCTAGTAATAGCAGTCGTTAAGCCATGTCAAGAGGCCTTTTGGGCGGCTTGACAACTGGCAGTAAGGCCCGCCACTGTCTTACAATCCTACACCAACCCGGACTTGGCCCTCGTGTAGGATTGTAAGACAAATCATACTCCACATGGCCTAACGTTCCTGCGATGCAGGAAGAGACCCGTGCCCCAGCAGTGGAGGCATACAAAGGTTGAATACGATGGGCAGGTACGTGGGACAATCCTAGGAAACTTTTTTCTCTGCGTCAACATTAATTATCGTTTACTGCATGCGCGCGCGTCGGTTTCGGATACTCGACGCCCTTTTTCTCCGTGATAAGCAAACTGCCCGCCACTGTCTTACAATCCTACACCAACCCGGACTTGGCCCTCGTGGTGGAGTATGGCGTAACCTTCCTGCGATGCAGGAAGAGACCCGTGCCCCAGCAGTGGGGACATACAAGTGTTGATAACGAAGCAAACTGCTAGTCGTTTTGCTAGCCATGCCGTTAGTTAAGCTTTTAGTTAGGGGCCATCCATAAATTCTTCTTCAGGCTATATTATGTAGTCCACTGCTGGACATAGCCCTCCCCTAATGAGCGCCATAGCGCCCTGTCTTCAGCTTGCGGCATCCAGCATCTGCCGGCAGTTTTTCGCAGATCGTCATCCCACCTGGTCGGAGGGCGTCCTACGCTACGTTTGCCGAGTCGCGGTGTCCACTCAAGAACACCATAAATTACGTCACACGAATTTCGTGATTTTTTGACCCCTCCCCCGCCCTAGTCACATTTGTGAGACTCCCCCTCCCTCCTGTGACGTCACATATTTTCAATTTTACATTTAGAAATTATTGAATTTAAACAACAGCTTCGAAATTAAACTTATATCAAGAGTTGCCAATGGTTTTAGTATTTGGTTAATAGTTCAAATTTCGCGTTCAACACGTAGATTTGGAAATGTTACGTTACGTTATCAACCCTTGTATGTCCCCACTGCTGGGGCACGGGTCTCTTCCTGCATCGCAGGAAGGTTAGGCCATACTCCACCACGGGGGCCAAGTCCGGGTTGGTGGAGGATTGTAAGACAGTGGCGGGCCTTACTGTCAGAAGTTATCAAGCCGCCCATAAGGCCTCTGACATGGCTTAACGACTGCCATTATATGACAGCCGGCACCAACGGCTTAACTTTGATTTGGAAATGTGACGTCACGAAATTTAGGAGCCCTTCCACCCCCGTCACACAATGTCACACTTCGTTGACCCCCTCCCCCCCTTAACGTGTGACGTAATTTATGGACGGTCCCTTAGTAAATAAAAAAAAACTACAAGAAATTTACAGGAAACAGGAAGTTTTTGAACCGCGTTTCAGGCAAGCTTAATATATCTTCAGGGATTTTATAATATTTAATAAGGATTTGCTGTGTGGTGTCGGCAGAGAATAGCACCAACCCAATTCTTCCCGCGGGTGTCGTAAAAGGCGACTAAGGGACATAAGCCGGGGGGTGGGCAGCAGCGCCCCCTGCAGTACAATTCCACCGAACTGCGATGCCCAACCCGCATGCCCAGCGTGGGGATTATGGGCATTACCTCCTATGATAGCACAACGTGGCGCTCTTTAGGGGAGGGCTATGTCCAGCAGTGGACTAGTATAGCCTGACGATGACGATGACAGGAAATGTTTTATTGACAATTTCAATAATCGCTGGTCGTTAAGGTGCTTAGCGGAGCTAACTAGCGCCCCAATGGAGTGACAATCATAACTTGTATTATAATACGTTAATATCTAAAAGTAAACATGAGAAATGTTTTAAAACCCATTTAGAGGCTAAAAATTCCACCCATGCCGGGATTCGAACCCGCGACCTCTGGCTATCCGTGCCAGCGCTCTTTCCAATTGAGCTAATGGGCGACTCACCAGCATCAGTGAAATTTCGAACCTCTTTACCACATTCCCTGTATTACGTACAGGCAGCGACACCTGGCTGAAGTAATTTGCATCACTTGCAGCCCCGAGTACCTACCTATTTTGCAATTACTTTATTACTACTAAGACAAAAATATTTTAAAAGATTAAACTCAGCGTGAGTGTCAAACAAAGAAAGATAGACGTGAAGTAGGTATGGCATACAAACTCTATGGTTCAGTTGGTTGCCATGGTTACTTAAAAAGATTTTAAATAACTTGTGTGCCAACCTTTCATCTGACACTACCAAAAATACAATTGTCTTACGAATCTCTAATTTAAATAAAACACGTTAATATTATTTAGCACTCCTGCTTTATTCTGGCAATATTAATTGTATCTTATGAGATCCACAACTATACAAAGTTCAACCGTCACTTGAACTTTACAATAGAAACTAAAAAAACAGAACAAAAAAATGCATTGAGGCGCTGGTGGGTGTTAGCGCCACCAATGGAATTTTATAATGTTTTTTTATGAGGCCCCTAGACGGGCCATATTTTCACGAAAATGTGTAGCTGCAAATGTGTGGCCGGTAGCATCAGCCATCATTTACGGCTAAACTATGAAATATTTGGCAATATTTTTAGTACGGCCGGGATATATTGTGACATATTTTTTGTATATCCCATGAATTTTTAGTATCCCAGCCATATGGCCGGAACGATCGCCTGTCTCGCTTTACGGCCTAAGTGCGTCCCTTTTTCATGCTACGTGAAGTGAAGTAAGCTGCGATTTTTTCGAATAGAGCTATGTTCGTGTTTGTTTTGTTTCTCTTTTTATTTTGGTTCGTTCGTGTTTATTTATGTAGCCCGTGTAAATACAAAATATTGAGCCATATACTGTTGTAGAAATGTAGCAGAGAATGGCTGGGACATACATTTTCCAGCCATGTCTAGAGGCCCCTTTAAGTAAAAATTCAAATCGCGCGTCTAGCGACATGGTCAGGCTTGCCAGGTGTTTAGTATTCTACCGAACTGTACGGTATTTTAGCACTGTGTTCGGTATTTCGTATAACAAAAATACCAAAGTATGGACGTTTCGGTATTTCTTGCTGCCGCTCATTGTTTTCGAGCCATTTCGCGGATTGCCTTGCGATGCGTAGCGTGCATGACGTTTTCTATCCATCTCTTTCTAATCATCGTATATATAATTCAGCCTTCACCATGTACTTTGGACATGGTAAAGGCCGAATTAAGTATACGATGCAATTTCAGTCTGACATGTCGGGAAATGTATGGAGCAGTTAAAGCAAATCAGACATTGCTGGAGTTATGCATTAGTGAGAAAAAAAATATTTTTTATAAGTTAGATTAGCTAGTTTATCGGTACGTTATATTTTAAAGTCAATAGTTTAAATTTAAATCAAACTTGTATTTTTTTGCTCCCTGTTAGGTATTTTTTCAAAATAAACCTGGCAACCCTGGTCGTGGTACGGCCGGAGCTGGTGTGACATTTCGAGATTTGCCAAATCTAGTCGTTAACTACTACCTTAATCTGAGTTATGTGTTACAGCTAAGGCCTTGAAAGAGAACCTGTTTGGCTAAGTTAAGAACTAACAAGCGGTCTTAAACTTGGGCTATTTAGCAGTGTTGTATGAGAATATATTTGGAATCGCTCGTAGCCCCGGCTGCCTTAGTGATCTTAAACGATCACGAAGGTGCTATTTTATATACGTATGTGTATTTAAATTATATTTGTAATATTTAGTTAACCTAGGTTATGTAATAAATCCTATACACTCCTATACTATATTGTTTACTGGCACTGCCCCTTCCACTGTCCGCAATATCGTGGGTTAGCTGGAAGAAAATACTATCTAGTATTAAGCTCGCCTTTGTACAAATCTGTTTTAGTGCAATAAAGAATTTATCATTCATTCATTCATGATTAAGCAACACAGAGCGCGTTCACTGCATGGATGGGTAAACCGTCTATGGCTAACGCTAGTGGCATTTTTCCGAGCGGATCCGTGCGTCGCAAGACACGTTAAGCAGTTGGTGCCGGCTGCCGTCGATTAATGGCAGTCGTCAGGCCAAGTCAGAGGCCTTAGGGCGGCTTGAAAACTTTTGACAGTAAGACCAGCCACCCGTCGTGCAAGCTTCTGCCAATCCGGACTTGGCCCCCCGTGGTGGAGTATGGCCAATACCTTCCTCAGGGAAGAGACCCGGGCCCCTCGGTGGGGACATAATGGGTTGATGATGATGATAATATTTATTTTAAATATATATCTTTCGCGGCATTAATAGACCAGAAAAAAAGAAGAAGACAAAACATTTATTTTAGCCACAGTACACACGCCACAATAACAAATGAAATTTAAAATACATTTAGGGCTGATTTTTCAACAGTCAGATAACTTTTATCTAAGGAATAAAAATGGCGGTTTGACATAATTTTCATACATAAGCTGTCAAACCGCCATTTTTATTCCTGAGATAAAAGTTATCTCACTATTGAAAAATCAGCCCTTAAACATAAAAAAAAGAAAAATACACGAAAGGTCACGGCGTGTCACTGTCAATATAAACGGCAACTGACTCAGCATAATGCTGTTGGGCAAGCCTTCAGCGCTGATTTTCAGTCAGTGCCAGGTGCTCCGCGAGCGTTACAGACTGCGGTGTGGCGCAACCATGGGAAATACCATACTGATATTTTATTCATATGTAATATAGAATAAGAGCGGTTTCGACTACGTCTGATCTAAATCAGCGAAAATATGGGCCTAGAATTCTCGGACCTAGTTCGGACATCGCTTATGCACTAGTCCGATCTCTGGTCTAAATCCAAGCATGATTATATTCTTTTTAATGCACTAACCCGTGCTAAAGGCAATTTTAAAAACCTATTTAGAGGCTAGAAATTCCACCCATGCCGGAATTCGAACCCGCGACCTCTGGCTAACCGTGCCAGCGCTCTTCCTCAGCGCTTCTTCTCAAATGTCGCTGCCTGTACGTAACACAGAGAGTAAAGAGGTTCGAAATTTCATTGATGCCGGTAAGTCGCCCATTAGCTCAGTTGGAAGAGCACTGGCACCGTTAGCCAGAGGTCGCGGGTTCGAATCCCGGCGTGGGTGGAATTTTTAGCCTCTAAATAGGTTTTTAAATCCAAGCAGTTCAGGGGCTAAATCCAAGCTGTGCTAAACGCATGGTTATTTACCACTCATGGGGTAACATGATGCACCGCTCTTAAGGCGAATTCTCACAACGTCCGATCCGGATCAGAGTGCCTAGTGCGAGTTGTTAACTACTCGATCGCGTTAACGTAAACTCATATTTCTATAGCATCGAGGAAGCGCCACCTAGCGACAAGTATGGAAATTAAAATTGCTGATTGCGAGTTGTAATGGTTTACGTTGAGAAGTGAACACGTTCACCAGCCAAAACACGAATAAACGCGAGTGCGAGTTGTACTGTGACAGCGTTTTGCCAGTTCGAACGGTTAACCTACTCATACTCACTACTCAATGCTCGATTAACGCGGTAGTAAAGAAAGATCTGTCAAACTCGCACTAAGCACTCCGATCCGAGTCCGTGAAAATACGGTCCGCCACGACTCCACCACGGGAGCTAAGTCCGGATTGGCGGAGGCTTGCAAGACCAGTGGTTGGTCTTACTGTCAGAAGATTTCAAGCGCCCTAAGGCATCAGACTTGGCTTAACGACTGCCACCTATCGACGGCAGCCGGCACCAACTGCTTAACGTGCCTTCCGAAGCACGGAACCGCTCGGAAAAATGCAACAAGCTTTAGTCATAGACGGTCAGCCATCCATGCACTGACCGATAGATAGATATCCATATATAATCAATAGTTTTTGAACAAAATGTCAAAGTAAACGTATTTATTTACTATTAACACTAAATCTTTATTTAATGAACGTCAAAGCTGTTAGTTTGACGATTAATAGATTATGTCGAGAACAAGCTAGCAAGCTTTTAAAAACAAGTTTTAAATTAATTAAGAGAGTTTTAAATTAAAGTTATGCACTCCACTAGGCATAATTGTCCCGTTACCATTATTTAATGGTTCCTCTTGAAGCTAATGATTATTTTAAGGAATAACTTAGTTTTTTCTAACAGATAAAGGATATTCCGTTGAAAATGTATTTTAAAGGCAACGATGTATTCTGCTGTGTGGCGACCCAATTCTTCCCGCGGGTGTCGCAAAAGACGACTAAGGGACACAAACCGGGGGGTGGGCAGCAGCGCCCCCTGCAGTACAATTCCACCGAACTGCGTTCCCCAACCCGCATGCCCAGCGTGGGGATTATGGACATTACCCCCTATGAAAGCACAACGTGGCGCTCTTTAGGGGAGGGCTATGTCCAGCAGTGGACTAGTCTATCCTGACGACGATGTATTCAGAAATATTTTCTAGAGTAACTAACAATATACATACAATGTATTTACCACAAATACTAAACTTTGCTGAGAAAAATTGTCAGTAAGGCTTAAAGAGCCTAACACTTTTGTTTGAGAAAAAACTAAACGACAAATAAGAAACGAAATTATTAGTAGCAATACCACTCGCTAACGTTGAAGGAAAAGTTCGTGAGGAAACCTGATTGTCTGAGGCGAGTAAATAGCTCAGACCTTGAAAATGCTAATCCGCGGTGGGCACGCGTGATAATTAAGCCATACTCTCTCTCTTTCTCTGAGAGAAGACTTGTGACTTATAATGGGACGTGGGACGGGATTGAATTGAATTGAATAAGTAATGTCTTAAATGACTAACTCAAAATTAAAAATAAAGAATCAGATTTAAATGACAAAATATCCGATTTAAGCCGAATATATTTTTTTTAATATTAAACAACATACGTAGGTAGTATAAAAAAATGTGCAAGTAAACTTCATTTAGCGACATCTATGAGTATTGTGAAATTCTGTACCACATACACGGACATTTCTGTACCACATACACGGACATTTCTGTACCACATACACGGACATTTCTGTACCATATACACGGACATTTCTGTACCACATACACGGACATTTCTGCACCACATACACGGACATTTCTGTACCACATACACGGACATTTCTGTACCATATACACGGACATTTCTGTACCACATACACGGACATTTCTGCACCACATACACGGACATTTCTGTACCACATACACGGACATTTCTGTACCACAAACACGGACATTACTGTACCATATACACGGACATTTCTGTTTTGCAAGCCTACCTCATCTTTTGCCTCTCCTGTACTCCATGTGAGTTGATTGGTGCAAAAAAAATGACGGATGAAAGAGCCTAACACGTTTTTTAACAATGACATAAAACGAGAAATAAATAAGAAACCAAGTTATAGTTGCAATACTACTCGCCAACTGTGAAGGAAAACATCGTGAGGAAACCTGACGGTCTGAGGTGTTCAAATACCTCAGCGCATGAAATTGCCAATTGGCGGTGGGCACGCCTGGTAATTAAGCCCACACTCTCTTAGGTTTCCTTAACGAGTTTCCATTCAAAGTTAGCTACTATATAATTATTCTGTATGTTTATGTTTTGTCTATGTTTACTCTGTACTGCATGAAAGTAATTGTCAATGGAAATTTTACGAAAGATTTTCTTTTGTAAGTTGACTGACTAGGTAACGAACTGATTAGCAAACTGAAGTGGGCGTGTCATGCTCGTATCTGCCGCTAGGACCGATAACTGTTGGGGTAGATTGGTTCTAGAGTGGGGACCGGGAATCGGCAAACGTAGCGTAGGACGCCCTGTGTCCAGGCTCTAGCGTCTAATACCTACATAGTTTTTCAATAATTATAATAAAAATACTGCTGTGTGGTGTCGGCCTAGAGAATAGCAGCTGTCGTAAAAGGCGACTAAGGGACACAAGCCGGGGGGTGGGCAGCAGCGCCCTCTGCAGTACAATTCCACCAAACTGCGATCCCCAACCCGCATGCCCAGCGTGGGGTTTATTGGCCAATGATGGCAGAACGGCAACGATGTATTTTAAAGGCAACGATGTATTCTGCTGGTGGTGGGCAGCAGCGCCCTCTGCAGTACAATTCCACCAAACTGCGATCCCCAACCCGCATGCCCAGCGTGGGGTTTATTGGCATTACCCACCAATGATGGCAGAACGTTGCGCTGTGGCGCTCATTAGGGGAGGGCTACGTCCAGCAGTGGACTAATATAGCCTGAAGAAGAAGAATAAAAATAAATAAATATTTAACAACATAACATTTATATATGTACTGGCACATACATTGCTTCTAGCCCCACACTAGGATACCCTGTGTAGTGGGTGCCAGAAACAGCGACAATACAAACATGTAAACGTCCCAGACCTGATGTGTTTTTTTTTGTACCCAGCCGGGGATCGAACCCGGGACCTCTCGCATCGTAGGCAGATTACCGCTGCACCACAGAAGTCGTCAATTTATGGGCATATTGCACAGATCTCGTTAGCCCTATACTAAGTACAACTAGATGACTATTGTGTTACAGGTGCTAACTCGACGATAGATTTGATACAATAAACAAATCTAATATCCAAGACCCGAGACAGGCTAGAAAAGTTCGTTTCCTAGTTTGACCCGGCCGGGGATCGAACCTGAGACCTTCGGTTTTACAGTCGGCGTGCCAAACAGCTGCGCCACCGAGGCCGTCAAAGAATAGAATGAAATAAGCACGACAATGGTTGTTATTTGCCTCAATTTGGTAGTCTACGAAGAAATAGCAGTACAATGTCATTCCAGAGGTATAACCCGCGCAAATTAAATAGGCATCTCTCGCGAAGAAGATCGAATCGCGCGAGGCGCCGAGTTAAGTACCACGGGTTATACCAATGCAATGCGAGTGCTTACTAGACTACCGATAGTGTGAATTAAACGACCTGTAGTAATCGGAAGCGCTTGTGGCCTAGTTGCACCGAGTGATTGGAATCAATCACTTGAGTTAAGCAACAGGCACGGTCAGGTGCAGGATGGGTGACCGTCTCCTAACTACCGCTAGTGGCATTTTTTTCCATCGCTTCCGTGCTTCGCAAGGCACGCTAAGCCGTTGGCGCCGTCTGTCATGTAATGACAGTCGTTGAGCCATGTCTTAGGGGCCTTATGGGCAGCTTGGTAACTTCTGACAGTTATGGCCCGCCACTGGCTTACAATCCTCCACCAATCCGGACTTGGTCCCCGTGGTGGAGTATGGCCTAACCTTCCTGTGATGCAGGAAGAGACCCGTGCCCCAGCAGTGGGGACATACAAGGGTTGATAACGAATAACGTACGCCATGCGGGTTGATTGGTAGAAAATGGAATAAGCATTAAGTCCAACTTGTGTACATTATCTTTTGTGTAGAAAATAATTAATGATGATAATAATAATAATATTATTTATGTCGTACGAAACGACACATTGGCAATGCTTTACCTTCTAACGCCGTAGGCGTGTCGGTTTACTCCTATCAGCTCCTACGCTTTGTTCTAAAAAGCAAAAGTAATGTTTTTTTCGATTAAATTTTTTTGCGGCTGTAGCTTGGTTTATAGAACAATGAACTCAGAAGCGGAAGCCCAGGTTCTATTCCCAGTGCGGGCATAAAATAATGCTATTTTTTTCAAAGTTATGTACATTTACAAAAACAAATATATTTATTTCTCCAGTAGGTACCTAACAATGCACTTAAAATTAGTAACCCATTATTATTACAATGTTACATTATGTAGTAGGAGACAGGAGTCCAAAATAAGTCTAGCCCGTGCTATGGATCTCCTGGCTTCCACTTCTCCAAAACCGAGGACACTGTCTCTAATGTATACAGTTACAGTCTATTTATTCTTACTTGTCCAATTTAGTAAACAAGATTCTACTCGTAAACTGTAACTGTTTAGTCCAAAACTGCCATATTTCCATAAATGAAGTAACTTGGAACACTCTTTTAGATAACGCGCTGCCAATTTTATAAACATAGTTCATGAATTTGCGAGAAAATGTCTAGTTTAGGCATCTAATCTCAATTTTAAGGTTAGAATCTTGTTTACGAAATTGGACAAGTAAGAATAAATAGACTGTAGAGTACAATGGATAACATCAACTCAAGTTTAAGTTTAAGTATATTATAACCAAGTCAATATAAGTTTGTGAAGTTAAAGTAGCAATACCACTCGCTAATTGTGAAGCGAAATATCGTGAGGAAACCTGAGTGTCTGAGATGTTCAAATACCTCAGCGCTTGAAATTGCCAATGGGCATGCGTGGTAATTAAGCCCATACTTTCTCTGAGAGAAGGCCTGTGCCCTGCTGTGGGACGTTTATACACTACATAAAAACAAATATATATTTTAAACGAGCGTGTTGGAAACTGGTATGTTTTTTTGTCAAAGTAAATTTAATGCTTTGTCATTTAAATTTATTGATGGCAATAATTAAATCTTATAATACAGTTACCACCTAACTGATGTATTGGGTTTAAGATGACTTGAGAAAAGATGGTCATAGTGGAGTTTTTTTTTTTGCCGCTGGCTTTTCTCCACTACACTACGGCCCGAAGGCTGAAGGGTTACATTTTAGATTGTACCTTGACATTCAGGAAACAGAATGTAAATTCATTACGTTGAAATAAATTGAAATAGAAGACGACCTCTGTGGCGTAGCGGTAGCGCGTCTGCCTACCATGTCAGACGTCCCGGGTTCGAATCCCGGCTGGGAACAAAAAGCCCAGGTCTTGGATGTTTGCATGGTTGTGATATCGATGTTTCTGGTTCCCACGACACAGGGCGTCCTAGTGTGGGGCCAGAAGCAATGTATGTGCTTGTATGTAAATGTTATGTTAAAATGTTAAATGTTATTACGTTTGATAAGCGTAGGACGCCCTGGGACCAGGTGAAGCGACGACATTCGCAAAGCGGTGGGCAGTGACTTTTAAGAGGAGAGCCGAAGATCGTGCTTAGTGGAGTGTCTCGGCATTTATGTCCAGCAGTGGACTTACACCGGCTGATTATGATGACATTTCAATAAGTGAATAACAAAAATCCCCGGGGGACGAGTCGGTGGCGCTTACGGGAGTCGCCCGACGCGACAATATTTTGACCGCACGTATTTCGGTACAGTTAAAACTTATTTTCGCTGGCGCGTACCGACCGCGAGCTATTTTTACCCGCACTTGACCGTTTGACAAAAATGCGACGGAGTTAGTTCTTTTTTAGATTTTATTAGCTCGTTTTTTTCTTAATAATAAGTAATGGGTTCTTTGGCAAGGTTCAAGACTGGCAACTAAACTCTTTTATTGAATTACCTGTATTACTTATTTGTACTTTTTAATGGTGTGCTGGTCCCAACACCTAAGCATGGTAGCGAAACTTGAGTGTCGCAAAAGAAGGAAGAAAGTAGAATTAATGCAGTAGAAATGAGGTCCTTGAGAAGTATGTGTGGTGTCACTTTGAATGACAGGATACGCAATAGTCTGATTAGAGAACGTTGTGGACTGAAAGAGGATGTAGTGACTAGAATTGAGAAAGGAATGTTGCGTTGGTTTGGACATGTGGAGAGAAGGAAGAAAGATTGACGACACAAATATATACTGCGAATGTGAGTGGAAGTGCTGGTAAGGGACGTACCAGGCGGACATACATCGACCAAATAGGGGATGTACTAGCAAAGGGGAAGATAAAAAGTACCCGGAACCGGCGTGCGTGCATGCAACGACTTATGAACGTCGATGAAGCGAAGGTGACCTGTCAGGATCGTGGCAAGTGTCAGTCCCTGGTCTCTGCCTACCCCTCTGGGATACAGGCGTGAGGTTATGTAATGTAATTTTGTTTTATTTACTCAACAAAATCCACAGCAATACAATTAAAATAAACAATAGTTACTTAATTATTTGTACATGCAGCCAATGATGGATTTTACTATGTAGTTCACAAAATGTAATGTTGTAATTTTGCATTTGAATAGCGTGTTGGCAATTTTAGCGCTTAAAATTGCCAATCGGCGGTGGGCACGCGTGGTAATTACGCCCATACACTCTCTCTCTCTGAGAGAAGGCCTGTGCCCTGCAGTGGGAGGTTTATAGACTACAGAAAAATTTACTATGTTGTGCACTACCTACGAGTATACACCTCGGCTCAGCATGCATTAGAACTTATATAGATCCGACAGATCAGACAACCAACAGTCCAGAGCCTAGGATTTTAATCGAGTACCGCTAAAAACGGTTGTTATTGACAAACATTCTTTTAGAGGCTAAAAATTCCACCCGTGCCGGGATTCGAACCCGCGACCTCTGGCTATCCGTGCCAGCGCTCTATCCAACTGAGCTAATGGGCGACTCACCGGCATCAGTGAAATTTCGAACCTCTTTACACTATTCTCTGTATTACGTACAGGCAGCGACATCTGGCTGAAGTAGATTGCATCACTTACAGCCCCGACTACCTACTTTGCAGTTAGGTTTTTACATCGGAATGATATCGCTGTACCCACATGATTATACTATTTTTATTTTTAATGCACTAACCCGTGCTAAGGACAATTTTAAAAACCTATTTTATTTTTATTATTTTAAATTGTCCTTAGCACGGGTTAGTGCATTAAAAATAAAAATAGTAAACATTATTTAAGGCGCCTCATGGTGGTAACTAGCGGCACCAATGGAAGAACAATCATAACTTGTTTTATCGTTATCGTTATCAACCCTTGTATGTCCCCACTGCTGGGGCACGGGTCTCTTCCTGCATCGCAGGAAGGTTAGGCCATACTCCACCACGGGGGCCAAGTCCGGGTTGGTGGAGGATTGTAAGACAGTGGCGGGCCTTACTGTCAGAAGTTATCAAGCCGCCCATAAGGCCTCTGACATGGCTTAACGACTGCCATTATATGACAGCCGGCACCAACGGCTTTACGTGCCTTGCGAAGCACGGAAGCGCTCGGAAAAATGCCACTAGCGGTAGTCACGGGACTCTCACCCATCCCGTACCTGACCGCGCCTGTTGTTGCTTAACCAAGTGATTGATTCCAATCACTCGGTTCGCCTAGGCCACGAGCGCTTCAACGAACTTGTTTTATAATAAGTTTTTATCTAAAAGTGAACGTGAGAAGTCTTAACAACAGCGACAACTATTTTAAGAACCTCCAGTCTAGAACCTAGAATCAACAACCAAGGACTTAAATTTCGGCCAAAAACGTCCGTGTTTCCATTGGTAGCGCTAATCAGCACCCGGAGCGCCTTAAAGTCCCAAATCCTCGGACCTAGGTTTGAAGTGAAATGAAAAGGTTTTATTCAAAGTAGCGCAGAAACTGCGGCTTAATGAACGTTACAAGTCAAACTGCGTGTGCATTTCAAAATCTAGATAATTTTGGAGAAAAAATGGACAATAAACTCCAAGCTTTGCCTAGTTTGGGGGCTGACATTGAAACCTAGATATTAAGTAAAACATAATCTCGTATTACTGTGCATCAATATCTGTATAGAACCGTGTCATCTTCTATAATACAAAAATAAATCGCTGAATGTGTTGGTAAGCGCATATCTCGAGAGCAGCTGAACCGATTTTACAAGCATCATGCTTGTAAAATTTTCCTTTAATGAGTTTGTTAGTGATATTTGTCTCCTCTGAAATTTAGATTCTAAATCTTAAAGCATGGGTAGATACGCGAGTTCGATTCGCACTTAGCCGCCTGGTATTTATCAATCAATCAGTCAAAGTATTTTATTCTAAAATTACACATAAACATTGACTTATTGAAGGTTACAAGTCAAACTAGGTGTCCATTTCAAACTCTAGATAATTTTGGAGAAAAAATGGACAAAAAAACTCCAAAGTTAGTCTTTTCAAAGTCCTTAATTTACAGAGTTTACATAATTATTAAAAAACGTAGAACTCATACCTACTGGCTTTAATTCAAGACAGCATTGTCATCTAAACAATCCTTTATGTTTTAGTAGCCCTTTTGGCTCAAAGTGTACTTAACACATTTTTTGAACCGCGTTTCAGACAAGCGTAATATATCTTCAGGGATTTTATTATATTTAATAAGGATTTGCTGTGTGGTGTCGGCCTAGAGAATAGCACCAACCCAAATACTTCCCGCGGGTGTCGTAAAAGGCGACTAGGGGACACAAACCGGGGGGTGTGCAGCAGCGCCTCCTGCAGTACAATTCCACCGAACTGCGATCCCCAACCCGCATGCCCAGCGTGGGGATTATGGGCACTACCCCCCAATGATGGCACAACCTTGCGCTATGGCGCTCATTAGGGGATGGCTATGTCCAGCAGTGGACTAATATAGCCTGAAGAAGAATAAGGATTTTATGATATTAAAATCTCTTGTCAGTAAGTTCTAAAAAAGAGCTACTACATTTATTGAGATTTATGATATGAGGTTCGCTTTTCCAACGACGCGCTATAAAAGAAGATAATGTGTTTTTTTCCGTTGATGGCGCTTATTAGCACCTTGTAGTCTTTTATTTCAATTAAGGACCTCTGCTACCGCCTTAGTCAAACATATGAAAATGCGGCCGAGTCTCTTATATACGTTTGTAGGTTTTCAAGCTGAAGACAGGGCGCTATGGCGCTCATTAGTGGAGAGCTATGTCCAGCAGTGGACGACATAATATAGCTTGAATAATAAGAAGAAGGTTTTCAAATGCGGTTTATCACATGACACTAATACGAGTATTATAAACGCGAAAATTTGTGAGTGATGGAGTGATTTTAATATAATTAGGTTTGGAGTTAGCTGACACCCTGGATTAACACACTTATAATATATTTATACAGCGTCCAGTGGTATCTTCACTCACACAAGATGGCTGAAGGGACCACTCCGTCGCTGTAGTGCCTGGGACATGGTTTTATAGATGGTGTAGGCTTGCCCAGCACCTATACCACCCTGACAGCTTAGTCGGCCTAGTTCACAGGAAAGACTAGTCAATACGTGCAGAGCCAACCAAGCCGCGGGTTTCCTCACGATGTTTTCCTTCACCGTTAGCGTGTGGTATTGCGACTACAAATTCGCAAATGTACGTAACTTTGAAATTAAACAAAGTCATTGGTACATGCCCGCAATCGGGATCGAACCTGGGGCTCTCGCTTGCCAGTCTATGGTTCTACCCACTGAGCTACCACCGCTTCATTAACACATAGGCTACGTTTAACTGCGGGAAAATATCTTATTCCCATGGGAAAATCGATAGACCGCGGGCAACGCCGCGGGGCGCAGCTAGTCACTAATAAACCAAACCTGCACACTTTAGCTGCGCGATCTGTGCTTCTAGCCAAGTCCAGTTTAGTTTATAGCTCTAATCCCGTTTTCGGAATACCTAGACAGGTGGTCTTAAATAAATGTTAGCATTTACAATACAGGTTTCAAAATAAGACACCTCTGCCATCTTTGTTAAATAAAACGTCAATTTGCATTTTGGCAAAACACGTCCAAAGTGGTGCCGTTTCGGCGCATCGGTTGACGGCTCGCCTCTCCTTCGAGAGGTCGGGGGTTTGAATCCCGGGATATTGATAAAATAGAAAACACGCAGATAAGATTTTTAAAACTCAATGGCCGTACTAAATTCAAATGTAAAAATGATTGCAGACAATTATTTAAAATTAGTAAAGTTCTCCCAGTCACCTTAAAACATGAATTTTATTAGCTATCAATAACTTCAAAGATGAAGATTACAAAGTACTAATTCAACATTCCATAGGTACTAGGGGGGCCGTGAGAGGTAAATTCGAAACTTACAGGGTGAATAATTATTTTGGTGGTAGAATGCTAAAACGAAAATTACCAGCACTATTCAACAAAATGCCAGATAGCATTCGAAGCCAAGATAATTATGCACTGTTTCGTTTTGCATATAAGAAATATCTGTTTGATACAATCTAGAACGCCTCCTGACGCTTAGGATTGTATCAAGCAACTTATTGTTTAATTTTTTAAATGCAGCTTAACTTAATATGTACCTAATATTAATAAGTTATGATTGGTACTGGTAGTTATTCGTAAAAACAATAATAGTTTTAAGAATTTAGCTAAGTTATCCTTAGTATAAGAAAGACCTAGTGTGCAAATGTTATGTAAAAAAGGCTATCTAAAAAAATGTATATCTGGTAAAAGTAAAAATATCTGGTTTTACCAGATATATTTTTGCCCGTACCCGGAACCGGCGTGCGTGCACGCAACGACTTATGAACGTTGATGAAGCGAAGGTGATCTGTCAGAATCGTGGCAAGTGGCAGTCCCTGGTCTCTGCCTACCCCGCTGGGATACAGGCGTGAGGTTATGTATGTAATCGACTGGATTACCGGTAGTAACATTTTTTTGTTAACTAATCGACTACACTCAGGTGACTCCTGTCTGGTGTGAAGTAGACAATCGTATAGTTATTAGACCAATTGAACTGAAGAACTAAATGACGACACCCAGAGTAATTTCTAAATTAGAGTTACAGCTGTAGGATGTAAGGTTGACATGGCATTACATTGTGTGATGCACTAAAGTCTAGGCGTGACGACAGTATCAATGATCAAAGATTTAACGATTTTAGGGGAGAGTACGTCATATTAAAAGGATTTAAAACACCGATTTATAAAAACCTATTTAGAGGCTAAAAATTCCACCCATGGCGGGATCCGAACCCGCGACCTCTGGCTATCCGAGCCAGCGCTATTTCCAACTGAGCTAATGGGCGACTCACCGGCATCAGTGAAATTTCGAACGTCTTTATAATATTGTCTGTATTACGTACAGTCAGCCTCTAAATAGGTTTTTAAAATCGTCCTTAGCACGGGTTAGTGCATTAAAAAAGAACACTGATTTAGTTTTAAATTATGAAATAAAATAATTAAAAAAGAAATTACCAATATTTTCAATGCTTTCAGCTATTTTTACAGAAACACCAATCACACCGCGTGACGTCACGCTTAGGTTTACATTCGTAAACTTCACCCGTGCTCTATTGTGACTACGATGATTACGATGTTTGTTTACCTGGGCGTGACGTCAGATTCGACGCCATGTCACTGCGCGCTGTTTTCCCACCGATTTAAAATGATTTTAGAAAAATGGCTTTAACCTCCGTTAAACTTTAGTTTGTTACTGAAATATAGGTTTTTTTGTAAATAAAAAATATTTCCCCACGTTATGGAAGAGGATTTAAAAATCTTTCTTCATGGCCAGTACATCGAACTCAGAAGAACGCAGGAAAGTTTGGTTACCTACCTGAAGGGTACCCCGTTCGGTACCGGAGCAGGATAGGTTTGAAAACGATTCACACAGTCTTACTAACAAGATAATAATAATATAGTAGATTTCATTACAAGTGCGGAAAGGCTGTCATTGCAAAGAGTTCCGACAAATGTCTACCCGAGCCGAGGCGCAGCCGAAGGCGAGGGTTGACAGTCGGAACAAGTTGCAATGACGGTTCCGCACGTGTACTGGACGACTATTTTTAATACAGTTGCGAAAAAAATAAGATAAGATAAGAACATTCTTTATTGTACACCAGGAAAAAACAAACAAAACATAATTACAAAGATACAGTACAATTGGCGGCCTTATTGCTTAGAGCAATTTCTTCCAGGCAACCCACGATGGAGAGTTGCTGAAGGAAAAGTGAGACGGCTAGTATAAGCAATTTAATAAAAAAAAATATTTGGAAAATGGCGCCAACCGTAAAATAATACCTATAAGCAGAGATTTTTTTTCTTCACCCATTCTGGTAGGCAAAGGGAACTATGCCCATACAGCCAGTCTTCAGTAGGATTTTTTTATTGATATGAAAAGAATTTAATGAGATGAAATGAAATGAAACCTAACCTAACTCATTCAATCAAATCATTAAATCTGATATTGAAACAAATTAGTAGATTCTTTTTACAAATATACGTATTTCCATGAATCATAAAACTTCTATGATTTTTTTTAGTAAAAACTTCATGGTTGGTTTTTCTTTTTAATAGTCATTATTTTGACAGTTGGGAAAGAGAACGCACGAGTGCGGGAAAGGTAAAAAAAAAGCACGAGTGTGTAATAGCCCACATCCCGCACGCTATACGTCCCTGCAATACGCCACTTTTTGAGCAACTGCATTAAAAATAAATATTCATGGACATATTACACAGATCTCGTTAGCCCTATACTAAGTACAACTAAATTACTTGTGTTATAGGTGCTAACTCGACAACTGATTTAATACAATAAATACATAGATAACATCCAAGACCCGAGACAAACTAGAAAAGTTCGTTTCCTAGTTCGACCCGGCCGGGGATCGAGCCCGACACGTTCGGTTTTACAGTCAGGGTGCCAAACCGCTGCGCCACCGAGGCCGTATTTTTTTTTGGTTTATTTTATTTATTTGGAAAAAAAACAGGAAACAGGCTAAAGTTAATACGAAAAATTACTACAGGACAATATTAAACCTGAACCCATAAATATGTTTCACTAAATAACTGTGATCTTGAGTAACTAGGTGACAAGGATGCCAATTGTGCATATAAGCACGAGTACAGGACGTGGAATACAGGTAGACAATAATATTTAACATAAAATGAAAATAAAGCAACAACTAGATTTAACAGCAATACAACTAGGCGGGTCAACGCATCGATATCAACCCTTGTACGCCCCCACTGTTGGGGCACGGCTCTCTTCCTGCATCGCAGGAAGGTTAGGCCACACTCCACCACGGGGGCAAGTCCGGGTTGGTGGAGGATTGTAAGACAGTGGCGGGCCTTACTGTCAGAAGTTATCAAGCCGCCCGTAAGGCCTCTGACATGGCTTAACGACTGCCATTATGTGACAGCCGGCACCAACGGCTTAACGTGCCTTTCGAAGCACGGAAGCGCTCGGAAAAATGCCACTAGCGGTAGTCACAGGACGGTCACCCATTCTGCACCTTACCGTGCCTGTTGTTGCTTAACTCAAGTGATTGATTCCAATGACTCGGTTCGACTAGGCCACGAGCGCTTCGCGTAGTTGTTCAATAGAGTCCTATTAGTCCGGTAATGGTCGTTTCATTCACACTATCGGTAGTCTAGTAACCAATCGCATTGCAATGGTAAAACCCGTGCTACTTGACTCGGCCGTCGGTGGCGCAGCGGATAATATGACATTTTAGGATTTTTTATTAATAAAATAAAAGATCATAACCTCCGGCGTGGTAATCAGACGTGATACCTTTAGACCAACAAGGCAGTCAATAAATGAATATACGAAGGAATCTACTTCTGGGCACAGGCCTTCTCTCAGCGAGAGTAGGGGCTTAATGACCACGCGTGCCCAAAGCGGATTGTCAAATTTAATCGTTGAGGTATGATAACACTTTGGCACTGAGGTGTCCTCACGGCGTTTTCCTTCACTGTTAACAAGTGGTATTGCTGCTAAGAATTCACAAATGGTCGTAGCTTATAAAAAAGTTATTGATACACTGCTACTATATTCTTTTTAATGCACTAACCCGTGCTAAGGACAATTTTAAAAACCTATTTAGAGGCTAAAAATTCCACCCACGCCGGGATTCGAAGCACGGGTTAGTGCATTAAAAAAATATAATCATGTGGGCGCTAATCAATACAGCGATATCATTCCGACTAGGAATGACTAACCTTCGGAACTAACCTTCCGGCTAGGAAGAGACCCGTGAACAAGCAGTCGTCGTCGTCGTCAGGCTATACTAGTCCACTGCTGGACATAGCCCTCCCCTAAAGAGCGCCACGTTGTGCTATCATAGGGGGTAATGCCTATAATCCCCACGCTAGGCATGCGGGTTGGGGATTGCAGTTCGGTGGAATTGTACTGCAGGGGGCGCTGCTGCCCACCCCCCGGTTGATATCATCATTGTCCCGACTGAGAGGATTTTTGCTTAACATATCTGTTGGGCGTTGTAGCTGGAATTATACCCGATCTTAGATTTGTGTCGTATGTAAATCTGTGCTACTACGCCAGTTCAGGCGGCATAGAATTAAATTGGAAAAAGAAAATTTAAACTTACGTAAATATTTAAAAACAACGATGTTTTTGTTGCTAACATAATAAAATTAAATGGTTTGTTACCCTTTACTGCACACGAATTAATACTTGAAAATAAACTTAAATAACAGGTAAGTTCTTTTTTCCAAATAAATATAAAATTAAGTTTTTTTTTTCAAATAAATAAAATAAGCGTTGAAGTAATTTCGAAAAAAAAATCTTCCAGTAAACCTAAGAAAGATTCTGACCAATAAAGCAGAGAGCGGGTGATGGTAAATATAGCTAAACAAGACTGAGGTGGTATATTGTCTCCCAATTAAAGTATATTTTTTTTAATTGATTGTTCTGGTTTTATTTAAAGCAGCACAGAAAATGCAGCTTAATAAACGTTACAATTCAAACCAGGTGTCCATTTCAAATTCCAGATCTTCTTGGTGATAAATTCAACAAAAAAAAATCCAAACTTAGGTCATTTCAAAGTCTTAAAAATGTCCTCATGAATAGTATTGGCTTTATTCTTGACATCATTGTCATCTAAACAATCCTTTATGATATAGTAGCCCATTTGGCACAAAGTGTACTTAACACAATTTTTAAACCGCGTTTCAGGCGAGCTTTGTTCTGTCCGTTTACAAAAGTTATGCATATATTTACAGCTGGAAATTCGCAATGGCTTCATTTATTTCGGGATACATGAGGAGATAAATTCAGGTAGTCTTATGCCAATTGAAGTTAGAATTCGCTCATGCAAGTTTGAATGAAAAATTATGTTAGAATAGTATAGGCGAGGCAGTATTAGTGGATACTGAAGAAAATACTATAACTTTATGTTGCAGTATTTAAAATTTACTTAAATGTTCTTAATGTTCATATCTAAATCTAAAAACTAAAATGGTTAAAGCTTTGATGCAAGATAGTGAAATCATAACAATTATAATATAAATTGATTAAAAAAAAGTTAAGATGTTAAATAAAAGCGAAAGCGAAACAAAGGCTACTTTAATTTTATTTTTAATGTTATATCATTAACTTTGATCTTTAATTTTTTTGCTTTATAAAAGTGTAGGGGAGCAGGCCTTTGTAAAAAAAAACAGTATAATCAAACTATGTTGAAAAATGAAAGTTTTAAATTTGTAATTTTTTCTGCTATTAAACAATTAAATATAGTTGGAGACATAACTGGGATTTTTGATGCCATACCATAAAACTGTAAACTAAATAGAGAGGACAAATGAACATAAATTAGTTTTAAAAAGTTTATGTTTAGCCAGCGACTTTTGTCCTATAAGATTTATTATTTTTTATTTATGATACATTTAGACTTTCCATCTATAGTTAATTGTAAGATTGTAATTATCTTTAAAATATACTATACGTTTAGATTTTTGATCTATGATTGTAAGATATTAATAATTTTAATATTTTGTGAAACAAAAAGTAATTATGTAACATAATTCAATAAAATTGCGCTTGTATTAAAACAAACCCAACGTACCAGCTTCTTATAAATTGTAGTACTAAAAGAATGCTTTTCCAATGGAGAAAAACTATGAAACACAAAATTAAAAAAAAAAAAAGTGATTTCTCTTAATTAAATTCAATCAAAAATAAAAAAACAACTCTAGACGAAACATTCTTGTAAATGAAAATAAATGCTTGCTTGATAAAAGCTGCTCGTGTTCGTCCCGCTGTGGCACACAGGCCTTCTCTCAAAGAAAAGATAAATTCACCGAATGAGGTTTGAATATGTATCTCAATCATTTGTTACGTCTCTACAAAAAATCATAACACTGAAATAAAATTTGATAATAATATTCTAAATTCATATAACAGTATCATTTATAAAGCACAATATTCTTTAAAACACGTCTCAGAGGCATTTTAAATGGTTTATGGTAAAGAGAGACTTAACCACAGATTATTTAAACTGCCTGTGAGGAGTGTTTCAAAGGAATTGTGGTTTAGTTATAAATAATACCATAATTGTCCAAGAACTTTATCCAGTCACAAATTACACACTATAAAATAGTAACAAATTATCAGCTATAAATAAAATAGAACAACTGTAATTTTTATTGTGACTTCTTCAAAGATTTCCTTATTAAAAAAGGTGTTTGTACTAACAAGCTAGTAGAACCTACTGTTTTCATAGATATGGGGCTTTTGTGTCACCTTGTTATTTAAAAAAATATATCGATGAAGTATTTTAAATTTAATGATATTTTTTATAAAAAATTAATGGATTTTTAATATCATATTAAATATATATAAAAAAATATATATAAAACTATTTTATTAAATTTGAGTGTATGGATTAATAGAGTAAATATTGAATAAATAAGTGGGTGAAATGTAATAATAATAAGGGTGTAACCAATAGGTTTGCAACACTATCATTCCCTGACAATTTACAAGTTGTTAATAATTATAAATTTAATAAAATCAGTATAAAAAAAACAAAAAAAAAGTCTATATATTTATGTATTAATAAGAGGTATGTACTTACTTGATTAAAATACTTTGCACTGTCAAAACAAATAGTTATTTTAAAAAAACTTAATTTACTTGTGTTTGAAACTGAAAAGGATATTTTAATTTCAGATACAACATGTTTTTTAAACAATGTTCTAAAGTTATTAAAAAACAAAAAGTTACACAACAAAAAAAAAGAAAAAAAAAACAAGAGTACACAAATCACTTGATGACTGTAAAAAAAAGATAATAAACTGAAAATACAAGTTAGTGATTTATCAAAAGCAGTTAGCACCTAATCAAAGGTTTAAACGAGCGATAAGTATCCAATTACTGCTGATAAGTAAAAACAAGTGTCACCAATACGCCGGAAAAACTAAAACCCACTCACAATTCACAGTTGCAGTTACAATTTCAGTGTCCACTTAAATAGTACGCTCAGCCAGTAACATGCGTCAAGATACGAAAACGTAATAAAATTATATACGGAGCAGCAGCGTCACATTACGCGCATCTCGCTTTTAGTTAAAAGGTTAACAGCCAATTGACTACAGCTTTTTTTAATCAGTTAAAAATAAGGACATTACATGATATATTCATAGTTAGTGCGACTCACCGATGCTAGCGGTCGACATTCCACGGTTCTGTGCTGGCGCGGGCTCGAATTTTCATCTCGTTCACGTAATACGGACTTTGCGGGATAACTAAATAAAATTTTGTATCAAAATGCAAGGAGGCATAAAAATAAAAAATACTCGATGACCACTAGTACATCTGTCAAAATTGAACTTCAGTGTGCCAAGTGGCCGTAGACAAGGCAGAGCGAGAAACGTCAGTCAGTTGGTTCGTCGTAGTTCCGCTACTCGACGCTAGATGGCGGACGGAGTTAACAATTTAGTAGTATGGAGCTGGAAAATAGCAAAACTTATAATTATGACATAAATAGGTAACTATTTATTACAGTACGGACTGCATTATTATTACAAAATTCTTAATTCCGTGTGCCATATTGTGTATCTAAGGTTTTCATAGTTATGCGCTTGAAATTGCCAATCTGCGGAGGGCATGCGTTTTGATTAAGCCCGTACAATGTTATCTGTGCCCGTACTGTATCAGGGCCCTCCAGTCGGACGTATATTGGCTCAATAATAAAAAAATATATATATTGTCATTTAGGTAGTAGGTACATAAAACGAACCTTGCTCTACAAAATTGGAATGGCTAAATTGTGGCTATACTAAACAAAAATTGTCAAAAAATTGTCTCGATAGTAATCTTGACAAATTTGGTTTAATTTTCAATATTCTTATTGATCTGGGTGATAAGTTATATTCTAAACAATATTAGTCAACTATTGCTATCATTCCGTACAATAAAATTATTAAACGGCAACTACAATTCTGGCAGAGCGCGAAAAGCTCGGAAAAATATTTAAATCAGAATTCATTAAGCCGAAAAATATAAATCTGAGAAAATAACAAAATTACTTTTCGATTAAAGAGAAAACCATAAATGAATCTGAATAATAGTGATCCCAGAGTGCTTAGTGCTAGTTTAACAGATCCAATCGAATAACTTTACTACCGCGTTAATCGAGCATTGAGTAGTGAGTATGAGTAAGTTAAACGTTCGAACTGGCAAAACGCTGTCACAGTACAACTCGCACTCGCGTTTATTCGCGTTTTGGCTGGTAAACGTGTTCATTTCTCAACGTAAACCATTACAACTTGCACTCAGCTATTTTAATTTCCATACTTGTAGCTAGGTGGCGCTTCCCCGATGCCATAGAAATATGAGTTTACGTTAACGCGATCGAGTAGTTAAAAAACTCGGACTAAGCACTCAGCTTTTCTTAAAAAACCTAAACCGATTGTGTTTTGGCAAAAATGCTTCAACTTACGACAAACTCGAAATGATGTATTTAATTTTTTTATTCTGTCTCTATAGGTCCCACTCCGGGCACAGACCTTCTCTCTGAGAGAGAGAGAGAGAGAGAGAGAGAGAGAGAGAAAGAGATTACAGGCAGACTTAATCACCACGCTCTCCCACCGCGAGTTGGTGTTTTCAAGCGCTAAGTTATGAGCACTTCAGACACTCAGGTTTCCTTGGGATGTCTAGCGAAATCGGTTCAGCTGCTCTCGAGATTTGCGCTTACCAACACATTCAGCCATTCATTTTTATATTATAGAAGATAGAAGATTATAGTTAGACTAGCTGACCCAGCGAACTTCGTACCGCCTAACAGTGATTTCTTTAATTATTTTTCTCTTCGTAAGAACCATCCACGTACTTTAAAGAATAGGTATCTTAAAAAAAGAATCTGCGAAGTCTGTTCAGCTGCTCTCGAGATTTGCGCTTACCAACACATTCAGCGATTTATTTTTAAATTATGTATAGAAGATGACACGGTTCTATACAGATATTGATGCACAGTAATACGAGATTATGTTTTACTTAATATCTAGGTTTCAATGTCATGCTAGGCATTCAAACATTCAAACTTCAAACTAGGCAAAGCCTGGAGTTTTATTTGTCAATGAGAGAGTTTCAAAGCCACCTTCCCACAAAATCCCAAAGATGGCGCTGTCCATCGACTTCAAAAACTGTGTGGGGATTTACATCTTCTTCTTCTTCAGGCTTTATTAGTTAGTCCACTGCCTGCTGGACATAGCCCTCCCCTAATGAGCGCAAGGTTATGCCATCATTGAGGGGCATCAAACTTTAATCTGTGACAAACTGATGTGTTCGTAAGTGGTTGGTTGCTTGTTGTTATTGTCCGTCGAAATAGAAAGAAAATATCAAACACAAAATACGGTGATTTCCGTGCAACTGGACTCTGATACGGACTGAACTGGACTGTACGCGTTACGAAGTTTTTTTTTTACCAACTTATCGAGAAACGGGTGGTGTTTGTGTGTTGTATGAAAGCTATTAAGTTAGAAGGGCTGGTAATAAAAGTAAAGTATCCATCAATATGTTCATTATATTTTAAGGACACCTTTGCATTGACTCCGATATCCTCCAGGATTCCAGTCTTAGCCAAGCCTTCAATGTAGTAAGTAGATATCAGTGTTCAAGAAGTCGATGCCAGGTTACATACGAGAGCTACTTTTAAAAAGCCAACACGCAGAGAACAAATACGAAATATTCCAGAGAAATAGAGTATAGAATTAATGAACCGAATGAACTAATGACACGACGACCACGACATGACACATTAGTTTTTTTTAATGTAGTAAGATGATTTTAGGCAAGCAACACAGCCCCATGTAGCCAAGAATAAGTCTATAGACAGCGCCATCTTTGGGATTTTGTGAAAAGGTGGGTCTGAAACTCTCTCATTGTTGCTCCAAAATTATCTAGATTTGGAAATGGTCACCTAGTTTGAATGGCAACGTTCATTAAGCCGCAGTTTCTGCGCTACTTTGAAAAAAATCTTTTCATTTCATTTCTTCTGTATCTTTGGCCGTGCAATGTCCACTACGGATTTGCAAAATATTTACTAAGGCATGCACTAAAATTATATTACGTAGCTCCATCCTAGTATAATCATATTATGATGGCACAGCCTTGCGCTCATTAGGGGAGGGCTATGTCCAGCAGTGGACTAAAAAAACCTGAAGAAGAAGTATATAATTATATAAAAAATAGACTTTAACACAGACCTTCCATACATATTCAATTAAAATAAATAATAACATATAATATATATATTAAACCATACCCACTTTACTTATATCACGTAGTACATTTATGTCATTATTATATTCGTCGTAGTTTATGTACAGTATTATTAAAAGTTAGTTTATGCAGTGTATTGTAATTAATATGATATTTATATTAATAACCAAATTTTGTTTCTACGGAAAGAATTTAAATTTTGTTACTTTTATTTTCTTTGTAAAGAAACTACCTATGTCTAAACTACATTGTCACTTCAGAGTGCTTAGTGCGAGTTTGACAGATCGAATCGAATAACTTTACTACCGCGTTAATCGAACATTGAATAGTGAGTATGAGTAAGTTAACCGTTCGAACTGGCAAAACGCTGTCACAGTACCACTCGCACTCGCGTTTATTCGTGTTTTGGCTGGTAAACGTGTTCATTTCTCAACGTAAACCATTACAACTCGCACTCAGAAATTTTAATTTCTATACTTGTCGCTAGGTGGCGCTTCCTCGATGCCATAGAAATATGAGTTTACGCTAACGCGATCGAGTAGTTAAAAAACTCGCACTAAGCACTCTGAGTGCTTAGTGCGAGTTTGACAGATCTAATCGAATAACTTTACTACCGCGTTAATCGAGCATCGAGTAGTGAGTATGAGTAAGTTAACCGTTCGAACTGGCAAAACGCTGTCACAGTACAACTCGCACTCGCGTTTATCCATGTTTTGGCTGGTAAACTTGTTCACTTCTCAACGTAAACCATTACAAGTCGCACTCAGCAATTTTAATTTCCATACTTGTCGCTAGGTGGCGCTTCCTCGATGCCATAGAAATATGAGTTTACGCTAACGCGATCGAGTAGTTAAAAAACTCGCACTAAGCACTCTGAACGGAAGTCTGGTTACCCATAAAACAGTGTTTTCTAGTTTTGGGGACCAGGCACTATTCATGTACACTTTTATAACAATAACTTTTTTTGTATTTGTATTTTTATATACTTTAGGGGTATTTACTAAAAAGCTTTTTGGTATCTTCGTTACTCAGAGTTCTCAAGAATTTGTAACATTTGTTTTGGTCGCGTAAAAGAATTGATGGGGACGCTTTGATGGGAAGTTTTACCATACTTGTATTAGGTAGGTACCTACTTTCTAACCCATGCGGCGAGCTACCTTACCTACATGTCGGAAATCCATATATAATTACAATCACGATTCAATTACCTCCATCCCTTGCGGAACTGGCATCGCTTGTTCTATGGTAAACGGTAAGCGATACCATCATTATTGTCTATGACTCGGTCGGTTTCAATTTCGAAATACAAATCGAAGACAATAGATACACGGAGTCGCTGTTGATCGATGCAAAACAAGACAACTTTTACGCCCCATTTTCAGTGCAACTAAATTTACACAAAAGGTTCCATAAATAATAAATAAATAAAACTTTATTTCAGACTATGCAGGGAGGCGGTACAAAAAAAATTAAAAAGAAAAGTTTTTAGAACTACTTACTTATATAACAAACTAGGGTCAAAGGGTGCATTAGTATACTAAAATTAAAAGACACTTTTATCTAACACTTGTACGTATCCCTCAAAAAGAGCCTGTCAGACAGCTTTCTTAAGCATGGAAATATATTTCTTAAACAAAAGAATATCTGAAGCCGTTTCGGAGGAGTTTATTATATCAAATCACCTTAATCTTACTATCATATCACATCACATCCCACTTCGCACTAATATTATAAAGGCGAAAGTTTGTGAGTGTGTTTGTTGCTTCTTCACGTCTAAACGTCTGGAGCGATTTTAATACAATTTGGTATGGAGTCAGCTGACACCCTGGATATACACCCTGGAAACACATAGGCTACATTTTACTGCGGGGAAGTATCTTATTCCCATGGGTAAATCGATAAAGGACGGGTAAAACCGCGGGGCACAGCTAGAAAAGTAAATGATGATACCTAGGCACTTTTCCGAAACCACAGCCCTGCATGTGTGCATACCAACAGCAGGGGCGGACAGAGGACAACCCCTGCAGAGATTTTTGAACTTAGCCTCATAGTTGGGCCACTGTACGTAGCGAGCGCTGAGGTACGTTAACACATCAGACACTATGTTCCCTTACGATGTCTTCCTTCACCCTCAGCGAGTGGTACTGCTATTATAATTTTACAAATGTACGTAACTTAGAAAACAAAAACATGTCGGGGTTCGAACTCACGACCTCCCGATTGAGAAGTCGGCGTTCTACACCGCTCCGCTACCACCGCTTTTTCAGGACACACGTTTTGCAGAATTATGCAGCGTTGGACTCCACAGAGTTCTCTGTGCAAAGACCTAACGACTGGCGAAGAAGGCGGCGAGGCGTCTAAACAACAAATTGGTAACGTGACGCAGCACAAACGACAAATAATGATATTTACATATTGTTTTGTCACTTTCCACTCTATTATTTATTAGTGTTATTGTTTTTTTAGCAGATAATATCGCGGCCGGGCCACGGGCGTTTGTTTGGAAATTCGGCGCGATTGTTTGTGGGGATTGTGGTTTTTATTTTCGTGTTGTGTAAAATTGTAATACTTAAAATAGTCATGTTGCTAGGTTGGATAAAAGAATTGAAATGTTCGAAGTTCGTTGTTAATTTATTTAATCCTTGTACTTCTTAGCACCTCAGATTTAATGGTTATTTCCTTTGTGAATCTCTCCCATGTAATGAACTATAGAAACGTTGGGTCCCAGCGAAATAAATGCCAACCAGGGTCCGGTTAAAGGTGGCCAACAAAGCAGTAGTGGTAAGGGAAGAGAAGAGAACGAAGAGTAAAGGAGACTTTTGTAACGAGTTATCTTTGCTACTTGCGGCGTAAGGTAGGAAATTTCTTCTATCACTTTATATGTGGGTGCCTTTCTCAAGTGAAGGCGCCGGCGCGCCGGTGCTGCAACCCCGATTGCCCTCCCCAAAATCCGTCCCTGCCGCCAACATACCTATATTTGAGAAACCATATTTTAAAAACCTATTCAGAGGCTAAAAATTTCACCCGTCAATTCTGCCGAAATTTCGAACCTCTTTACAATACTCTAGTAACGTACGTAATTTATAGAGTATTGTAAAGAGCTGCGAAATGTCACTGATGCCGGTGAGTCGCCCATTAGCTTAGTTGGGAGAGCGCTGGCACGGATAGCCAGAGGTCGCGGGTTCGAATGCGCCGGCATGGGTGGAATTTTTAGCCCCTAAATAGGTTTTTAAAATTGTCCTTAGCACGGGTTAATGCCTTAAAAAAAGCATATTTTGTAATTATACAGAAGAACCAATCGCAAGACGAAAAAAACTAATGCGGACCATTTTCTCCATTTCTGTAAGCATCTAAAACCTGGACACAGATGTCCATATTCTGAAAAGGACAGATGCGATTGAAATTTGATGCTGGCGGAGAATGCTTAAATTTAGACCTATATTTTAATGTGTCTGTGTGATGTCGGCTGTCTGTGTGGTGTGGTGTCGGCTAGAGAATAGCACCAACCCAAATTCTTCCCGCGGGTGTCGTAAAAGGCGACTAAGGGACACAAACCGGGGGGGTGGGCAGCAGCGCCCCCTGCAGTACAATTCCACCAAACTGCGATCTCCAACGCGCATGCCCAGTGTGGGGATTATGGGCACTACCCCCCAATGATGGCACAACCTTGCGCTCATTAGGGGAGGGCTGTGTCCAGCAGTGGACTAATAAAGCCTGAAGAAGAAGAAGATTCTAATTAAAACCTGGTCGGACTTTTCCGATATAACAACACCCGTAAGTAGATCCGGACTAAAAGTCTACAAGATTCTAATTCAAATAAATT
This sequence comes from Yponomeuta sedellus, assembly GCA_934045075.1. Lineage (NCBI taxonomy): Eukaryota > Metazoa > Arthropoda > Insecta > Lepidoptera > Yponomeutidae > Yponomeuta > Yponomeuta sedellus. Next base: position 2,709,130 of record OW203748.1, on the reverse strand, counting down.
CCCCGATTCTCGCCCTTAGACGCAAAATATTCGAAGGCTTTGACATTTGTCGCAAATAAGATAACTCGACAGAGACATTAGAAATTTATTTTCTCATTCGAATTCAATCTAGCATGGCGTGCAGAATACAGATTTTGGCTATCGTTCGACTTTTTACGGAGAATTCCAAGTCATAAAACCTTAGAGTCATAACATAATATACGACTTATTTGCTAATGTAGTGAGAATTGGTTCCCAGGTTGCTGTCAGGCTGTACCAATGTGCCAAGGCTGTACCTGTACCAACAAGGCTTGCGGCATTGCATCGCTTCATGGCGAAGACAGTAAGGCCCGCCACTGTCTTACAACCCTCCACCAATCCGGCCCCCGTGGTGGAGTATGACCTAACCTTTCTACGATGCAGGAAGAGACCCGTGCCCCGGCATTGGGGACATACAAGGGTTGATAACGATCGATATGTGGAATTATGTAAAAGTAGCAAACAATATCGCGGGCAATCTGAGTTATCCATAGACAGAATATAGGACGGCACCGTATCAATATGTATCACGCACACGTGATAAGAAAGAGAAACAGACATCTATTGAAATAGATAATAATACTGATTCTGGTTATTTATCTACGTGATGTCTCTAAGCTATTTAAATAGCTATTGTTCTACAATCTAATAGACAAAAGCCGGATGGCATACGGAGAAATAAGTGTTATTGTTTCAAAGAATCTGTATGCTCACCTACAGATGTGATTCTCAGAATTGTAACTACATACTCGTATATGTTGTTTCCGAATTAGCTGAAATGAAGTATGAAAAGTTTTTATTCAAAGTACTCAATACTTTATTGCAGCCATAAGTTTGATAAGATCTTATATAATATAACAGATAATGTGTATCATTATGGACCCTGTCGGGCACAGCAAAAGCCTAACAACCAAAATCTTATAGCTAATGTGGTATCCAGTACCTACTATTTAATTTCCACAATTTTATCTTAAAAATTAGGTAGGTATCTTATAATTGCATAAAATATTATTTTTATTATACATCTTATTTAAATAAAGTAGCACAGAAACTGCGGCTTAATGAACGTCACATGTCAAACTAGGTGCTCATTTAAAAATCTAGATCATTTTGGAGGACAATTGGTAGTCTTTCTTAATGATTCGCGATACTCATACATAGTTATATATTAAACGGGTGAAATTGCGATTATTTATTAGGTAAAACGTAATTACCTAATAAATAATCGCGATTTGACCCGTTTAATATACCTATAACTATAAAACTTAGTCTTTTAAAAGTCTTTTCAAACTATAATCATAAATTGTAAAAGCACATTATGAAACATCACCCAAGGCTTTATCGGAGTAGTATACATAATAGCCTTAGGTATTAGGTAGTTACTTTAGACCAGCTAGGGTTTATAAATATGGAATACCCTTTAAATTTTTATATTGTATATTACCCACAAAGGTTACTCAAGGCATAATTTAGCACATTTTACTTACATTTCCCAAAGACTGAGCTAAGTCCAGTCAGTCCAAAGTTACTTACATTTCCCAAAGACTGAGCTAAGTCCAGTCAGTCCAAAGTTACTTACATTTCCCAAAGACTGAGCTAAGCCCAGTCAGTCCAAAGTTACTTACACATGTTAGCGTCACGATAACTCGCCACTAGGTGCATAATTGGCGCTTCTAAATTAATAAATTACTAGAGTTTGATTTACTAATTATTAATTATAAAACACAGAGCTCAGGCATAGTACTGGATAATTCCAGACATCATTGTCATCGAAATAATCCCTTATAGTAGCTCTTTTGGCACAACGTGTACTTTACACATTTTTTTAATAGCGTTTCTGGCAAGTCTAATGTATTATCTTCAGGGATTTTAGTATAGAAACATATACAATTTGTATTCATAATCCAATTTGAAAATTGAAAAGATTACAACCAACATGATTGAAATGAAATCATTAAATTCTAGGGACAGCTTATGCTGTCCGCTGTCCCTGGAATTTTTAAATTTTTTGAATTTGAATTTTTAAAAACCTATTTAGAGGCTAAAAATTCCACCCATGCCGGGATTGAAACCCGCGACCTCTGGCTATCCGTGCCAGCGCTTTTTCCAGCTGAGCTAATTGGCGATTCACCGGCATCAGTGAAATTTCGAACCTCTTTACTTTCTTTTAATTTTTAATTAAGTTAGTAAGTAAGTAAGTGAGTGAGTGAGTGAGTGAGTGAGTGAGTGAGTGAGTGAGTGAGTGAGTGAGTGAGTGAGTGAGTGAGTGAGTGAGTGAGTGAGTGATTGAGTGAGTGAGTGAGTGAGTGAGTGAGTGAGTGAGTGAGTGAGTGAGTGAGTGAGTGAGTGAGTGAGTGAGTGAGTGAGTGAGGGTGTGAGTGAGTGAGTAAGTAAGTAATTTATTGACAAAACATACAATGTAACTTTCAGTATGTGTACACAGCTTTCTTATAATACTTCGTAGCGTCCTGACTCCTAAACTAGGGTAGCCTGTATTTTAGGAGTCAGTCCTTCCCTAATGATGCGATTTACAGTTTTTAACTATTACAAATAAAATATGATTATAATAAGCTGCTTTCGTTATTTAATTTAATTAACTAAAGATTTCAAAAAACCACAGACGAAGATTTCAAAAAACCACAAAAAGACTTGTGTCCAAAGCATATTATTTAGGCAGTGAAAAAAGCTTCTGTAAAATGACTCCAATTTTTTATAAGTACATGTAGTGGTAGCGGTGGTAGCTCAGTGGGTAGAACCATGGACTCGCAAGCGAGAGCCCCAGGTTCGATCCTGAGTGCGGGCATTTTGTTTAATTTCAAAGTTACATACATTTGCGAATTTGTAGTCGCAATACCACACGCTAACGGTGAAGGGAAACATCGTGAGGAAACCCGCGGCTTGGTTGGCTCCGCACGTATTGACTAGTCTTTGCTGTGGGCTAGGCCAATTAAGCTGTCAGGATAGTATAGGTGCTGGGCAAGCCTACACCATCTATAAAAACCATGTCCCAGGCACTACAGCGTCGGAGTGGTCCCTTCACCCATCTAGTGTGTGTGAAGATGCCACTAGACGCTGTATAAATCATCTCATTAAGTAGATGCAAAAAGGCCAATAATATTATTATTACATGTAGTCTATAAACGTCCTACCGTCTCCACCAATCCGGACTTGGCCCCCGTGGTGGAGTATGGCCTAACCTTCCTGCGGTGCAGGAAGAGACCCGCGCCCTAGCAGTGGGGCCATACAAGGGCTGATATCGATATCGATAAACGTCCCACTGCAAGGCACAACCCTACTCTCTGAGAGAAAGTATGGGCTTGATACCACGGGCTTACCGCGGATTGGTATTTCAAGCGTTCAGGTATTGAATGTTATATTCAGGTATTACCATGAAATGTTCCGTGCTTCGCAGGGCACGTTAAGCCGTTGGTGCCGGCTGTCATATAATGGTAGTCGTTAAGCCATCTCAGAGGCCTTATGGGCGGCTTGATAACTTCTGACAGTAAGGCCCGCCACTGTCTTACAATCCTCCACCAACCCGGACTTGGTCCCCGTGGTGGAGTACGGCCTATACCTTCCTCATGGAAGAGACCGGTGCCCCTCGGTGGGGACATAATGGGTTGATGAAAAAAAAACCATAAAATGTGTACGACCATTTACGCTACCGAGTCCATTGTTCCACCCACTAGACTACCCCGTCGCTTCTATCTAATTACCTACTAATCCCATCAAATCACACTAAGAGCTGATTTGTCAATAGTCAGATAACTTTTATCTGATTAATAAAAATGGCGGTTTGACAGCTTATGTACGAAAATTATGTCAAACCGACATTTTTATTCCTCAGATAAAAGTTATCTGACCATTGAAAAGGCAGCCCTAAATATTATAAAGGCGAAAGTTTGGCGTATTATAGAGCGGTGGTAGCGGAGCGGTGTAGAACGCCGGCTAATCTAACTCAATCGGGAGGTCGTGGGTTCGAACACCGGCATGTACCAATGACTTTGTTTTCTGAGTTATGTACATTTGCGAAATTATAGTAGCAATACTACTCGCTGACGGTGAAGGAAAACATCGTAAGGAAACCCTAGTGTCTGAGGTGTTAGCGTACCTCAGCGCTTGCTACGTACAATGGCCCAACTATGAGGCCAAGTGCGGAAATCTCAGGTCTAACTAACTAAAGGCGAAAGTTTGTGGGTGTGTATGTTTGTTACTTCTTAACGTCTAAACGGCTGGAGCGATTTTAATAAAATTTGGTATGGAGTTAGCGAGCTGTGGGGCCAGAAGCAATGTATGTGCCATTATGTAAATGTTATGTTATTTCTCACCATAAAGAGCAACATACAAGCGGGGTATTACGAGTATTTAAAGCCTTGGGGTCTTTACCAAATCACTTAAAGGCTAATGGTACAATTATCGATTTCTAGTTGTCTGCGTATATGTAAGTCTACAAATGCTGTGTATACCTTTAATTGGCATAATCGCTAGCCCTAAGTCACTTTTAGTATAAGCTTTATCATGTTTGCGTGCTTGCTGTTGGTGTACTTAATGAATAAAATAAAAAAATAAAAATAAAATAATCGATTCAACTAATGAGGGATTTTTCTGACAGCTAAGAAAAGTAGTTCCTAATTTGTCAGTAGATGGCGTTTTCACGTAAGGTTTTTTGTTTTTTTTAATAGGATAAGCAACTTTCCAGTTTATTCTGTGGTCCACAGTCCACAGATCACGTGGAATTTCCTCCCTCTTTTTTTTTTGCTCTTGCACTATTGATAATTGATTTTCGTGCTAAAATCATGGTTGATCAGTTGACGTTGATCAGTTGATCACAGATTAGAGTCCTTCCAGTCGATGAAATCGCAAAATAGCAATAAAGTTTTTACCTGTGGCAAGCAATAACAAACAAAAAAAGGTAAACCCTTGCGATTCAGCGCCATCTCATCGTAGCTTTAAGAACTATTTTTTTTTTTAATAGCTGTCAGAAAAATCCCTCATTGCCAAACTAGGTGGTCCTGTATTTTGGCAATTAGTTTTATGTAAGTACTTAATGTACAGATCAATTTCAGACATGATTAATTTTAGTATTGTGCGTCTGATGTTGATGCGGTTATGTAGATGGAACATTTTGCTGAAAGAAGTCATTATTTTAATTTCAAAAACAATCTAAACTGCATTCATACATTTTTAAATAATTATACGGTTAAACCGGGAATCAAACGAAATTTCACTTCAAATGTTAAAATTTATGTTCTTCCTTTTATTTCTGTTAGTATGTTATTTAGCAAAAAATAATCCTTATGATGAAGCTTTCCGATCGGTGTAATAAAGCTACAGGGTAATTTTTTTCTCGTGTAGCGGGTTCGATTCCCGGTTCAACTGTGTAATTAATTAAAAATCTATGAATGCCGTTTAGATTGTTTTTGAAATTAAAATGATGTCTTCTTTCAGTAAAATTTTCCATCTACAATATAAAAGGTACTTTCCCTCCATGTGGCATAACCGTTCGACGCCCTGTAAAGACCCTCTGTGCAAAATTTCAGCTTCCTAGGTGAAACGGCTTGGGCTGGGCGTTGATGAGTGAGTCAGTCATATTAGATAGATAAAAATTATTCTATTATTACTAAAAAAAATACTCCATTCACAGGTAACAGAAACAGACATCTATTTTTAGTTCTGGACACACAATTAAAACTCCAACAGGTGTCGCAGGGAAGCGGTTTAGAAGTCGTAAAAGTCGGTTAATGTGCCGCGCTGCGAATGACAAATGAGGTTGGCCTGTTAATGTTTCCCTTTTGTCGATTGACGGCAGTGTCGATAGTGGCGTGATAACACTGCGATGTTTTTATATGTTTCTTCTTTTTCTTCTTCAGGCTATATTATGTAGTCCACTGCTGGACATAGCCCTCCCCCAATGAGCCGGAACGAATCGGCCGGCAGTTTTTCGCAGATGGTCATACCTGTTCGGAGGGCGTCCTACGTATGCCGAGTCGCGGTCTCCACTCGTTTACTCCAACGGTTGTCGGTTCTTCGCGATATGGCCAGCCCATTGCCACTTCAGCTCGCCAATTCTCTTAGCTATGTCGATAACTTTGGATGCATTCGTTACGAATCCTACTTGTCTACGAATATATATATGTATATATTCGTAGACAAGTAGGATATATATATATGTCCTTTTTTTTGGCAACCCCGTTCACTCCCTTAAGTGTTCAATTTAGAAAAACGTAAGTTTCAAGAAAATTAGACAACATTCTTTACATCTCCCATACAGATTTGGGCAACCCTTTTCAAAAAATGCGGTCTTATTCCTTGCCTACATTATAAATAGACCCTCTGTGAAAAATTTCAGCTTCTTAGGTCCAACGGCTTGGGCTGGGCATTGATGAAAGAGTCAGGCAGTCAGGACTTTGAATTTTATCTATATAGATTGAATAATAATAATAATATATATATAAACCTATATGCCCAGCCCAAGCCGTTGGACCTCAGAAGCTGAATTTTGCACACAGGGTCTGAGGTCCAACGGCTTGGGCTGGGCAAGGAATAATGTAGGCAAGGAATAAGACCGCATTTTTTGAAAAGGGTTGCCAAAATCTGTATGGGAGATGTAAAGAATGTTGTCTAATTTTCTTGAAACTTACGTTTTTCTAAATTGAACCCTTAAAGGAGTGAACGGGTTTGCCAAAAAAAAGGACGGACTGAGTCGCGGGCAAAAGCTGATGCACAGATATACTGCAAAACATTTCTTAATGATTCGCGATACTCATACAGTTATTTATAAAACGGGTCTTATCAATAAGCGAATATTTATTGGGTAAAACTTAATTACCTTATTTATTACCCGACGTTTCGGCAGTGTTACAGTTGCTGTGGTCTCGGGTAGACGGAAGTGGTGAAGTATTTTCGGTAGTCACTATCAATTTTTCACCTTAAAAATAATCGCAATTAGACCCGTTTAATATATAAGTATGCAAAATATTTGTTACCAAATGTTTAAATATATGATAGCGGCACAGATTTATTACATCCCTGGGTATTGGACACAATATATCGGCTGTCTGTCTATCAGTCTTAATTTAGTCAAATAACAAATTGGCTATTTAAAAAGTTTGTTACATTTTTTTTAACTTTCAAGGGACTTAAAGCCAAATTGAAGATTAAATTAATAAGTAAATGTAATGAGTTACCAAATTGTACTTAATGCTAATAATAGAGAGTTGCGTGACGTACATATATTATTGTAAGCTGTTGTGTACCCCTTTATTGCACAAATATTATAAAGTAATAATATATATTGTACTATAATACGAGTATTACTACCTGAGCCCGTCGATATCAACCATTGTAAGTCCCCACTGCTGGGGTACGGGTCTCTTCTTGCATCGCAGGAAGGTTAGGCCATAATCCACCACGGGGGCCAAGTCCGGGTTGAACGATTGTAAGACAGCGGCGGGCCTTACTGACAGAAGTCATCAAGCAGCCCATAAGCCCTCTGACATGGCTTAACGACTGCCATTACGTGACAGCCGGCACCAACGGCTTAACGTGCCTTGCGAATCACGGCAGCGCTCGGAAAAATGCTACTAGCGGTAGTCACGGGACAGTCACCCTTCCAGAGCTTATATCATCATCAGCCCATTATGTCCCCACCGAGGGGCACGGGTCTCTTCCCTGAGGAAGGTGCAGGCCATACTCCACCACGGGGGCCAGGATCGGATTGGTGGAGGCTTGCAAGACTAGTGGCTGGTCTTACTGTCAGAAGTTTTCAAGCCGCCCTAAGGCCACTGCCGTAGCTTAACGACTCCCAATACGTGACAGCCGGTACCAACGGCTCAAAGTTGCTTGCGAAGCACGAAAGCGCTTGGAAAAATGCCACTAGCGGTAGTCACGGGACCGTCACCCGTCCTGCACCTGACCGTTCTTGTTGTTGCTAAGCTCAAGTAATTGATTCGAATCACTCGGTTAGCCTAGGCCACGAGCGCTTCATACTCGTAACATGCAATGTTATGTATACAATGATATAAGCTCTGAATGGTCACCCATCCAGAGCTTATATCATTATCATAATCAGCTGATGTCAGTCTACTGCTGGACATAGGACTCTCCCAAGATACGCCACTGAGTCTCCTCTCCTCCCCTCTCTCCTCAGCTCTCCTCTTCCAGTCACTGCCCACCGCTTATATACGTTGGAATAATTCAAAAATCAGTCGTCCAATTCGAGGTACCGTCATATTGTCTGGCCGTGCTGCCTCTTCCCCATAAAACTGCAACAGTCTATGGCCCGGTAGAGGCCAGGGATGTACTCGGATATCGTAATTTAGAAACGGACTTGGACGAAAAAAAGTGGCCGATTTCATCAGTTTCATGTTTTTACTAAGCCCTGTGCACGCGATGCGAGTAGCATTTTTGTAGCACAAATTAAAAGCTGTCCGAGTGTACTAAAATCGTGAATCTGAGGTATTTTCAAACATCAGCGCTTACGGCGTACATACTAGTTCGGGGACTACTTCACCATTACACTGGGAATCCTACTGTGGGAACTAGGGCTTCATCCAATTTCGGTGAAATTGTTTGTATTTGAACAAATATTTTTTCATTTATAATCAGCGCTTGGTACTTACAATAACCCAACTATGAGGCTAATTGCGCAAATTTTACTTCTAACTAACTAACGTGTAAGTAAACTATTAGTTCAACAATTGAGAACTACTTACCGCTTTGGCCTAGAGTGTAATAAGTACTTACTGTAGTTAGTTTTTCAATGGAATCATATAAGCACGACAATGGTTGTTAATTGGCTCAATTTGGTAGGTAGTCTACAAAGCAATACTAAGTAATTCCAGCGTATAACCCGCGCATATTAAATAAATAAGTAATAAATAATTAAATAGGCATCTCTCGCGAAGAAGATTGAATCGCGCGAGGCGCCGAGTCAAGTAGTACGGGTTATACCATTGCAATGCGATGGTTACTAGACTACCGATAGTGTGAATGAAACGACCATTACCGGACTAATATGACTCTATTGAACAACTACTAGTATGCGTTGACCCGTCTACAGTCTATTTATTCTTACTTGACCAATTTAGTAAACAAGATTCTAACCTTAAAATTGAGATTAGATGCCTAAACTAGACATTTTCTCGCAAATTCATAAACTATCATGAACTATGTTTATAAAATTGGCAACGTGTTATCTAAAAGAGTGTTCCAGGTTACTTCATTTATGGAAATATGGCAGTTTTGGACTAAAAAGTCACAGTTTAAGGGTAGAATCTTGTTTACTAAATTGGTCAAGTAAGAATAAATAGACTGTACTTGTCTTGCTGTTGAAGCTGGTTGCTTTATTTTCATTTCACATTATATATTATTGTCTACCTGTATTCCACTTGATGTACCTACACGTACTTACATGCACAATTGGCATCCTTGTCACCTAGTTACTCAAGATCACAGTTATTTAGTGAAACATATTTATGGGTTCAGGTTTAATATTGTCCTGTAGTAATTTTTTGTATTAACCTTAACCTGTTTTTTTTGCAATTAATAAAAAAAAAACAAAAAAAAATTACGGCCTCAGTGGCGCAGCGGTTTGGCACCCTGACTGTAAAACCGAACGTGTCGGGTTCGATCCCTGGCCGGGTCGAACTAGGAAACGAACTTTTCTAGTTTGTCTTGGGTCTTGGATGTCATCTACGTATTTATTGTATCAAATCTATCGTCGAGTTAGCACCTGTAACACAAGTCATTTAGTTGTTCTTAGTATAGGGCTAACGAGATCTGTGTAATATGTCCATGAATATTTATTATTTACTATTTATTTATATTTAAAAATGTTACCTATCACAGTTCTGATTTGTTACTGTTTCCATCATACATGTAAAAATATGTAAAGGAGATTACGTCACAAGAATTTCATGATTTTTTGACCCCGTCCTTGTCACAGCTGATCACATTTGTAAGACTCCCCGCCTCCCTAGTGTGACGTCACATATTTTAAAATTTTACACTTTCAAATTATTGAATTCAAACAGCATTTTTCAAATTAGTTTTATATCAAGAGTTGCAAATGTTTTGTGTACATATTTTGTAAATAGTGCAAAGTTTGTGTTTTAACACTTAGATTTGGAAATGTGACGTCACGAAATTTAGGATCCCTCCCGGCCCCTGACATAGAATGTCACACTTAGTCGACCCCCTCCCTCCTCCTTAACGTGTGAATCTATTTTACAGAGCAACTGTTATTGCTAAACGTGTAACCCATGTCTGCTCACAAAAAATATTCTTATTCTTAAAATAAAAAAATGCATTTTGGGGACTCGCCCCCGAGTCCGCACCCTGCTTCCAGCCCAGGGTAACTGGTTGATTTACGGCCGATTCGTTAGAATCGAGGCTTGGCGCGTGCGCACGGTAGCAATGATGGGCCGATGACGGCATCCGCGCGCGGGTCGATTTTAAACTGATTGGCTGATATGCCCAGGCGGGCGATTGATCTATTTAGGGGTCTAATTAACTTGATGACGGGCTCTTTTGTCGCACGTTGAAGGTGGAGAAATAAAACTATTTATTTATGACCCGAAGGCAGCGACTTTCTCTTTCATTTTACATTGTACGTCACATTCATGTCACAGGACGGCCTATCCTGCACCTGACTGCGCCTGTTGTTTCTTAACTCGTGATGATTTTTAGCCTCTACATAGGTTTTTCAAATTTTCCTTAGCACGGGTTAGTGCAAAAAGAATATATAATTAAATAATCATGTACCCACATGATTATATATATTCTTTTTGTTGCACTAAAAATCATCACGAGTTAAGCAACGATATCATTCCGATGTAAAAACCTAACTGCAAGGTACAAGGTACTCGGGGCTGCAAGTGATGTAAATTACTTCAGCTAGATGTCGCTACCGGTAAATAGTACAGAGAATAGTGTAAAGAGGTTTGAATTTTCGCTGATGCCGGTACTTGCCCATTACCTCAGTTGGGAGAGCGCTGGCGCGGTCAGCCAGAGGTCGCAGGTTCGAGTCCCGGCATGGGTTGATTTTTAGCCTAAAAATCCTAAATTTAATAACAAGTTTCCCATGAAAGAGAAAGTCGCTGCCTTCGGGTCATAAATAAATAGTTTTATTTCTCCACCTTCAACGTGCGACAAAAGAGCCCGTCATCAAGTTAATTAGACCCCTAAATAGATCAATCGCCCGCCTGGGCATATCAGCCAATCAGTTTAAAATCGACCCGCGCGCGGATGCCGTCATCGGCCCATCATTGCTACCGTGCGCACGCGCCAAGCCTCGATTCTAACGAATCGGCCGTAAATCAACCAGTTACCCTGGGCTGGAAGCAGGGTGCGGACTCGGGGGCGAGTCCCCAAAATGCATTTTTTTATTTTAAGAATAAGAATATTTTTTGTGAGCAGACATGGGTTACACGTTTAGCAATAACAGTTGCTCTGTAAAATAGATTCACACGTTAAGGAGGAGGGAGGGGGTCGACTAAGTGTGACATTCTATGTCAGGGGCCGGGAGGGATCCTAAATTTCGTGACGTCACATTTCCAAATCTAAGTGTTAAAACACAAACTTTGCACTATTTACAAAATATGTACACAAAACATTTGCAACTCTTGATTTTTTGAAAAATTCTGAACAGTGAGCAAAAAAAACAAGTTTTATTTTAATCGTTTATTTAAACTATCATGGTTACTGACGATGTGGTAGACCAAGGCGGAGATGGTGTGACGACCTGACCAAATATAAACCTGGGTGGGAAGCATTGGCCGTTAACAAAGAGGAGTGGAAATCTGAAGGGGAGGCCTTTGCCCAGCAGTGGGACACAGCCATGGCTAATAAAAAAAAAAAAACTAACGACTTTAAAATACAAAGTACCGATAAACTAGCTAACTTCGGTATTTTTGTTATTCCGAACACCGAACTCAGTGCTAAAATACCGAACGGTCCGGTAGAAAACCGAACACCTGGCAAGCCTGCTCACGAAATAGTGCAGATACAAATTCATCAGTAAGGACAATGATCTATAAGGGGCGAACAATTATTAAATAATTAAGTCTCACTGTCGATTGTCCCAGACAAATTAGCGTCGAAACAATATGGCGACCGAATGCGGTGCCAGAGCCAATATGGCGTACAAATTACGCGCCACTTAAGGTGCCTCAACACTGGTGCGGGCAATAGTCAAAAAGTTGAAATGACTACTCGTAATTTCAATTATTTAGTTAAAGTATTTCTTGATGATTGGCGATAATCATACATAGTTATACATTAAACGGGTCTAATGGCGATTATTTATTAGGTGAATCCCTTCAGTTTACCCGTGGCCACGGCAACTGTAACAATGCCGAAATTACCGAAATGTCGGGAAATAAGGTAAAAAAAATACGTTTCGCCCAATAAATAATCGCGATTAGACCCGTTTCATATACAACCATTTAGTTAAATTCTAGGTTAACGCATAATATAATCGAATAACTTTACTACCGCGTTAATCGAGCTTTGAGTAGTGAGTATGAGTAAATTAACCGTTCGAACTGGCAGAACGCTGTCACAGTACAACTCGCACTCGCGTTTATTCGTGTCTTGGCTGGTAAACGTGTTCACTTCTCAACGTAAACCATTACAACTCGCACTCAGCAATTTCAATTTCCATATTTGTCGCTAGGTGGCGCTTCCTCGATGCCATAGAAATATGAGTTTACGTTAACGCGATCGAGTACCGTTAAAAAACTCGCACTAAGCACTCGAATGTTGAATTGTTTTTTTATTACTATATCGACTTGTCAATTGTTTATTTACTGCTACGCTATGTGCTAAATAATCTAATAAATTTTCCTATAACTGTATACAATCTGCCGTTGCATTACTTAAAGACTACCATTACATTACTTAACGTGTCTTGCGAAGCACGGAAGCGGTCAGAAAAAATGCCACCAGCCGTAGGCACAGGATGGTCACCCATCTAGCACCTGAACGCGCCTGTTGTTGCTTAACCCAAGTGATTGATTCCATTCACTCGGATCCACTAGGCCACGAGCGCTTCATATTTAATTATGTACTTCGAATTTCATTACAATCGTAAAAAAAACATTATCCGCAGTTTCTTTGCATATAACTTCGATATCAACCCTTTTATGTCCCCACCGATAAGTCCTGCGATGCCAAAAGAGACCCCATACTCCACGGGCCAAGTCCGGGTTAGTGGAGGATTGTAAGACATACTTGCAATAAAAATAAATAATCACTTGCCACAAAATGTCACAGTCTTGCCTCTTACCTGCAACGACAGAATATCAGCGTTGCAGGTGGTACCTCGGTGCTCCTGCAACACATGCTGAGTCGGGGCCATTTTAGGGGCTCAATACTTTAAACACTGTCTTCAAAATGAAATCACGATATAAATGTGTAACTTTTTTCTTTTATTTTTGTTATCGCCAAATATTTCAGAATATGTATATCTGTGAATATGTTATGTTTTCTGTTGTTTGTTTTTACATTGTGTTTTTAGTATTGTGTCGTTAAATAAATGTTTTATCTATACTATTTTTATGTTTAATGCACTAACCCGTGCTAAGGACAATTTTCAAAACCTATTTAGAGGCTAAAAATTCCACCCATGCCGGAAGCGCTGGCACGGATAGCCAGAGGTCGCGGGTTCGAATCCCGGCATGGGTGGCATTTTTAGCCTCTAAATAGGTTTTTAATATTTTTTTATCTACCGTAAATTCCTATTAGACAGTATGTATTACTGAGTAGGTATTAGGTATTCTCAACTGATCAATTTCTCTTTATTATACAGTTATTAGACAAAGAATCTTCCGTATAGTATAATAACTTTATAATAATGTAAGCCTTTTTATGTATTTGGTTTTCTGGTGTGTACAATAAAGAGCTATAATCTAATCTAATCCATAACAAAATTATTTAGATACAGATTTTTCTAAGTGTGATTTACCCAGAGTTTGGTTTAAGGTGTGTAAATTTGATATATTTTATTTAAATCTAATAATGTTCTATTACTAAACCGTACCAGCTGCTTCAATGTATTTTCCATGCTTTAGCAAATAAAAGGTTCTTTATTGATTACTGGCTGACCCAGCGAACTTCGTACCGCCTAACAGTAGATTCTTTAATTTTTTTCATTGTCTTTTCCGTAAGAACCTTCCTCGTATTTCAAAGAATATTCTAAAAAAAAAATTAGCGAAATCAGTTCAGCTGCTCTCGAGATTTGCGCTTACCAACACATTCAGGGATTCATTTTTATATTATAGACTAGCTGACCCAGCGAACTTCGTACCGCCTAACAGTCGATTCTTTAATTTTTTTATTGTCTTTTCCGTAAGAACCATCCTCGTACGTCAAGGAATATTCTAAAAGAAGAATTAGCGAAATCGTTTCAGCTGGTCTTGAGATTTGCGCTTACCAACAAATTCAGCGATTCTTTTTTATATTATAAGATATACCAAAACCCATATATAGAATGCAGTTTATGGTTACCTACATACATACATAACCTCACGCTTGTATCCCAGATAGGTAAGCAGAGACCAGGGACTGCCACTTGCCACGATCCTCACAGCTCACCATCGCTTCATCAACGTTCATAAGTCCCTGCAAGCACGCACGCCGGTTAGGGTACTTTTTATGTTCGCCTTTGCTAATAGGTACATCCCCTATTTGGTCGATATATCCGCCTGGGACGTCAATTACCAGCCCTTCCATTCACATTCGCAGTCCATGGTTCTTGGAGCATAAAAACTGATATTGCATGATGTAAAAACTGATATTGCATGATTTGGAGCATAAAAACTGATATTGCATGATGTTTTGGTGGCGGAAAATTATACTCTCAAGGAAACAATATCAAAGCGAGACGCAAGAGTAAATCAGCTATTGAGTATATGCCGAGCATCACCCCAACGGCAAAAGTATGTAAATAATAATTCAACCACTGATGACTCTACGCCTTCAAAACTCGGCCATAATGGATCAAACTTCAGCACACCTATACAAACATCTACTTGCAACAAAAATATGAAACCCCAAAACACCATACCAGAGAGAGAGCCCCAGAGCTCCACAACCACGCCAATCAAAGCGACTTTAGAGCCGAGAAAAGCGGACAGCCTGAAAACGGCACCTGTGGATCATGATAATAAATGCAGCCCAAAAGTGCCCAAAACCACTACGCAGAGATCCGACGAGTCCTCTCCACCAGCTCCCGTCCCTGCCGAATCAAACGCAAGAGCGAAGAAAAACAAGATTTGTTTAATAAGCACAGATAGATTTAATGGAACCTTAGCAATAGCACAATCGAGTTTCGAAGAGTCATACGAAATATGTCATTATCTCATGCCTAATAGAGGCATAGTACAGCTTTTGCAAGGAGTACAGTCAAAAGTAGCCAACTTTTCTAGCGATGATTACATCATAGTTCTTATAGGAAGCGAAGATTTTAAACACACAGAAAAATACCACGACCTAGTTCTATCGATTAGAGAAATTCTACTTGAAATCACTCACACAAATGTAATATTATGCGTGCCAACCTTTAAGCAAGGAAATAGAAATTTTGATATTTTCAATTCCAGAGTAGAGTCTTTTAATAAACTGCTTTGTGTAGATATCATGCAGCACGAACACGGTTATATAGTAGACTCTAATTTGAATCTTTATTACGATCACACCATGTTTAACCCTCACAGCGGGGTTTTGAATAAAAATGGATTGAAACAGGTATTCCTCGACATAAAAGCGAAAATGGATTACATAAACAATTGGTATAATAATGAGATTGTGCCGACTGAATATCTTAACGCTAATGTAGAGCTTTTTCGAATCAACTCATCGAAGTAAAATGTCAAAATTTAATATACTGTACCAAAATATGCGTAGCTTAAAGAATAAACGTCATTTATTGGAAGCTACCCTAGACCATATTAGGGACATTAGGGCAATTTGTATTACTGAAACATGGATAACAACGTCTAAAAAGGACCTCCTAAGTATCGAAGGTTTTAATTTAGCCAGTAGTTACTGTCGCTCGGAGCGTGAGGGTGGAGGAGTATGTATTCTATTAAAAAATGGTGAAGACTCCAAAGAACGAACTGATATCTTAAATTTGGCTGTGGAGTCTATATTTGAAATATGCGCAATAGAGATGCCCAAAATAAATGTGGTATTAATAGCTTTATATTGGCCAGATAGTAAGAGGCAACCTGATATGTTTTATGAATCGCTTTCAAAGCTCTTGCAATTATTAATGATTAAAGATAAAATTAAAAATATTATTATAGGCGGGGATTTCAATATAAACATCCTCGAACAAAATAACCTAACGACAAGCCTATTGAACTTAATGAAAAGCTTCAACTTCTTGCAACTGGTAAACGAACCAACAAGGGTAACGCTAAACACCTCTACATGCATTGACCTAGTTTTCAACAACGTACATGATCCAAGTCTCAAAGCTACAGCAAGGGTTAAAGAGTTAGGTTTTTCGGATCACAAAGGAGTTCTTATAAGCTTACCTTACAATAATAAAGATAATAAAGAGCAATGGTTTACATTTGAAAGAATTTTTAGCGAACGTAAAATTCAAGAATTTAAATTAGAAGTTAGTAAAGTTAACTGGAACACTATTTTTGATACAGAGGAATCTGTTAATAAAAACTATGACAAATTCCTTCAAAGAGTTACAATTATCTTAGACAAGACCATTCCAAAATCCAAAATTACTATTAAAAATGATCATAAAAATACATGGTTGACTAAAGGGCTAAGAATATCTTGTAAAAATAAACGGCTTTTAAAAATATTTATCACGCAAACAGACAACACAATTTTAAACAATTATTACAAAAAATATGAAAAACTTTTGAAAAAGACTGTAGCCAATGCTAAGAAAATTCATTTTAAAAAAAAAAGTATTAAAATCAAATAATGTCATAAGAACTATGTGGCAAATAGTTAAGATTCGAACTAATAAAACCAAGAAAAAAGAAAGAACAAACATACAATTAAATATAAATAATAAAACTACCAATGACCCCCTCATAATTGCCAATTTTTTTAATGCATACTTCTCTTCAGTAGGTGCTCCTGGTATGAACCAACCTGGGGGACGACCGGTACTATCTCCAACGCATAATTCTGTATTTCTTCTTCCAACTACACCATCTGAAGTTTTTTCATTAATACGTAAACTAAAAAACAAAAGAAGTTGTGGTTTTGATGAGTTACCTCCAACGCTGATAAAGGAATGTGCAATGGAACTTTCCCCACCTTTGTCTTTTATTACAAATCAGTCTTTTGCGCAAGGCATCGTACCAGAAAAACTAAAAATAACTATAGTAAAACCTTTGCACAAAAGTGGCAGCCGTAGCGATTGTAATAATTATCGTCCGATTGCTCTTCTTCCCACCTTTTCTAAAATAATTGAATCCGCTATGTACAAACGTATTTACAAATTTTGTGAAAAATTTAATATTTTCAGTAATAATCAGAATGGTTTCCGTAAGGGTCGATCGACTACATCAGCAGTAATTACGTTTGTTAACGAGATTTTAAAAATATTAAACGAAAAAAAACATGCCATTGGAGTTCTTTTAGACATGAGCAAAGCTTATGATCGAGTCTTATACGGCGCTCTTTTGAAGAAACTCTATGGGATGGGAGTAAGAGGTATGGCCTACAACTGGTTTTCATCGTACTTGCGTAACCGAGTACAATATGTTGATATAGAATATTATAACTCAACTACCGGGCAAATCGGTAAAAAACGATCAAATGAGGTAGAATTAACTAAATCCATTCCGCAGGGTAGCGTGCTGGGATGTTTACTATTTTTAATATATATAAATGATCTGCCTAGTACTATTGATATACCATGTACGCTATTCGCAGATGATATATCCCTGATTTTTCCTAGTCAAAGTGTAGAGCAATTAAATATAGACCTAGATTCACACCTAAATGGAATAAAAACTTGGTTAGATGACCATAACTTAAAAATTAACTTTAAAAAAACTAAAATAATAGAATTCAGACCTTACCAAAAACGACCCTTAGATATTACAAACTATAAATTTAACGGAACCCTAATTGAAAATGTAGAATCTTCTTGTCTCCTAGGTATCAACATAGATAGTAATTTAAATTGGAAAAGCCACATTCTAAAGGTAACTAGTAAGCTCTCAAGCTTTATATATGCCCTATCAGAGCTAAAGAAAACTACAGATCTCAAGACGGCAACATGTGCTTATCATGCATACGCACAAGCTTGGCTTAGGTATGGTATAATTCTTTGGGGCAATAGCACGAATGCAAAAGACGTCTTTGTATTACAAAAGAAATGTATTAGAATTCTGGCTAATATAGACGCGATGACGAGCTGTAGAAGATTTTTTGTGGAATATAACATTTTAACTATGACAGCGCTCTATATTTTAGAAATCGGCATTTTTGTTAGGAACAATAGGCCAATTTTTCCACAACATGATCGCCCTGAGTGTCTTAGACCTCGACAACAGCTAGCCACCAAGACTGCCAAGCTAGAAATAGTAAACTCTGGTCCCCACTCAATGGCAGCAAAAGTTTTCAATGCTATACCATATCATATGCAAAATATAGAAGACGATAATTTGTTTAAAATAACCCTCAATAAGTACTTGGGCCAGAAATGTTACTATTCTCTTCAAGAATTTTTCAATGATAAATGTTAAAACTACACAATTGAAAGAAAAATATATGTAAATATGTAATAGATAGTTATAAGCGAACAATTAGTTAAGTTAAATTAAATTAAGTTATATTGCAGTGCCCTTGCAGGGTGTCATGTACATCTTAAATTACATATAAGAACTGTAATAACACATGATTATGGCAATAAAGGAATCTGAATCTGAATCTGAATCTAAATACCTGCCGGGCTCCACTCCGACTGTAAATTACCACCATTTGTACCCTACACATTCTGGGTGTATTTCCATGTTTCTGATGTACTTGCCTGATTTATTACCCTTGCATAAGGCATATTTAGACTATATAAGTCATAAGGGTTTTTCCTACAAAAACCTAAGATTTTAGTTATAAGAATAATACGTTAAAAATCATTAAAAAGTTAAAATTACTTTGCTGAATTCCGCCAAAAAATTCGAAAAAAAAATTTTTGGCGGAATTCAGCAAAGTAATTTTAACTTTTTAATGCTATTATGGATTTCCGCAAAGTAACGCCTGATTCTATACAACGTTAAAAATCGTATAATTAAAACTGTTTTTATACGGATTTATGCTCGTTTATTACATTTTTTACAATTTTCCAACGTTTCGGCGCTTTTTCAGGTGCCGTGGTCCCGGATGACTGAGGTGACAGGTGTCTTTTAGAAATCATTAACGGTTAGTTCCCTCGGCAAAAATTACAAAAGTTAATTATGAAGTTACGTTCCAAAATATAGACAAATTTGTAATTTTTGCCATTATGGTTTTATGCACCTTTATTTACAGTTAGTATACGATTTTTAGTATTTTCTAAGGTTAACACGAGCAGTAGACATAATTAAAACTGTTTCTATACGGATTTATGCTCGTTTATTACATTTTTTACAATTTTCCAACGTTTCGGCACTTTTTCAGGTGCCGTGGTCCCGGATGACTGAGGTGACAGGTGTCTTTTAGAAATCATTAACGGTTAGTTCCCTCGGCAAAAATTACAAAAGTTAATTATGAAGTTACGTTCCAAAATATAGACAAATTTGTAATTTTTGCCATTATGGTTTTATGCACCTTTATTTACAGTTAGTATACGATTTTTAGCATTTTCTAAGGTTAACACGAGCAGTAGACATAATTAAAACTGTTTCTATACGGATTTATGCTCGTTTATTACATTTTTTACAATTTTCCAACGTTTCGGCACTTTTTCAGGTGCCGTGGTCCCGGATGACTGAGGTGACAGGTGTCTTTTAGAAATCATTAACGGTTAGTTCCCTCGGCAAAAATTACAAAAATTAATTATGAAGTTACGTTCCAAAATATAGACAAATTTGTAATTTTTGCCATTATGGTTTTATGCACCTTTATTTACAGTTAGTATACGATTTTTAGCATTTTCTAAGGTTAACACGAGCAGTAGACATAATTAAAACTGTTTCTATACGGATTTATGCTCGTTTATTAAATTTTTTACAATTTTCCAACGTTTCGGCACTTTTTCAGGTGCCGTGGTCCCGGATGACTGAGGTGACAGGTGTCTTTTAGAAATCATTAACGGTTAGTTCCCTCGGCAAAAATTACAAAACTTAATTATGAAGTTACGTTCCAAAATATAGACAAATTTGTAATTTTTGCCAATGGTAGTAAACTAACCGTTAATGATTTCTAAAAGACACCTGTCACCTCAGTCATCCGGGACCACGGCACCTGAAAAAGTGCCGAAACGTTGGAAAATTGTAAAAAATGTAATAAACGAGCATAAATCCGTATAGAAACAGTTTTAATTATGTCTACTGCTCGTGTTAACCTTAGAAAATACTAAAAATCGTATACTAACTGTAAATAAAGGTGCATAAAACTAAATATTAATATAAAAGGTAAATAAAACTGTAAATAATACACCTGAAAACGTAGAACCTGGTGATCTAAATATAAGTAATGATAACCGCTGAATGTACCCCATGTTTTAGCACAATAAATTCATTTCAAAACCTATTTAGAGGCTAAAAATTTCACCCATGCCGGGTTTCGAACCCGCAACCTCTGGCTATCCGTGCCGTATCCTATCCGTGGCACGGATAGCCAGAGGTTGCGGGTTCGAATCCCGGCATGGGTGAAATTTTTAGCCTCTAAATAGGTTTTTAAATTTGTCCTTAGCACGGGTTAGTGCATTAAAAATTAAAATAGTATAAAATTCATTTCATTTCAGAGAAGTAACAGAAGAAAAAAATTTCAACTATAATTTCTAATTAAAACTGTTTTTATACGGATTTATGCTCGTTTATTACATTTTTACAATTTTCCAACGTTTCGGCACTTTTTCAGGTGCCGTGGTCCCGGATGACTCTAATTTCATAAATCTAAACAACTTAATCACAGTATTGCATCACATCAACATACTAATATTATAAACTTTGTGAGTGTGTATGTTTGTTACTTATTCACGTCCAAACGTCTGGAGCGCTTTTAGTTAATAAAATATGGTATGGAATAGTATTTCTTAACGATTCGCGATACTCATACATAACCCGGACTTGGCCCCCGTGGTGGAGTATGGCCTAACCTTCCTGCGATGCAGGAAGAGGCCCGCGCCTCAACAGTGGGGACATACAAGGGATGATAACGGTAACGCTATATTTATCTTCAAAAGGCTTTTCATGTAGTCCCGTTTCGATTGCAAATTCTTTTTCATCCCACCATCTCGGAAAGAGTATTTTTTAATCTTCAATATCTGAGTGGAAATGCCGTTTTTACTCTCTAGAGGATAAAGTAAATTTAATTTAGTACATCGTGTGCACTAAGTTTGTGAATTAAAAAAGTGTACCTAGGTATCTTGTGATTCTCCACTACAATACGGCCCGAAGGCGGCGGCTTACATTTTACATTGTACATAGACATTCAGCAAACAGAATGTAAATTCTTTACGTTGAAATGAAATGATTTGAATTTGAATTGAATTTGAATTGTAAACGTTTTTTTTTTTGCATTTAGTCATTTCCTCGCTGAGGTGGAATGAAAAGTTACGTGTTGCACTCGAGTGCAAAGATTTTTCACCTCGTGCTCTTTTGATTCCCTCGCTAACGCTCAGGATTCTAATTTTGAATTCGAATCCTTCGCTTGCTCGGTCATCAAAATTGAACACGCGGTTAAAAAGCAACTTTGCACTCTTGTATAACAAATAACTATTTCGCAATTATGTTTATGCATTAAATTTGTTTCTTTTAAATAATATTGTGCATATAAATGTGCAGTGTTTAAGTTTTGTTTTTTATGCCTAAACGAACGTGTGCGCATGTTTTAGGGGGGCAGTCAAGCTCAGAAATATAAACTTTAAATTTTCAAATTGTCACCTGATTATCACTTGTTGTACTCACTTAATAAATAAAATAAAAAAAATTGCAAATCCAATCTTCAGCCAATTTTCCTACCGAAATATGGAGGCACCTTTTCGTTCCAAATACTCGAAGCAAAGGACAGACTGATTGTATGCAAACGAAAAAAAAAACGGTCAAGTGCGAGGTGGACTCGCGCACAAAGGGTTCCGTTTATTTATTTTGGTCAAATGAAGTTGGCGAAAGGCAGTGTAAACCTGAATGAGGATATGTTTGCTATCAGCATTGAGAAGTTTTTTCATAGCACCAATTATTTTACGAACTCATTTAGGCAAAGAATTAATCTGCGTTTTACATTTACTTTTTCGTCTATGATGAGGGTGAGATTTATTTTATTTATTTCTAATTTGGCAACAGATAGTCTCAGTGCTATAAATAGGTACAGTGGAAATTAATATACACAGACGATACCCACAGACTCTTGGCCATTTTTTATTGTTTGTCGTTAGAATATATTTATAATAAGCCACAAAGTCGCATCAAGTTTGTTGCATGTACGTATTACCATTTTCACGATAAAGCATAAACAAAAAAGAATAGCGAAAAAACATGTTAATTGGTTGGTTGTATGGAGGAAGACCCAACCTTGTATTTTATTATTTTTAAAATTTTCTTTTATGTCAAGGTAGTATTTTATAATTTATTTTTTGTGTAATATCCGATCAGTCTCCTATTACCGTTCCAAAGATCGGTCTTCTGTCGGGCAGAGTACTTTGGTCCCGTTTGGCAACTATCGGGTACCTACGTAACCCTAAAAAAACACTGTTCATTATTTGATCGCTTCAAGTAAGCCGTTCGACTGCGAATAGCCTCATTATTAACTGGGCGTTATTGATTATTGATGAATTTTAACGATTGTCATAACGTTGGCGGATGTGGTCTCATATTTTTATTTGTTTTTTATCGATCATGAGTAAGTGTTTCCGACATTTAGCTGTCATTACCATTGTTGTTGTGCGCGATGAACCTTACTGTAGCATACAAAACAAACATATAAATTGTTTTAAGATACGCTGGAAATAAATTAGCAACTTCACAGCCCTTTCGAGAGCGGTTATTAGGTATGAATTGTTCAGTTAAAAATTCGAAATATCAAATTTACTCTAATAATTAAATCCTATTAGATTTCGTTTTTCATTGAATTCTAAACGTTTTCTATTAAGAATGTAGAGGCATGAAAACATGATTATTTTGGCAAAACAAAGTGAGCGGGATCAGTTAGATTTTTTATTAAAAATATATTATGTACTATGTGCGTGCTTCGCAAGGCACGTTAAGCCGTTAGTGCCGGCTGTCATGTAATGGCAGTCGTTAAGCCATGTCGGAGGCCTTATGGGCGGATTGATCAAGGTAACTTCTGACAATAATGCGCCACTGTCTTACAATCCTCCACCAACACGAATAACTTCTGACAGTAAGGCCCGCCTTACTGTCACAAGTTATCAAGCCGCCCCTAAGGCCTCTGACATGGCTTAACGACTGCCATTACATGGCAGCCGGCACCAACGGCTTAGCGTGCCTTGCCCGCCTTACTGTCACAAGTTATCAAGCCGCCCTTAAGGCCTCTGACATGGCTTAACGACTGCCATTACATGGCAGCCGGCACCAACGGCTTAGCGTGCCTTGCGAGGCATGGAAGTGCTCGGAAAAATACCACAGTCACAAGACGGTCACCTTGACGGCGCCTGTTGTTGCTTAAATCAAGTGGTTGATTCCAAACACTCTGTTCCACGAGGCCACGAGCGCTTCGTTAACGTTATCATCATCATCAGGTTGAAATTGATTGATCGAATGAAAACGTTTATTCAAACAAAACTACAGAAGTTGTTTTCTGCCAAACTGCATACCAGTTTGTTGGCAGATGCTCTTGGTTTAACAAATTAAAGTTTTCTTATATGCTAGGTACATAAAAATACTAAAATAGATATTTGAAGACCCCCTACACATTGCCCCCTTGCTCGCCATATGCCTAAGGCTTGGGTTCGGTCAGTCACATGATATTGCCACGAACAAGAGGTCAGTGTGCTGGTATCGTAGATTGTTAAACGAGGGTAGAAAGAATCAATTCCCAAGGTATTTGACGGATATACTTAGTCCTGGTAGAAATTGATTCTTTTACCCGTGTTAAACACTCCACTTTTCATTTCGAATATAAGGATAATAAAAACTCATTTTTAATATTCAAATCTTAGCATAAAAGATTATTACCAATTTTTTTGAATTCCGTCACAGATACTATAACAGATTAGTATCCCGCCAATTTATGTCAACTTTTTAAATTTTAAATATGGAACTCACCGCGTAATTGTTGCGGCTTAATCCGCTTAAAGAAGTTTGCGCTAAGTTCACACTGGCTGTTTAGAAACTCACATGGCCGCAGCATTTTTTTTAATTAGTTTTCTTAAAAAGCCTATTTATTACATAAAACTTTTCACAGCTGACAGTATTTCTATTTTTAAAGTTCTTTCCGGCCCTTAGGTGGGAAGTAATTATATGTGTTTTTCCCTCCCTATGGAGGGAAGCAGCATTTTCCACCCAATAATCAGATCAAAACCACACTACTTTCCGAGTATAGGATATGAAAAATAAATTCATGACTTCTGCAGATGATGCGCTACTGCGTTTTGCCTGATGCTTCCGGAGTTAGGAGTACATCGCTCGCATTCGGCGCAAGAGTATTTCCTTCATAACTAACAGAATGTTATAAAAAGCGGATCCGAAAAGTCATTAATATCCGTTTTCTTTTAAACAATAGATACGGCAGGCGATTACCATAATAAAGATATTTATCCACTCTAGCAGCGAGAGAGTGAACGGAACGCTGGCGCCGAATTATGAGTAACGATAGCAAAACTAAACGCCCTTTAAATTTTTTTTTCATAGTGCGATGTATTTAGTTTTTTTTTCTTCGCGATAATGCTATATATTGTTCATAGGGCAGGGCTATATATTTGTGCCTTTCGGAGTCGAGACTCTGGGGCCATGGGGTCCGGAGGCGCGACTCCTCTATAAGGAGATCTCGTCGCGTCTAGTCAACGCTTCAGGAGACCCGAGGGCTGGTGCTTATTTTGGCTAAAGGATAAGCCTAGCCATACAGCGGCAAATATTTTATTTAAATTAGAATGTTTTAGGTTAAGTTCCATTTTTATCATTAATTATTATTATTATGAATATTTAAGTTTTCGAGAAGCTACCCAATTAAATGATTGACCCATTGTTCAAATAATACTTATTAAAAAAAAACTATTTAGAGGCTAAAAATTCCACCCATGCCGGGACTCGAACCCGCGACCTCTGGCTAACCGTGGCACGAATTTTTAACCTCTAAATAGGTTTTTAAAATTGTCATTAACACGGGTTAGTGCAATAAAAAGAATATAATAATACTATTTTCTAAGGTTAACACGAGCAGTAGACATAATTAAAACTGTTTTTATACGGATTTATGCTCGTTTATTACATTTTTTACAATTTTCCAACGTTTTGGCACTGTCCCTGATGACTGAGGTGACGGGCGTCTTTTAGAAAGCATTAACGGTTAGTTTACTACCCTCGGCTAAAATTACAAAAGTTAACTATGAAGTTACGTTCCAAAATAGGCAAACCAATTATTTTTTATATAAAGTCAACAATATTCATTATTAGTAATTGAAGTTAACATTAAATTTATAAACTAATTACTTTACATGAACTTAAAAATACTGATTATTAATTGAAATTAAATTTATTTTTTACTCTACAGTCACACTTCTAGCAAGGGGGTCTCATGCACTTAAGCACTAACCAGTTTGTTCCATGCTCGGTAGCATGGTAACACACCGGTGTTTGTTTCAACCAGCCGGCGGATCTCTATTGCCTCGCGTATCATTCTAGGGAAGAAACGGTCTTCTCGGGCTAGAACTTTAACTTTATCGAAATGTAAAGTGGTTGGTACCGCTAAGGGTATGCTCGCTGACTGCAGATCTACCAGAGCGCTGTTTCACATCCGCGATATGTTCCTTCACCCGGTTCACCCGGAACCACATTCACAGTCAAGCTTGTATACTCCTGCCTTGATGGAATTAGTGCTATAAGCATTTTCTACTGGTCAACCACAGGCGATGCAATAAATTTATAGGTGGGCAGGTATGTAATTAATCACGGGGCAGTTTAGGCCCAGGATTAGTGATTGTGTTGTGTGAAAATATTATTATTAGAGAATTATAAGCGCTCGTGGCCTAGGCGAACCGAGTGATTGGAATCAATCACTTGGTTAAGCAACAACAGGCGCGGTCAGGTACGAGATGGGTGACCGTCCCGTGACTACCGCTGCAGCCCTGCAGTACAATTCTACCAAACTGCGATCCCCAGCCCGCTTGCCCAGCGTGGGGATTATGGGCATTACCCCCTATGATAGCACAACATGGCGCTCTTTAGGGGAGGGCTATGTCCAGCAGTGGACTAGTATAGCTTGACGACGACGACAACAAATTAACAGGTCACACACTTATTCTTGATACATACTCGTACATAAAATATTATATATAATGTATGAAAAACCAACCTAAGCTATTGATAAGCTATAAGTTATTGATATCTATAATATAAAAATGAATCGCTGAATGTGTTGGTAAGCGCAAATCTGGAGAGGAGCTGAACCGATTTCTCTAATTCTTTTTTTAGAATATTCCTTGAAGTACGAGGATGGTTTTTACGGAGCGAACAATAAAAATAATAAAGATTCGACTGTTAGGCGGTACGAAGTTCGCTGGGTCAGCTAGTAATTTATTAAAATAATATAAAACATCGTGAAAGAAAACTCTTGAGTGACTGAAGTGTTCACATGCCTCATCGCTTGAAATTCCCAATCGGTAGGATGCACATAAGCTTTAAGAAAAATTAAGCAAAATGTGGATCAATCGGGGGAATGTATCTTATCTCCTGTCTTACAAGTAGTCATGCCGGGGCTGACTGCTAACCGGTGACACTTCAACCCAGCGGGATCTATTGTGTCTGCCCCTTGACCTTACACCTATGCCTAACTGAAAATTAACTCAACGAGGTCGGTCATGCCCTTTAGGTAAAGGTGCCTGAAATCTTCAGGTTTGGGGTAAGCCATTCCCAGAAGATTCATTATTTTTTATTATGATAGGAAAATCACTCTATGTTTTAGTGAAAATAATAATACATTCAATATAATGCCTCCCATCTCCCGAAACCGACAAGGTTTATCTGTGGATTGGGATGTCTTTTAGTCTTTGGCGTACAAAATTAGGTTATATTGATTCCTCCTCAAAACCTAATGCTCTGCAAGTGTCATCTTGACACAGCCCCATTATGCCGAGTTGTGTCCCTGTAGGGAAATGCCCCGTCGGAGCACCAGTAAGCGCCCTCGCGCGACGTCGTCCTCCCGCTGAATGAACTTGGCCTAACCAGAATTAAAAAAAAAAAAAATTTCGAGGAACGATGGAATATACACAAGGTTCATAAAAAAATTAACATTCGTGAAAAAAATTTGATCATTAAAATAATGTTGAGCTTCATAAAAAAACATAGATAAAAAAAACAGTATGTTGGCGATTAATATTTTTATATATCTCTTTGTACATACTTTTCCTTGCAATGCTGTAATAATGTAAAAATATAATTTAGTTGTCACAAAAGCCGTCTTCAAAGAACACAGTTAATCGCTATAATATAAAAATGAATCGCTGAATGTGTTGGTAAGCGCGAATCTCGAGAGCAGCTGAAACGATTTCGCTAATTCTTTTTTTAGAATATTCCTTGAAGTACGACGATGGTTCTTACGGAGAGAAAAATAAAAAAAAAATTACTACACCCACCCGCACTAACCCGTGCTAAGGACAATTTTTAAAAACCTATTTAGAGGCTAAACGTAAGGGGCTGTACTTAATACACATAATATTGTAAAGAGGTTCGAAATTTAACTGATGCCGGTGAGGCGCCCATTAGCTCAGTTGGAAAGAGCGCTGGCACGGACAGCCAGAGGTCGCGGGTTCTAATCCCGGCATGGGTGGAACTTTTAGCCTCTAAATTGGTTTTTAAAAATTAAGAATCAACAAGCAGTACGAAGTTCGCTGGGTCAGCTAGGAAATAAATAAAATCCTGCCTAGACACAGCTACCTGATTGTTTTGCAGACGCTCCCTGCTCAGCTCGTGAAGGCATGCGGCGCGTCGGGTGGCAGAACAAGTAATCTATTACAAAATGAAACACTAACTCAATGTCTCAAATGGTCGCTAACGTGCTGTTAGGTGCATAAAAGTCAGATAGATACATAGAGAACACTTCAGGACGGCCTCGGTGGCGCAGCGGTTTGGCACGCAGATTGTAAAACCGAAGGGCTCCGGTTCGATCCCCGGCCAGGTCAAACTAGGAAACGAACTTTTCTAGTTCTTCTCGGGTCTTGGATGTTACCTATGTATTTATTGTATTAAATCTATCGTCGAGTTAGCACCTCTAACACAAGTCATTGAGTTGTACTTGGTATAGGCTAACGAGATCTGTGTAATATGTCCATGAATATATAACATAACATTTACATACAAGCACATGCATTGCTTCTGGCCCCACACTAGGATACCCCAAAGGGTATCCCGGCTGGGGACAAATCCCCAGCCGCGATTCGAACCCGGAACCTCTTGCATGGTAGGCAGATGCGCTACCGCTACGCCACAGAGGTCGTAATTTTTATTTATTTATTTATAAACTAATAATCACACTCATTTTATAAAGGCGAGTGTATGTGAGTGTGTATGTTTGCTTTCGAAAAGACGCCTACCACCTCAGTCACCCGAGACCACGGCATCTGTAAATGTGCCGAAACGTCGGAAAATTGTAAAAATATAATAAACGAGTTAAATCCATATTAAAACAGTTTTAATTATGTTTGTTACTTCTTCACGTCTAAACGGATGGAGCGATTTTAATAAAATTTGTTATAGAGTTAGCTGACACCCTATATTAACACAAAGGCGACGTTTCACTGCGGGAAAATATCTTATTCCCATGGGAAAAACGATAAACCGCGGGGCACTGCTAGTTGTACATAAATATTACAACTACTGAGATATTCCTTAACCTAAGAGTATACAGACTGCGGCCTCATCACTAAAAGTGATCTCTTTCAGATAACATTTGGGTGGATTGGACTAATACATTACGGCTCTACCCGATTGTGGGGTAAAACTAAAAGTCATCACATAACATAACATTTTACATACTGGCACATACATTGCTTCTGGCCCCACACTAGGATACCCTGTGTCGTGGGAACCAGAAACAACGACATCACAAACATGTAAACTTCCAAGACCTGGACTTTTTTTTAAATTACTTTTCATTAATTAATTACATGTTAAATTACTTTTTAATATAAAAACCAATAATTGGAATCAATCTCTAACAGGCGCGGTCAGGTGCTGGCAGGTTACCATCCGTGGCTACCGCTAGTGGCATTTTCCCGAGCGCTTCCGTGCCTCGCAAGGCACGTTAAGCCGCTGCACGGTGGTACCGTAGTAGGTCATAGGACTCGGATGGCAATGACTGAGCTAAGCCATGATATCTGGCTCAGTTACCCACTAATTGTCATACTACCTGAGGGTATAAAAGGTTTCGCAATCTATTGTTCCCAACATTCCTTTTTCGGCATCCGAAGTGAACACAAGTAATTAGTCATCAACCTGTTATCACCAAGTGCTTTAATTAGCCCAAGACGCGACGCGTGTGTTTAAGTTCCAACTTGTCTGTGACCTGCTATTTTACAATGGAATTTGAAGTCACAGGTATGTATTATTAATTTACTTTACTATTTTGCCTTTTCCTTCTACATTTTTTTTTTAAATAGAGTGCTACGCCAACGTGGCATTTTTTATGTATTTATGTCTGTATATTTTTTACGTTGAAGCTTTTACTTATGTTTGTACCTACTTGTACCATTCAATTTGGTATAGAAATATGGGTTACAATGTCTACTACTAGGCCTCTCCAAATTTAGCTGCGTCATGCTGCGTCTGTAAGGTGCAGCCAGGTGCTACGCCGCGCGCCTGAACGCGTAGCAGGCGCGTAGCACTTGCTACGAAACATGTATCTATTTTGATCCGCTTTTAACGTATTTTTATTTTGTTTTAGGTACTAGTATTAAGTGTTCTTTCAAAAGAATGCTTGTACTAGATACTTGGCTGTCTATTAAAGACAGCAAATCTGAACTGGAGCGTTGGCATCGAGTTTTTCGAGACCTAATACAATTGCTGCCTGATGTTGAGAATTACATTGCTGATGACTTGGAAAAAAGAGTTACTAAAGTTTGTACAAGATTGGTAGCAATTTGGAAGCAAGTCACGCGCAACCATTCTCGCATGGTCTCTAAGTACGGAGACTGGCTGAACGAAATTGAAGTTTGCGTTCTGCCAACTTGTGCAACAGTAGGGAGCCACAACACCCAACGGCCAGCAGCAGAAGCTTCGACAAGCACCCAACAGCACCAGCACAGGAAGGACTTTGAGGAATGTAGCAAGAGATCAAAACGCCGCAGGCTTGCAGAGTTAAGTAAAGTAGACAGTTCTGCGATAAATTCTTTGTTGGACGATTCTAGTCTATCTAACGCCGCTGCATCTTTAAATTTCAGCACTGACGAAGTCTTGTCTCTTATAAATGAGACAAAACTGACTAAACATCAGTATCTTTTGGTGAAAGACTTCGTTAATGCAAAATCACCTAATGCATTACCATCTTATCAAAAAGTGTTAGAAGCTAAGAAGCGGTGCTATCCATCGCAAGAGTTTATCACGGAATCATCTGCTGAAGTAGAATTACAATCATTGTTAGATCATACTGCTTGCCGGATACTAGAATCCCAAAAACCCGTTTTGAATAATATTGACCCTAATAAAGAATTTGTTTTGATTGGAAAATGGGGTTTCGATGGGAGTACGGGGCACAGCGAATATAAACAGATTTTTGGAGATTCTGGTATCGATGATGATGGCAGTATGTTTGTTACTTCATATTGTCCTCTTCAATTGGTTTGTAAGTCCAATACCTCCGACCCAGATCAAATAGTTTGGAAAAATCCGCGCCCTTCTTCCACCAGGTATTGTAGGCCTATTCGATTCCAATTTGCCAAAGAATCCAAAGACCTTTCTGTGCAAGAAGAAGCTTATTTCAAGACTAAATGTCTCGGGTTGTCACAAACACCGACTTGATACATAGACTTCTCCTTAATTCGGATCCTTATATTTCTAGTTTAAGAAGGTTACCACAGAAGAAGAAGTCTATTCTATCAAAAGAAGTATTAAATTTGTTGTCGGTTTAGGAAAAAATGTAAAAAATAAGATAGGTATTTATGTTATTTTTTACATAACTCCTATTATGTAAATATAATATTTTTTGTCCAATTGTGTGTTTGTACTTAGATGTTAGTTAAGTATTTACTTTATTTGTAATATAAAATGTAAATAGTAAGGTTTAATAGTTATTAAGTTGCAAACCTTCTTTTAAGTGTAATAAAAATGCATAATTTTGTAAATAAAATAAGCTTTTTAAGATTATTTTGTTTTTTTTTTATTGTGTTATGGCTTAAAGTATTACAAAACACCATAATAATAATAATCAGCTATGACAACGACAGTCATTATTATCGCGAAACCCTATGACCGCTACTCTTAGGGCGTGGAACCAGTGCGCTGGTGCCGGCTGTCATGTAATGGCA